>CM055982.1:13840000-14440000 GCA_029531755.1 Holothuria leucospilota | reverse complement strand
CCTCTTACCCCTCCTCAAACTTAAAAAAATATTAATAAATAAAACATTTTTTTACTACTTCAACATTATGTACTACTTCTACATACATGTTTGCAGTAGGCTGTACTGAGTTAAAGTTGCTCAAGGCCATATTCTTTACCCTAGGCTACTGTGTGTGATTTTGTTGCAGTGTAATCTGACCTGTCATCGCAATAGGCTACTCTGTATCACATTTCACTGATCTGCACTAGTCATCATTGACCCAACTAGAGTGATGCTATTGTTTAAATTTCTATCAATCAAATTGCAGTCAACAGTTGTGAATAGAGACACCCAGGGTTCCTTAATTATGTTTGGTGTAATGTAACAGTCCCTATAAGCAGAATCTGGCTTCCAGACTCCTGCAGATATTTTTACATTCCATTGATTTAAGTATTATTTGCAACACTTCCAATTCTTTCATTCATAAATATGCTTTTGAACTGTGGGTTCTCCAATATTCTCAGTATTTTGTTTACCCAGTAATACTTTGGATCCCACACTTTCAGTTAAGCTTAGTTTCACTTTCTGTCATGCTTTTCTTTCTTTTTTTCAGGCTGCTAAAAAAGGTGCAACGCAGTGGCAAATTGGTCTTATGTTTGGCATCTATGCTCTAATCAGTTTTGTTATATCACCTCTTTTTGGGAAAATAGTAAGTTACTGCTAGAGAAATTCAGTTGATTATTTCTGACAGTGTTTAGCCCTTAATACCAGACATGACAATGTAAGCCAAGACACTTTATCTTGGGAAAACATTCATCAACAGCTCAACTCAAGATCAGAGCAGATATTTTTAAATGGTTAATTGTTCATGTAGGTATGGAAGAAAGAAATAACCACAAAGGCAATATCTGAAGCTTGTTTCACGTGCTTCATCAGTTACAGAATAATTGCTATTTGTTCATTGAGAGGATGTGGAGGACTTGGTGTGGTAGAAGGAGGGGACTGAGTTTAAACCTTTATTTTGCCCTTCGCTGCAAAGTTTACTTGCTGATGTGAAGTGGTACCTGAAATTTTGCAAGTTTGTATCTTCTAATTGTCCAGCTAGACAGTGACTGAGGAAAGTCTTGTGTCATTCCCCTTACCCTCCCCCACCCCCACCTTCTTTAAATAAAATTGTGATACTTTTCTTTAACAACCATTTTGCTATAGCTTAATTTCATTTTGACATGTTACATTTCTTCATCTGATTATCCACTTCTTTTGTTTTCCAGTTGCCTAGAGTTGGAGGTAAATTTATGTTCCTATCAGGATTATGGGTATCAGCAGGGTGCATCATGCTCTTTGGGTGAGCTTTTCCTATTTTAATTTGTTTCTTTTATGTGACGTGACAACAGTGATCAAAAGTGTTATAGTGCCTATGTAGAAACATGATGCCAGTGTAGGATTCAATATTCTGAACTGACTTTACAATGCTCAGACTGAGTTTTATGCAAACATTACTTTCGTTTACACTAGCTCTGGAAATGCCTCCCTTATTTGAAGGCATAGTAGTTTGAAAGAAACTGATAATATTTTTGAAAAGAAGCAGTTTGAGAATACAAAGTGCAGTCTGATGTTCATATTATCAGATTAATATCAAGAACATGTAGGGTAAGTTACATGTGTAGCACAGAACATATTAAAGGCCTGTTTGGAGTTTAAAGAGCCAGCAGTCTCCCTAGATGTAGTTTGATAAACGAGTTGGATCATTCAAAGTTAGCTCTGGTTCAGTGGTATACACAGGTTGGAGGGAGATGTGGCAGGAGCTGGGAGACATCCCCAAACTCTGGTGCTCTTAATAGCTTAAACTTTTGGAAAATTAGACTTCCTGGAATATACACAATTCTTTTAGCCCTACACAAGAGATTTAAAAAAAAATGGAGTTTATCATCCATTCTGAAGTTTCCAAATTGGAGACAAACAAAGTTCTTTGGGAGAAGAGGAGAGCGAGAAAGAGACCAGGTTTAACGTTTCACTCTGTGGTGACTGATTCAAATGTTAATCGTGACTTTTCGATTCCTTGCAGAGGCAGAAGGAATTTATGCAGTCACAATGGTGTCTGTGGGTGTTTTGTGTTGTGTGTGTGCATGAGTTTGTATGATTGTGTGTTTGTGACACTTAAGCTTGCAAACACCATATCTCAAGATAGGAATAATTGATACTTTTCATACTTGGTATATGGATTCATGATATTGAGAGGAAGATTGCTATTGTCTTTGTTGGAGGTCAGAGGTGAAAAACCAAAACCTTGTAACACAATATCTCAAACTAAGAAGCATGGGTACTTTTCTTACTTGGCATGTGGATGCATTATAGTCAGAAGATGAATCCTAATGTTAAGGTAGAGGTCAAAGGTTATCTGAGGTCACTGGAGGTAAAATTTCAAAAACCTTGGAAATTGGTGTTTGGTTGAGATCAGAGGTCATGTGAAGTCACCAGAGGTCAAACCCTGAAAACCTCATAAAGATAATATTTCAAGATAGGAATAGTAGATACTTTTCATAATTAAGTGTATAAATTTATCATATTGGGAGTAGGAGGTCAAAGGTCATGTGAGGTCGCCAGAGGTCAAAAAACAAAAACATGTAAACATGATATCGCAAGGTAGGAACCATGGCTACTTTTCAAACTTGCCATGTGGATGTGTTATTGTCAGCAGTTGAAGCTTATTGTTTATGGCAGAGTCAAAGATTATCAGAGGTCGCTGGAGGTGAAAAGAACAAAAATGTTGGAAACTGCTTGTAAAGGCTATAGCTCAAGATATGAAGGATGAATACCTTTCATGTAGGTCTGTCATATTGAGGGGAAAAGTTCTATTGTTGTAAGTCAGAGGTCACCAGAGGTCAAAACTTGAAATCCTTTCTAACTTTCAGTTATTTCTCAATAGTTACAGTCTTCTGTACAAAACAAGAGTGAGCTCGGTTAACTGGAGAAATTGATTAATCTGGCCATGTATTGTACTTGTCAATTTATCTCGTGTATGTCTTAATCTAAAAGATTGTATACTGAGACTCAAGAAGACTGTTGGAAATTATTACCACTATTACATTAGAACAACTCCCCTGGAAGTAATCGACCAACATATTCTCGAAGAATAGCCAACCTTTTCTCCGATGTTAGCTCTTTTCACAACCCTCTGATTGCTCACTCATCTTTTTCTCTGCACCCTGTTTCTAGGGTTCTGGATCGACTGGAGCCTGGCAGGCAGTTTGTGAACTTCTGTTTTCTTATGCGTTGTGTGGGTGCTGTTGGTAGTGCTGCATGTGGAACAGCCAGCTTTGCACTCATCAGTAACTGTTTTCCTAATAACATTGCCCAGATGATTGTAAGTACACTAAGGAGAGGGAATCTTTCAATATTAATTCTGTTTGAATTGCCATTGTGGTGAAGGTTTTATTTGGCACAGTTTCTATGGTAACAGAACTAACAATACCAGGCTGGAGAAAGTATTAATTAGAGATGTTTCCCTCTCAAAGAAATCAAAACCACTTTCATACAAGATTGAAAAGCAGCAACTATTTAAAGGGGGACTCCCTTCATCAAAATTTTATGATTTAGTCATATCTCTCTGATTAGTGTGAAAATAGGGCAAATTCAAACTCTGTCTTTGAATTATTGTAGTGCGTGTGCGCGCCACAATCTTAGCATTGCACGACAGGCTAGGGGTACCTACATGACTGAACGTTGACACTGGAAGTTCCACACGGTTTCGGTCCATTTTTACTATCGGTGCTGTCGCTGTGCAGGCAGCTAATGTTAAGCTTGTCCATGATTTTTACCGCTTTCTTGCACACATTCTAAATTAGTCCCAACAAAGCTTGGACTCATTAATAAACAGAAACAGCTTGTAATGTAGAGTGAAATGTTACTGATTGATGAAATGCCGAGTCTTTATTTCAGAAAAAATTCAGTTAAATTTGTGCTTGCTTTCTCATTAACACAACTTGCCTACATAACTTGAAATTCGCAAACGAAGTAATCAGCGGATGAATTTATCGTAAAGTTTAATGTGATGGGAGCTGGATATGTACAGGCGGCGTCACCTTCAATGTGCACAGTATATGGTATACTGTATGTGTCACCTTTAATGTGCCACAGTATAGGGCACAACCGAAATTCCTCTCAATAGCAGTGTTACAGGTATAGGACAAAAACCCCAAAATTCAAGATATTTACTTCAAATCGGAATCAAATCAGAAATCCTTACAATGCATTCTACCTTTTCACAAAACTAGCAAGATTATACAAAAACATCACAGAATAACACTACCTAGCTTGAAAATATGATGATTTTCTGCAACGTCTGAGCCGCTCGGAAGTTCGTTAGAAAAACACGATTGCGCAATAAAATCACCTTGTTAGCCTTGTGCTAGTCGTTTCTTATGTCTTGAATGTACTATGTATGCAAAGATTTTTGCAAACCTTTTGAAGGTAGTGATAAATATTTGATAAAATAAACGCCGTATCAAACACACATTAAATCTGGCCTACTCCAAACTGCAAGGACTTGTCTAACATGCACTACAATTCTGCGTATTTGCAAGCAAATGCAGTTCTAGTTGTATATTGTGATTGATCAATTACATGTGTACTAGACCACTGAGATGTGAGTGGCTGTTGCACACTGTAGTGGTAAAGCAGAGTGAGAGGAAGGAAAATTTGCTGGTTGAGTGGTCCTCACCAAGGGTTCTTTAGTCTGGGGCACAGCTGACATGGTGGGCTTAGCAACCAATTTTGATGGCAATCTGTGGCAAGTGGAAGGAAAGCTAGGGAACCAGAGAAAATCCTTTGTGCCTCAAGTGGGATTTGAACCCACGCAGTTGTGGAACATGTTTGTGAATAGCAGTGTTAACCATGGGAGGACTCTGTGGGAAAGCAAAGACATACTGTGACAAATTCTTTGTACACCAGTCACAAATACAAGGTATGCTAAATATGAGGTATGCCAAATTCAAGGCTTACCTTGTGTGTTTTCAAGTGATAAGAGCATTCTCAGAACCTCTATGCATAAATACAAGTACATAGCTAATATAACAGTTCCCGAACAACTCCTGCCACCTTACAGGACTATTCCCACCTGGAAATTTTCACTGGGACAATTCTCACTGAGGCGATTCCCATTCCAGACAATTGCATTCGGACAATGTCCCATTGGACAATTTCCATACCTGACAATTCGGAGTTTCACGGTGCAGGATTTGTCGGAGGAATTATTTTATGGTTGGGGAATAGTCTGTGTGGGAAATGTCCAGGGGAAATTTATCTTTGGGAAGTCACTCAGGGGAAGTTGTCCTGGGGGAAATTTCTCAGGTGGAAATTGTGCAGGGGTGGGAAGGGGTATGTCCAGGTGGAAGTGTTCAGGGGTAAGAGGGGGCCATGTCCCATCACAAACACAATAGGTATGAATACCAAATTTTTTGTTATTGCTGATGCTTACCTTGCCCAAACTGTTGGTACAAAATCATGCTTTCAAGTATGACTACACTGATTTGTGGCGAAAAGTGAGTGGCTTCATTCACTACCCAATTACTTCTGAGCCTTTTTACCAAGATGTTGTATAGTCTCTGTCCAGTCTGGGGTCGAGCCGTATATGACAGTGTTTGATGTAAAAGTTTGAGTTCTGAGAGAGTGGTCATTTATAAGGACCAGACTTGAAAAGTTTTCTAACTTTCTTCCAGTCCCTCTCCCTTCTTACCACCACACTACGGTTAGTACTTACTTACATTGCTATGATCTCACGATCGTGAATTTGCTCAGTTAACTACTGTAATATTACATTGTTAGTAGTTATATTGTTAAGTATATTGTAAATATATTCAATTGATCAAACATTAATCAATCTGTATAAATTTTGTAATGAGAAGGAAGTAAAAAAATGAAACTAAATAAACTGAAACTATATGATTGGGGTTCCTTTGTGCTCAAGCCCCTTGCAGTTTCAGATTACGCCTGCATCTAGATATGAACCTCACAACTTTTCATAAAAATGATGTAAATGCTACCTATTTAATTATAAAGTTAATCATTTCCGTTTCAGGCCTGGATGGAAACATTTAGTGCTATTGGTATAATTGCTGGGCCAACCATTGGTGGACTTTTCTATCAGGTAAATCCCAATGCCTGCCAGAACATTATAAGAATTAGTACCTCTTATGGCCCTGACTTTACTAGTTCCCTAAGGTTACTATTGTGGAGCTTGGGACAGTTTTGTAGTCTTTGTTTCATGCCAACAATGGGCAAGATTTAATCCCCGAAAATGGTAGGGAGAATAGTTGGAGGGGTGACCTGTTACCTTGTCCTTGTGAGAAATTTTCTGCTTTTTAAAGCTGTGGAGTCAATAAGGTGCATTATTTATAGGTTGTTGTTCCATGTTATTAACTTTGTATGTGAAAAAGTAATTATATTACCTGCATGAACTTGAACCACTATTAAAGTGGCACATTGAGTTGGTTCATGAAGTTCATCAAATTTTGCCAAACCTGTTAAGGTTTCATCACATACCAATGACAAATGGTCAAACTTAAACAATGCCCATATCCTGCATACAAATAAATGTTTCATAAGTAAGTAATAAACAATTTAATGTGGTTTTAAAAATTCGTGACCAGACACTTTTTCAAATTATGCACACAACTGTTACAAGCCAGGATACCAAAAAATTCCAAATTTTAACTTTATGCGTAATTATTGGATGTGAAACTTGACTAATTATGGTAAAAATAATCATTGTCATGTGGTAGTACCCTTCAACACTCTCGTTAAATTATCAATATCAACTCAATATGCCCCTTTACGGTCTGGGATACTGTGGGAAAGCGGGAGAGAATGATTTTAGGTTTTCCCCATTTTGCCCCTCTGCCCCCATCTCCATAATCCTTCCTTTGGACCCACCCTCAGACTCAAGAAATCATGGAATACTCCCCAAATGTTAGGTTTCACATTCCATTACCTCCTTAAAGGTGTATTAGAGGGATGATCGCTGATCCCTTTGTTGACTTGAGTGGCTAAGAAATTAAAAGTTGAGGCATGGGATGAAATAAGTATAGTTAACAATAAATTTTTTAAATGTAGGCCTACATCTTCATAGAATTTGTGGAAATAGTTTTGCATATGAGAGCACAACCCCTTAATATCTGTCAAATTATCTCATGTCATATGAAGGAATGCAATCCCTCTATAAGCCATTACATCATCTGGTAAATCAACTAGTAGCCATTTTGAATTCTCTTTGTTGTCATTTTCTGATATCTTTAGATTGGAGGGTATGAGCTGCCATTTTTTGCACTGGGTGGTGCATGCCTACTGTGTGTACCCATCAATATCCTTATTTTACCATCTCAAAGTGAGTAGCTGTCAAAAAAGTCTTGTTTTTATTTTTTCCAGTTAATGTGTGTCTGTGATAAGTTTGTACCATGGGATGGTTGATTAGGGAATTACACAGATTAGAAGACTCCTGTGATGGAGGGGGGGGGGGGGTAGAGTTCACTAGATCGAAGATCCTAACTCAAACCTAATTCTGACCCTGACCCTAACCCTAACCATAATCCTAAACCTTACTCTGCATTTAACCTGAATCGGATTGAATCCTAACTCACCAAACTTAATTCTAACCCTAACCATAATCCTAAGCAAAGCCCTAATCCTATGCAAGGTTAATCCTTAGCCTAATGCTAAACCTTACTCTGCATTTAACCTGAATCGGATTGAATCCCAACCCTAACTGTAACCTGAAGTAATTTTTTATCAAGGGGATCTTCAGTCTGGCGAACCTTTGATCTAGTGAACCTTTGGTCTAATGAGGATCCCCCGGTGGGGTGGGGGATTATTTCCAAGATTTTGGCAATTTTGAAGGAAATTTTTGACCATTATCAGGCACAACTAATAAATTTTTGGAAGAAATAGTTCAAACTGAAATGTTCATTAAGTGATCCAGGCATTTATTGGTGACATGAAAAAAAGGTTGAAAGTTCTTACTCATTGTAAATTGAATATGAAAATGTAATTCATTTTTGGAACCAAGGAGGGGCACAAAAACAGTAAGTAATTTGCTGATTGGTTAATTTATTACATTTTAATTATTTCATAAGATTGGATTTCAGTAATTACAGTTATCAGAAAGTAACACATAAGTATAGTTGGTAAATGAAACATGACAAGAAGGACACAAAACAAAACCTTATGTACCAACAGTACTATCAAGAAATACACAAGTATGAAACATGAATATAAAAAAAAATTCAGACTTTTAATGTTGTAACCAGCAGTGTTATACAGATTGTCCACCAACAGAGGTGATTGTTGGTTAAATAAAATGTTTCCATGACCTACCTTACCATGATGTAATTCTTCTTATAATTTACAATTTTTGACTATTCAGGAGCCTTCAAGAACCTTTTGCATTTCCAAAGAATTATTATATTTCATCTGTCTTTGAGTTTTTATGATGTCAAATACATTGCCTCCTCAGGTGGACAAAGTCGTGAAATGGGGTCCATTAGAAAACTCCTGGTTATCCCATCAGTCTGGCCCATCTGTTTTGCAATAATGATGGTCCCAGCAGGGTTGGGTTTCTTTGATGCTACTATGGCCCTTCACTTGCAACAGTTTAATGTGAGTCCTTTGACCATTGGCCTCATGTTTTTGCTGGCTGCTGGAATCTATGGAGTCTTCTCACCACTCTGGGGGTATCTTGCTGATAAAAAAGTGAGTATCTTTGTAAGCTCTGGCTGAAAAGTTGCAATTAGTTCTGTCAACTTATTTTTGGTTTTGATGAAAAGAGAAACCTATGCAGTCATGATGGCATGTGTGTATGTATGTGTGGGTGTACGTGTGGGTGTGTATGTGTGTTTGTGACATTTTTCTTGTTTACATGATATCTCGAGAAGGGAAACTCTGACAGTTCTCAAAGTTGGTAGCTAGATGTCCCATATTGAGAAGAAGAACCCTATTGTTTTTGGTGGAGGTCAAAGGTCATTTGGGGTCACCAGGGGTCAAACTCCGAAAACCTTGTTAACACGATATCTCAAGTTAGGTAGCTTGGATAGATTTCATATTGGTGTGTGGATGTATTATGGTTAAAGGAGAACCCTATTGTTTTTGGTGGAGGTCAAAGGTCATTTGGGGTCACCAGAGGTCAAACTCTGAAAACCTTGTTTACACGATATCTCAAGTTAGGTAGCTTGGATAGATTTCATATTGGTGTGTGGATGTATTATGGTTAAAGAAGAACCCTATTGTTTTTGGTGGAGGTCAAAGGTCATTTGGTGTCACCAGGGGTCAAACTCTGAAAACCTTGTTTGCACAATATCTCAAGTTAGGTAGTTTGGATAGATTTCATATTGGTGTGTGGATGTATTATGGTAAAAGAAGAACCCTTTTGTTTTTGGTGTAGGTCAAAGGTCATTTGGTGTCACCAGGGGTCAAACTCTGAAGACCTTGTTTACATGATATCTCAAGTTAGAAAGCTTGGATAGATTTCATACTTGGTATGTGGATGCATGGTGGTGAGAGGAAGAACCCTATTGTTTTTGGTGGAGGTCAAAGGTCATTTGGGGTCACCAGGGGTCAAACTCTGAAAACTTTGTTTACACAATATTTCAAGGTAGGAAGGTTGAATAGATTTCATACTTGGTGTGTGAATGCATTATGGTGAGAAGAAGAACCCTATTGTTTTTGGTGAAGGTCAAAGGTCGTTTGGGGTCACCAGGGATCAAACTCTGAAAACTTTGTTTACACAATATTTCAAAATAGGAAGGTTGAATAGATTTCATACTTGGTGTGTGAATGCATTATGGTGAGAAGAAGAACCCTGTTGTTTTTGGTGAAGGTCAAAGGTCGTTTGGGGTCACCAGGGGTCAAACTCCGAAAACCTTGTTTACACGGTTTCTCACGTTAGGAAGCTTGGATAGATTTCATACCTAGTATGTATATGCATTAGGGTGAGAGAAAGTATGCTACTGCTTTTGGTGGAGGTCAAAGGTCATCTGGGTTCACTAGGGGTCAAACTCTGAAAACCTTGTTACATGATATCTCACAGTAGGAAGCTTGGATAGATATCATACTTGACATGTGGATGTATAATCTTCAGAGGTACAAGCATATTGTTTTTTGGTGGAGGTCAAAGGTCATTTGGGGTTACCAGGGGTCAAAGTCTGAAAACCTTGTTAACAGGATATCTTGAGGTAGGAAGTTTGGATAGATTTCACAGGTAGTGTGAGGATGTCTTATGGTCAGAGATGGAACTATATCGTTTTTGGTGGAGGTTAAAGGTCAAATGGGTTCACTGGGCGTCAACCTCTGAAAAGCTTGTTAACATGATATCGCAGGTAGGAAGCTTGGATAGATTTCATACATAGTATGTGGATGACTTATGGTGAGAGGAAGTACCCTATTTTATGGTGGAGGTCAAAGGTCATCTGGGGTCAAACTCTGAAAACCTTGTTTACAAGATAGCTCAAGTTAGGAAGGTTGGATACTTCCCATGGTGTTGCATTTAATCCATCAGAAAACCGCTATGAGTTTTGTCAGAAATCAGAGGCCACCTGAAATCACCAGAGGCCATTAAGCAAAAATTCCCGAGAATTCCCAAGGTCAGTATGAAACTGTAATTTTCCAGCACTTTAAGATCACATATTCAACCAATGACTGAAAGAAACAGGACATCTTGGCGTAATTTGGGATTACACATTTAAGTCCTATATTCATCGAAACCACAATGCATTTTTGCATTCTGGTTGAAAACTCTTTTCAAGTCCTCTTGAGTTTGCTTTTCAGGAGCCAGTGCTCTTGCACAGTGGAAAAATCTTGGAATTTTAATGTCCTTATAAGGGAAAATGCAGTCATTCCAGTTTGAATTGGTATGCCTTAGTATACTAATTCATGAATGGCTCTTTTAATCATGTGACAATAATTTTGTTACCCATGAATGGTTACATTCATACAGAGTTACTCTTTGGTTTACCTTTAATATGCAGTATTTATTTTCCGAAACATTGTGACAGATACTTGTAATAGAAATGAGAGGAGATTTGTAAGATGTCGGTGATGTTTTTAAAATTAATTTGGGGTGACTGCAAATTCTCATTAATGTTCAGGAACCCTGCAATATTGAATGTTTCACCAAGCTCTGTATGCAACAAATTAAGTTCAGTCTACTTGTCAACGGTCTACTGGGGTCTGTGGACATCAGATTTGTTCACTGTTTCTCACGTGTTTGGATTCAAGTCCTGCTTGAGGTACATGGGGTCTTCTTCCAGTAGTCTGGTTTTCCTTCCATCTGGCATAGGCTTGCCACCAAAATTGGATGCACAGTCTGCAAAGCTCTCTCACAGGCTGGACTGAAGGCCATGCCTGACCAAATGAGTGAACTTTGCTTTTTTCCAAGAGTTGTTCACTCCTACCTGCCTTTAGGAAAGTAGCTAAAGATTTTGTCAGTTAGGGTGTTCACCAGATGAAGTGAAATTAAAACTTAGAAACAAAGTTTGCTGGTTCTCTTTCTCTTTTCCCTCTGTTTTTCATTGCTCATCTCTCACTCTTTCTCAAAGTCCTTTTACAAGTTGTTTTTTGTCTTAATTTCTCACTCAACCTTTCACTCAGAACAACAGTTTATAACATTTCTCTCTGAAGATCAATCTACAACTGGCTCACTCTCATTCCCTCTTTGAACGAAAGTATTTTCAACTCAATACAATACTTGATAATGAACATAACAATACAGAAATGTTAAGGCATACAATAGGATGGCTCTTTTAAAAACATCACCTACTACATACAGGTAGGTATTTTCTAGACTGCTTTACTCTTCAGAACATAGGATTTCACAAAGTATTTCCTTTCATCTCAGGAGTAGGTTGTGATTACTAAATTAAGCGGCCTTGTTGTCTTTGTTCATTGACTTTGTCTTTCTTTGCAGAAATACACCAGACTGATGATACAGATAGGTTTCATACTAATGGCAGTATCATATCTCTTGATTGGACCTTCACCTCTACTTCAAATAAAATCGTAAGTAATAGCCTATTGTTGGGCAACTATCTACCTGAAATTATTTTAAAACACTTTCAATTTCATTGATGGAAAGTTTTTAAGCATTCATGCTGTTCGTGAGTTGACTTATCCCTAAACTTGATAAAACATAGATAAACAAATATATCTGAAACTTTCCATATTTTCCATGTAAAAACTGAATCATTGATCTTTGTTTCACTTAATCTATATTTTAGCCTTCTCTGCAAAATTTGTTACTAGTTTAATGGATTGAATATGGGAAATACCTTTAACACAAAAATTATAGCAAACCATTTGCCAGTGAAATACTTGCAAAATCCAGCATTATACTTACACTCTTCTGTATGAGAAGATAGTTTTTTGACATTCCATCTAATCTGCTTAAAATATTTATCTTTCACAATTTCATTCAGCACATTCTCCCTCAAACAATTGTTTTTATATGTTTTATTGTTTCAAACAGATCTCTTGAAAACATTTACATCGGCTTAGTCACTTTTGGTTTTGGACTAGGTAACGGTCTCGTACCAACATTCCAGGATATCATGATTTCAGCCAGGTTAGAGTTTCTTTTTCAATTTCTTGTTCAATATTGTCTTCGGAGATAGGAGGGACTTGTTGACTGGGACCAACTAGCCCCCTTAGTATGGTCATCTTCTTCCCTGATAACATACTGTGGAAGGAAATGGCGGAGTACATTATAATAATAAAACCCTCTGAACTTCTTGTTCAACTCTTTGACAAAAGAAAAAAAATCTTTCATCTTTCACGTACTATTAGAGTTGTAACAATTCATTCCATTTGTGTTTGAGTCAAGTGATTTCTATGTATATTGAAATTTTGGAAGAGGGTAACTAAAGTAAGAAGTCATGATTTAAGATAACCCTAGTAATTGGTGTGGATGTACTGGGGCAGGGGGGCAAAGCCCCCTCTGTCAGGGAGGTCTAGCCCTTCATTAGGAGATAAATCGGACGTTATCAGTTAACCACAATCTGTTTTATTTTTAGCTCAACAAGTTGAGCTATTGTCATGGCAATGCGTCTGTCTGTCTGTCTGTCTGTCCGTCTGTCTGTCCGTCAACATTGGAAAAAGAGCTGCTGTCTGCAGGTGCTTTGACCGTTCCTTGTCAAAGTTGGTGTGGCTATAACACATATCAAGGGCTTGATAATTATGGTAACAGGAAGTAGGTCAAAGGTCATTTGGGGTCGTGAGAGGTCAAAGAGTGAAATCACGCAAAAGCCTTCAACTCCTTGTGGTTATGTTGGAATCTTTTCAAATTTGACAGGAGTGTTTAGTAAATGATGGGTCATCAAAGTTGTGTTTTTGAAGTAGGTCAAAGGTCATTTGAGGTCACCAGAGGTCAAATATTGATTTTTTGGGTAAACAGGATTAACTCTAAAAGTGAACAGTGGCTGATCTTGAAACCTACAATAAAAGTTGTTCTGATTGAGTTTTCACTTGCTTTGTGATGGCGTGGAAAATTCATGGCCATTTTCTTATGAAAAATGAAGATATAATTATAAACCTACTTTCTACGGTTACTCCCATTCACCATCATGGTGCATTGTTTGTCAGCATATTGTGCTTCCATGTAGATGAGTGATGCTCCAGCTTTAGAGATTATAGTGTTTTGCACAGGCATCCATATAAAACTTTGGTGGTTACGTGTTAGCCTGTGTAATACGTGTAATACGCACGCACGAAATCTTCCGCAATATGCAACCTATCCGTGTATGTACCACTGATCTCTATACTAACTGGATTGGATTGGCTTCGACACATTGATTGGATAGTCAGTGATGAAGTCGCCGAGCGGCCATCTTACGAGAGATCAAAACGCAGTGCAAATATAATTATGGTGGAACATCTTGGGAGTTGAACACCTAAGCGTCCGTGCTTTTGCGTAGACACGTAAAAATTAGTTATCCATGAAAAATAATCGCAATACAAATTAAAAAATTACCCTTGACAACGAATGCGCTTTGATTCCCGCATAAATTATAAAAAAGTATAATGAAATAAAAAAAACATTGCACCCAATAAACTGCACATTCGCCGGTTTGATAGTCACAATATGGCGGACGCTGACTTCACAATGACACGGACATCGCCAATCCAGTTAGTATAACTTAAGAGATCAGACCGGTCCTACTAATGATCAGACTCGACCATAGAAATAAAAGTAAGGGAGAATGACGTCAGCAGATCTGGACTGAAGCCATTGATTTGGCCAGTCTGTACGGCAACAGAGCACCTGCCTGTAATACAAATATCACGTCATTGCTTTTGCCCCAAGTATTGGCAAATAAACTACAAGTTTTGAAGTTAGGAGTATAAAACAAAATACTTAAGGCACCATGACTTATTTCTGTTGTGAAAATTACTCCAAATCTTTCGAAAAACGCATTAAATAAACTATAACTTCTGCAGCAGAATGCACACTGTACGTACGGAGAGACATCAATCAACAGGTCTCTTGCCGTACAACGAAAGCGCCCTCACACTTTTCGTAGCTTCACCGGTTAAACATGCATGGATGCATTGTGTTAGCGTTCTCCCTTACTTTTATTTCTATGGACTCGACTCAAAGTTCGATTATTACGGGTCACCCATGAAAAGAGCGAAGGTAATCAGATATTTTTAATTTTAGTCCTAGGCCTAATTTGCATTATGATAAGAGCGAAACAGGCGTTGCGCTTACGTTCACGTTAAACGGGATATTATGAAATTGTTTCTGTATTATCAATATCAACATCCGTGCAATTTTTAGAATATTTCATGTCAAAGTAAATACCGCGAAAAGTACTTCGAGCCTTAGCTAGGCCCTAGGCTAGGCTCGGCCTAGTCCGTAGTCTGCTGACCTAGGCCTAGGCCCTAGTACTTGGGTCGCTTCCAGTCTGGAAAACATTTAGGCTATGTTACGCCGAAGATCTTCGGCGTGGCAATCAAGCAGTCACGCCAAATTTCTGGCGTATTTTGTCAGCCTGGTTTCTATTTGTCACACCTAGCCTACAGCAGATAGTGGCATAATTTTTATCCTGCCTTTCCTTTGGTGTTAATCTTCGGCGGCGAAAAAACAAACTTTCCAATATGGGGTCGCTTGGGGCTTCGAATACTACGTAGGCCTAGTTCAGGGACAGGGGAACAAAGTGTATGTGAGAACTAGGCCTAGGTACCCTAGGCTAGGCTCGGCCTGGGTAGGGCGGGTATATAAGTTACTGCTACTAGCCTATTTTCAGTTTCTTCAAAGGAAAAAAAACACAAATTACAAATTAGGCCTAGGCCTACCGCTGCAATCATAGTTTCATTTGTTGTATTACGCTATAGCCTACGCGGTGGTAAGTTCTTTTCTTCATGTGGTGGTATTACTGTTCTGAAAACCAAAAGAATTCACCAATTTCCCTAATACCCACTGTAGTCCTAGCCTACAACAAATCCCAGGGTGCATTCCATGTAAAGCCTAAGCCGAAGGTACGCCGAGGTTTTCGTGACCGTACGCCGGGATGTACGCCAGGATTTTCTGTACTGTGCACGTACAATGCATGTACATAGCAATCCATAGGCCTGCGTACATACGTACAGTATACATGTACGTGATACGTACACAGTCACCATATATTGGCAATGCACGTACAGGTATATAGTATACACACATTATAGCTAAGTCAGAGGCAATCCGTAAGGGATTGTACGTACGTATGTATACATGTACGTAATGCATACACCATTCATTGGCAATACAAGTAGGCCTACTGTACAGGTATATATAGCACAGTACTGTGCGTGAACATACTAGCGGGAGTTGACTGAATCGGCCCGCCGGTATTCCGGGAGTACCGTTTGCCCGCTGCTACGCTGGGGAGTACGCCAACTACGCCGGCAATCCTCAACTTACTGCATTTTGCACGCCGACAAAGGCTAGTTTCTAAGCCGCCCCGCCGACCGAAATTGTATGGCCACGCCGAAGATCTTCGGCGTATAGCGACTAAATGCACTCTGGAACAAATCAATTAGAATTAAACTTCTCGTTATTGAATTTAAAAAGAGATTTTACGTAGGCTATATGATTGCACAACCTAACAAGGCCACTCTAAGAAAGTTTTTGTTTTTAAAAAACAAGACAAAAGAATGTGAATCTGTTTGTACCTGAAAACGTTTTGGCGGACTTGACCTTATTTGAGAGCTATAAATCTTTACCACTGATTTTTCTTTTCAAGAGATACCATTACGACAAGTTCAGCGTTTCCAGCTCAAGCCTAAAATCAGAAGTAACCTAATAAGGCCAGCGGGCGCTGTTTACAATTTTTGTATAGAGCTGTATGTACAGGTTCAGTGTAGGCAGTTTGTGCGTTCAATTTGAGTTGCATATCTTAGCGTGCAAGTGCTTGAAAAACAGGTTCACGCGCATTAGCAAGGGAGTTTGCTTTATGCGCGTGCTGCATCAAAAATTGACGCATTGATTGTGACAGCAGTTTTGACGCGCTTTGTTGACTGTATCGATGCACGACATTCGAAAGTGGCCTTATTAGGTCATGTCACTATACATATTCATTGGCAGGGATGTTTTGGTAGCTAAAATTAAAGTGGGGATGTTTTGCTAAAGGGACGTTTCGACTGGATACCCTTCACCCTGCACACTTTAGACAATGTCTCAATTACACAAGCAAGTTCTGTTGTTAAGGCCAAAGTAAATTACCAAATTGGTGAAAAACTCCCAAATCATGAATCCTGCAAGTGCAAAAAACCCTCATACAACAACCTGAAATGTACTCGCAGCTTTCAGTTGGAAGGGTTTTGTACGGGGTAATTTTCTCCAGAGAAGGATGGCACTTTTGGCATTACCTAAACATACAGTATCCAATGTATAGGCCTAATGTTAGGCTATGTGCACCATGAACCTAAGCTACACATGTGTCTCTACAGCCCAGCTACTTCTAGGCCTAGAACTGCAGGGTGTATTTGAACCTTCTGATAATTTTTGGTGGGAAATTTATGTGTTGTACTTGTTCTGTGATGTATTGTGTTTATTATGTGTGGAATGTCTTATTTATATCGATAAGATTAGGCTACATATTTACTTGCGTAAACTTCTTACATCATTCTAACACATTTTAGGCTGAGCTACAGTACATAACCCATATATGTTACTGTTACGAGAGAGTGTTAAAAAATACAGACTCACCAAATGAGCATTTGCTTGGACAAATTTTAATGAAACTTGGGCACAGTGATACAAGGATAAAGGGTTATCAGTGGTGGTCAAGGATGGACTCAAAGGTCATATTTATGGGTCAGTTTGGGGTCATTTATAACAAATGTTACTTTGTGTCTTAAAGATTCAGTGACAGTATTGGGTGTTTGTCATTGTAACTTGGCTTTTGTGTATTTGTTTTATTACTGGTGTTGAGAATTTTAAGGTCAGTGGTCATTTTCATGCATGGTGTACTACCTGTGAGGTCATGACCATGTACGTTTATACTTTTGAAGTGGGGCAAGGGTCATTTAGGGTCAAAGAGAGGTCAAACAAAAGGCCAACTGAGCATAATTATGCAAAAGCCTTGAACTCCTAGGGGTTGTGTTGAAATTTTGTCAGATTTGGCAAGAGCATTCAGTAGATGATGGGTCATCAACTGGGTGTTTTTGAAGTAGGTCAAGGTCATTTGGGGGTCATGCAAAGGTCAAAACAGTGAAATCTTGCAAAAACCTTTAAGTGCTAGGGGTTATCTGCAAATTTTATCAAATGTGGCTGGAATGTTCAGTGGATGATGGCATGTGCCAGTTGTACTTTTGAAGTATGTCAGAGGTCATTTGGGCTCTTAGAGAGGTTAAAGGTGGAATCACACAAGTCTTCATCTCCTAGGGGTTATATCCAAATCTCATCAAAATTGGCCAGTGTTCAGTAAATGATGGCCGGTCGTCAATGATGTATTTTGAAGTAGGTCAAAGGTCATTTGGGAGGTCATAGAGAGGTTAAAGTTGGAATCACACAAGTCTGCATCTCCTAGGGGTTATATCCAAATCTTATCAAAAGTTGGCCAGTGTTCAATAGATAATGGGTCATCAAAGATGTATTTTTGAAATACATCAAAGATCATTTGGGGTCAGAGAGGTGAAAGCTGGAATCACAGAAGTCTTCATCTCCTAGGGGTTATATCCAAATGTTACCAAAGTTGGCCAGTGTTCAGTAGATGATTGGTCATTGAAGATGCATTTTAAAGTAGGTCAAAGGTCATTTGGGGTCATAGAGAGGTCAAACATTGGAATCACTAAAAAGCTTTTTCAACTCCCATTGGTTATATGAAAATCTTCTCAAAGTTGGCCAGAATGTTCAGTAGATGATGGGTCATCATAGTTGCTCTTTTGCAGAAGGTTTAAGGTCATTTGGGGTATTAAATGGTTGAACAATGGAATCATGCAACAGCCTTCAACTTTACAGGTTTGTGTCTGAATCTTGTCAAAGTTGCCAGACAATCCAGTAGATGGTGGGTCATTAAAGTTATACTTTTGAAGGTCAAAGGTTGTTTGGGGTCAAACAGTAGAATCAATCAAAAGCCTTTAAATACTAGGGGTTGCATTGGAATCTTATCAAAGTTGGTCCATGTTCCATGGATGATGGTTCATCATAGGTGTACTTTGTGTTGATGTTAAATGCCATTTATGCCAATGCTTTTCCATATGAGTTTTGGTTTTGTATGATATATTGACAAAAGAATAATTTTAGATGGGCCTGACAAATTTGGGTATAAATACTTCATTTTCATCGGCACAATTACCTACTGTGTTGTGCCCACAAGCACTAAAAAATGTCCCAAGCTGGGCAACTCTAAAATGCCATTGCTGTGACCATTTACTGTACACGGACAGCACTGAAGGTACTACATCATGACTGCCCATGCATGACGCCTTGGTTTGAATCACTAATGAAGCTACATAAAAGAAATTGTTTGAGTGAAATTGTAGTTGAGCTACAGCATCATTGATGCTCTTGTTATTTTATTTTTTTTTTTTTTTTTTTGCTTTTTGTATTGTCATCATCATGGTAGAATGTTAAGCTGATCTTGTTGTAAGCAGGTTATTATGCATCTCTGAAATATGTGAAAAATGTAATTTTTTGGTTTGACTGCACCGATCAGAGATAGTTGTCCCATGATATTAAAGGGTCTCTAATCTCACCCCAGACAGGATAAATTCTACCTACTTAGTGTACTTCTAGCCACCCCTCCTTAAATTTAATTTAAACCTCCTGTCTAGTACACCTCTAAGACAGAATTCACAGTAGCCGGCACTGAGATTAAATTGCTCAAGGCAACGTTGTTGAACACAGTGTGTGTTCGACAAGGCGACCCAGATACAGCCCCAATATTTTGGCCTCTCTATTTCTTCTCACAACGATTATTGTGATGCATGTTACCACTCTCATGTCCTTCATTTCTGACATTTTTCAATTCAGAAAGAGGGGAATGGATGATTCCATGGCAACACACAGCGTAACATCTGGTCTGTTTAACAGTTTCTTTGCTCTAGGGTAAGTACTAGGGTGAGAATGTTACATTTGAACATTACAAAGTTATGAAATTGAAATTACTCATCGCCAAACTGAATTTCAGTCAGAGCAGCAAATGAAAGCTTTTCATTTTGGTTTCTACTCAGGACATTGCCTAAAAGTTGTCAGGCCATTGCATCAAAATCATTGCAAGGCAGATTCATTGCTTGTAAGGTGCTTTAGTTGATCCTCTAGTAATTTTGATCTAAGAACAAAATTACATTGCTATGTATATAATTTATTTACATTCATTACTGTACACTCTCATGGATTTTTAATGGATTCATTCCTTGAAACAGAAATTTCTTTGGACCCACTCTTGGTGGTGTTATGGTCCAAAGTATCGGCTTTGAGTGGTCCGTGACAATTTTAGCAGCAGCTTGCATTATGGTGACTATTCTTGTCCTTATCACTGATCTTGTGGAAAACAGGTGTGGGTGAGTATCTTTTATTATGTAAAATATGTTTAAAAGCAATAGGCAGTCTCCCCAAAATTCGCTTTGAAAAATACAGCAAACTCTTGCAAATCTCTCCTTATTGCATTGCAAGCACCTCTGAAGACATTTTGAACATAACCATTACAAACAATGGGTAAAGCAAGGAAAAATTCTCCTTGAATTTCACAATTCACTAACAAAAATATTGTCACATGATCAAAATAGGCCAACCATGAAGTAGAGTGATGGGGCATGCTAACTCTGATTGGGGTGACTGCATTTTCCCTTTAAGGTGATTGGTCATCAAATATTTAGAGAAGCCATCTGAAAATTTGATCAACCGCTTCGTATGAGGGTATTAAAAAAAGTAAAACTGAACAAATCGGAGCTTCTACTGATTGACACTTTTTGATGTTCTGCATGTGGTCAATTATTCAATAAGGGCTTCGATAACTTGATGTCAAATCACTGGAAATGCTACCTGCCAAAATGACCATCTCCTTTAACTGGAGGGAAGAGATTTATAATGCACATCACATTAGAAATGACCCACTGTAGGGCTAATGGATATAAGCTCCAGTGGTTTAATTGTTATGTAACCACCAGACACCCACACTCTTTTTTTTTGGGAGGAATAATCACAACAGCTAATATCAATGTCACTTGGGCATGAGTGTACTGGACTACCTTCAGTTGGGGAGGGTGGGGGCTGGTGGTGTGGGTAGGGGGAGGCTGAACACGTGCCCCAGATTTTAGTGTGAAAATGTTACTTTGCCACAAAAGTAGCATATCTTTTGCTGAAAAAAAAACCCCACAAAATAGCTGCAGCTCCCCTGCTTCTTACACCTATGTAACTGTCACATATTCATATTAGGTTAGCCTGTTTTGAGTGTACATTTCATAGTGGTGGGATCCAAGCAATATGTTGTAAGATAAAGGAAAACAGTTTCATTGTGAGAAGTCACCGGTGTTTCAATACTGCCAGTAAATTGGGTGTTCACTTTGTGCAATATCTTTCATTCTTATCCAACAGACGATCCCCTCAGAGACCCCCTCGGAAGAAATCTCATGTAGTCTACACCATTGTGGAAGGGGAGAATGAAACTCTTGTTCCACCCTACCCTAGTGTGCAAGATATTTCCACGCAAATAAGCCAAGGTGATATCAACTGCTGATCGCTTGAAAACCTTGATTTTATAAACTGCCTGGAGTCTTTTACTGTAAGAATTTTTGTTATTTTTCTGATCCCAGTGTGCTTTGAGGGCCTTTCATCGTGCAGCCACATGCACATGACCCAAAATATTTAAGAGCATATATACATGTTAGTCCTGCCATGCAATAAGTGTGATGTTGGTGCTGTGAGAGCATATTTGTAGAGTGACAGCACCCACATGGTTATGCTGATACTGTGAGAGTGTACATGTAGTGTGAGTACTACCATGCACTTGAGTGTGATGTTGGTGCTGTAAGAGCATATCTGTAGAGTGACAGCACCCACATGGTTATGCTGATACTGTGAGAGTGTACATGTAGTGTGAGTATATCCATACACTTGAGTATGATGGTGGTGCTGTGAGAGCATATTTGTAGAGTGACAGCTACACATGATTGTGATGCCGCAGTACTTTGAGAGTGTACCTGTAGTGCGAGTACAACCACACATGAGTGGTGCTGTGAGCAAGGGTGTACTTGTGTAAGTACAACCTGGAATATGATGGTGGTGCTGTCGACCAGTGTCGGTGGTACAGCAACATTGGAATCATTCAGGTACATTAAAAGAAAATACAATCACTGCAACATTTCCTGAAACACCAATTTTATCTCTTCTCATACCCCTCACAAGTTTGTTTCATAATTTTTCAAAAGAGATGCATTCCACATCACAGGTACTGTAAACCAAGAAGTTTTTGTTAAACTCTTTGTCACATGATTAAGAAAAAGCATTCCTGTTTTATAAACATAATTATTAATGTTTGATAATTCAGTTTGGGGTGACTGTTGTTACCCTGTATTAAAGTGTTATGTGAGTACAGCTCTTACATATGTATGATTACAAGTATGACTGTGAGTATAGTATTCCGTATAAAATTCAAGTGACATGCCACCAAAAAGAGCTGTTTTTACTGGGCAGTTAAAGAATAAAATCCCCCAATGAAAGATGCTTTGGAATATTTCAATATCTTTTACCATTCTCAAGATGTACTTCTTCAAAGTTTGATGGTTTCTGAAGTAACTCAATGCCTATGCAAAAATAATGATGTGGAATATTGCAGAGTGTTAATATTTCTTTTGTTAACCCTATATAAATTATCTCTTAATTACTAATCAGATAGTTTACAGTATGGTGGGTGATATCAATATTTTAACTTCCATAACAAATCTCTCAGGGGTACCAATGCTACAAGTGTCCTTGAAATGAAAATTGGAAAACAATTAACATAAGCCATATTTGATATGTCCATCTTTGGATGTTACAAAATGCATGTTAGCTCATGTTTATTCCATGATACAAGTGTGAAATATAGAAATTACCCTGTAAAATGGTCAATATCTGATGGATTTTGATGGGAATTATGGCTGTTTCTGGATTTTTAATGCTTTGTACATCAAATACCCAACTGTGTAATATGGATCACACCAGACCTCTTAGGAACCATTATTTAGGGGATAAATGCGAGGGTGCCCGGTCTTAAATGTGATTTAAGACCGACGATGACGTCATCACAGAGGCTGAGCGGACCGAGGCGACAGCCGAGGTCCGCTGCCTCTGTGATGACGTCATCGGAGGTCTTAAATCACATTTAAGACCGGGGCACCCTGCTTTTATCCTCATTCATAAACACTCAACATTAAAATGCTGTAAACTGACAAAAACATTGAATTTTCGACAAAATTTTACAGATCAAATTTTAATTCTCCCAGCTAACTTAGGACTCGATTATGACGTCATGTTTAGTTTCTTGCGATAGTAGCGAACAACTTCAAGCCAAAAGAAAGTGGACAACCACGCAAATATTTTCACTTAACATATTGATTGGAATCTCAATTCATCGAACGAATATTTAATTGGATTAATTTAACGTAAAATCGTTTATCTCTGAATTATCATACATCTTTGTAGAGATGAGGCTGAGCATAAAAACAAGGAAACCAACTTCTAGCTGGCTATTGTTTACAGTGAAGTTCTACACCATGAAAGGTTCACAGTACGGTAAATACACAGTGCTGTGCAATTACGGTGTACTGCAATACTGTGTGCAGTGCAGTGCAGTGCATGCAGCATTCAGCGACATGCATATCGCATGCGGACATTCGACAGCATGCAAGTAGTTAACGCACTTGCGTTCAAGATCCATGAGTAAGACGGTGATTTAAGGTGTCTTTAGCCTCTTTGGAAGAGGATTATAGTGTTGGTAACTTTGAAAATGTGTTCAAGTTTTTAATATAGATTATGCAGGCCTAACGTTAGGCCTAGCTTAGACTATTTACAACATAAGTTCATAAGTAGCCTAGTTCGGCGTAGAAATAAGGACCGTGCTGTTATGCCTGTTAGCGGAATTGGTTCAAATGTAAAAACCTGACAGTGACACTGTCAGTAAAACCTGTGTTTACCATTGCATTGCATGTCGTAGTTAATATATACCACAGGCCCCATGCTGGCATTAGCAGCACAGAGACCAAATTCACTTTTCTTTACCATGCACTCCAACTTAGGAAAATTAGGAGTGGAATATCTGTAACAGGCATACCGTTAACAAAATGTACCTTTGGCATATACTGTAAGGTTATACGCTCTTTTAGCCATACCACTGCCAGTATCCAAGAAGGTGAATATAGTTTTGCTAGCATTCATTCATGGGATGAAATGAGCATTATGCTTTGGAATGGTTATAGCTACAGGGGTGCTAGGCTTAACAGTGTAATACTACAGTAGTTTACAGTAACTGGTTTTCTTACTCAGATGTTATGGTTTATGTTGCTATGGTAACACATCATGGACAAAGCATAGTGCACAGTGCAGTAGTAACAGTGATATTCAATTCACCTTGAAAAAGTAATTCTCCTAACTGGCAAAGGGCAGTCTCGAATGCGATTCGAGACTGGTCTCAAATGGTTTTCAGCCAATCAGAATGCAGGAAATCAGTAAAGGTGTTTATAAATTGTAAGTAAAGGATGTGGTTACAATTAGTACAAAGCTATATTTTGATAATGAAAACTTTCAAAATTTTTGCTATGAGTAGAACAAAAGGCTGCATGAGTATTGTCAGCTGTGATGTTTGGAGTTTTTGAGGAAAAATGTTCTGCTAGTGTTCTCAGGGGTAAATAAATAATTTACTTATGTCATGCAGTAGGAATGGATAAATAAAAACCAACATTGTAGCCCTTTGTTACAGGGTGTAAATGTACAGCCTTTGAAGAGTGAGAATTATTATAAACGTCAACCTATATCTAAAAATTATTGTCTTATATTTGTTGTATATTTCTAGCTTTGATTTACCAGTACCTATTGTGCAATGAAAAATATTTTTATCTCTTTCAAAGAATTTTGTTACCTTTGTATAATATAATGGCTGGTGTACCATTAAGTCAGCTGCTATGTGAGGTGATGCATGTTGGGTTCTGTAATAAAGATATTAAGCTGCCGTGTGTAGGGTGTTTTACTTTAAGCAAAGGTAGCAGTTAGGATCACACAGTTGTGAAGATAATGATGAATTGAGCAGCAGATTAATTGGTCTTGCAGCCAGCAGCTCATGTTATTGGTGGAGTATGGTTTAGGTTTGGAAGGGCCCTCTTATGGAATCTACTGATACCATGAGAGGGCCCTACTGATAGGGCAGGTGAAGAGAGGAAGGGATGTTGCATGGATTGGGCCTGCTTAGACTTGGCTGAGTGGGTTTACAGAGGCAGGGTCCATGGTCAGAATGGCCTTTGCATGAATCTAGTTCAGAAGCTTTATAGAGGCAGGCCTTAATTCAGAGGGGCTCTTGCCAGGTTTGCATTTTGCACCGAAACAGGTGTTTTCTACGCTGACAGAAATTTTACTTACGACCCAAAATACAATTCAGTCATAAATATAAATTTCGACTTGCGCATCTTTATGACAGAAAATTCAACTCACTAAACACTCACCTGCTGAATTATACTATTGTTCACACTATGCATTCCACTAGTTTACAGTAACAATAAAAAAGAACCTAAAACCGGTAGGTCTAACATTACAAGTTTCCATTCTCTGCAGTATATGTCACATCGAGGGCAGGATCTATATACTGCACTGCTGTACATGGCTCATTCTAGTACTAGTACTATATGTACTGAGTGTACACTGTATGGAAACTTATTCAATTGTCATTGTGTTTGATTTAATATTGTTAACGTTAGGTAAAGCTACACCTGTTGCTGGATTATACACGGAATATACTGTATTACATATTTTCTGCTTAATTTCTCTTTGAGTGAAGTGAAAATATTTTTATTACCCAACGATCCTTTCTCATCATAAAAACAGGTCTGTATTAAATTATTTCATTCACACTTGAATTTATCGGTAAGTTGCGCTAATGTTGTTGTGGTCTATGGCCTATAGTCTAGGCCTAATATTGCCGTTTACTGCATATTATGGTGGGCATTGTATATTTAATCATTTATGCCAGAAATTTTAAAAATTACGACGCAAAATTTTGAATGGTCTTAAAAAAGAAAATACTATCATGAAACAGTATTACGACTTTTTCAGAGAAAGGCAAACCCTGGGCTCTTGCATGGACCCATTACGAGAGTGATGAATTGAAAATGTAGCAGGTTTTCTTTTTTTGGGGGGGGAGGGGATTAGGGGAGAGGAGTTGGGGCAGAATCAAAGTGGGGGCATTGCATAGATGGCATTCAACCCTGTAATCCTGTGGCATG
Source organism: Holothuria leucospilota (assembly GCA_029531755.1). Lineage (NCBI taxonomy): Eukaryota > Metazoa > Echinodermata > Holothuroidea > Aspidochirotida > Holothuriidae > Holothuria > Holothuria leucospilota. Next base: position 14,414,107 of record CM055982.1, on the reverse strand, counting down.
AGACCTGGCAGGAGGAGTTGATGATCCATGTTTAAGAAAAGGGGGAGGGGATCTTGGGCATTGGGTACAAGGGCTTCCTGAGTGGCTTGGTGGTAATCCCTAAAGCTGAGGCATTTTATATATTTTAGGGTGTAAATGAAATAAGTGCTATGTATGATATATTCAAAGCATTTAACTTCTTTAAAATACTTAAGGCCTTAAGTCCAGACATGTTGTGGTAAACCTCCTGCAGCCTACTTTTGACAAGTCTAATGCAGGGTTTTATCATCTGTTACAGAGGGTGGGATAAAATGCAACTAAGCAAAAAAGGTGTTTAATACATTAAAGGGTTTACCATTTTTACAATATCGTAGTGTGAAATGATTGAGGGGTGAAGTGTAACTTCCTGTTTCACAGAGGAAATGGTATAACATGATTATGGAATGAATAACTACTGCACCTGAGTGTGGTTAAAAAATTGCATGGATTAAATAGTATGCTTGTTTTACTTGAAATGTATTGTTTTGTAATTATACAAGCCCAAAAATTGCCTTATACTGTATATCTCATAAATTTTGCTAAGTCTGTATCAGCTCTGTATTAGCTGTAGCTTTAAATGCATAATTTGATGTGCCTTAATATGTTAAAAGATGTTAACAGTGCAACTCAAACTTTGGGCCATGTTGGGCTTTCCGAATGTCCGGGGAGTTTATAATTCCCTTTTATAGGGTCCAGTGGTATATTGTTTCATTTGAATATTGTTTTTATATAGTCTGTACAGCCGTACTCCAGGTATGAGCTTCTTTCATGTAATTCTGATATACTGAACTATGGTTTTCTTTCAAAAAGCAATAATATTCCTACATGTGCACTTCACTAAAAACGATAAAATGATAAATGAATTCCATCACCAGGCCCTTAGCCAGACAAGTTGTTGAAGGGGAGGGAGCACAGGATCTTTGTCAGGGGGAAGTTTAAACTATATTAAGATATGTAAAGGCAATATAGCAGCAATTCTTCTTAAATATTTCAAGGAAGGGGGCTTCTAGTGGGAGACAACCCTCCCTTGGCCAAACTTGACTACAGGCCTGTCCATAACATGTAGGACATCTTTAGCTTATCTAAAAATTTACAAAATTCCCATGTTTGGTGTTGTCAGTATTTGAAGTGGTATACCAGTATTACATACCAAATAATACTTATTTGTGCCTTATGTTGGATCTTTGTATCAGTAATGTTGTAACGTCGCAAATCTTTTCAAAGAAATTTGTTATATTGACAAGGCAACCTCCTCCCACCCACAAAAAAGACAAAAATAAAATGAAATAAAAAATGAAAATGGGTTTACCAAGTTTACATTTAAGGTGTAAAGTTTTCCATAAAATTGAGGTGATTTTAATAAATTTCATGCCTGAAATATTGAGGAACAAATACTGAAGCCAGAAATGTGACAGATAATTTGATACCTCCGGACTAAACAGGCCATCAGCTTTAATTTTCTTATCAGTGGCACAAAATAAAAACATGGCACCCTCTTTTAGAGAGTGTGATGTACTTTGTACATTATTAGGGGGCAAAAATACAGTTAATAATTTTAAGTCCATAAGCAAAACTGTCCAGTGGTATGTCTGATACAGTGAGTTGCATTTTTGCAATATTTTGAGGATATTAACAGTTGTGAGGATCGATGTTGATTTCAGACTGTAATACAATATATACATGGCTTAATCTGTCACCTGTACATGATATAAACCTTTCTTTGATAAGGTCTTCATTAAGACTCTTATGGTGAACAGAAAATGTCTGTACTGGTTGTTCAGTGTAGATGTAAGTTAAATGGTCATCACTACCTCTTAATTGGCTATTTAGACAAGGTTTCATGTTTTTTTGTACAGTTTATCAAAGGATAGAAGGGTTAAGAAAATTCAAATTTGTTTATGATTTTATCATTTATAAATACAAAAAGAACATGTTGAATTAAAGCAGCTTTGACAGTGGGTTTTTGGTAGAGAAAATTTTAATACCTCTAAAACCATGATTTATGTGAATGGAATGATGTGCTATTCAAAATTGAAAGTCGCAATCGCATGGGTAAGGTTACTTACATGAAGTAAACTTTTCATGGAAAGAAGTTTACTGCTTTGTAGCTCACAAACAATTTATTCACCCAAACGTGCAAATTTTAATGATCAGCATAATCCTTTTATTGTACAAAATATTTCAGAAGTAAAGCCATTGTCAGAATTCGTTGGTGGTACTGAATGGTTTAATAATGGTTAAAGATGTTTTTTTTGTCTGTGCCACATTGGTGTAACATAAACACAAAGTGCTTTTTTACACTTTTTGTCTTTATGTCTTATCAGCTGGCATTGTTGAGCACAAAATGACATTTTCCAGATGACAGTTGCACCAAGATAGGTTAATATATGTTACTGAGTTTTTCTTCAGTAGTAATTAAGTTTTGTGCTTATAAATATTTTGTATCCAAACTGGAAATGAGTATAGTAACAAAAATTTTGTAACCAACCATACTGGTCACAAGCTGCGCTTGATCTTGAAAATGCATGAAAATCTCTGTAGTAAAATGGACATCTCTGCACATTTATATAATTGAATTATGTAACTGTGTAGAGCAGCTGTGTGAGCAATTTAGCTTAAGATATTCCCACAGTGTGAATTGCTTTTGGATGTATACATAAAAAATTACAGATGTTTACTATGAAAAGTTTTTGTGCTTCTTGTAGTGATAATTATGGTAACGCACACATACACGTTAAATGCTGCGCCAGTAGACTTAAAACAGCAACCTAATGCTTGTTACAAGCATCTTGTTGTGAAGTCTTGCACAGTACATATCTCATAATAGTGAAAGTTTTGACTTCTTAGCTTGCTAGCACAAACATGTTGCATTTGAACATAACAGTGTTTGTTTCACATTCTATCATTCATTTTCTTGTAACTAATGGATCCTATTGTTTTTTATTGATATTGCCAATTTTCCAGAGAGTGATACCAGTGGGCGTCGGCCATGTATTAAAAAGCATATGTTATAGGCATGGGCGTCAATGGGTGGGGGACAGGAGGACATGTCCCCCACACACTTTTGAAAGTGGAGGAGACATAATATTGTTGGTCCCCCATGCCCCCCCCCTTTTTCCAGAGCCAAAACAAAAGTAGCAGCAAGGGCCTACATGTTAGATTAAATAGCTTTCAAAATAGTTTATTCAATAAAATCAAACTCAAAATGGTGGTTAATAGCCATTTTATAATTGGTGGGAAATTGCCTCAGATTACACCTCAAATCTTCTGAAAATTCAAATTTTTTTCCACGGCCCTTAAGCAGGCCCCAGATCCCTTTTAGTGCTATTTGAGCTTCACAGTGTGAGTTTGAATTATTTTCACCAAGGTTATGACCCCCCTTCCCCTCTCACTTTTGAGAAGCTGTTGATTGCTCTTAGTTTCTGGTCATTTGTTCATTGGTCTGATCAGTTGATCAGTTTTGATCTAGCCAACGTCACTTATTAAAATCATAGTAATGATTGATGCAATAATGACAGTTTCTTGCCAAGTATATGTAAAATGTTTTTTACATCATCACCAATATTAAGTTGAAATGTATCAGTTTGATCAGTTTGTTATGATGTACTGTTTATATATAGTTACAGAGTTTAATCACAAGTTTTTTTAATAATTACTTTTTGATAAAAAAGCTGTGATTTGACTAAAAATTTTTTAAGTTGTTAAAAACATCTTTGGTTTTTGTATTGGCAAATAAAATTTTTGGATCATTTACAAGTAAGAAAAAACAATTTATATTAAAATCATTCCATAAACAGTACTGAATGTTGAATATAATATTTGTACTTTTATGTTTAATAAAGTACTAAAACTGAGAAGCTTTGTGATTGCTCGGATACTAAACAAACTGCCAAATTTTAGTGGGAGTAATAGCAGCCAGGTGTCTCTGGTAATTTTGCAATGGAATTATGAGGGCTGCAGTTTACCTACAGACTGGATAATCATCGTTTGCATAATGTTAGGATAACAAAGCAATGTTTAATGGATGACATGAAAGGGGAATGCACACCTGTGCTCCAGAAAGGGCTTTTTTATGTGTACACAGGTTTCAGCTTTTGATACTTAACACCACCTGCAAAGCTTAACAAGAAACTAAAAATGTGCTGCACATTTGTAGAAATCTGAAACTTTCTCCTACAAAGCATGTCAGAAATATTGCAGAATATCATTTTGTTTCTCAAGCTACCCTGATTTATTACTACATGATGTTTTGGTCAGTTAAGTTAGTATTATGAATAAATAAAATCGTTTTTGTGAATAAAAGCTAGGCAAGTTAGCTTGAAGGGGCTATAGCATCGCCCAAAATGTATTTAGGAATCTGATCATATCTCTAAATACAACTGGTAACTGTACTTTGGTTGCACATGCATGACTTTAATTCAAACAGTAGCTTCACTCTAGTGGGTCAATGATGACGTATGCTGTCAGTTTCATTCCCATTTAAGTTCACACACAGCATTGTGAAGATACATGGCTTTGGAGCAGTTTGAACTCAGTGCAGGCTACTGTAGCTTTGATGGGCACGAGTACTAGACAGGTGTTCTTTGTTTGAATTGGAGGAGGGAAGTAAACTGATTAGGAAGAATTTATACTGTCTGGGGCAAGAGTTGTTGCCCTTTAAGTTCAGATGGGGTCATGACTCATGGTTGACACTCAGTTAGCAAAGGGAGTTGTAACCACAGTCTGCTTTCTACAACTTGATTGGTAATAACTAATGGTAATTATCTTGGAGCATTGAGCTAAACTCTCTTGTCTATGAGTAACTATTTATACTTAGCATCATATTAAAGGGCAATTTTCATCATCACAGACAGTTGCAATTCTCCCAACTATGCAACTTGTAGCTCCTCCCATAATTGTATAAAGCTCCTCCTCCTGCAGACACAAACCTATTTTATTGCTCCAGGCCATGTCCTGGTGAGCATACAAGGCTTTAATGTGTAATCCAAGCACTCTCTCTGCATTGTGCAGAATGTGAGCTACCCTGTATCTTTGGAATTTTCAAACTTTGCTGTCAATCAAAGAGTAGTCACCAACTGAGGATACTGATGCCCCTACACTAAATATACACTTTGGGGTGATGACTGTCTGTCTTTAAAGGCTAACAAAAGAAACAGTTTGGAGCCAGATTATTGCACAATGACAATAGGCTGTATCTTTTCTATGTAGAAGCGATAGTTTTACCATCATTGAGCAATGTGGTTTAAAAAGAATCATTGTATTTGATAATTATGTATGAAATGACTTGTAAATGGAACTCCATTCAGAGTTGCAATTCACAAGCCCACAGTAACTCGACTCCAAAATGAAATTTCAATTAGTAACCCCTATTACTGAACTCCCCAAATTGCCAATTTTAGAACCTAAGCTTTAGCAGCTATGTAAAATCCTAAGTATGTTAAAGATGTATTTTTTCCATGTATTTCTGTGTACTTTATTATTTATTACTACAATTGTTTTGAAAGCCATAACATGGTTTTTTTTTTTTTTTAAGAATTTTAAAATGGAGAGTGATATTTTGGTATCTAGTTATTTGTATTTTTATATTGAAGGCCTCTGTGGCCCAGGGCAGTATAAGATGTTTAAATTAGATGTAATAATTCAGCATTCCTCAGCAGCAGCAGCCATCACTTGTGCCTACAGATTGTTCTAGTAAAGTTTTGTTTTGTCTTGGTTAGTAAGGATAAACCTTACAAAAGATTATGTCAGATGTGTAATAGATAAATGAAATGATTATATATAGTTATACCAGAATTGGAAAGTTTCATGATTTAAATTGTTTGAGTTATGAACCAGACTACCAACCCACACCCCATTACCTACATGTGAGCTGGGACTTTGTAGTTACCCCATGGACAACAGTGTGCCAGTGATGTTTACATTGGACTTCTAACCCTTACACAGGCATGTAATAGGTGGGGGTTGCTACCCCCCCCCCTTGGGCAGAAAATTTGCTATTTGACAGTTGATGCGTATGCTATTTTTGTAAATGGTAATAAAATTTTCGGCAAGTGCTATACTACCCCCCACCATTTCCTCAACATGAAATTGTCCTGCATGTTTTGTAACCATGGGCTAAAAACTAAATACTGTAATTTACACCAGATAGAATAAGCAGCATGATTTAATCATTCACATTGAATTGATAATGGTACAAAGTAATGGTGCAAGTCGGAGAGATTGTGTTCCAATGGTTCATAATACCCAGGGGGTACCCTCAGGTGGCTAGAGCGCAGGGGGTTTACTGCCCAGCTTTTTGCTTGTACCAACTGCTGCAAACTTAAAGCAACAGTTTCTTTTTGTGATTTGAAAATGTCCTGCCTAAATTATTTAGAATGTACTAGTTTGGGTTTAAAACTGGAAAACTTTCCAAGGGGATGTCCCACTAACCATGTGGATAAAAGCCTATTCTGCATTCAGCATGAAACCTGTAGGAGAACAATGTGTGACCCCAAAATAAGTTGCCGTAGCATTCTAGCTGTAGGAGGACTATACATCTATGGCTCTGCTGATGCCCCTCTATTCCTACCAATGGTTTGGTCCATCCCTGAAACACAAACAATACTAGCAACACAATTTCAACATTCTTTCTAGCACTAGATGCAAATCTTGTACTAATGTTTCTCTTTTTTTCTTCTTTGTTCTCTGGAGAGAGACCACTGTGCAAAATAAAATTCACAGATAATTTTTGCATACACATTCTGTATGTTAGTCAATCAGTGTTCGATTTTAAGGGTAGTCCTGTTGCCCGAGACAACCAGAAATTCTGCAGGACTACCAGATTTTGCAAAAACAGGTGTGTAAGGCTGTCCTTTGGGACAACCAAATCTTTTGAGGAAAGTGATGTGATGCTTACAATTAGCAGCTCGATGAATTGCGCAAGCAAGGAACTTTAAAAATTGCATCAAAAGATTTGCAGCAAAGTGCAGTGATTACGCACATTCCCCACAACTTCCCACACAGTCACTTTTATATCAAAATGTGCATAGCACTGTCAAGACAAAATATGTGCCCCGTACAAACTCCACTAGTAGGCCACTAGGCCTGCACTGTACACAGAGAAGCTGAATTCCTTCGTGCAAGCTACAAATTTGTAGTGCTGATGTTGCAACACCAGTGCTTTCAGTCTAGAGATGTTTAATTTATTAACCCGCAATGCGAACATCATAACATTAACTATGTCCACAATGTACACTAATTAATGCATGCCATGAGACAGCACTACTCTTATACAGTAGACATGTTTTTGTTTTTTTGGGCGGGGGGGTTGTCTAAAAGTGAAAGCCACTTTGGAAGGCTGGTGATAATGGGGCATTATCAATTCCATGGTTGCGAACTTGCGAAAATGGTTACACTTGGGACTACCTTATTTTGAGCAGGACAACCAAATTTTACAATGTGGTAGTCCTTCGGACAACCATTGCTAATTCCTGAAAATCGAACACTGTCAATGTTATATTTACTGCATAAAATGGCATAACATTAATGTTTTAAACGATGAATACTGATTGGTCACATCATGAAGCATGACCTTTACAATTAATTTGATATAGTTTCACATCAGCTACTAACACAGCTCCTACACTCTGAATAATACGCATTTTGTTATCTTCATTGAACAGGCCGATACCAACATAATACTTACAATGCAGATGCTGTAAAAATGTTACTCCCTCTCTCTAACCAGCCCTCCTGAAGCAATTTAAATTACCTTCACATCAATTTGAAAATGTTAATATGAAATCATGATTGGGCAGTTGTCTTTCCTTTTAAGTTCTCTGTATTAAACTAAATTGAATCTGATTTTTGAGTAGATGAGATGTAAACCTGAAAAAAAAAAAAAAAAAAAAGTGAAAAATTTTTTATGAAAGAGTAGGATATGTTTCACTTACTGCAGGCCCACATTGAATGTTTCACTAGCCCTGTGCTTGCAAATGTCTGAAAGAAAAAAGTCCATAGCAACTTACTCTATTCATAGCCCAGTGAAAACTGGTAAGAAAAACTACTGCTTTCGGACGGTTTTGTCCAAAATTATCTCACAATTAAAACTTTTCAAAGACAGTTATACATTCCAGAATTGCTACCTAGCCTAATCCATTGTACAACAGGAACCATAATAACTTTCAAGGTTTCTTAGTGCTATGAAAGAAAACAACTAAATTGCTCCCTCAGCATTAGACAGCAATAATTGAGGTAGTAAAAAGCCCCATTTTTAGGTGAAATAGCCAACTGCAGAATGAAACCTTCCTTCTTAACCTTGAAAAATTGTCCAAAAGCAGCAATTCTTCCTACCAAAATTGTCCAAAAGCATAGGTGAAATTAGGCAAGATGAAAAAATGTCCAAACTCTTCCAAAATCATCCCATTTTTCACTGGGCTAGGGCCCCATTCTTATTTGTAGGCCCTTGACACAGCGACACTCACTCTTGGATACTTTGGCCTTGACTTTCTTGCTTCATATTCCAGGTGGTGAGAAACTTGACAACTTCAGCTTCTAATCTTAGAAAACTGCACAAAGGAAGTGAATGAAACTTTCACAGAATGGTTTGCACTGTAATATACTAATGTGTCTTTCACAAGTATGGGGATTTCACTATCTCTCAAAGTACCTTTTCTTACTCCAGCTTTTCTCCAATTTGGCACTGCTTGCCATAAAAATAAATTGGCCAGCTGATAAATTTAATTGTAAAACAGATTAAAGCACCTTCCGGTAAATCAGTTAAGAAGCAGACTTTGGTTTGGCTGTATATACTACTAGCACACATTGAAGATTTGACTGCATAATGGCAATATATTAACTCAAAGAATTAAGACTGATCTACAAAATGTGATAATTTGTCTTAATACCATATGCATTTTTCCTTCAAGTCTCCCCCTTTTTTAGTACTCTCCATAGACCCTTTTCCAAATAGCAGTTACAATGGATTGTGGGATAGAGTTTTGGTTCACATCATTTTTGGCCACAGTAAATTGCCATTGACAAAAATGGTGCACACTAAAACTCTGTCCCATAATCCTTTGTAATTGCTATTTGGAGAAAGGTCTATTAGTGAAATGTGATCTGCATGTAGATTATATTGTAGCGTGGGGAACAGGCTGAATTCTCACACTCTACATAATTAAACTCCTTACAATATCACAACCTTGGATATGATATAGATTTGATATTAGAAATTAAACTGACACTCTACATGGAATTGGTATTAACGATACCATAGGAATGTCATAACCAAATCTGTACTTAGTTTATATCAAGTACGTACCACAGCAATACTAACACCAATTAAATGCATCACAGTGAGCAATATTCATGGCTTTTTTTGTTAAATGGTTGCTTAATTCTGACAGAAATTTAAAAGGTAGATTGAGACAAATTCCAGCACTCTTGAAAGAAAAGCACCTTCTCCAAATGTCCCCTTAGCTGGACGCCAAAGGTTGGAAACCAAACGTTACCCCGGTGAGGTTCTTCTCCATAAGGGAGCTACATCCCTTGACTCTTGAAACAAAAGTTACTTTAACCAAAAGTTTCCTCATCTCTCTGGTAAAGAGCCTGAGAACAATACCAAACATTACTCCCTAAGGAGATATTTCATGGACTTGGCAAGCAAACAATACCTATAACATTTATTGGCAGTATTCTTTTTCTTCTTAGAGGTCACAACATTCTACTTGGTTCGAAAGTACCCCATTTCTGAATGCTGTTCTCACTAAAATCTTCTGATCTAATAGATTCTGGAATTGAGCAGTACGACTGGAGTGAAAGCTGCGCTGCATAAAGTCCCATCTTGATGCATGTGTCTGGTGTATGTTTTCTGAGAATCCCAACCATCATGGCAGCTGCAAAACTAGAGAAAAGGAAACAAATGTTTCAGCTCATGAATATTTATTTAAACTTTACATAAATTATGTTAATGAGGTAAACTCAAAGCCCATCGATGCAAATGCCTGTTTTGTTTATAAAATTCCAACCACCCTGGCTGCTGCAAAACTAGAGAAAAAGAAACCAATCTTCCTGATTCATGAGATTTTGTTTTGCATAAATTATGCTAATGAAGTAAACCAAGGTACACTGAAGTCAAAAACAGTACATGAATATGTTTAATCTTAATACAGTAAAACATGCTACTACACTGGGGTCGGAGCTTTAAATTCTTATAAATGCAGCTTACCAGTCTCCAGCCCCAGAGACGTTGATAACATTCTGAGTTGTTTTATCATCTCCCCATGGTGGATAATGGATGGCAGAGATGTCATTATCTTGCTGCAAAAGATGTATGAATGATCTTAGTATATATAATGAAACATGAAGTGCTCTTTCATTTAAAATCATTGGTTGCTGTGCATATATCATTACCCAAGCATTGTTTCAAACATCAGTTAAAGGGGATGTGGCATCCCTCCCCCCCCCCCCCCCAGGGAGTTGCTAGCAACTTTCTACCCAAACATATTTAGGAATACCCCCTAAGTTCTAAACACAGTTGATAGCTGCACTTTAACTGACATTCATTCAAACATTACAGTTTCACTTTGTTGGTCAACAATGACTTGTACAGTCTCTTGCAGTGTTCCCAATTAAGCTCACACACACACACACTGTGCTTGGCAACACTGCCCGAGCAATTTAAACTCAGTGCAGGCTACTGTGGCTCTGTCCTAGTAGCTCCATTCTCTGTCAGGTTTAAACTGGAGGAGGGGCTTGAAGTTAACTTAGTAGGGAGAATTGATACTTTCTGGGGAATTGAGCTTAGAGAACCTTAGGCCTATCAGACCTCTCATTTTCCTTCCAAGTGTCCTTTGCTGTTTCATAACACAATGAGAATCACAGTGGTTGTGGGGCCAGCTATTGCACTTGTGCTAAATCCCAACCTCATCCATTGTACAAGTAAGGTTGTTGTACAATTATAGTTCACAATTATGATCATTTTTGTGGCAGATGAAAATCTGTTTTCCTAACAAATTCTTTAAGGACAATTGTAAATATTAAATAAATTACCAAGGCTAATAACATTTTGAGAATGGCATTCTTTCTTTCAAACGAAGAGCCTAAATGTTTAGTCTTCACATGGTTTATATAGAAAAGACTCAGTCCAGCAGGTTCCAAGATGTCATGATCACAAAAACATAGTTTATCTCAGTTTAACTTGTGTAAACTTAACAACCTCTCAAAAAGAAAATTTGTCCCATGAGTAAAAATATCACACCATGATTTAGCATAGCCAGGCATATTGATAGCGAGCAGGGTGACTGCACTGGGCCCTTCAATATACCTGGTCTATCAATATGCTGGACAAACTCAGTAATCCCATTGGAATTAGTGTACACTAGCATATCTTATTCACGAATGGCTCTCTTAATCATGAGACAATTATCTCTTCTTGCAAAACAGTGTGACAGGTTGATCATAAATTTTCAAACCTCTTTGACTGTGTTGCATACAATGGAAGGCACACTCATGTTCTCTCACATTTTCTTTGCTAATTTGTTTTATAATATTTTCAAAATCCTCTGATGCAATTTCCTTTGACCTACTATTAAATACAGGCATCAGTTCAGGTGGGACTTGTCTGGTCCAATTAGAGACCCTACTTTTCTTAAATTTGAAGACATTTACTACTCTGATGAAAATACTGAAAATTTCATTGCACTGATTATGACTGCAGAGCCCTCACAAGTTGGGAAGTTGAATAGAAGGAATTCCTTTCCCCAATTTTTCCCATCGGAGGATAGAGACTGCTCTATGTTCCAACACCTTACAAGTTAGAGTACGAAAGTTACTGTTGGGGTTAGTATTTGGTCGTGGTCAGGGATAGGGTTAAAAACACAAGCCATTTATTTCAGTACCTTTGTGGAATGAAAAGCAGTGTGTTGGGAACTGTCACTCAAAGCCACATGTCTGAATGTACATAATGTTGAAACATGGCGGTGTCGAAAAATAGAGTTGTGGAAACACAGAGGTGTAACAAAGAAGCCTCTAGGTCCTTTCTCCAACATAAAAACACCTTTTTCTAATGAATGAGCCCCCAATTCACAGAAACTGGGATCTCACTCTTAGATATACACTGGTGACTCATTCTTCATCTTCTGTGTACCATGATCATACTTTGGATCATCAAAGTACCGTTTTAGAGATGTAGGTCCAAGACTTGAAGAATTTTTTTTTAAAACTCTTATTGGGATGAGAGTACCCCTGAAAATATTTACCAATTCTTCTGTCTTTCCAGAGATAAAAGGATCCTCAGGTTCAGCATTCCTCACGACCAGAATACCATCTTCCCCTAGGGTGATGACTAAGCAGTAAATTCCTTCCATCAATCTTTTGCTTAACTGTAAACATTCTCTCAATTTATCTGTCAGGGACAATTCCCCTGAAAAAGACAAACCCAAGATGAAATTTATAGGTTTGCTTGTTTACCTAACATGTATATAAACTATATTAAATTTACAACAGTTCTTTAGAACACCTGCATTCACATTGTAAAGGCATCACACAATGGAATAAAAAGAAAAATTGGGTGTTAATTTCAAATAAGGTATGTTACTCACAACTTGCTCATGAATTGTACCACTGTGCATTCTTAAAACTTATTTGAAGTGGATCGTAGGTCTAAAATAACATGTGAATTTATTTGCAACATTTAAAAATGAAACTCAGTGGACCAACTCTCATCTCCATAGCACATTACTGAGTTGAGGTATTCAAATATAATGTTGATGTTTATTCATGTGATTTAAAATAAGAAATTTTGAAATAATTTTTAATATTGCTTCTTGTACTATTCAGATTTACAACACCTTTGTTTTTTGTTGTATCTCCATATGACCTTCATTGCATTTTACTCACAGATTTGCACTTTACATCCCATTCTTACAGAGTGACTTGACTGTATTTAATTTGTGTTGTACCTATATTACCAACAGCAAAAATTAGCAAAATCCAACTATCTTAATTTTTAAAATCAGCCGGCAGCAGTTGGTTACCAATATTTATGAAAGGCAAGTACTTTACACCATGGGTGTCAGCAGACAAAAATTTTGGGGGGGTGGGGCAAAACTTTTAATTGATCAAATCAGGGGAAATTTTTATTCCCAGAAAAAAGCTTAACTGCTAAATGTTGGCACCTTTTACAGGGGTGTAGCCAGGAAGAGGGGGGGGTGAAACCCGTAGGCAAACTATCTAAGCGTAGCGCCATCACAGTTTGGCGTAAAGCGCCAAGAAAATTTTGGCTGAAATACCTCCCAGATCGCTGAAAATGGCACTTCCCAGGCCTTGTGAGTTGCATCTAATCATTTTCTATTTTGAAAGCTCATGTTCTGGAAATTTTCTAGTGATATCATAAAAAAGAAATGTTGATGTCATTTTTTCTTCAAGTATTTTTTTAAAGTTTTTGATTTTCCGGGGGGGAGTGCCCCCTTGTCCCCCCTCCAGGTGCCCACGCTTTACAGAAAGGCACCTTCCTACCTTTATACACAGATTACTCTGTACTACCATGATGTGTCATGACATTTTAATCATGAGATGAGATATTAGGACTTACTGCAAGACAATAAGTAAATGACGTATGTACTACATTTTGTAACAAAATATAGGTCTCATACAATCTGCTGGAGAGCCAGCAATTTAATTAAATTTTACCAATACTGGACATATGACAAATGCAAGGAATATTGGTGAATGATACTAACGTAGAATACCAATAAATAGTCCAAAGTTAACACCTGCACACACTTTTCACAAAGTTCCTTTCGAGAAATGGGTCCTTTTCAAGGTCATTTTTTGCCATGTAATATTACACCAAACCAGCTATAGGTAATATGGCAAGTACAAGAAGTACATAAAAAATTATAGCATAATCAACTATTTCAAATTCAGGGAATTAAATGTGTCAACATTCTACAACCTAGCGTAACCACTGGCTATGAGGATGAAAGCTGGACAAATGAGTTTCATTTTCAATGTGTTTTACAAAGGAAATACGTTTATTACAGTAGTGGAACTATATAAACAAAGGTCAACTGCACTTTCATTTGTATTCAATAAAGATAAGAAAATCTTCCACATAAACTTTCCCAGATTCTTGCCTTAACTTTCAAACTATCCTTTAATACCTTCCATTTCCGAACAGCACAAATAGAGAAAATAAAAATTTACCAAAAAATAAATGAATAAATAAAATACCTGTCATTCAAAAGGGGAAAGTGGCAGAATTGCACCAAAACAGCAGAAGAACAAAAAAGTCTCAGAAAACAAAGAGTGCACAACACAGTAGGCAAATAAGTCAAAACTGAGGATATGAACCTTTTTCTCTACTTCTCCCCAACCCCCCCCCACCTCCCCCTCTTTACTTCCCAGTCTTTGAGGAATTACCAGTGTGACATTTTTTAAACAAAACCCCATCCATTTACATATCTTAAACAGTGAATGCATACATATATATATTGATATATGGATACATACATTGGGTACCTCATTAGTTTTACGTGGTTTAATTTGTCCAATTTTGGATAATTTTTTTTATCAAGATAAGCCTTTTGAATCTTACTATCAAAGTCAACTGTTTCTTCTCCTTCTAATGACGCATACATCATCCTGAGCTCATTCAAATTGGGTGAAGCATATGACAGAGACTTCCATGCATCAGTTTGAAATGGTTTAGTAGCTTTCTTCACACAAGTAGGCTCAAACCAAACTAAAATGGGGGAAAATATTTGAGTAATTTGACATTTATTGGCATCAAGTTTTATGCAAAAGGAAACAAACAAAAAACCAGCATTTGCATAATGCAGACACTGTTCTGACATCAAATTTAGCACGTTTCCAGCAAAACTGGAGAAACAACAGCTCACTGTGTATTATATTCGTCAATTCTTGCAGTGTAACAATTTGCCCAAAATGGCTCACCCTTGAGTCAAAAATGTGACTGACATATGTGATAATGTGACTTACCTGTTAGTCACCTGATAGCAGACAATACTAATTGTGACTTTCATGTAAGTCACATTGTCCTTTGTCAATGACCCAAATTTGACAGACCACGGCAGGGAATTGGGGTGAGTCATTTTAATGACAAGCAAAAGATACACTTACATAAACTTTTGCAATCAGTGCATATTGTGAAAACTGCCATGCAAAACATATTATTGTTTGATAAATTATCAAAAGTGACAATGCAACAATTTCAAATTAAGTGCACATGCTGAACTTCTCTCCATCAGATTAAGGTAGCTCCCAAACACCCGCCAATTGCCGGTCTGGGCGGGTGTTTCCAGTTGACTAGCTCAGCAAACAGTTCACATCCTCTCACACCTCAGTCAGGCTGTCCAGCTGCTGTTCTGTTTGCCTATTGTGTAACTAATAATACAGTTGACTCAGCAAGGTAGAACCTCCTTTGTGTTAGTGAATAAACTCTCAGAGTTCAATGAGCTTGGTGTATTTGCAGAAGAGATGAACCACTGAGCTCAGTGTGTTCACACAGGAGGCAAAAGAAATAAAGTTATAGTGAGATGAGGCCTAGGAGAGCTAAAATTTGCTACCTAAATGTAATGGAGGAAAGTTTCTCATGTTAATTCTTTTCTTCAGTTTTGCTTGAAACACAAGTACTAATGCAACAAACTTGACTGTGTCGCACACTCAAAATTGTAAACTAACAGGAGAGGGTCAAATGTCATTTAGCTGGTAGAGGGCAAGGAAGAGGGAACGGACATTAACCAAAGGGGCTCAAAACAATGGAACAGGTAACCAAGGCAATGCAAGGGGAATGAAGGCAATGAATAGGGTCTTTGTGGCAACCAATGGGGTCAACAAGACAATGCATGGGGGCATCAAGGCAATGCATGGGGGCATCAAGGCAAAAGTTTTGAATTCAACCAGCATCAAGAAGGAACAATTTGGAAAGCCATAAGGACCATTTTCATGCTTTGTGTAGGGTATTTTTACAAGGCATCAAGACAAAGGTGAAGGGATCAGAAGCAAAAGACTACCGTGGTTTTTGGTTTTTCTTCACACTAAATATGTAGGCTTGAGCTTTGTAATGTTAAAGTGTGTTTTTATCTTTAGGAAAGTGCCTGTATATAGATGTCCACAAATACTAAAATATTTCAGTCCATATAGTTTTTCAACCTCTAGCCAATAAGCTTTGGACACAAAGATTTGTTTTTATACTGAGCAAAGTCCCTAATGGACTAATTGCTGTCCATACTTGCAAAAAATTACTTATTCTGGCCCCTTGCTGTGCCTTTGCAAAAGAGCAAGTTCTGCCTGCCAATAGCCATTATAGCCCTAGACTTTTCCAGTTTTCTTAAGGGCTCTCAAGAACCCCAAATCAAATTTTTATGGGGGGTAAGGGGCTAACATGAGCTTAAAGGACAAATGCAGTTACCAAAACTTGAGTTGAATAATCCCTGTGCTTTTCAATGTATCCTTCTTTTAAATCATGTGACAACAATTCTGTGATGGAATTGCTTAATTTATGCACACTAATTCCTTGATTTTTTCCTTTAATATGTAATCATGACTTTCTGAAGTTAACTTATGATGCTTGTAACCAGGGAAGCCAGAATGTAAAAATGAATTGAGGTTTTGATGAGCTCATTCCACTAGACTTCAGCTTTCACCAGAACAGTAGAAGGCCCTACAACATAGTGCACGGAGCAGCTACATACTTTTAGCTTCAGACAGTACTGCTAACAAGATTTTCAGAGATCCACCTCTGGTTACCTAGCTGAGATGACCTTTGACTTCTTCAAAAACCATTAATATTTATCTGCTCTCTATAATGCATCTAAATCCCTACATCCGTACATCAAGCCTACACCACTTTATAACACAACATACTACTGTAGGTTACAGGGAACGGAGAGACTGAGAAGTAAAGGAAGGAAAACCTTTTGTAGTTGCCATACACTACACATGAGGATACAAAATAGGCCTGGTAAGTTATATCATCAGACTTCATGCTTATCACGTAAAAGGAGAGTGCATGCTTCAGTTGTATGAAGAGACCACATACAATGTTTGTTCGTTTGTTACCTGTGTGCTCTGATCAGTGTGTTGCACTCTACTGCATGCTATGCACCTGGCCAGTAGAGCACTAGGTGTAACAAGACATCAAACTTTGGAATGCTCCATTTTTAATGTGGTGCATAGCCCACACAGAAAATGAGGAAACCCGGGTTCCCGACGGGTAATGTGTTTCTGGTACCTGGGTACGAAATTTTCTACCCGGAGAAAACACTAATAATGAGGAATAGTATTTAGGTTTCAGAGTTTGACTTTATGTTTCAGAGTTTGATTTTGGTGACCCATGATGACTTTTAATCCCTACCAAAACAATAGGGTCCTTTCTTTTCATATAATGCATCTAAATGCTATGTATGGTGGTTATCCATGCTTCAATCCTATCTTGGGATATCGTGCTTACAAGGTTTACAGAGTTTGACCTCAAGTGACCACTAAAAACATTAGGGTTCTTCCTTCCAACATTAGACATCCACATGCCAAGTATGAGAACTGGCAGAGTTTCTCTAGTTAAGATACTCTGTTAATGATCTAAGTGCCACAAACACACACATCTACAGGCATCATGCATTCACACAGACACTCATACACACATACATGCATACACACCCCTTCATGGATACACAGCTTTCTCTTTTCATCAAAACCAATGAAATAGAATTTGAAAACTGTAGCCCTTGTTTCACAAAATAATGTCAAGGGGACTGCTTGTGCCCTTTAAAATGACCAACAATTAAACATTTCCTAGCCGAAAAAACAAAATCAAAAAAGATTCAAAATTTACTCCTCTTGAGTATAGGCCTGTCACGAAAGTTTGTGGACAGCTCCGTTAAACACAAAATAAAAGTTAGCTGAGGTATATAGCAAACCTGGCACCCTGTGCTTGGAACAGAAATTACACACATGTTGAATCACCTCCGCTCTTACATTGCCATCAAGAACAACGAGAGGGGCATCTGCTAGCAGACTTTCAAATTGCATTATCTAAAAGAAAAAAGAATCAACACAGGAAGTATTAGTGATGTCAATATAACAAGACTGATGGCAACAGACCTGTAACCAGGGTGTCTAATGGAGAGAATGGCTTTTCCATGTAAATTCAACGTGAGGTAGGATTTGTAGTATTTGAATGTATTAATGTTAACACAGTCTAAGGGTGTGGGTATTATCAATAAGGGGGTTACAATGAGCTTTTTTTAAAAAATTCAAGAAGATTAAAACGTTCACAGATACAGCATTTTTCAAATTTTCAAGTCAGTTTATGGCTAAGAGTTGGTGTGAGCCTGAGCTCTCTTGGCCATAAGGAGAGGGATCCCCATCTCCCACGTACTGGCCAGTATTAAGATACAATTCAAACACATGTCCCTTCAGCTTTACACAAGTTGATCTGAAGTGAATCTTACCTTCAGGTGAATCCTTATCTACAAACAAGTAAACCATTTACAACCCATGACTAGAATGCCCAGCAATTGTTAGGAATGTGACTGGTACAAAAAGCTATTAAATATGCGAGTCAACAACAACATCGTACTCTGGGTCCTAAACTACCAGTGTTGTAGACCTCAGGTGGTTAGTTAGAATGGGTGCCTCTGAATCTGATCAGTGAGTCATTAGTACCGGAGCCCCCCAAAGGTTGTGTCCTCCCACCAATATTGTTCTGTTTGTACACAAATGATTGTCAAAAATTGAGTGACCAATGCAACATCATCAAATATGCTGATGATACTGTCCTAACTGGTTTCATTAATGGCAATGATGGTTCTGCCTATATAAGTGAAGTACAACACTCTGTTGGCTGGTGTAAGAAAAATAGTCGGGTGTTTAACGTAGATAAAACTAAAAACTTGTGTTTGATTTTAGTAAAGGCAATAACAGGCATGATCATGCCATAATCAATGGGAAAGCTGTTGAGAGGGTAGAAAATTACAAGTACCTGGGAACTTACACTGACAATAAACTCAGCTGGAATGTTCACACAAAATTTGTTAAGGGTAAAGCCTGCCAACGACTTTATTTCCTCAGGAAATTGAAACAATGCAAACTTGATGTTACAATAATGAAATTCCGTCATTCAAAGTGTCCTGACATTCAGCATTATCCGCTTCTTTGGTAGTATGCCGAAAAAGCAGTGAGATGAGCTAGAACATGTTTGTAAGTCAACTAGTTAAAGCCTACCATCACTCTCACTCACATACGAAGAATGCCTAATCATGAAACTAGATAACATAAGAAAAGACAACTCACACCCCTTTCACAGTTTAATCTCGTTTAACAGATCCGGTATTAGATTACAGGTGCCTCTTACTAAAACATCAAGGTTTTGGAATTCGTTCCTACCTGAGATAATACATCTATTCAATTCTTATGTGAAGCAATCTGTCCACAGTGTAAATCTATGATCTTTCTACTGTTACTTTTATTCTATTTCACATTTATTTCTATTTACCACTTATAGTTGTGTATATCTCTGCTTTTATGATTTTTCCTGTTTTGTATCCTATTTGTGTATATCTCTGCTTTTATGTTTTTTACTGTTTTGTATCTTATTTGTGTGTATCTTTGCTTTTATGTTTTTACTGTTTTGTATCTTATCTATACACTGTGGACAGAATATCATTTTCCATTTTACTGAAATGGACAATACACAGATATCTATCTATTTATGTGACTTGACCCAACTGTGAAGTTAAACCTAAGTGTAGCCTGAAGAATGATATGTATCATACAGGTCACTGTCATACCTCAAATGCTCAGTTTCAGCACTTCTTACACTCTCCATTTCTTGATTAATTTAATTTACAACACCAGCCAAGCTGGGACACACATAACTGTACCTAATCTTGACATACAAGGGACTGGGGGCTTCTTGTGTAAATATTCTGTAAATGTACTTATCATGAGCAGAATGTAATGAAAGAAATGTACTACTGTGCTGGGCAGGGTGCACAAAAGATATTTGTACGGGGAGGTGTGCATGTACAAAAATGGTCATGCGAACGGATTTCGAGAATATCCATGTGGTTATATGTTAATTACCAACACGGTAGAATCAAAACTGTGATTTAGTTCTTGAGAAGCAGACTTATCTCCAAGCTGGTATAAAAGTTCATTTCTATTCCACTAAAAGGTGATACATACCCACCGTGTAACAATCAATGAAAGCTGGCATCAAGATACCAAAACAGCAACACACAAGTTGGGTGAACCTGCACTGGGTTTTTGGTTTCAGGTACTGTATTAGCCAAAAGTTCTCAGGCATAGTTCTTACAGTACTTTTTGATGGTTGCTGTATATGTGTAGTGCACATGCATGACCCTATTACCAAAATATGTAACTATGTCATAATCTGAGAGCACCATAAAAGCCAGTGTCAGGGGACGTCCAGCATGCAGGCTTTATATAGACTGCAGAACCATTTGATTCAGCCCAGGAGGCAATTCATAAATGCCATTTCTCAAACACATGAAATTCAAATAACAATTATCTTGAACCTTCATTTCTCCCCATTTTCCTAGTATACTATACCCTGCGTAAGGCCACTACTAGTATAGTACTACATCCATGTATGCCTGTATGTATAGCCTATTTTTTCGCATTAACCAGATGCACAAGCTTTGCGTACCTGGAGGTATAATACTGCAGCTTTACGTGCAAAATAAACGTCATAGAACAAGAGTGTACTGCCACATCTACATGTAGGAGAAAACTTTGAGACATATTTTTGCGGGCATTGTATAAGTTCCAGTAGATTCCAGTGGTAAAACCCCTCCTACTTCCCATGAAATGGTCAAAATTTGAAAAAGGATACCTTTCCAATGTTTAGTTGAGAACCAGAAAGCCAAAAGGCTTAGTGATTCCTTGCCATATTGATATATTGTAACAAACATGCATCACCCACATGACAAGCATGAGATCCCTCACAGTTATCCTACTTGAGATATCATGTTAATACGGTCAAACGCTTTTGAAATCTTGCGACCCAAAATGACCTACATGCTAAATATTAACAATCCACCGGCCAAGTATGTGATCCCTCATAGTTATCCTCCTTGAAATATGTTTACTAGTTCTTGACCTTTTGTGACCTTAAATAACCTTCGACCTGCATGAAAAATAGTAGGGATCATCCACATGTCAAGTGTGAGATCCCTCACAGTTATCCTTCTTGAGATATCATGTTTACAAGGTTTTGACCTTTTGGCCTCTGGTGACCTGAAATGACCTTTGACCTGCACCAAAAATTATAGAGATGATCTACTCAATATGGGCAATACACAAGCTAAGTATGAGATCCCTAACAGTTACCCTTCTTGAGATATCATGTAAACAATGTTTTGACCTTTTGACCTGTGGTGATCCTACATGACCTTTGACCTCCACCAAAAATAATAGGGATCATCTACTCAATACGGGCAATCCACGTGCTAACTATGAGATCTCTCACAGTTATCCTTCTGGAGATATCGTGTTTACAATGTTTTGACCTTTTGACCTCTGGTGACCCCACATGACCTTTGACCTCCACCAAAAATAATAGGGATCATCTACTCAATATGGGAAATGTAAATGCTAAGTATGAGATCCCTCACAGTTGCCCTTCGTGAGATACAGTGCTTACAACGTTTTGACTTTTTGACCTCTGGTGACCCCAAAAGACCTTTGACCTCCACCAAAAAAGGGATTACCTACTCAATATGGGCAATCCATGTGCTAAGTACGAGATCCCTCAGTTACCCTTCTTGACGTATAGTGTTTACAAGGTTTAACCTTTTGACCTCTGGTGACCCCAAATGACCTTTGACCTCCACCAAAAAATAGGGCTTATCTACTCAATATGGGCAATCCACATGCTAAGTAGGAGATCCCTCACACTTATCCTTCTGGAGATATCGTGTTTACAAGGTTTTGACCTTTTGACCACTGGTGACCCCAAATGACCTTTGACTTCCACCAAAAACAATAGAGATCATCTACTCAATATGGACAATCCACATGCTAAGTATGAGATCCCTCACAGTTACCCTTCTTGAGATATCATGTTTACAAGTTTTTGACCTTTTGACCTCTGATGACCCCAAATGACCTTTGACCTCAACCAAAAACAATAGGGATCATCTACTCAACATGGACAATCCACATGCTAAGTATGAGATCCCTCACAGTTACCCTCATTGAGATATCATGTTTACAAGATTTTGACCTTTTGACCTCTAATGACCCCAGATGAACTTTGACCTCCACCATAAATAAAAGAAATCATTTACTTAATATGGGTAATCCACATGCTAAGTATGAGATCCCTCAAAGTCACCCTTCCTGAGATATAGTGTTTACAAGATTTTGACCTTTTGACCACTGGTGACCCCAAATGACCTTTGACCTCCACCAAAAACAATAGGGATCATCTACTCAATATGGGCAATGAACATGGTAAGTATGAGATCCCTCACATTTATCCTTCTGGAGATACCGTGTTTGCAAGCAATTTCCAGGGTATTTACTATTTGACCTCTGGTGAACCCAAATGACCTTTGACCTCCACCACAAAGAATAGGGATCATCTACTTAATATGGGCAACCTACCTGCCAAGTATGAGATCCCTCGGAGTTACCCATCTTGAGATATTGCGTTTACAAGGTTTTGACCTTTTGATCTCCTGTGACCCCAAATGACCCTTGACCTCCATCAAAAACAATAGGGATCATCTACTCAATATGACCAACCCACACACCAAGTATGAGCTCAGTCATAGTTACCCTTCTTGAGATATCGTGTTTACAAGCAAAGCGTCACACACACACACACACACGCATACACACACATACACACACACATGACATCACCATCGCATAGATTCCTTCTGCCTTTAGCAAGGAATCAAAAATAACCTTTTTGGCATGCTCCGCCTACATTATCTGTAGCTGCTTGTTCATTTTTATTGCAAATTAAGCTGACAACTGTCTGCCATGCCTTTAGTCTCAGCAAAGATATAAAAAAAACAAATGGCTGAGCTGTGATATTTCTGGTCTGGTTAACCTCATGCATCTAATGCCACTTAAGGCAATCGGCAGTCGCCCCAAAACTGCTTTCGGAAAAATAAGCCCACTCTTGCTTATCTCCTCTTATTTGCCTTACAAGTACCTCTGAAAATGTTTTGAACGTAACTATTACAAACAAAAGCTAAGGAAGAAGTTATTCTCCATGAATTTCACAATTCAGTGACAAAAATATTGTCAGATGATCAAAAAAGCCATTCATGAATTAGGATGACAGGGTATACTAATTCTGATTGGGGTGACTGCATTTTTCCTTTTAAGGATAGTGTAATGCTCCACTTAAATCCTCACATTTTTCTTATATACTCTGAAACTTCTAAGAATGTTTCCTCTTAACCCAAAAGGACCTGCCTTTGGGCAACTGTTTCTCACTCTGTACAGGGAGGGCTTTGCATGAATCTCAGCACCTAGGGTGCTGATGGCCCCAGAGTGGTTTTTTGACTATCAAAATGACCTTCCATAGGAATAAAGTTGTCCACCCAAGATTTAATGTGTTAAATGTACAACAGAATGGACTTCCTA
Source organism: Holothuria leucospilota (assembly GCA_029531755.1). Lineage (NCBI taxonomy): Eukaryota > Metazoa > Echinodermata > Holothuroidea > Aspidochirotida > Holothuriidae > Holothuria > Holothuria leucospilota. The sequence continues at coordinate 14,390,458 of CM055982.1, read as the reverse complement.
AGGACTTGAATCCACAACTCTCGGCAAGAATTCTACAACTTGAACCTTCATTGATCATAGAAGTCATTATTTTGGATATGTTAAGGACACTAAATGAGTGTATTCTTGAAGTAAAGGTGTCATGAATATATGAGAGAGCCATACAGATGAATGGCTGCAGGAGTATATGCAAGTTGAAAAAAGAGTGAAACCAACCTTTCATAAGATTATTTTAACCCATTTTGACCCAACTTTATAGCGGAAACTAGGAACTGACTTGGTAAAGAAAGGCATACAGCAGCCCATAACACTGAGTAAGAAGACTGCAGAGCAGCACTGTACAGTAATGTTACTGCAAGATAGAAAGCGGTAACCATGGAAGGACATAGGTCTCTTTGGTAACATTGAGAGAGGAAAAGCAACACATGTAGGGCTATAAATTTCTAAATGTTTTAACTAGCTTGTTCAGCATTTGGTAAACTTGTTCTTCTAGCTTGAAGGACATTTGCACTAGCCCCCAAAGGTAAAGGTTACAATGTAACTACACTGCTACCCAGGTTTCTAACCCATGAGGCTTTTCATTGTAAAGTGATACTAGCCTACGTGTGGTTTGAACTAGCCCATGGACCACAGGCTTACATTTTTGTCCAGGCCTGATGCCTATTTGCATAACAGTGACCTGTAATCAAAGTATCAAACTCAGGAACACATCATTGTATTGACAATGTTTCAGTGTGGCTGCAGGCATATCCGCTTTATTTAACGAAGGCGACGATCGATTATGTTCTTCCCCCTAAACCCACATGAAATATTAGCATCGTTCTTCCTATGCCTACTACATATGACAAAATTTACCAGGCCTATCGAATACTAACATGTTCTGGGGAAAGCGCATCATTGATACCCATATCTCCAATGCCAAGAATGACCTCTCCTTGACGATCAATCACTAAACAGTACGTAGATGTTGACTGGTCTAATTCTATGAAACCGTCAAGGCTCTGTTAAAAGAAGAAGAAAATTCAAATCACATTTACAGTTACAGTCTATACGAAATTAAGTTAACCTTTCAATTTCTGATACGCACATCAGGAACTAAATATTACATTGACCTTCAAATTTCTGATATGCACATCAGGAGCTAAATATTACGTTGACCTTCAAATTTCTGATATGCACATCAGGGGCTAAATATTACACTGGCTTTTTAATTTCTGATATGCACATCAGGAGCTAAATATTAAGTTGACCTTCAAATTTCTGATATGCACATCAGGAGCTAAATATTACGTTGACCTTCAAATTTCTGATATGCACATCAGGGGCTAAATATTACGTTGACCTTCAAATTTCTGATATGCACATCAGGAACTCAATATTACGTTGACCTTCAAATTTCTGATATGCACATCAGGGGCTAAATATTATGTTGGCCTTCAAATTTCTGATATGCACATAATGAACTAAATATTACATTGACTTGTAAATTTCTGATATGCACATCAGGAGCTAAAAATGAGGAGGTGTTGGCAGTGCATAAAAATGTGAATGGCAGAGAAGCCAAATATGAGAACCAACTCTACATGATAAAAATTCAGACTGCATTTAACATGGAAGTTACAAGTGTGTTGTGTGTAAAGATTATTTACACACAATTCAGGATGAATCCAGATGGGGAGGGGGGAGGAAGTCCCCCTCCCTCTCTGGAAATTTTTTGCCACTGACACTACACTTAATGTTTCAGTATTTGGCATATGCTCTATTTGCCCTTGGGCCCCACTTAAAAATATCCTACACTGGCCAAAATCAATAATGATCTAAAACTTCTTGACAATACACTTCAGGTTCAAGTATGCAAATGCATTGTTACCTGTCATATCAAGAATTTGTAATCTGACGATAGATTGCTTGACCACCTCCTGGAGATAGGGTCATAGTGACATCAACTCTTCTGTATAAATAGACAGGTGGAGTGGTTACTTGGCACTGAAGCAGAAATGTCTGGTTCATGCTAACTAGAGCTGAAGCTAGGCTTTTACTGCCTATTTTATACCACAAACGATCTGTCCAAATGAATGCTTCCCTATTCACAAAATCTGTCTTTGTAGATACATAGTTTTCATAGTACTAAAAATAAGGCTCATGAATCTTGCTGTCATTGCGACCTGCTATAAAATACACAACACCCTTTTTCCTTCTTCCTTTTTGCTGTTTACTTCTATTACAGGTAATGGTGGGGTTCAAGTTTGGTAAATATAAAAATTTTATCTACTTATCAGGTCATTTGAACAGAGCAAGTGCTGGATTTGTAAGGTAATCATATCAACCCCTTCATGTGTTAATAGGAAATAATATACTAACCATGTGCTTTCCACAGTGTTGTCGTAACCTTTCAGCATGTGTGTCTTTTCCCACAGGAGAGATAAACAATGGTTTTTCTCCGAGTCTGCTCATAAAGTCTTCAAAAATAGAAAGCAAGAGCAAAACGAAGGTAAAAAAATGTACAAATAAAACAACATTTACCTCAACTTTAAACACTTAAGATATACATTTATCTAAATAAATTCTTTGAAGAACAATACTCTTCCATACATTTTCAATTCAATATGACTTCCAGCAGGCAACCATACCAGCCAGAAAAATAATAAAAAACCAGAATGCAAAAATGCATTGGGGTTTCGATGATATATGTTCTAATCCAAATAAAGCCATGATGTCCCATATCTTTCAGTCAATGGTCAAATGCTATCTTAACATGTTGGGAAAAATACAGTTTTGTATTCCTATTTAGTCGTGGGAATTCTTGGGAAATTTTGCTTTTTTTACTTCTGGTGACCCCAGATGACCTTTGACCTCCACCAAAAACAATAGGGTCCATCTTTTCACCATAACACATCCACATACTAAGTATAAAATCTATCCAAGCTTTCTCCCTTGAGAAATTGTGTTAACAAGGTTTTCAGTGTTTGACCCCTGGTGACCCTAGATGACCTTTCAACTCCACCAAAAACAATGGGGTACATCTTCTCACTATAACACATCAATTTACCAAGTATGAAATCTATTCAAGCTTCCTACCTGGAGATATCGTCTTGACAAGGTTTTCAGACATTGACCTCTGGTGACCCCAGATGACCTTTGACCTCCACTAAAAACAATAGGATTCATCTTCTCACTATAATGCATCTACATACTACGTATGAAATCTATTTAAGCTTCCTACCTGGAGATATCGTGTTAACAAGATTTTCAGAATTTAACCCCCCCGACCCCAAATGAACTTTGACCTCCACCAAAAATAATAGGGTTCTTTCTCTACCTATAAGGCATCTACAAACAAAGTATGAAATTTATCCAAGCTTCCTACCTGGAGATATCAGGTTAACAAGGTTTTCAGGGTCTGACCCCAAATGACCCCAAATGACGTTTGACCTCCACCAAAAAAAATATGGCTCTTCCTCTTACCATAATGCATTTACATACAAAGTATGAAATTCATCCAAGCTTTGCAACTCAAGATATTGTGTTAACAAGATTTTCAGGGTTAGACCCCCGGTGACCCCAGGTGACCTTTGACCCCTGCCAAAAACAATAGGGTTCTTCCTCTCAATATAGGGCATCTATGTACCAAGTTTGAGAACTGTCAGAGCTTCCCTTCTTGAGATATCGTGTTAACGAAGTTTTCAAGGTTTGACCCCCGTGACCTCAGATGAGCTTTCACCTCCACCAAAAATGATAGGGTTCTTCCTCATACCATAACGCATCTACATACAAAGTATGAAATTCATCCAAGCTTCCTAACTCAAGATATTGTGTTAACAAGGTTTTCAGAGTTTGACCCCCGGTGACCCCAGGTGACCTTTGACCCCCACCAAAAACAATAGGGTTCTTCCTCTCAATATGGGGCATCTATGTACCAAGTTTGAGATTTGTCAGTGCTTCCCTTCTTGAGATATCGTGTTAACGAAGTTTTCAAGGTTTGACCCCCGGTGACCCCAGATGACCTTTCACTTCCACCAAAAATGATAGGGTTCTTCCTCATACCATAACGCATCTACATACAAAGTATGAAATTCATCCAAGCTTCCTAACTCAAGATATTGTGTTAACAAGGTTTTCAGAGTGACCCCCGGTGACCCCAGGTGACCTTTGACCCGCACCAAAAACAAAAGGGTTCTTCCTCTCAATATGGGGCATCTATGTACCAAGTTTGAGAACTGTCAGAGTTTCCCTTCTTGAGATATCGTGTTAACGAGCAAAGTGTCACAAACACACACACATACACACACAAGTCGATTTTACATACAATCCGAGGACCTCTTTGTTATTTCCTTTGTGTTTACTTCCTTAACCCTAACCTTGACAATGGACTCTCTATTGTTCAAACTTTCGAGGACTTGACAAATCTATTGAATTTCCTTCAGAGGACCTCAAATCCATTGTTCAGGTCCTCAGTCTGATAGGAAGACAAGTTCACACATACATACACACACCCACCCACACACACCCATACACACACACATACATGCACATACAGACATACATACACACACACGCCATCATGAATGCATAGGTTTCTCTTATCATCGAAACCAATAATTGCCCACTGTGTTAGGTAGTGTTAATCTCCAAATGGAACCACTTTGAGCAACATTTACCTGCAAGATTTCTGCCGACGCCACCCATGTTTAATCCTAGGGAACCATCATTTGTAGCTCCACCAAACTGAGAATTAATATGAAGAAATGAATACTGAAGTTACTGGGCAATGGTAAAATCAGACATACAATTGGAAATTTAAGCTAAATCACTACAACCAGATATATCTTACAAATAAATTCTTATTCACCTTACATGTATCTTTCATGACATCACAGACCACAGGTATCAAATATTTAAGGAGTTTTCTGCATGAATTAAATTAAATTGAACAATTAAGTGATACGCATTGTCACAAAATTAAAAAGATCCATTACCATATTAGGAAACCAAAGTATAATCAAATTGGAGTGACTGCATTTCCTATTAAATTCTACACAGAAGTAAATACACCTGTCTGCCATAAACATATCACTGGGGGTGGGGTGGGAGGGGGGTGGGACGGGGTAGTGGGGGAGCACAGTTTAAATACAAACATTCTCATTTTGTATCTCGAACTGTCTCTAAAAATGAAGGAGGCAGCACCCACTTTTGGAAGCACTACAGGCAAGGTTCATTTACACAGGGCTTCTATACACAGACGTAGAGTACAAGAGATAAGGGAGCATGTGCAACTTACTACTTACAACTTGGCAGAAAAGATAAAAACTGAAGTAATGGAAAATATTACAGTAATTACGACTACTACTAAATAGCTGGAAATACCCCAAAAAGGAAATAATTCCTTAAACTAACACATGCAACAAATAATACTTACAATAGGTTTGTCTGTTTTTAATGTAGCAATGAAATCCACAACGCTGGCTCCTATAACCACTGGTCTTGACCTCTGACCCTTGTCATTATGATCACGATGAAGACATCTTTTCCTTACATCAGAATTTACCCTTGTCCTACATGTTAAAAACTTATCTCCATCACAAGATGTTGAAAATGTTCTTTTAGGGACATGCTTTTCTTGGGAAGACTGGTCCTTAGCTGGCTGGACAGATGCTTTAGGAGTAGACTTTTCTTTCTGAAGAAGTGCAAATTCTTTAGCTATAGCACATCCTACCATAGTATTATTCTTTATTAGCTCCATATCTGACAGAAGTCAAAAAAGGGGAAAGAAATTAAATGGTGTTCCATGTATCTCTGTTAAAGTCTTCAGTAGGATATAGGTGAGCAGTGTCATGCTCAGAACACATCCATTCCAATACCCCCCTCATATTTCAAAACCTGTCAGTGTGGCCTACTAGGTTCTAACATTGGAAGTTTTTTTTAAATCCCCTACTCCTTAAAGTTTTTCAAACAGTGAAACTTAACTACACACATACAATATGTCAATCAACACACAATTACTCGGACAATCATGAAAGTAATGATCAATATTACAATTTAAGTCTCCTTCCCCCTTAGGCCTTCTTGATTGACCCTTAACAAATTTTGGCACTTTGAGCCATTTTGGTGTCCATTCTTGCTGTGGAATAAAGAAGGACCCAATTGAGTGCATGTGAAATGAAATTTATTCAACAAGACTGGATGATAAGGACAGTTGACAGGTGGAGAGGGGGATGTAACCACGAGATCAGTAGGGGTAAAGGTGCATTCTGACTAACACCTTTCTCAACAACACTTTACTTTTGCAGCTGGATAAGCTTTAAACATTAAAGAAAAAACAAAGGAAAAAAGAAAAGATATATTGCGAGTCCTTCCTTCCTCACCACAGATTTGCAAATTAGCTAATGTTTATTCAAAATAAGTATGGAAAATGAAATTTTCTTGTAAAATGATCAGATTATGATGGGAATTATGGCTAATTTTGTGTTTCAGAAGTTTTTCATCAAATCAACAAGTATGAGATTTGTAGGTCTACAGATCTTAGAGAAGCAAAAAACTCACTTGCTTTTAGTGCTTTGCCATCAGTCAGATCGTTTACTCTCTGCAAGACAAAAGGAGTCACAGCTTTACCAGTTATGCTGGCTTCTCTGCAGATAAAAAGAAAAAGAAAAATTCTCTTAAAACTATAAACAGCTTCACAACTTTACCAAAATTCAATATCAAAATTAATATACAATGATATTTGTGAATGGTTTGATAACCCTAAATCAAACATAAGAAACCAATGTGCATAGGAGTACCAGCTAGGGGGACTACAGCCCTGTTCCCCCTGCCCCCACACTCCCAGAAGTTTATGCCAAACATAGTTCTTTGGAGGAGTTTTTGAAAAAAATGTACGTTTTCTAAGCCAACAGAATTTTCTCAGACAAAAATAGCTGACCCCACCCCCTTCCCAGGAGAAAAATAGCCTGTACACCTATGCATATGTAGAGTTTCTGTACAGGTATAAAGGGGAAAACATGACCTTTCACTAGGGGTCAATCAGGCTTTTTGTACTACAAGTCCGGAGGTCAAAACAATCATACATGTGCATAAAGTCAATGTATGGAGTGTTAAACTACGCACCGGGTAACTCCAACAGTTCTATTGGATTGAAACTTCTTTTCAGATTAACACCTTAAAGGTGTGAGCACAACATGCGTCCAAAAAGAATTCTTTGAATGCAACAGTTAAGGATTAAACCCCTCCCATGTAGAATACAGATAGCATAAGTAAACCTTGAGAGTCTCTTCTTTCACATCACAGATTTTTATCAATTTGCAATGCATATTTATGCCCTTGCTGCTAAGTAGACAAAATGGTCAGCTTGTGATGGATTCTGATGGAGAGAATGGCTACTTTTTCATGTTTTCAATGTGTTTCACATCAAACAGGAATGCATCATATTTTAATGCCAACAAAGCTGTAACATATAATCAGTAAAGGAGACAAGCATAAATACAAAGGCTACTGTTAAAAGGCTGAGACCAGGCTGCACTGAAGGCTCCAGCCTTTTTTGCCTGTAAAAAAGTAGGATCAGGGATGCAGATTGGTGGTGGGAGGGGTGAAGCTAGGTTTCTTTTTCAATATGACTCCCAGCCCCCTCTCCCCCACCTGCAATCCTCAGTAAAAAGAAATGCCCTGAGGTGGGCCCCTGGACCCCATGCACATAAGGAGGACTGTGTGGTTTAGCAAAACCTCTGGCATCATAAGGTTTATACTGTGGCCTGAAAAGGGCCCCCTAGACCAAATCCTGGACACAGATGAGGCAAGACACTTATTTGATGTGGGTTAACTAGGGAATTTGGCTGACATTTGCTCTGAGCAAGGTTTTCACCAATGTAAGCATAACATCTGTAACAAATTACTCAGTATTTTGACTTTCAAGCACTTCTTGAATCACAATTACATCAATTGTCTCATTGTGTACTTGTGCCTTTAATATACCTTCTGCCCACAAGCAGCGAACAGTGACATGGAATTTTGGCAAGACTGACATCAAATGAAAATCCTCTATTTAGCACCATCAAGACTCCCTTTCTTCCCCTTAAGTTTAGCAAGGCTGCGACAAGGCTGCGGCAAGGCTGCAACAAGGCTTTATTTGCAGTTATTTCTGTGGATGTGGTGCTATTCAACTTACTCTGATTCAATAACAGCCTGTTGGATGGCTCTTTCAATCATATCACCATCTCCTGAACACTCCTCTGGGATGGGTACTGCTATTAATATCCCACTGTTCATTCCTAGTGATATACTTAAATCTGCAGAGGAGAAAAATGATATTTATGTTACAGACAAAACTCACATTACAAGCTCATCATCATTTGATTCTTTTTTTTTTTGCATCATTTTTTTTTGGGTCTTGATATTTCTTAAAGTGTACCTAAAGTCTAAAAATTCAAAAATATATGTTCCATCTTCACAGGACATCCCTGAGCTGAGATAAAAAATGAATGTTATTCACTCAACTTAAAATGGTAGACTGTGCAATAATTTGTGATGTCATTCTTGTACTACTCAAATGACTGTATAAGTTTTTCTTTATTTTTTCGAAAGCCACCGCACCTTGAACCAAAATGTGATCACTGTCGTAAAGTTACAGGATGACTTAGCTATATAAGCCCTCTCCGTACAACATGCAATATAATGGAACAGTAAATGTTTTAAGGTCGTATAAACATTTCATTTCAAAAGGAAACAAAAGCAGGTAATGTGAGTTGTACAAGAAGGACTTCACAAATTATTGTGCAATCGACTATTTCAAATTACGTGAATAAATTTCAACATTTTGTAACTCAGCAACGGAGTAAGCTATGAAAATGGGAGTTGGATGAATGGATTTCACTTTCCAACCTCTAAAATATACATTCTTGTAATTGTAGACTTAAGGTCCACTTTAAGAAATTGCACCATTTCTGTCCACAATCAATTTTGTTCTCTTGATCCTTAACGCTAAATACGTTCCTGGGGGGCCATAACCTTCCCCAGGATCTTTCATCCCTGCAAATATGTACAACTTGTTTAAAGGAACAATTTATACAACAACGCACTTTTCATATGTGAAAGATGAATTTAAATCATTTAGGTGAAATTTTCATTCATATCCTATGTACAGTTCTCCAGACATTAGCTGGTTTAGTTGTGGGGTTGTAACATTTGTACCCTACAGTGAACTTCAAGCAAACAGACGTAATATCATCTCCTTACATTGAAGAGCAATGCTTTGTTTTTTTTTTTCATCTATTGCTTGAAGTTTGAAACATCCTTATACCCCTCACGCATACTATAAAAACATGGGATCGTGGAGAAGATTAGTTGTGAAGTTAAAAGAAAAACAAAACCATTGATTAATGCGACGTTGTGATACCGCATGTGCTTGCTTCAAGTTAACTTTGAGATGAAATGTGACAACTTCATCTGCTAATATCTTGAGAATGGCAAACAACAATTCGATGCAAGTTTCCCCAGAGTACTTTAGATCAAATAACCTTTAATGTATCAAAACTGTATTTCAGCCTAAAAGGCTTCTTTGAATAACACACTTGACTATATGTTCATAATATGTTCATAATAGATACAACATAGTTTACTAAGGAACAGGAGGTGAAACAATCTACTCTACTTTATACAATCTAACCTACATATATAGATATACAATCTACTATACATTTAATATCTAGCTATACTATTTGCTACACACACACACAAACTGCTACACATAAACACAATCTACTTTGCACACTATACTAACACAATCTAATTTACAAACTATAGATATACTATCTACAGCACTTATAATACACAGGGCTGGAGTCGAGTCCATCCAATCCGAGTCTGAGTTCGAGTCCGAGTCCTTGGTATCCAAGTCCGAGTACCTGATGTCTGAGTCCAAGTCTGAGTCCTTACGCCTGAGTCTGAGTCCCTGTGTAAATAGAGCTTGTTTCTTTTTTTTTTTGAGAGCAAATGGATGAGAACTAAAATGAAAAAGTCTTATTCTAACCTCTGTTCCTAATATTAAAGATAGCCATAGATCTAAACAAGAAGTAAACTTAATGAAACAAAAGACCACTGAATTTCCTCTTATTAACACAATGGATAAGACACATATTACACCTGACCCACAGGTTCACCACGGCACCTGAAAATGAGGGGAGAGTGAGTGACTATTGGCTAAGGTAATTGGTGTCAGGAACATGTTCTCTCTTTTCGGAACTGACTAAGTGCACAAAGCCATGAACCGAACTGCACATTAACTGATGTGCTCAGCAAACCCTTAACTGTACATTATACCATGTGTAGCAACACTGTACAGGTCAATGTATTTCACTTTTAGCATAATTAGGGATTCCCCTAAGTCATCACTACTGCGCATGATCAGACTCTATCAAACCACACATGTACACAAACAGTTTCCACGCTACGAGGACGTTCACTGAGTGAACAACCCGAATGGCATATTATACAGCCTTATCCATGTCAAAATTTTGCTAGAAAACAGCATTTTAATGCTCTTACAACCCATACTTGCAATTAATTTGAAATCTGAACATTCATCTCAAAGATGTCAATATCAAAACTAATGAAAAAATACTATTAAGAGTAATGCGATACTACCTCTTTCCAAGTCCAGACGAAAGACTGTGCAACATCAACCAATTTCATGACCTAAGCCTAACGTACACAACATACCGCTCATACCGCTCACTGTTCATACTGCACACTAATGCACTGTACATAAACATATACATGTAGCAACGATATCGTACATATACATAGTGTATGTAATGATATTTTCTGCAAAGATGTTTTTTTTCGTGCAGCTTTCCCACCTGAGTTTTACAATCATGGGGAAAAATAGTCTTGTACTCGGTCTTGGCCCGAGTCCCCGAGTCATTTCAGTCAAGTCCAAGTCCGAGAGCTGAACGCAACAGTCCAAGTCATGACAATCAGGACTCGAGGCCAAGACCGGTCTCGAGTCATCCAGCCCTGATAATAGATATGCAACTAATATACTACACATACTGTAGCCTTAAAGTCAACTATTCATACTATCAATGTACAATCCACAACACAAACTTTAGATATACATTTTACTCTACTTGCATCTACTTGCATTAGATACACAATCTACTGTACTTACAATAGATATGCAATTAATGGACTGCATGTACTGTAGATGTGAAGTCAACTATTCATACTATAAATGTACAATCCACAACACAAACTTTAGATATACATTTTACTCTACTTGCATGTACTTTCAATAGATAGACAATCTCATGCGCACACTACAGATATACAATCTACTACACATCTTACAGATGTGCAGTCTACTTAATAGATATACAATCCTTGCACACGATACAAATACACTATGTATTATACATACTATAGATATAGTATCCATGAAATCTTAAGCTTGAAAATAAAACAGATGAAACTATTAAACCAAGCATCCACACTGGAAAGAGTGTTTGTGATACCCAAAATGGGCATAGGCAATTTAAATATATTTGCGCGAACACCAAATTTTTGAGGTGTCAACAACAAAAATACTATGATGATTCAAACACCCAAATCAGACCATGAAACCAACAGACATTCAGTGTCAACACAGCCATATAGTATATTTCAGAAAACATTTATGACTTTGAACTGTACACCACTCCAAGTCTGCTGGTATTTCTTTCAAAACAGTGAAGTACCTGATATGCCATATGCCAATTTTAGTACTGGCTTGCCATTTCATTTCACCAAAGATCTTGGTGTGGAATGTCATTTTTACAAGTACGCAGTGCAATGATAATGCAAAGGTTTGACCTGAAGTATGTAACTCTCTTGAACCCACAAAAATTTTCTGGGGATTTCAAACATTCAGTGAACTTATTAATAAACTGGCAGTTGTGCGTCTTATGGCATTCCAAAAAGATCATTTGAGGTGAAGCAATAACACAAGAATTTGGCAGTACTTCTTGAACCGTAGCCTCATGACGTAGGCCAGGAAGGGGTTCAAAACCTTTTCCTGATGATATCCCATTTCAGAGACCAGCATCAGAGCATTATCCCTCACTCAGCCTCAGAGAACAAAGCTTCATGTTACCATTTCATCTTACTTCTAACTTAATACAAACATCAGTGAGAATGATTGATTCTGTATTCTCTATGGGTGGGGAAAGGTATGGGTGGGGGGGGGGGCTTGGGGACAGATGATCATGACTAAGTTAACTGGGGTATTCTCTTCTACTGCAGGGAGGCAACACTTCACATTAGCTTTTCAGAATAGGTGGTGTTTATTTCTTTTCACAAACAAACATTTATTTGAAAGTTTTTGAGCCTGGTCTACCATCTCATAAATTTGCTTTGTCACACCACGATTCATGACCCTTAGGATGGGAACCATGCATTACATTCTTGTCATGTGAGTTCACACAACTTAAAATAGTTCACAACAGTTGGCTGGTTTCCTGCTCATTTTAAACATGTCACACATTCTGAATCTGCACACCTGTCAAGCTAAGGAGACTAAAATGTGTCAGAATTTCAAATTCAACCACCTAAACACTGTGAAATTTGGAAAAGCCACAGCCGCCATCCATGTAGCTCCTGTATACTGAATTGTGTAAAAGTACTTGAAGGTAGCTATATGCACTAGGGAAACTTGTCAAGATACTATCTGATATTAGCCTGACAATCTTGGAAAATATTTGGTTCATTTTCAAAGGCATTTTTTGGTGTTTTTGTTATTTTTGCTTTTAGTGTGACTCCAAAAATAGATTCTATACTAATGCAGCCATGCAATCATAAACCTGCAAGATTAGATTGTACCAGGAAACAGCAAGACCATTAAAGAGTTAACAACTTAGTTGGTCAGAATTTGACTAACAGTATGCCTTTAAGTTTTTCTAGCTATTGACAGCCACCAGGTGACACCCCTAACCATCTCTTATCCAATACACTTATTTTTTTTTTGCTAACTGTTAGTATGTTTCTTTTCTTTTAAGGAAAAGCATTTCTGATCTCCTCTGGCTCCTTTTACCTTCCATGTTTTGTTTATATGCTGTGTTGTACAGTACTGTTAACTGTTAATATGCTGAGGTAAAAAAAAACTTGAAACTTGTAGCTAATAGTCATTGCAAAGTAGAGGATGTCACCAAAACTTTGCAGTGGCTACACAGTTTCTATTGTTTGAAAGTATCCTCCAACTGACATGTGCCAGGCCCTCAACAATGTTGTTAAAATAATTGAAAATCAAAATCACTACCTATCAATGTGGCAGCACTTCTCGCATCTGGTGTGTTGATGTTAGCTTCAACGCCACTCTTAGGTGAATAGAATGCTGGGAATTCTTTACTTGAGCCAAATGTTGCCACGGTTACTCCTTCTGTTTCCTGTTCAGAATGAGGAAGACTGGTATTAGGTTATCAAAATATCAAAACCTAAGTTCATGAAAGTGATGACATCAAACATTGAGAATTACTTGTCAAATTCTTAATGTAGTTTTACAGCAAAGCTGCCTTGTAGAAAATCACATGTGAAATAAATATGATCTCTCTTTAAGTATAAAAGAAAACTGAACGAAAAGGGACTTAATTTACAACAAGGGCCAAAATTTTATTAATGTTTCTTTTATTCCTTCTCCCTGATCCCACTGCTTTCATCCTACCAATCCTAACTCCAAAATCTTGTTACTAAGTAATCTCTGTCACATTTACCTCTCCAAATGAGGTTGTGACCCCCCCCCCTCCCCCCATAAAAAACAAAACTACCAATTTTAACATATTGTAGGTTAGATACTAGCGTTCTGGAACAATTTTTGCCCACAACTGCCCATAAATGTAGTGCTTACTCTGAAATGCATTGCCAAACTTTCTTTCTGTGAACTTAAAAAAAAATTACCACCCAACTCTAGACTTGTGGTTCTTAAGTGAAAGTCATACAAGCATAGATCAAATTAAACCCAATGATACCACATTCTGAAAGCCCATTTGAAGAAAATATTCAAGTATGCTGTAAAAGCTTTGACATAAAATAACCATGATTATTCTAGTTAAACAATTGAGTACATATTCTAAACAAATTGAAGTTTTTTTTTTTTGCAAATTCAGTTAAGATGTATTTGACATACAAACTACTGCAGAAACAACTTTAAATTCATAAATACATACCAAGTATTCAAGTGTCTTTGGAATGTCCAGAATTGATTTTACTCCAGCAGAAACGACACAAACTGGAGTTTTGCTGAGTTCCGTAAGATCACTACTTACATCAAAAGCTGTGGAAAAATGGAAAATTACAAACAGCAAGTTAGGTCCAGTGTGGGCCAAACCTGCTACGAAAAGGCAAATCTGAAAATACAAAGAAACCTTCTTATACGTACTATGGTAGTGACTCATTCTGTAAAGGGTCATCATACAGGCTTCTCCTTCCTTTTTACATTATTAATACACATAGACCAGGCCCCTCATAACACAATCTCTGCCCCTTTGAATATTACATGTACATCTCCCTGCAGCCATTTCAAAGCACACACAGAAGTGTCTGAAACAATTTCCAACTTGTTTCAAATATTGATAGCCCTCAAAACACAAACATGCTGACCAGTAATGGACGATACAGCCTATAGCTAGTTCATAATGACAGATTAACACCAATTTTATGGCTTTTGCTGAATAGACTTTGCACTCCAGCAACCAAAGCCTAACCTGGTCATGTGACACCCAAATGAAGCTGCTTTTAGTTGGGGATGATTATTCAATACAACAAAGGGATTATACTATTAATAGATCAATTGTCTACAGCCCAGATTCTACTCACTGGTTTCTCCTCCTCTGTGAACTCCCCCGATGCCTCCAGTCACAAAAACTGAGATACCAGATTTATTGGAAGCAAACATAGTAGAAGACACAGTTGTTCCACCAGAGAGTTTCTATGGAAACACAAAAGCATTCCAGAACAGTTTACAGTAGTATAGTGAGAAGGGTGGCAAATTTATTATTCTGGCAACAGCTACAAAGCTGACATCTGCTGTAATTTTTGTTGAAAGGGTATGCCACATATGTAATCCCTCCAACCAAAAAAGTTTCAGTTATGTGCTAAATTAGGCAAATATCCTTTTTCCCCCATACAAATATCTCTCACGATGTTTAGAAACATAAATATTTTACATACAAGGTATACCAAGGAGTCATTCGAGGTAAATTTAACAATGACAAAAATATTGTCATATGTTTAAAAAAAGTCATGCATTAAATAGTGCACCATGGTACTGGTGTATTAATTCAGCTTGGGGTGACTGCAGTTCCCGGTTTAGATGTAAACTTGTTTCATAATAATTTGTTGAAAGACACCTTGACAGTTCTCAAGTGGCTTAATTCACCTAAAATAGACAAAAATATTTGTTTGCAAAGCTGTAAATTAAATTTCAACTGTGTTTCTCTAGAATGCTTCAGTAACAATATGTTCCATTCACTGACAAGCATTTGTTGTCAGTGAAACATTTGATCAAAGACAAAAGGTCATTTGCTAGCAGCACTTTGAACTTCAAGATTTCTCTGGGTGATGGACTTCTGATAGTAAATGAACATTTGTAAAGTATGCCACCTTTTCCATTCAGTATTATTGTATCTTGACCCTGTTTAAGGGATGGATGTTTCACCCCTTCAGCACATTCAAATATACAAGTAAGGAACCAACAGAATTATCTTGCTGTGCAGTACTAACAGGTTGTGATACCTTAGACTCAACATAATTGACAACCATCTCCTATTTTTAAGTAAAAGTTCCTGGTTTTAAGACTTCCTATAAAAGCACTGTTCCTAACGCACATCTGAATATGGCTGAAAATATATAAATATAAATCTTCTCTTTTATCTCAATGTTTACTCATTCCATCTGTTTGCATTTTATCATTTTGTCCCATGCAAATTAAAGGATGAAGGGTCAACAATACTAAACTTGGGACTGTCACAAGGCAATGTTTGAAAGCACTGGAGTCAATTGTCGTTCACACAAAGAAAGTATTGTCATTATAACTGTGAGCAACCCCCACTTCTGGGGGAGCCTGAATCTTCTACCAACAGTAATACTGAACCCAAAAGGACACTACACTGATTGTGGCCAAGAAGCAAGACGCTCTATCCTAAGACTGTCACTTTGCCTCATGACTTGTCTAATAAAAGAGAAAAGATGTTTATTTTCTGTTCAACTGGTTTTGAAGATGATAAGTTGTAAAGTTTTGATGATTTCATAACAACTGCTTAACCAATTTTATATAACCAAAGTAACTGATATTCCTTTAATTCTCAGTATCCACTGATAAAAATTATTTACAAATGAGTGCACTATATACAAAACAATAGGCTATTGTACACTATCACAAAGTGTTATTGCATTAACATACTCCAATAAAATATTGAAACTCCAAGAGTCAGACATGAAAACAGCCCTACCTTTGTATGAAGTATAGGCTAAGTAACGTTGGGCAGTTTAAATGAATTTTATTGAAACTGATTTATGGCAGATATGATAACTACCAGCCCAGACCATAACCAAATACCAAGATCCATTCAACACTACAAATGACATCTTATGACCTCTCACCTGACTCAGAGCCCAAACCAACTCTCTTTTTGGTATCTTGATGCAGTCTTTACTGGATGCCAGTTCTTCTAGCTGGGATGCTGTCATACCAACATGAAGTTTGCCATGCAGGACTCCAATGGTAGCAGGAAGAACTCCATGGTCCATGGCTATTTTTTCTACATCTTGAGCAGTTCTATAGTGAAAGTTAACTAAGTGTTAATAATCTGTACTGTATAAAGGGATTAGCAAGGGTCCTTGGAAAACCCTAATGAATTCAAGCAACAATAAATAAAAACATTATTCACACCCAAAGATGGCTCCCGAAATATTTCCTAGGAGGTGGTTCCTAAAGAGGGGAGCCACACAGGACCATACAGGACCTCAACCGCAAAGTAAAATTGGCATTGCAGATGCCTAGATTGAAGGAAATTGCCTTTTAGAACAAAAATTTGCAGACCTGCCAACACCGTAAGTTGCCTACTGTATCTGGGAGGATTTTGAAAAGTGGAAAATATCACAGCTGGTGACTGGAGGTTTAAGCACAAAACCCAAGGCCCTAATGGGTGGGGTCTAGGAGCAACACCTTGGTGGGGGACCCAGAGGATAGCACCTCCAGAATCCCCTGCATTTTAGCATTTTGAGGGCCTTCAGAAGGCTCTCCTACCTCAAATTACTATGTTAAATCTTCACCTAATACTTGTCAGGAAGAGATACATGGGGAGATAAATTCATGCATGTAACCTAGGCTAAGCCTATAGTGATCTCACCTCATATAATATAATACATGAGGTCATGATATTCAGATAAAAGTGGAAAAGTCATATACTGCTTGTATTTGGAGCAACAAGCTGTCTTGTGTTGTAACATGCTCAGCAAGTTATTGACACTTCTGCCAATAAACTAGTTTCCATAAGACACGTGTGGCTTTAGATACAGTAGTTTTATATACAAAATTACCTATACCGCACTGTGCCATAACAACACTAGGTTCTTTTCGGTAAGCAACAATGATATAGACAGAGCCAAACGTGATAGATGCATGATGCGGTGGCTCAATGCGATGTCTGAAATATGGCAACAACCCAAATTATGACCATTCGATGTAACACACTGCATATACAGTCTGTACAGCTATGTGTATTATACAGCAGTGAGCAGCTGTGCAGGCAAAGAATCAAAATGTGGGTGACGAGCAGTGGAAACCTGTGCATTTTACACAAGAAAAAGCTATTCCACATGTACTTCTATAAGAATGCTATATGCAATGCAAGTATGTGGGACTGTGGGGCATCTGTTTCACAGAACTATTTTGCCATAATTCAAGTGTCATGGCAGACTCCATGTCGGTGTCTCAGTGTCAGGGCTGAAATTTAACACTCATCCTATCATCCGAGAAGGTTAAAACTTGCATCGGACAACTACTTTCTCCCTCCGACTGACAAGCAGATTGTAGTTGTAATCAAATTGTACATCAGCAAGAAAGTATGTCACAAAAATCCTCTTACAAAGTGGTATTGAAACAATGACGGTACCAGTTGTCATTCATTATTAACCATAAAAATATAAAAAGAAAAAGATCATTGAAAAGCACATACAGAATTTAAAATTGAGGTTTGTTTACTCTGGCAGTACAGAAAATACAATTGTTCATCTTTTGTTTACCACTTTAATTCGGACAACCAAAATTTGGTTTCAGGTTGTCCAATGGACAACCTGAAAATTTTCTTAAAAATTAGGCCTGAGTGTGTATTGGCTTGTTCAAGCTGTAACTAAGTAATTATCTTGGCGTACAGCTATATACCTCTACATTTCCCTTGGATGCAGCATTTACACTCCTGTACAGTTCATAACTGGGCAACATAAGCCCTTGTGGGTTTAGCCTGTGTGACTTTTATGGCTCAAATACATTTCCATTGACTTAATACTACATAAAGGTGATATATTTGGCAAAATAACAAACTTTCAATGGATGCTCACTTTTATTTAATGAATATCAGGAGGATATGGAATAAGATCATAAGGGCGAGAGTTCTGCTGAATTAGAGGGGGCTCCCAGCAAAATCAAGACAGTGAGCACACCTCAATTTGTTATTGTCCAGTTCCTTGCCTACCATCAGAGATTTAGCCAGCCTATCTTTGTGCAACTAATGTCACACAAATGCAAATGAAAGTCTCACAAAAATGTGACAAGTAATTTCTGAGCAGGTTTTTATTTCAAAGAAATAATGTTGATTCAGTTTTGCAAAGAACCAGTCATTACAATTTTTACATTCCGCATCATTTGCAAGGTCAAAATAGGTCAAATACTGCACCATTTTCCATCTAAGCACCTCTCCCTCTAGACTACTATTCAGAACGGGGTTTCCCCTGGGTTTTAGAGAGTGTGAGGTGGTACTAGTTCATGGGGATAATTTGGTGCCAATTTGGCACCACCAGTGAGTGAGAACTATTAATACTTCTACAGTTAGTACAGTACAGGTGGCAAGTATAGCACATTTCTGGGAGGTAGTGGCCAAAAACTGTGAGGTGGCCACCTCACAAAAAGAACGCCAAGGGAAACCATGCAGAATGTCACACTGGAGTACATTAACCTAGCTAAATCACTGCCAGCCATGCATGAGGCACCAGTATGGGAGAATGTCGTTTCATCTCATACACTCTAAACAGCACCAAATTGTACTCTAAATCACAAACTTATAGTCTATGCAGTTCCTTGTCCACCATGCATGTGGTTGGCAATGTGAAAGAAAATTTGGCATCCCAAATGTTCTAGACTGGAGAAAGTTGTTCTCAGTGGGAAACACAAATTTGTCACTGCAGTACATCTACCACTACAATGAATGGACTAGAAACTGGATGGAGACATGAATGGGTGCCAATTGGTAAGCTTGTTTGTAGGCAGGGTAATGGATAGGTGAACTCGAGTTGAGCATGAATGAATCAAGCTGTTTAATTCGCATATAGGACACCTCTTTAGAACTAAACAAATATACTAACAAAGGGAAGATGAAAACTCTTGAATTGCCAGACAGTGGCAAAAATATGTCTTGCTTGAAGCAGGGCAAGAGGAAGTGGTTCTACTATGTTGCCCTCTAGTAGTGTGAGGGCATCATTCTGGTGCAAAAAAATTATGCCAGATGGTATTTACAGGTAAGTTGAGGAATTTTATATGTAAATAGGAGGTGATGACGAGCGAAGTAGACCATACATACTTCACCTAAGTGTGACAATCACTTTACGACTTTTATACAGAACTTACTTGAGGTTTTCAGGGTAAGGCATACCATGTGTTATGATGGTGCTCTCAAAAGCAACTACAGGATGGCCTGCCCTCACTGCATCTTGAATTCTTGGATGTACGGAGACATGGTCTGTTGACAGGAAAAGTTAAAACAGTCATCAATGTATCAAGCTAAAAAATTCAAAACATACATATAAACCAAGAACAAAATGTGGAAGAATTTCAGAGAGGAAGCTTCCTGCCATGGGGGTGGGGTCAGGCTTGTCAAAGAGAAGATATACCACAGATATAACAGGTTTGGTTAGGGTATACCGCTGCAAGCTTGTTCAAGACAGATACCGTTATAGTACCATGAATAAGGGGGGATGAGGGTACCCTGAGTGTTGTTCTTTGTCCCCTTCTTCTGACACTTTACAACAGGATAGCAATGTACCTGCAGCCAGCTGATCAGAAATGAGGAGGGGGGGGAGGGAGTTTATGTTTGGAAGGAACTTACATACATGTATCAATCAAATAGTATCCAACACTAAAAACATAGCTATATTATAAATCTGTGGGTAAGGGGGCATCCATCGTAAAAACTGAGGGAAAGTATGATGAAAACTTGAGGGCAATGTTCAAGAATGCCCCACACCCTTCTCTCGTGGCTGTGGACCTACATGGAATGTGACATATTCCAACTTCCTATATAAGTATATTTACAGTCCATTGCAGAAAACTGAGCAAGCTGAATGGCAGAACTTCACAGTAGACATCTGCCACATTCAATGCAAGCCAGGACTGATAATAAGCCTGAAATATCACTTGTTCAATCACCCCAGATAACTAAACATTGCTTTGGACACAACCACAAAGCTTCCTAAGATTGTCCAAAGGATGACTAGCATTACAGTATACCTGCAGCATACATAGCAGTTCAATTCAAATCACACCTTGAAGGTAACTTTTCTTTTGTAATGTGCTAGGATTAATTTCATCAAAAGAATGGTTTAGGCTTGAATCAAATTTTGATATGTTAGAGAGGTACTTAATCTAAGAATTCTTGTGAAAGTTCCATTGAAATCTGATGCAGAGATATAAGGAAATAAAGCTGTCACATTTTCAACCCCCTGTGAACTTGGAGCAAGCATATGTGACATCAAAATGTCATGTCACTTTGGTTTTCTTAAATCTTTACAACCAGTTTTCTTCTCCATAATCTGATGTGATCAGAAAATGAATGTGAGAAAGCATGGGATTTTAGAAACTTCAAATTCCCCAAAGGAATTTCATATCCCTCTTTAATACTGGATGATCAAAACAACAAATTGAAAAGCAAAGAAAACAAAGCATTGATTTACAATGTAATGAGCCAAGCAGCACTGTCTGAGTTAATGAGGCTTGTGACGTCATTCTCTGAAATGGACGCCCCGCCCACAACGAAAAATATTGGGTTTCGCAGAATGGGTACCTATCATGCTGGAGTAACTTCAATCTACTGAATAATGCATAAGAGGCGTTGCCTGATGCTATCTCCACGGTAATTTAAAGTTTGAATCCCTTTTCTTTCCCAAAAATATCCTTAGGTATTATTACTTTCGCAATTTCATAGAGAAATAGGCCATCAAAAACTTGCCAACTTTTTTGGGGTTGTTTCGACTGCCTTCAAATCTTGCGAATACCTGACCATATTCAGGATAACTGAGGTATACAAATGTCATAATCGAGTAGTTGAGACATTTAGCCAACGATTGATACCTATGGCACTATGAGCGTAAGAACAGAACTTTCGAAATGAACGATTTTGAAAGGTGGTATTTTTCGCATTTTTGGCCACATAGAGCACCCAACTACGCGGCTACGTATGGCTATACATGTATGGTAAAGAAGAAGTGTGGGAGCATATTTTGGGTATTAATTCTGCTTTCCTTCGTAAACAATAGGCCTATTTACAGTGAATCTGTAGAACTAGCCTAGGCCTAACAACTCATACTAATTGGCATGATGTAGCTCTTCGTAGGCCTATTGAGTACTGTATTATGTATCTACCCACTTGCTTCTGAGTGTAAGTGCAGTGTACTGAGTGCTATTAAGTATTATAATAGTAGGCTTACAGCTAAGTGCCCAAAGAGTTTCCAAAGAACTTCAACCCAGGCACATGTTGTTATTTATGTCATGGTTATAACCTTTTAGTAGGCCTAGGTCAGGACAAATTTCTTTAACAAGCTAGTCAGCTTTATCAGCAAAGTAGTCAGGTATGCGTCTTGCTCTGGGAAATTAAATTTGAATAACAGTCATGCATGGGATATCTAAAATTGCAGAAAAAGGAAGGGGGAGGGGGAATGCAAGTTTTTACACTACATTTGGAGCACCTACAAATGCTAGTTACACAGCTGCTTAGTTAGGAGTTCCAAAAAATTTAGTGGCAGCTGTTTAAGGGGAGCCTTTGGGGAAAGGATAAGGGAGAGGCTTAAAAAAATTTGTGGGAATAAGCTGTTCTACCTTGTACTATACAGTACTACCATACTGCCATACTAAGAATACACTCAAATCATATGGTACATTTTGTACTTGAACAGTACTCTAAAAAGTCCACTGACATACCCCACACTTGACGGAGTAGGTTCTATCTTTACTTAGCATAGTACACAGTCCTGCCAGTGTTTAAGGACTATATGGTGCATTGTGCAAAAATAAATCTCATTTGCCTTATTAAATCTCATTTGCCTTATTAATAATCACTGACTTTTTATGTTGAGAAATAAGACTTGCAGTTCAAGCATAATTAGCTAGCATTAACACTTTTATTCCTAGAAAAAAAAAATTCATTACTGGGGAGTCTCAAAGAAGGGAGAAGCTAAATGCATTTTATGAGTGAGGGTAAAGATATATGTACAGTAGGCTTATTGCAGAGATCCCCTGCCTTCACTTCAGTTTGTTGTTTCAATACCATTGTTTGTTTTTAATTTTTGTTTTTCTTTTTTAATTTTTTGTATTCTTTGTGTATAAAATAGTCTTTTGTCTGGGCACTAGTGTACATAGTTGATCAGAAATTGTTTTTCTAGTAGTATCCTGTCTGTTTTTATATTTTGATGTAGTATGTAGACTACAGTATTTGTACAGACTAATAAATGAATGAATAGTGTTGTATACAAAGCTCATATTTAATTGCCTGTATGGCCTATAATGTTTCCTCAAAGTCAAGTCACTGACCAGATCAAGTACAAACTTGCAGTCATGTGTTTTGGAACCTGCTCTAATATCTGACTGCTGTAGGTTTTGACAGCCTTGATGTAATCCTTTTCTTCTAGTCAACTTGCAACCCACATTGCAAGTAGACTTGTTGCTACTTTGCAAAATTAGCCTGTTGGAATGTATGGTGGGGAATATATTTCTCATCATGGGTGGGGGCTTCCCTCAACCAGCTGCAATATGGTCCATCGAATGATATCCATGCAGGTACATATTTATATAGTTAACTCATAGGTCAAACCTGACCACTATGTGTGCATTCTCACTTAGCATGTCAGCTGAAAAAGTGAAATCTAGAGCGTCGGTGACCGTTGAGGTTTCCGCTGATGGATCATGGTAGAGGTCTACGAGAATTGAAAAGAATTCCCAGATATGTTCTTCTGTGTTTAGTGTCCTCCCAGCAAAGTCCTTGCATGGCTTGGTGTATGATGTTCACTATATCCAATATATCCTGGTGAATTATTTTTTCAGAAGTGGACCTGACAACTATGGGGAGGGTAATTGTGTTGACAACCCCCTTGTCAAAAAGTGGAAGGTAAATTATAACCTCCCCAACCCCCTGTTTCTCTGCCCCTTTGTGATGACATACATTCAGCCCATGCAGCTTTCACTGGGTCAACCAATTTGTACTTTCACTGCAACGTGGTCGCTCAGAGGTCAGCAACTTCAGCCGGAGAATCAAAAATTTAATTTCAAAACCCGGTGCTCCCCTTATGCTTTCCCTTGGGCTTGAAGTAAGACTGGCTATGCCATTCCTTTAAGTGGGCCTTGGGTGGGGAAATCTTTCTAGAAAATGACTGTACCCACTACGCACTAAAAAATATACAGTATATTATACAGTATATTGATCTGAGCCTTTATTTTATTTCGCCCAACCCTGCCAGTTGTCTTCACTATAAAAGAACTGACTGTAAGCCTAACATTGTTTACCTCAGAGCTTGTTATACACTTTACTGGGTATTATTTATGCCCCAGAATTTCCCCCTCCCCCCTCTTTTTGATCTGTAGTCGGCTTCATCAAAGCACAAGATCAAAACTGAAAATCCATTCGTTGTGACTATTTGCCCGACAGTCGGGCAAATACCTTAGGCTACAGTGTATGCTATGAATGGTAATACCATAATATAACCTGTGCAATGGTAGATACAAAATTGTTACACGTAATTCAAATATTCGGTATCCAATTTAGTTTTCCTTGTTCGTACAAGTAAATCATAGATAAAGGGAGATTCGATGAAGATACGATGGTAAATACTTTCGTGTAGGCCTAAATTTCTTTCGATAAGTTGCCGTTTTCGCGCAACTAATGTACACACTTCGGTAGGGGAAAGTGGGCTTGTTACGTGGTCTAGCCATGCAGATGCAAGGTTGCTTCTAGACATGCTAAAAACTTTGTGAATACCTGACCGTATTCAGAAATATCTGCTTGTAATGTTACATTTTTTGGCTCTCTAACAAGTTTTTGAAGTTACCCTCTTTCGGGCATACGGTGCAAAAGATCTTGTTTTCGAGAAAAAGTCAAATTTTCGTAACGAAATGAAAACTGTTTTGATAAGTTCTAAAAATCGTCTAAAATTCATTCAGTTTGTATCTGACTACTTCAAAAATGTTGCAGAAATGTTGCAAAATGTGTTTTCCATAAGATTCGATGAAATTTTTTGTAAATACTAATGTTTTTAAGGTCGAAATGTGGATTTTAAAACAGCTAGATTGAGCTAATTATATATGCACAGGCTGTGACGTCATGCATACTCAAATCAGAAAAGAAGCGACTTTTGGTGGCTGTGTGGACAGGCTGTAATGAGATGATATAACCCCTGCTCGCAGCTCAATTTAGGTCACCAATGTAGTAACTTCACTTGCTGATATTCCGAGAACTACAAATCAGAACTGAATGAAAATTTCACCAGAATGCTTAGAGTTATCTGAGAGAAATGCTCAGCATTTCCTTGAAATATGAACTTCCTTAAAGTGACTGTGACACATTTAATTCAATGGTTTTACTGTTTGGTATCCTAAGGAGTAGTCTCTAAAACACAAATCGACCATTCTGTGTATTTACAAATTGTTTTGTCCCTTGAAAAACCCAACTAGTATGCCCTACCCCTGCCTTGAAATGCTAGTCTTCCAGACAATTTTCCAATGTTGTCACATCATGCAAAGTCACATAAGGATCTGCTTGTTGTTATTGTAGTTTCCTCCTGACAATGGATACATTGTTTACATTCCACTGTACACGAGATTTATGTCAATACAATGAAAATCCTGCCTGAAAACTCATATATAGGTTTTTGAATTGCCATTACCCCACTCATGCTTCCCAGTTGTTGCGAGTCCATTAAATGCATTTCAAGCAGGTTTTACATCTTGTTTGCCCCCCTATGAATTACCTGTATGACACAAGAGGCAAAGGTGCAGTCATACTGCACAACACATCGCCAGCACTGTTTAGTAGACTAAGGTGCAAAATCAAGTCTTAATATACATCCTTTGGAATGGTGTATAGGATACAGCACAAACTGTTGCAACTCAAAAGAAGGTACTTCTCAGTCATGGCAGTGACATTGAAAAGTCATTAGTGTGGGCTTAATTGGATGTCAAAACAGAAAATGACCAGGACCTCAGGAGTGAAGCTGGGGTGAGCAATATGTTAGGCATTGAACAGTATCAATTCAAGCCTGTCAGATGACATGTAACTACAGCTCCACAAACTTTGGAACAAGAGAACCATACTGCGAGGGACACGAACTTGGGGAAGTTTTTGCAGGCAGTAAAAATATCAAGTTCAGTTTACTTTCTTTTACTAAAAAGTGTCAGTGGAATTCACAGAACCAGCCTTTGAGTGTGCATAACACTTTGCTGGCTGCCAGTTCACTCTCTGTATTACTGCTAACCCCACTGGACAATTGCCATGCTTTTCATGTTTTTTCATCCATCAGTTATCAATCAAGGATCTTCATCAGTATATACTGCAGCTTCCAAAAACGTAACAGATCGATATCCTTGTCAAATTTTTCCCAACAGACTGAAAAAAGTTTAAATTTCTGCAGATGTTGAAAATAACTGTAGGCTTGTGTAGGCTTGTGCCTCATCCCTGTTGTGGATTGGTGAAATATGACACTGTTACTGTGTTGGCACAAAATGTTATTTTCAACAGTCTTCTTCTGGGAGCTAATTTTAAAAACATTAATTTCTTATTAATGCCTGAGGTTTAAGCATGATGAGGACAGTTTTGAAAATAAATTTTTGTATACTGTACTTCCAGACTTAATTTCACTCCAGTTTAACATTTATTTTAAAAGTAAGGTTTGCAGGCAACAATGAAGATAGGAATGAAGCTTAAGAGTATTTTAGAGAACTGTACAAAAATTTAATTTAAGTGGAAAGGAAATGGTTGATAACCTCTGTACAGTACAAGGTGTCAGAATCGCCACTGAAGTATGTCTCAAAATGTTACAATCAAAACTTTGGAAAATATTCTATCCCATCTAAAGAACTAGAGCACCAATGGTGCAGAAGCTCATACTTTTGATGATTGTTGTCGTATGGTGTTTATTACTTGTGGTGGGGGTGGGGTGGCATGATAGTGAAATTGTCATAAGACTTAATTGAATTGATTCTGATGAACAAAGAGTGTTGGCACTAGTTGAGTAGCTGAAGGGACCACTAATGGAGTAACATTATAATAAACCACCAACATTGTACAAGGGAATCTGTAGGAGGAGAAGCATTTTGCAGAATTTCATAAAAAGGGCCATAGGGCCCACAGGGGACCTAAGACCAAAAATTCCTGAACACCCATAATGGCCCACCACCCAAGGAACATTGTGTCCTTTTATATATTAGAGGGGTACTTAATATTCTAACCAATCTAGTGAAATTTCCATTGAAATCCAATGTTTGGTTCTCAAGATATCAGCAGATAAAGTTTTCACATTTTCAACACAAAGTGACTTGAAGCAAGAATATGTGGTGTCATACCCTCACATTCATGAGCAGACCTTTGTTTTTCATTTTTTTTTTATCACCAAGTTTCTCCTCAACAATCAAATGTTATCATATACATATGATTGCATAAGAGGCATGGGAAACTATTGTAAAGTGTGTACTGTGTAAAAGTGTAGTAATATCATCCATGGTGAATGTCTCCCCCCTGGCAACCTTTGGGGTCAGCTCTTCTCCGCTCCACCCCCTCCGCAAAATCCTGTGCACATCACTGTATGGTGTGATTGCAGGAAACACACATGATCAAAACAAATACATGTCTTTCCCAACATTAGTAAAATGCAAATAAACTGAGACCTACCATCCTCCTCCCCCCCCCCTCCCCCCATTCTCAAAAGCAAGGTAAGGAAATTCCCTTCGTCCCCAGTCAAAATAACAGAATTATGCTATTTTAAGTTCAAAGCATTAACATGCCAATTATCTAATATCTATGAAGAAAGATGTTACTCAATATCACAGTGGGCTACAGTGGAGAAAGTCCCAAAGTTCTACTTGACAAGTAGCAGAGGACTGACCTTTTTTGTATCAACTCTGTAAGTCTAAAGGCTTGGTCTCACGTACCCCGTGTTACCCCGTGTTTATACCAAGGCAAAACCGCAAGTTAACACCGAGATTTTAAGCCTGCGTTCTCACGTGCCCCGAGTTCAGTTGATTGGGTTGTGCTACCATAGTAACGAGGTCAAATATTTCGCGGGGATTTTGTCATGGTTATGATCTGTACTGTGTACATTGCCGGTGAAACTTAAATCATTCATTATAGCCTGTAGCGTAAATGCCTACAACATGGAAGTAACCACCATCTCCCTGTTGGCATCGTTTGCATTTCTGTGCTTTGCTTTCCGTCGGATGCGAATTCGGAGGAATGAATTGAACCGTCGAAGAAGAAAATATAGGGAAACTGCCGTAAAACAACAACTGCTGCTTAGGAAAAACTTCAGTCGACAAGTTAATATGAATGGTCAAGTGCGGCACATTGTCATGCTGATGCTCACGAGCAAGCGAAATGCAAGAGCAAGATCAGTACGGATGAGACCGCGTACATCGGCAGTGTTTGAAACAATGTGGGCAAATTTCAACGATTTGGAATGGAAGGAGAACTTTCGGGTGGATCGGGAGACGTTTACATTCATGTGTGACCGATTGAGACCTACTATAGAAAAACAGGACACCGTCATGAGGAGGGCCGTATGTGTTGAGAAGAGGAGCTATATAACACTCTGGAGATTGGCCACGAACGCCGAGTTCCGAACAATGGGAGCCATTTTTGGTGAAGTAAGAAATACAGCTTCAAATATTGTATTCGAGGAGTACAACGGCATTTACAATTAACTATTAACTTTACGAACCTCGCATTGTGTACTGTACTATTGCGTAACGTTGCCGTATACTTACTACTACCAGGGAGCTGCCACTCTACTACAGCCTCTTATCCCAATGCACATTTCCTGAAACGGAATTAGAGGTCACATAGCTCCGTAGACCACCAGTGATACATGATTAATTACACAAACACGTTGTTTAAAACCGCAGAACCCTCCGTTCGGAGGTGGATCGAAATTTTAACACCGACCCCGAGTAAACCCGCGTTCTCACGTTACTCGCGCTCAGGGTAACACGGTGTTACCCCGAGTGCAGGGTACGTGAGAACACACTATAATTGATTACTGTCTGACCTTAGCAGTGCAATCCTTGCTTTCAACTGCTAGATTACAACATCTAAAAGTCCAGTAGCTTCTTGTTTTTACACACATTATTGATAAGTTAACAGTTTGTAAACAATCTAGTATTAGCTCTCTGGCTGCCACTTGGAACCATGAAAGTACTACCTCAGATGGAACTTAGAATAGTTATCAAGGAACAGGTAACTTTGGAAGGAAGAGGCATTGTCAATTACCACTCATGCACGATGATGAATTATGATGCCAACAGACCTACAATACAGGAATTGTTCATACTGTCCAGCAGGTCCCTTTAAACTAACCTAAACAACCGCACAGGACTGACCTCTTGTACACAGACAGTTTTAAAGAGAGTGCAGTACAGAGAAATATATAGGTAGTAAAGTGATTTTGTGAGACTGGTAAAATAGAGGGGTGGCACATCATTGGTTAGAAAGGTATCAAAAGTATTCTTTATCCCAAATTAGAGAAGTAATTTGTAAGAACCATTAACAGAGCTTCATTATGACAAATCATCAACATTGTACAACACAATTTGTAGGAGAAAAAGCATTTTGTAAAATTTCATAAAATGAGCCATTGGGGCCCACATGGGACCTTCAACCAAAATTCAAGGATGCCATACACAGATCACTAAGCAAGCATCATTATCACAAACTGTCAACTCTATTTAACTTTAACTGGAGGAGGGGTTGACCATTTTACAATATTTCACAAAAGGGACCCTACAGCCCATCTTGG
This sequence comes from Holothuria leucospilota, assembly GCA_029531755.1. NCBI lineage: Eukaryota > Metazoa > Echinodermata > Holothuroidea > Aspidochirotida > Holothuriidae > Holothuria > Holothuria leucospilota. The sequence continues at coordinate 14,360,983 of CM055982.1, read as the reverse complement.
GCCTTGGACCCAAAATTCCTGAACACCCTGAAGGGACCACTAACAGAGTAACATTATGACGAACCACCAACATTGTACAAGAGAATCTGTAGGAGGAGAAGCATTTTGCAGAATTTCATAAAAAGGGCCATAGGGCCCACATGGGACCTAGGACCAAAAATTCCTGAACACCCCAAATGGCCCACCACCCAAGGAACATTGTGTCCAAGTTTCAAACAAATCGATGAAAGCATGCGGGAGAAGAAGCATTTTGAACAAGTGTGGGTGGATGGATGGATGGATGGATGGATGGATGGATGGATGGATGGATGGATGGATGGATGGATGGATGGATGGATGGATGGATGGATGGATGGATGGATGGATGGATGGATGGATGGATGGATGGATGGATGGATGGATGGATGGATGGATGGATGGATGGATGGATGGATGGATGGATGGATGCATACATGGATGGAAGGATGGATGGATGGATGGATGGTTGGATGGATGGATGGATGGATGTATGGATGGATGGATGGATGGATGGTTGGATGGATGGATGGATGGATGGATGGATGGATGGATGGATGGATGGATGGATGGATGGATGGATGGATGGATGGATGGATGGATGGATGGATGGATGGATGGATGGATGGATGGATGGATGGATGGATGGATGGATGGATGGATGGATGGATCGATGGGTTGATAGATAGATGGAATGATGGATTGAGTGATGGATGGATGGATGGATGGATGGATGGATGGATGGATGGATGGATGGATGGATGGATGGATGGATGGATGGATGGATGGATGGATGGATGGATGGATGGATGGATAGATCGATGGATGGATCGAAAGAAGGATGGATGCATGGATGGATGGATGGATGGATGGATGGATGGATGGATGGATGGATGGATGGATGGATGGATGGATGGATGGATGGATGGATGGATGGATTAATGGATTGATTGATTGATTGATGGATGGATGGATGGATGGATGGAGGATAGATGGATGGATGGATGGGGGATAGATGGATGGACTGATTGATTGATCGATGGATGGATGGATGGATGGATGGATGGAGGATAGATGGATGGATGGATTGATGGATGGATGGATGGATGGATGGATGGATGGATGGATGGATGGATGGATGGATGGATGGATGGATGGATGGATGGATGGATGGATGGATGGATGGATGGATGGATGGATGGATGGATGGATGGATGGATGGATGGATGGATGGATGGATGGATGGATGGATGGATGGATGGATGGATGGATGGATGGATGGATCGATGGATGGATGGATGGATGGATGGATGGATGGATGGATCGATGGATGGATAGATAGATAGATAGAGTGACGCTGCATGATTACAATAGCTCACACCAGCATGCTGGTATGAGCTAAAAAGAGGACTACAATTATAAAATCACATGTTTATAGAATTATAACATTACCTGATATGGAACCTGTATGGAAACTTCTCTGAGTGACTTTCAACCCTCTGTGCTTGCACCGTGAACCATATGACCAGAGTTTCGAAGTCCATCTCCACATCATGCCATGGAAAAAGAGCTCTGACAGCCTAGAGACAAAACAGAATTAACCTCCTTATTTTTATATTCTTTTGGCTTTTTACAATTTATCCTCAGTTCCTGAGCTCCACATACATGTCCAATAGCAATCTTTCATAGGATTGTTTTACATAAAATTATAAACTTTTTTCCACATGTATGTCCTTTTCCAATCCTTAATGTGCAAAGAAAGCTTGATAAGGTAGAAGCTTACAGAAACCCTCCTTTATACCATACAGTTTCACTACATCTACCAAACTGTAATGTCACCTCAAACCCAACTCTGACTCACAAGTTACTTTTACTCTATTTTAGGTCGAGTTTCATCTCCCGTCTTGTTCCAAGAGCAAAGGGGTTTGGTAAACATAGTTTCCACCATATCTGAATGGAGTGCTTTGCCACTCACTTTTCCCAGGGGCAGTACTCTTCAAAAGCATCTTAAAAAATATTCATGGGTTAAACTTGTTGGCATAGGAAAGAGTGCCACTTTTTTTTATTACATTGTGTTTTCTGGTCTTTTTTGTGCTGTACTTACGGCTTATGATTATACGTATGTTCTTTCATTAGAAGTTCTTTTGTGTTTGTATTATGTTTATTTGTAGGACCACATATTTTAAGCAGGGCGCTACATGTACCTTCAAACTCACTTGCCATGTCATGCAAGTAACTACAGAAATTCACCTCGGGCCCCTGACCATTCCCATTGCCCTACTAGCCAGGCAGACAAAAAGACTGATTTCTCACACGGTTCCATTGTCACACATTTGTGGAGTTAGAGTTAGATGAGGTTTTATGGCTCAGTTTCTAACCAACTGGTTTAAGTCAGGCTGGCGACAGCCTTTTTCCAGTTGTGGCTCACTGGCTTGTTTTCCCTACTACACTTGTGGAAGTGATCACTTGGTACATGAGCACTATGTTCTATTACCCATGGTTTCCAAACTTCTTTTGAAAAGTTTTGTTGGTTTTCCCACTGATGGCAAAGCTAGCACTGGATGCAGAGTCAACTTCCCCTTTCGGACAATTTTTACACACCACTGGCAATCATGCAATTGTCAATGTCAAACTCTGATCAGAAATAAGGAGTACAGATTACTGTATGTACTTTCCCACAGGAGGTGATCATTTAGTATTGTTTGTATTTATATATGTATTTATTTTGCCACCTAAATCAATCAATCAATCAATCAATCAATCCATTCATTCTTCATGAAAACTTCATGTAAAGTACAGTAAAACTCAGTTGGACAAAACCTTGGTGCATGGCTGGTGTAAAGGATGCTGTGACTATAGTATGATTAACTAGCACTTTGATGGCACAAATAGTGGAATAGTGCTTGGTTTCTCACACAGACAGCTCAGGTTTAAACCCTTCCAAGACAGTTCCTTTTTCTCATTTTTTTGTTATTCAACTCTAAATAGGGTTCAAAGGTCATGTGAGGTCAGCCGAGGTCAGATTGTAAAAATACAATAAAAATGATATAGTCAACAAGTATAAATGAACCACAGTGCAACAAAGCACCCCGTTTCGCAAAGGAATCACTAAGCCTTTGGTCTTTCTGGTGTTTCAGTAAAATGCGACTTATTGAATATATTTCCATATTACTTTGGAAAAGCATCTTTTTGTTCCACTTCAAGGCTTAAGATAAGAGTTTCCACTTGCCCCTTTGGGCAAGTTGGGACAAGAGATAGCTTGCCCTGGAAACTTTTTTCTTGCCTGGGGCAATCGGGCAAGTGTTAATGTACACTAGACCCCTGAATAGTAATGACAACATATGTGGCAAAATCCAGTGTTAAAGCATTAACATAAGAAAGTGGATTAGGCTTAAGAAAAATTCAAACTTTGAAGCAGCTTTAAAAAGTTTTAATGATATCACAGCCAAGTATACGTATGTATCATACATCAGCAAGACAATAGATGCAGTGGTCATTTATGGTCCTGGACATCAAACTGAGGTACTCTGGGTGGTTTTGAGTGTGTCTCCTTGTTAAGAATGAGTTCTTCTTGTCTTAATTGTCCTGTCCAGAAAGGACTCTGAAAACCTTTCAAAAAAGTAATAAGGCCTAAGTTAGCTGCCAAGCTTAGTACTGCAATGGATTCCAAATTATAGGACAAAAGATTCTGACTAATCTAATCAATGCATGTTAATGTTAATCACTCTTCTACCCTAGCAGCAAACTATTTATGTACGTGCATGAATTTAGGGGCCGAAGAAGTTGATGTCTGGCTTTACTACTCAATATGGAAGTACAGTATGGCAATTGCACACCCAAGATTTTGTTTGTTTAGTTTCTGATTGCATACTTGGATATTTTGATTCACTGTCTGAAGGATGGAGGGGGAGGGAGGGAGTGGCACTGATTACTTACAGACTGATATCCTCACTACAAGGATGATATTATTAAAAAGGGTTTCAACATAATTACAGTATCATCTGCATGACCACTGTAAAGTCTTTCAATAATTATTTTTCAGTTACAATTTTGAACATTTCCTTCTTTGGACTTTCTGTGTGACCACATAAAGTCAGACACTCTTCACCCCAAGTGCATTTTGGTTCTAAGGGGTAACCTAAATTTTCAAATGGTGACTGCTCTTTGATTGACATTACAGTCAGAAAATTCAAAAGATGCAGAGTACAGTAGCTCACATTTCACAGCATGCAGAATGCAGAGAGAGTACTCTGATTACACATTAGGGCCTTTTATGCTCACCAGAGTATGGCCTTGAGCAGTAAAATAGGCCAATGTCTGTGTCTGAACAAGGAGGAGGTTGAGACAGTTTTGGGAGAGGCTAGAAGGTTTACTGTTTTTCGTTTTACCAGTTTGTCCCCAAATGTCGACCAGTTCGCCCCCAAAAACCTAACAGTTTGCACCAAGTGCTGACCAGTTCACCCCCTAATATGTTCAATAGACTGGACTGAGTTGTTAATTATGTCAAATTTAAAAATGCATTGAAGGTTGATATTGAGGCTAAAATTGATTCCGGATTAACAGTCAATGTTGGAAAATTTAGTTTTCATTTAACACCTTGGCAGTGCATCTCATCCTTTGCACTAATACTGCCGATTGCAATGGCTCCTTTCTTAGAGTTGTGTTTGTTCATACTTACCCACCAAAATACTGTACTTAGTTTTTTCATCATGTAGAAATTTGTTGCTAATGTCGAGATTTTCTTGTGCACTCTACTAAAATTTGCCACGTAATGAAATTTGTTGCAAATCTTTTTTTTTTTTTTTTGTTCTTTTTAAATCTCAAGATTCCCATCTACTTTCATAGAAATTAATATTTCTTCAAGTTAGCAGTACAACTTTCTATTCTAGAATGCCATTCAATTTTTTTTTTTTTTTTTTAATGTTGAATTTCAGCATATTTTCCTTTTTTTCTCAAATGCCTATCAATTTTTCGTTCACATTCCAGCACATCTCTTCTTTGGAATTCCCATTCAAGTTCATAACAAAGAAGGAACATGCAAAACTGTTGGGAAATTTTCGCAGTATTTTTGAACTACTGTAGAAAAATAGAGAGGGCGAACTGGTTGGGCCTACGTACTTGGGGGCAAAACGATTTGCCTTTTGGCTTGGGATGAACTGGTAGTGGGGCAAAATGAGCAGGGCAAACTGGTTGGGGGCGAACTGGTAACAGGACAAAATAACAGGGAACCTGACAGAAGTATCAACTTACTTTGCACCCATCAAAGAGAACTTTGGACCACCTCCCCCACCTCAAACATTCACAAGTATTTACTCTTTTATGAAATATTTAAGGTAAAGATTCACCCCAGATTCATAATACTGAAGAAAAGTTAGCAAAGATTCACTCAGTTTTCACTTTTCATGACATTTTGTTAGTCAAAGATTCACCAATTTGGCCATGACATTCGCAGTACTGCACATGTTGTGATTGTCTGGTAATTATTTTTTACGCTGATTCGACGTTGATTTACTCTGTTTCTAACAGATTCACTGCAGCCTTGTTTTTATTTGTTGAAGATTCACATTATGATTTTAGGGCATTTTGTATGTCAAGGATTCAATGTCATATTGGTGTCAAATGAAGACTTTGCTTGAGGTGTGGGGAGGGGGGGTGTCGAAGAAGGTTCCATTTGACAGGTGCATTAGGCTAGGCTAGGGAATGGAGTAGGCCTTGTTGGAACTGTCAGGAAGGAGGAAATTCCTCTTTAAATCTGAAAGCCCAAAGGTTTAGTGATTTTTTGCCTTAGGGGGTGCTTTGTTACATCAAGGTTCAATGCTTCATGCCTGAAATATATACTTCTTGACTATATTATTTTAAGGGTGATTTCACAATTTGACCTCCACTGACTTCACATGACCTTTGAACCCCACCAAAAGTTGAACAACAAAAAGTGAAAAAAAAAAAAGAATCTTAGAAGGGATTCGAATCCAGGCCTTCTGTGCGAGAAACTGAGCAATCCACTACGCCATCAAAGAACTCTTGTAGCGTATAGCGTATGACATTTCTAATCATGCTATAGTCACTATATCCATTACACATGTTCATAATTTGGTAATTCAAATTCTGTATTACTGTAAAAGTGATGCTTGTGAAAAAATAAATCTTGTTCTCTATAACTTTATCTTTGGAAAGGTAGGAAAACTCAGCCCCAACTTCGTTGTTCACGAAACGCTGGACACAATTTGGAATGACCTCCCACTGTCTATACAGTTTTAATACGAGGTTTTCATAGTTTCACCTCTGATGACCTCAGATGACCTTCAACAAACCCATAGGATTCCCTCTCTCTTACAGTAAAGTAACATATCTACAGTATATACCAAGTATGAAAACTATCCATCATCCATCTTGAAATATTATTTTTTTCAACAGTTTTTGGTTTTTGACCTCTGATGACCTAAAATGACCTCTAATCTGTACTGAAACAAGAGGGTTCATCTTCTTAATATGATAAAATTACATACCAAGTGTGAAAATTGTCTGTCACTGCTAGACCTATCTTGGGGTATCATGTTCACAAGACATGTGACTAAGGAGAGAACATCACTCTATTGTTAAAACGGGGTTGTGTCAGGGGTTCCACCTGGGGGTTGGATTGTGCCTGAAGTTCAGTTAGGGATAAGGTTAGGATTAAAGGCAATAGGCAGTTGCCCCAAAATTTTCTTTGAAGAATCAGCAAACTCTTGCAAATCTCCTCTTATTGTATCACAAGCAACTCTGAAGACATTTTGAACATAACTATTACAAACAATAGGTAAAGCAAGGAGAAATTCTCCTTGAATTTCACAATTCACTAACAAAAATATTGTCACATGATCAAAATAGGCCAATCATGAACAAATGTGACCAGGCATACTCACCCTGATTGGGGTGACTGCATTTTACCTTTAAGTCAGTTTTGGGGTTAGGTTAGGGTTAAGTGGCCTCTAAAACAAGTAATCCGCAAATCACAAATAACGAGGATATCATACGAATGAGTACTGTTTAACCATTTTTGGGGTTTAGGGATGACGTTCTCTCCCTAGCCTCATGTGTTCGCAAGCATTTTTTAAGAATTCTGCATTTTCACCTCCGGTGACCTCAGAAAACCTTTGACCTCTACCAAAACCAATAGGGTTCATCTTCTGACTATAATGCATCCACATGTCCAGTATGAAAAGCACCCATGCTTCCTACCTAGAGATAATCACAAGATTTTAGGTTTTTGACCCTTGTTGACCTCACCTGGCCTGTGACCTCCACCAAAAACAATACTGTAGGGTCTTCCTCTCAATATGATAATTCTATATTCCAAGTATAACAAGTATCCATCATTGCTACCTTAAGATACTGTGTTTACAAGCCAAGTGTCACAAATACATCTATAGTTAAGCCTACACACACACTGGCCCACAGGTGCCCCTTACATTGTATAGTACACCATATACTATGTATTATATAGACGGAAAGGTATGTCACAAATCTCCTAGCTTGAACAAACAACTTATGTTTCTGGCATAATTACTGCACTTTCCTCGCCAAATTTGTCTGTGTCGAGACTTTTGGTCATAAGGTACCTCAAGGCAGTTCTTTTTCCAGAATAATTTTACGTGGCGTTGCCTGAAGGACGAAATTTTGATGGAGTAACAGCTTGAGGATGGTAGCTGCTGATAGGAGAGCATCCAGCACTTCCACACTATAATTAAATACTCCTAAAATATTCTCTAAAGTTCTCATTTCATTTCGTTATCAGTAGAAGACCAGGCAAAAAAGGAAGGTGCCGTGTTAACTAGTACCTCCTATGTGAGTGTGTTTCCAAAAGATAGTGTAAATAGGGTTGTACATACAGAGTTTATTGTAAATAGCGATGCAAGATCTAGAGATAGTGTACATTCTGTAAATACGGAGGATGGTGTTAGTTGTGACACAGGCATAATTGTAAGTGGTGACATAAGCACACCAAGTGTTGGTGTCCAGCATAATGATTCAGGCATCTTGAGTTGCGTTCTGTTAAATGCAAGGAGTCTTATTAACAAAATGGATGACTTGAGGGCATATGTGCATGACTGCAAACCTGATATAGTTATGGTCACTGAATCTTAGACAAAGGAATCAATCAGGGATGCAAAACTGCTCTTAAGTGGTTTTCATCTTGTTAGGAAAGATAGAATTGATAGAGTTGGCGGAGGTTGTTTGATTTACGTGAAAAGTGATATCAACATTGTAGAGTTACCAGACCTTACTGGAACTTGGACACTGAATCAGTTTGGTGTAGGTTGCATTTGTCTACATCCACAATTTTGTTGGGAGTCTGTTATCATAGTCCTAGTTCAACCAGGGTGCATTCCATGTAAGGCCTACGCCGGAGGTACGCCGAGGTTTTTGTGATCGTACGCCAGGCCTACTGTATGTACGCCGGGCTGATATACGCTGGATTTCCTGTACTGTGCATATACAATGCATGTTCATAGCAATCCGTAGGCGTACGTACGTACATACAGTATACATGTACGTGATGCATACACGGTCACCATACATTGGCAATACATGAACAGGTATATAGTACACACACGTTAGAACTAGTCAGTGGCAATCCTTAAGCGATTGTACGTACGTATGTATACATGTACGTAATGCATCGGCAATACAAGTACAGGTATATAGCACAGTACTGTACCTGATCATACGACGGGAGATGACCGATTCGGCCCGCCAGTACGCTGGGAGTTCCGTTTGCCCGCCGCTACGCCGAGAAGGAGTCGGTGCTCACGCTGAAGATCTTTGTGTTGTAGTGCATGGAATGCAGACTGGTAGTTCAAACGAGGAACAAGAGAGAGCACTACACAATTTAATTAGCAGGGCATGTAGCCTAGGGCATGATACACTAATTTGTGGTGACTTTAATCACAGATCAATAAATTGGAACATTCTTCAATCCAATGAGGATAGGAAATTTTTAGACTTGACCTTGGAGTGTTTCCTAGAGCAACATGTCAAGGAACCTACAAGAGGGGATAGTTTATTAAATCTAGTGTTGACTACTAATCCTAGTATGTATCTGAACCACTCTGCGAAAAGTGTCGTACTTTCCTACTACCCTAAGCTAAGTAAAACGTGTAGGCCTCAGCCTATCAAGTTCAAGGTAGCCTAGCTTATATCGTGAAACTGGTACCAACACGTTTAAAGTTATGTCTTACGAAACTAACCCTCTCAAGTTTCTGAATCTAGGCTGAATTATGGAAGACAATGAAGTCGCAATTGGGGGATATAAAAGCTCTCGTCCACAGAGACTTGGTTATTTCAAATTACGATCATGTTCCACAGTCTTATTTGACTAGTGTCAGGTTTTGCTGCGTCTTTTCCTTGTGTCCCTTCACCTCGCACCTGGATTGGATGGATAGGTTGTGTTTAGTGCAGGGTAACCCTGCCGTGAGGTAAACGTGTTTGCATTATGGTGTTTTCACTTACATACGGTCTCAAGTTTGGGGGCGCTCCACCATTACATAAAATTGCACTTAGGCCGGAGGGTGCCCCCTCTACATGTAGCCCCTAAAAATTTTGTTTGAGTTGATTTTTCACCCCGTTATGAGAGAGCAGTGAATCCTTTGTTAGATGTATTTGTCAGTGATTGAGTTGGAGATTATGCTGTCGAAAAACGGCTGAAATTGATACCACCTGAGCCGATTGTGAGGTTTTGGAAAGACAGCGGACCTATCTCATATATTGGTAAGTAACAAGGGGGGCGGATCGCAAGTTTTTTATTCATACGCCTGAAGCTCAAAAAGTCAATGGTCATGCAATGAAAATTTTTATGTGGAGGTAACAACCAACTCGTGAGGTTTGCGTTGATGGGTCATATGCTGGCGATGAAAACTTTGACAAGGAATGAGAGGCAGTATAACAAGGCCTGTTTTAGTGATTAAGGCAAGTGGACCGCCACGTGGAGAATCGTTGCGCAACACGAAATCAAGGGGAATCCCCGAGGAGGATATTTTTTTGGTCTCGACGACCTCACGCCAACAGGTCGACCTTGTCGGGGCTTAAAATTTCGACAGGGTGCCGCCTGAAGCCCCGACAAAGGCGACGGGTTTCCGAAAAGATGTCGAGAAGAAAATTTTCGGTACACAATTTGGATTTTTAGTTAATAAAATCGGAAAATTTGGGGTTTCATGACAGGATTTGTCCTCATTCAATTTAGAGCCAAATCAAGTTAATCACCGAGGCGACTGGCCGTTTCACAACTCAGTGAGAAACATTCTGTAACTTGATAAGCGTATAAACCTTTCGGCCTTTTGAGTACTAATCATTCCTCCAATGACTCACACACTAATTTTGGTCCTTTTCGTGGCCTCTGGACATTTGTTGAAGTTTTCAACGGGCACAAGAAGCCCTTCATATGAAAGCTCACGAGTCGGTCTTTAACAATGATTTCAAATTTGTGTATTGGGATTTTGAGTTAGGAGGACTTGTATAACAGGGGGGACGTTCCTGCTTTTTTTTTCTTCATTCAAAATGCCATTTTGCATCTCGGAAGGATATATTACAAAATGGTGCCTAAAATACCTTCAATTTTCTCTGTTTTTGCATGATGAGTACTTCAATTCCTTTCCTACCACATATACACATCACGAATTGATCACACCACTTTAGCAATATGGTTCATACTGTCCCCCAAAACCGTTTTTGAACTTAGGTGTTAAATTCGCAGGGTAATATCCTCCGCGGGGATTCCCCTTGAATTAGTGGTGCGCTCCTTAGCTTTGGCTTAGATCATGTGTAGTATCTCAGCTTTTCAGCCTTTGAGAATGGAGCCAAGCATGATGTAGAGGTCTGAAGGTCGAAAGGTTGATTAGTAAAGTGGTCAATAAGTTTGTTGTCATTTTGGGGACGTAGCTCCTTTTGGGAAACAGAACTCCTTCGGGAGTAGCGTTTGGTTTCGTCCTTCTGCTCTTCGCCAGAGAGTCGAGGGGACTGTAACAAAAAACAACATAATTCTCAAGAGCCACTCATGAAATATGATACCCAGCCACACTAATTCAAATTGGGGTGACTGCGGATTCCATGGCGGAAGGACATATGGGAAAGCGTTGCCTAAAATATCTTCCGCTTCCGACATTTTTGCCTAATGAGTACTTGAATTCATTTGCTACAACATCCACATCCACAGGGTGAGCTCATTCTTTTAACAACAGGGTACACACTCCCACCCGCCAAAAATATTAGGGACTAAATTTGTCAGTCAATATTTTTGCGCGGAGGAAATTTCTTGAATCAATGGTTTAGCTTACATTGTTGTTGTTTCTTCTGAAGACGGCAGAGAAAACGCCAAGAGAGACTTGGTCAAGTCTAAGGAACCAGCGCCTTTTCTTTGACAAATACATCACACCATTAAACAGGGACAATAGACACACATTGTTGGCAGATTCCTAGGGGTACCCCTAAGAGGTTTAATCAGAGTGACAATGAAAGAAAATGTTTTGAAATCGGTAATCTTCTAAATATTCATGACAAAATAGCTGTTCGAAGAGAGAGAAGAGTTGTTTTGGAAAGGTAAGCTAATTCGGTCTCAATAAAAACAATGGCCGCTTCTACTTACGTAGCCGAGGCCATTGTTTTTATTGAGACCTTTCGTGTCAAATGCTATCTACATGTAATATGGAATCCGTTTCATCTCAAAATGAAAGAAAAAAAGAAAAAAACTTACCAATTGCAACCGACAAAAGACTACGTGTTAGGGGTGGGGGTTGCACGACCTGATAGTGTAGGCTACATGCAATAGCGTGTAGAGACCTGATTTGTAAATTTACAGTAAGGTATGATTAACAAAACGATCCCCCAAATAAGAAAAGCAAACGTGGGGACGAAGAGGAGTCCATAAAAGCTAGAACAAGGAAGTTATTAAAGAGAAAACAACTGCAAAATCTCGACAGTTAGATATGAGTAAGACTGGAAAACAGCAGTAAACTGGAAACCGCAAAACGGGAAAAGACGCACTGCTAAGTCTCCAGGTGGACTTGAACTCACGTACTTAGCATTCGGAGTCGAGCGCCTTACCATCTGACATACGACAATGTTTGGTATCAGTCTCAATATGTAAATACAAATACTCTACTGTAAAGCTGTATGACATAAAGTAAAATCGCCAGTGGGGAGGGGGGGGGGGTACCAAACAGCCCTTTTCGCCCACATCCTTAACAATTGGTACCGTACTTTATATTCCACGAAACACGCCCAAATGATATTGTTTCAATGCTTGAAAATGTTCCTTATTTCTCCTGTTAATGTTTCTCCTTTATCCTGTAAATTTTTCGTAGTTTGTTCTGACAAGGACGTCATAAAAGGGCGGGGTGAGGCGAAGGGGCACAGAAAGTCGTGGTACTTCTGTCGCAGAGTTTTTATCAATTTCTTCGGGAGACATATAGTCAGGATAGAAGGAACGATAAAATGTGCAACCCTGATGTTAGGCCGGAGTAGCGCCAGGATTTGCGCGACAGGGGGAAAAGCTCTCCCGACGTGGGTATGCCGCCTGAAGCCCCGACCAAGGAAACGCGTTTCCGAAAAGATGTCGAGAAGAAAATTTTCGGTACACAATTTGGATTTTTAGTTAATAAAATCGGAAAATTTGGGGTTTCATGACAGGATTTGTCCTCATTCAATTTAGAGCCAAATCAAGTTAATCACCGAGGCGACTGGCCGTTTCACAACTCAGTGAGAAACATTCTGTATTATGATAAGCGTATAAACCTTTCGGCCTTTTGAGTACTAATCATTCCTTCAATGACTCACACACTAATTTTGGTCCTTTTCGTGGCCTCTGGACCCTTGTTGAAGTTTTCAACGGGCACAAGAGGCCCTTCATATGAAAGCTGACGAGTCGGTCTTTAACAATGATTTCAAATTTGTGTATTGAGATTTTGAGCTAGGAGGGCTTGTATAACAGGGTGGGTGTTCCTGCTTTTTTTTTTTTTTTTACTTCATTCAAAATGCCATTTTGCATCTCGGAAGGATATATTACAAAACGGTGCCTAAAATACCTTCAATTTTCTCTGTTTTTGCATGATGAGTATTTCAATTCCTTTCCTACCACATATACACATCACGAATTGATCACACTACTTTAGCAATATGGCTCATACTGTCCCCCAAAACCGTTTTTGAACTTAGGTGTTAAATTCGCAGGGTAATATCCTCCGCGGGGATTCCCCTTGAATTAGTGGTGCGCTACTTAGCTTTGGCTTAGATCATGTGTAGTATCTCAGCTTTTCAGCCTTTGAGAATGGAGCCAAGCATGATGTAGAGGTCTGAAGGTCGAAAGGTTGGTTAGTAAAGTGGTCAATAAGTTTGTTGTCATTTTGGGGACGTAGCTCCTTTTGGGAAACAGAACTCCTTCGGGAGTAGCGTTTGGTTTCGTCCTTCTGCTCTTCGCCAGAGAGTCGAGGGGACTGTAACAAAAAACAACACGATTCTCAAGAGCCACTCATGAAATATGATACCCAGCCACACTAATTCAAATTGGGGTGACTGCGGATTCCATGGCGGAAGGACATATGGGAAAGCGTTGCCTAAAATATCTTTCGCTTCCGACATTTTTACCTAATGAGTACTTGAATTCATTTTCTACAACATCCACATCCACAGGGTGAGCTCATTCTTTTAACAACAGGGTACACACTCCCACTCGCCAAAAATATTAGGGACTAAATTTATCAGTCAATATTTTGGCGCGGAGGAAATTTTTGAATCAATGGTTTAGCTTACATTGTTGTTGTTTCTTCTGAAGACGGCAGAGAAAACGCCAAGAGAGACTTGGTCAAGTCTAAGGAACCAGCGCCTTTTCTTTGACAAATACATCACACCATTAAACAGGGACAATAGACACACATTGTTGGCAGATTCCTAGGGGTACCCCTAAGAGGTTTAATCCATAGTGACAATGAAAGAAAATGTTTTGAAATCGGTAATCTTTTAAATATTCATGACAAAATAGCTGTTCGAAGAGAGAGAAGAGTTGTTTTGGAAAGGTAAGCTAATTCGGTCTCAATAAAAACAATGGCCGCGGCTACTTACGTAGCCGAGGCCATTGTTTTTATTGAGACCTTTCGTGTCAAATGCTATCTACATGTAATATGGAATCCGTTTCATCTCAAAATGAAAGAAAAAAGAAAAAAAACTTACCAATTGCAAACGAAAAAAGACTACGTGTTAGGGGTGGGGGTTGCACGACCTGATAGTGTAGGCTACATGCAATAGCGTGTAGAGACCTGATTTGGAAATTTACAGTAAGGTATGATTAACAAAACGATCTCCTAATTAAGAAAAGCAAAAGTGGGGACGAAGAGGAGTCCATAAAAGCTAGAACAAGGAAGTTATTAAAGAGAAAACAACTGCAAAATCTCGACAGTTAGATATGAGTAAGACTGGAAAACAGCAGTAAACTGGAAACCGCAAAACGGGAAAAGATGCACTGCTAAGTCTCCAGGTGGACTTGAACTCACGTACTTAGCATTCGGAGTCGAGCGCCTTACCATCTGACATACGACAATGTTTGGTATCAGTCTCAATATGTAAATACAAATACTCTACTGTAAAGCTGTATGACATAAAGTAAAATCGTCGGTGGGGGGGGGGGGTAGCAAACAGCCTTTTTCGCCCACATCCTTAAGAATTGGTACCGTACTTATTATTGCACGAAACACGCCCAAATGATATTGTTTCAATGCTTGAAAATGTTCCTTATTTCTCCTGTTAATGTTTCTCCTTTATCCTGTAAATTTTTCGTAGTTTGTTCTGACAAGGACGTCATAAGGGGCGGGGTGAGGCGAAGGGGCACAGAAAGTCGTGGTACTTCTGTCGCAGAGTTTTATCAATTTTTTCGGGAGACATATAGTCAGGATAGAAGGAACGATAAAATGTGCAACCCTGATGTTAGGCCGGAGTAGCGCCAGGATTTGCGCGACAGGGGGAAAAGCTCTCCCGACGTGGGTATGCCGCCTGAAGCCCCGACAAAGGCGACGGGTTGCCGAAAAGATGTCGAGAAGAAAATTTTCGGTACACAATTTGGATTTTTAGTTAATAAAATCGGAAAATTTGGAGTTTTATGAAAGAATTTGTCCTCATTCAATTTAGAGCCAAATCAAGTTAATCACCGAGGCGACTGGCCGTTTCACAACTCAGGGAGAAACATTCTGTATTATGATAAGCGTATAAACCTTTCGGCCTTTTGAGTACTAATCATTCCTTCAATGACTCACACACTAATTTTGGTCCTTTTCGTGGCCTCTGGACCCTTGTTGAAGTTTTCAACGGGCACAAGAGGCCCTTCATATGAAAGCTGACGAGTCGGTCTTTAACAATGATTTCAAATTTGTGTATTGAGATTTTGAGCTAGGAGGGCTTGTATAACAGGGTGGATGTTCCTGCTTTTTTTTTTTACTTCATTCAAAATGCCATTTTGCATCTCGGAAGGATATATTACAAAACGGTGCCTAAAATACCTTCAATTTTCTCTGTTTTTGCATGATGAGTACTTCAATTCCTTTCCTACCACATATACACATCACGAATTGATCACACCACTTTAGCAATATGGTTCATACTGTCCCCCAAAACCGTTTTTGAACTTAGGTGTTAAATTCGCAGGGTAATATCCTCCGCGGGGATTCCCCTTGAATTAGTGGTGCGCTCCTTAGCTTTGGCTTAGATCATGTGTAGTATCTCAGCTCCTCAGCCTTTGAGAATGGAGCCAAGCATGATGTAGAGGTCTGAAGGTCGAAAGGTTGATTAGTAAAGTGGTCAATAAGTTTGTTGTCATTTTGGGGACGTAGCTCCTTTTGGGAAACAGAACTCCTTCGGGAGTAGCGTTTGGTTTCGTCCTTCTGCTCTTCGCCAGAGAGTCGAGGGGACAGTAACAAAAACAACATGATTCTCAAGAGCCACTCATGAAATAGGATACCCGGCCACACTAATTTAAATTGGGGTGACTGCGGATTCCATGGCGGAAGGACATAAGGGAAAGCGTTGCCTAAAATATCTTCCGCTACCGACATTTTTGCCTAATGAGTACTTGAATTCATTTGCTACAACATCCACATCCACAGGGTGAGCTCATTCTTTTAACAACAGGGTACACACTCCCACCCGCCAAAAATATTAGGGACTAAATTTGTCAGTCAATATTTTTGCGCGGAGGAAATTTCTTGAATTAATGGTTTAGCTTACATTGTTGTTGTTTCTTCTGAAGACGGCAGAGAAAACGCCAAGAGAGACTTGGTCAAGTCTAAGGAACCAGCGCCTTTTCTTTGACAAATACATCACACCATTAAACAGGGACAATAGACACACATTGTTGGCAGATTCCTAGGGGTACCCCTAAGAGGTTTAATCAGAGTGACAATGAAAGAAAATGTTTTGAAATCGGTAATCTTTTAAATATTCATGACAAAATAGCTGTTCGAAGAGAGAGAAGAGTTGTTTTGGAAAGGTAAGCTAATTCGGTCTCAATAAAAACAATGGCCGCGGCTACTTACGTAGCCGAGGCCATTGTTTTTATTGAGACCTTTCGTGTCAAATGCTATCTACATGTAATATGGAATCCGTTTCATCTCAAAATGAAAGAAAAAAGAAAAAAACTTACCAATTGCAACCGAAAAAAGACTACGTGTTAGGGGTGGGGGTTGCACGACCTGATAGTGTAGGCTACATGCAATAGCGTGTAGAGACTTGATTTGGAAATTTACAGTAAGGTATGATTAACAAAACGATCTCCTAATTAAGAAAAGCAAAAGTGGGGACGAAGAGGAGTCCATAAAAGCTAGAACAAGGAAGTTATTAAAGAGAAAACAACTGCAAAATCTCGACAGTTAGATATGAGTAAGACTGGAAAACAGCAGTAAACTGGAAACCGCAAAACGGGGAAAGACGCACTGCTAAGTCTCCAGGTGGACTTGAACTCACGTACTTAGCATTCGGAGTCGAGCGCCTTACCATCTGACATACGACAATGTTTGGTATCAGTCTCAATATGTAATACAAATACTCTACTGTAAAGCTGTCTGACATAAAGTAAAATCGCCGGTTGGAGGGGGGGGGTAGCAAACAGCCCATTTCGCCCACATCCTTAAGAATTGGTACCGTACTTTATATTCCACGAAACACGCCCAAATGATATTGTTTCAATGCTTGAAAATGTTCCTTATTTCTCCTGTTAATGTTTCTCTTTTATCCTGTAAATTTTTCGTAGTTTGTTCTGACAAGGACGTCATAAGGGGCGGGGTGAGGCGAAGGGGCACAGAAAGTCGTGGTACTTCTGTCGCAGAGTTTTTATCAATTTCTTCGGGAGACATATAGTCAGGATAGAAGGAACGATAAAATGTGCAACCCTGATGTTAGGCCGGAGTAGCGCCAGGATTTGCGCGACAGGGGGAAAAGCTCTCCCGACGTGGGTATGCCGCCTGAAGCCCCGACCAAGGAAACGCGTTTCCGAAAAGATGTCGAGAAGAAAATTTTCGGTACACAATTTGGATTTTTAGTTAATAAAATCGGAAAATTTGGGGTTTTATGACAGGATTTGTCCTCATTCAATTTAGAGCCAAATCAAGTTAATCACCGAGGCGACTGGCCGTTTCACAACTCAGTGAGAAACATTCTGTATTATGATAAGCGTATAAACCTTTCGGCCTTTTGAGTACTAATCATTCCTTCAATGACTCACACACTAATTTTGGTCCTTTTCGTGGCCTCTGGACCCTTGTTGAAGTTTTCAACGGGCACAAGAGGCCCTTCATATGAAAGCTCACGAGTCGGTCTTTAACAATGATTTCAAATTTGTGTATTGAGATTTTGAGCTAGGAGGGCTTGTATAACAGGGTGGATGTTCCTGCGTTTTCTTTTACTTCATTCAAAATGCCATTTTGCATCTCGGAAGGATATATTACAAAACGGTGCCTAAAATACCTTCAATTTTCTCTGTTTTGCATGATGAGTACTTCAATTCCTTTCCTACCACATATACACATCACGAATTGATCACACCACTTTAGCAATATGGTTCATACTGTCCCCCAAAACCGTTTTTGAACTTAGGTGTTAAATTCGCAAGGTAATATCCTCCGCGGGGATTCCCCTTGAATTAGTGGTGCGCTCCTTAGCTTTGGCTTAGATCATGTGTAGTATCTCAGCTTTTCAGCCTTTGAGAATGGAGCCAAGCATGATGTAGAGGTCTGAAGGTCGAAAGGTTGATTAGTAAAGTGGTCAGTAAGTTTGTTGTCATTTTGGGGACGTAGCTCCTTTTGGGAAACAGAACTCATTCGGGAGTAGCGTTTGGTTTCGTCCTTCTGCTCTTCGCCAGAGAGTCGAGGGGACAGTAACAAAAAACAACATGATTCTCAAGAGCCACTCATGAAATAGGATACCCGGCCACACTAATTCAAATTGGGGTGACTGCGGATTCCATGGCGGAAGGACATAAGGGAAAGCGTTGCCTAAAATATCTTCCGCTACCGACATTTTTGCCTAATGAGTACTTGAATTCATTTGCTACAACATCCACATCCACAGGGTGAGCTCATTCTTTTAACAACAGGGTACACACTCCCACCCGCCAAAAATATTAGGGACTAAATTAGTTAGTCTATGTTTTGACGCGGAGGAAATTTCTTGAATTAATGGTTTAGCTTACATTGTTGTTGTTTCTTCTGAAGACGGCAGAGAAAACGCCAAGAGAGACTTGGTCAAGTCTAAGGAACCAGCGCCTTTTCTTTGACAAATACATCACACCATTAAACAGGGACAATAGACACACATTGTTGGCAGATTCCTAGGGGTACCCCTAAGAGGTTTAATCCATAGTGACAATGAAAGAAAATGTTTTGAAATCGGTAATCTTTTAAATATTCATGACAAAATAGCTGTTCGAAGAGAGAGAAGAGTTGTTTTGGAAAGGTAAGCTAATTCGGTCTCAATAAAAACAATGGCCGCGGCTACTTACGTAGCCGAGGCCATTGTTTTTATTGAGACCTTTCGTGTCAAATGCTATCTACATGTAATATGGAATCCGTTTCATCTCAAAATGAAAGAAAAAAGAAAAAAACTTACCAATTGCAACCGAAAAAAGACTACGTGTTAGGGGTGGGGGTTGCACGACCTGATAGTGTAGGCTACATGCAATAGCGTGTAGAGACCTGATTTGTAAATTTACAGTAAGGTATGATTAACAAAACGATCCCCTAATTCAGAAAAGCAAAAGTGGGGACGAAGAGGAGTCCATAAAAGCTGGAACAAGGAAGTTATTAAAGAGAAAACAACTGCAAAATCTCGACAGTTAAATATCAGTAAGACTGAAAAACAGCAGTAAACTGGAAACCGCAAAATGGGAAAAGACGCACTGCTAAGTCTTCAGGTGGACTTGAACTCATGTACTTAGCATTCGGAGTCGAGCGCCTTACCATCTGACATACGACAATGTTTGGTATCAGTCTCAATATGTAAATACAAATACTCTACTGTAAAGCTGTATGACATAAAGTAAAATCGCCGGTGGGGGGGGGGGGGTAGCAAGCAGCCCTTTTCGCCCACATCCTTTTCGTAGTTTGTTCTGACAAGGACGTCATAAGGGGCGGGGTGAGGCGAAGGGGCACAGAAAGTCGTGGTACTTCTGTCGCAGAGTTTTTATCAATTTCTTCGGGAGACATATAGTCAGGATAGAAGGAACGATAAAATGTGCAACCCTGATGTTAGGCCGGAGTAGCGCCAGGATTTGCGCGACAGGGGGAAAAGCTCTCCCGACGTGGGTATGCCGCCTGAAGCCCCGACCAAGGAAACGCGTTTCCGAAAAGATGTCGAGAAGAAAATTTTCGGTACACAATTTGGATTTTTAGTTAATAAAATCGGAAAATTTGGGGTTTTATGACAGGATTTGTCCTCATTCAATTTAGAGCCAAATCAAGTTAATCACCGAGGCGACTGGCCGTTTCACAACTCAGTGAGAAACATTCTGTAACATGATAAGCGTATAAACCTTTCGGCCTTTTGAGTACTAATCATTCCTCCAATGACTCACACACTAATTTTGGTCCTTTTCGTGGCCTCTGGACCCTTGTTGAAGTTTTCAACGGGCACAAGAAGCCCTTCATATGAAAGCTCACGAGTCGGTCTTTAACAATGATTTCAAATTTGTGTATTGAGATTTTGAGCTAGGAGGGCTTGTATAATAGGGTGGGTGTTCCTGCTTTTTTTTTTTTTTTTTTACTTCATTCAAAATGCCATTTTGTATCGCGGAAGGATATATTACAAAACGTTGCCTAAAATACCTTCAATTTTCTCTGTTTTTGCATGATGAGTAGGCTACTTCAATTCCTTTCCTACCACATATACACATCACGAATTGATCACACCACTATAGCAATATGATTCATACTGTCCCCCCAAAACCTTTTTTGAACTTATGTGTTAAATTCGCAGGGTAATATTCTCCGCGGGGATTCCCCTTGAATTCGTGGTGTACTTCTTAGCTTTGGCTTGGATCATTTGACTTTGAGAATGGAGCCATGTATAACAGACCCATGATGTCGAGGTCTGAAGGTCGAAAGGTTGATTAGTAAACTGTTTAATAAATTTGTTGTCATTTCGGGGACGTTGCTCATTTTGGGAAACAGAACTCTACTTGCTCCATGCCTTTTCTACAGTTTCACACCTACATCATCGTGGACAAATATTGAAAATATTCTGGATTAGTTTGTTACGGCGAAACTTGACGTCACTGTTCACTGCGACTCAAACCTTGTACCTTGTCAGTGTTATTGGTTAAATGCTTCAAGTGACCAATAGCAATAGCGCTCCTCATAGATATGTATATTTTCACTAGAAGCTCCACCTTCACTTGAAGTAAAAATCAGTACAAAATGCTCCCTGACGTCAAAGTAGAAATCAAAAGACCAAATGCAAACACGTTACCGTCGGCAGGGTCACCCTGATCACACCACCCAGGCAACGGTCACATTACTGTTGTGCGCTGGTCCGACCCAACATATTGCCTACGACAGTACGGAGAGTACAACCTACATTTAAACTTATTTCCACAGTGTACCGGTGGCCTGATTTACTTTGATGAGCTCCAAAATTTGTTTGCCATGACACAATAATTCTAGCATAGACGAAAGGGGATGGGCTATTTTCTATGATGATTTTGGGGGAAACCTTCCGGGCAATTTTTCAGTCGCCGAGGTTTTTTGTCGAGCAGAAACGGCCAGTGCAGCCTCAGAAAATGTCCTCGGTACGCGGCCCATGAAAACTAGCAGAGCTGTGTACAGCAAGACTTGCACAAATAGCAATTTCCGTATTTTCACGTGGCCGAAGACCCACCGGTCCACCAGTTTGAACTCCCTCTGATCAGGAGCGAACTATACATGTAGGATTTTATATGAAAAAGGGGGGCAGTAGCAGAGCGTCCATATAGTCAGGGGGTCGTTCGCCCCTGGACCCCTGACAGACTCAAATCGACTGTCGGCGCACCTTTTAGGTTTTTACCGTACTTTATTATTGCACCATTATTGTCATTACTTCCAAACATCATGGTTTAATAGTAAGTTGGCCCAGATAACAAAATGCCTAGGAGGTAGGTTTAAGCCCACCGTGCTTTTCTACCCGCAATATACGCACTAAAGTATGGTGGTACTTTGCTTAGGTCATTCCTTCACAACCGGGGTTGGTAATAAGCTTACAAAATACGCGGAGTGACCTTTAATTAATTCACCTTTTCAGTCCCAAGAAAGAAGTTGAGGAGGGCGCAAAAGTAATTGTTGTGAAAATAGCCCTGCTCCCGTCCGGGATAATTGTCAACATGAACGAAAAAATAGTCTACTCAGATCCCAAAGTAGCTCCCACAAACTGTTTCCCAAAACATTTGAAGAAAACTGTTGTCCTAGTGGGAATGGCTTTAGAGTACGTACTGGACTTAAATGTGATGAGCAGCTCTCAATTATTCCGTAAATGCAGAGTGGTCATCTGACACTGCATAATAATGCCATAGAACAATGCTTCTTTCTGTACTTTCTTGATTCTCAAATGTTAGGAAATCACACTAGTTTATTTTCATTTTTCATGAAGAAGGTACTCTAGAGGGCCAGACAGACCTTCCATCTTGTCCATTTCCAACAGTGTACTTAATTACTGGCTGATAGACATAGTGATATAGGAGTTCTTATCTTGATTTCCAGATGACAAAATGTACCTCTAACAGTGATTAATTTCCCAAATTCCCCCTTAAGGTTTCTTGCCTTTGGCTCTAGGATATCTAATCTTAACCTTAATTCACAGTCCCTTTTCATATAAAATCTTTGCCCGCCCGGCGGACGTGTATTACTCCTGCACCTATATTGGCTGCGCTCGTTAGAGTATGTACGCCAAAAGGAGTACATATTCGACGCCTGCTATAAAGGTAAATAAAATCTTGAATCTGGACCTGTCAAAACATGAACATTAAGTGAATTATAATGGTCCTCTTTATGCTAGTAAGTGAAAGGAAGGACCGAAAAAGATTACGTGTTAGGGGTTGGGGGTGCACCGACCTGATAGTGTAGGCTACATGCAATAGCGTGTTGAGACCTGATTTGGAAATTTACAGTAAGGTATGATTAAACAAAAACGATCTCCTAATTAAGAAAAAAAAAAACAGGGGAGGGGGGCCCCCCCCCAAAACGTGGGGACGAAGAGGAGTCCATAAAAGCTAGAACAAGGAAGTTATTAAAGAGAAAACAACTGCAAAATCTCGACAGTAAGATATGAGTAAGACTGGAAAACAGCAGTAACTGGAAACCGCAAAACGGGAAAAGACGCACTGCTAAGTCTCCAGGTGGACTTGAACTCAAGTACTTAGCATTCGGAGTCGAGCGCCTTACCATCTGACATCGGACAATGTGGGTATCAGTCTCAATATGTAAATACAAAATACTCTACTGTAAAAGCTGGTATGATATAAAGTAAAATCGGCCGGTGGGGGGGGGGGGGTGGTAGCAAACAGCCTTTTTCGCCCACATCCTAAAAACAATTGGTACCGACTTTATATCCACGAAACCGCCCAAATGATATGTTTCAAGCTTGAAAATGTTCCTTATTTCTCCTGTTAATGTGTTATCCTTTACCTGAAATTATTCGTAGTTTGTTCTGACAAGGACGTCATAAGGGGCGGGGTGAGGCGGAAGGGGCACAGAAAGTCGTGGTACTTCTGTCGCAGAGTTTTTATCAATTTCTTCGGGGAGACATATAGTCAGGATAGAAGGAACGATTAAAATGTGCAAACCCTGATGTTAGACCGGAGTATGCGCCAGGATTTGCGCGACAGGGGGAAAAAGCTCTCCCGACGTGGGTATGCCGCCTGAAGCCACGACAAAAGGCGACGGTTTGCCGAAAAGATGTCGAGAAGAAAATTTTCGGTACACAATTGGAATTTTTCGTTAATAAAATCGGAAAAATTTATCGAACTCAAAATCCGAGCCTTTATCACTCATCTGCGCTTCTATTCTAATTCTCGTGCAGCCATATGTCAGGTTAATCACCGATTGACCCCGAACTTGGAACCCGTATCACAACACTCTACTTGTTTGCAGATTAACCATCTCCTCCAATGCCACGCTAATAACTATTGTATGAAGACGTATTAATCGTTCGGCCTTTTGAGTACTAATCATTCCTCCAATGACTCACACACTAATTTTGGTCCTTTTCGTGGCCTCTGGACATTTGTTGAAGTTTTCAACGGGTACAAGAGGCCCTTCATATGAAAGCTCACGAGTATATTGGTCTTTAACAATGATTTCAAATTTGTGTATTGAGATTTTGAGCTAGGAGGGCTTGTATAATAGGGTGGATGTTCCTGCTTTTTTTTTACTTCATTCAAAATGCCATTTTGCATCTCGGAAGGAAATATTACAAAACGGTGCCTAAAATACCTTCAATTTTCTTTGTTTTTGCATGATGAGTAGGCTACTTCAATTCCTTTCCTACCACATATACACATCACGAATTGATCACACCACTATAGCAATATGATTCATACTGTCCCCCCCCCCAAACCTTTTTTGAACTTATGTGTTAAATTCGCAGGGTAATATTCTCCGCGGGGATTCCCCTTGAATTCGTGGTGTACTTCTTAGCTTTGGCTTAGATCATGTGTCTTTGAGAATGGAGCCAAGTATAACAGACCCATGATGTAGAGGTCTGAAGGTCGAAAGGTTGATTAGTAAACTAGTTAATGAGTTTAATGTTGTCATTTCGGGGACGTTGCTCCTTTTGGGAAACATAACTCCACTTGCTCCATGCCTTTTCTACAGTTTCACGCCTACATCATCGTGGACAAATATTGAAAATATTCTGGATTAGTTTGTTACGGCGCCCCCCCCGAAACTTGACGAGCACTGTTCACCTGCGACTCAAACCCTGTACGATGTCAGTGTTATGGTTTAAGTGCTGCAAGTGACCAATAGCAATAGCGCTCCTCATAGATCTGCTATTTTCACTAGAAGCTCAACCTTCACTTTGAAGTAAAAAATCAGTACAAAATGCTCTCCTGACGTCAAAGTAGAAAATCAAAAGACCAAATGCAAAACCGTTACCGTCGGCCAGGGTCACCCTGATCACACCACCCAGGCAACGGTCACATTACTGTTGTGCGCTAGGTCCGACCCAACCTATTGTCTACGACAGTACGGAGAGTACAACCTCCATTTAAACTTATTTCCACAGTGTACCGGTGGGCCTGATTTACTTTGATGAGCTCCAAAATTTGTTTGCCATGACACAATAATTCTAGCATAGACGAAAGGGGATGGGCTTTTTTCTATGATGATTTTTTTGGAAAACCTTCCGGGCAATTTTTTCAGTCGCCGAGGTTTTTTGTCGAGCAGAACCGGCCAGATGCGAAGCCTATTGTAACAATGTCCTAGGTACGCGGCCCATGAAAACCATAGCACGAGCTGTGCTACAGACAATGACTTGCACAAATAGCAATTTTAGCATTCGTATTTTCACGTGGCCGAAGAACCCACCGGTCCACCAGTTTTTGAACTCCCCTGATCAGGAGCGAATCTATACATTGTAGGATTTTATATGAAAAAGGGGGGCAGTAGCAGAGCGTTCCATCTAGTCAGGGGGTGTTCGCCCCTGGACCACTGACAGACTCAAATCGACTGTCGGCGACACCTTTTAGGTTTTTCCGTAACTTTATTATTGCACCATTATTGTCATTCACTTTTTTTTTTTTTTTACAAACATCATGGTTTAATAGTAAGTATTTTTGGCACCAGATAACAAAATGCCTAGGAAGGTAGGTTTAAGCCCACCGTGCTTTTCTACCCGCAATATACGCACTAAAGTATGGTGGTACTTTGCTTAGGTCATTCCTTCACAACCGGGGTTGGTAATAAGCTTACAAAATACGCGGAGTGACCTTTAATTAATTCACCTTTTCACTGTCCCAAGAAAGAAGTCGAGGAGGGCGCAAAAGTAATTGTTGTGAAAATAGCCCTCCTCCCGTCCGGGATAATTGTCAACATGAACGAAAAAATAGTCTACTCAGATCCCAAAGTAGCTCCTACAAACTGTTTCCCAAAACATTTGAAGAAAACTGTTGTCCTAGTGGGAATGGCTTTAGAGTACGTACTGTGATGAGCAGCTCTCAATTACTCCGTAACTGCAGAGTGGTCATCTGACACTGCATAATAATGCCATAGAACAATGCTTCTTTCTGTACTTTCTTGATTCTCAAATGTTTGGAAATCACACTAGTTTATTTTCATTTTTCATGAAGAAGGTACTCTAGAGGGCCAGACAGACCTTCCATCTTGTCCATTTCCAACAGTGTACTTAATTACTGGCTGATATACATAGTGATGTAGGAGTTCATGAAAAACTTATGGTTCTTTGAAGTTCTTATCTTGATTTCCAGATGACAAAATGTACCTCTAACAGTGATTAATTTCCCAAATTCCCCCTTAAGGTTTCTTGCCTTTTGGCTCTAGGATATCTAATCTTAACCTTAATTCACAGTCCCTTTTCATATAAAATCTTTGCCCGCCCGGCGGACGTGTATTACTCCTGCACCTACATTGGCTGCGCTCGTTAGAGAATGTACGCCAAAGAGGAGTACATATTCGACACCTGCTATGAAGGTAAATAAAATCTTAAATCTGGACCTGTCAAAACATGAACATTAAGTGAATTATAATGGTCCTCTTTATACTAGTAAGTGAAAGGAAGGGACTGAAAATGGAAATATGTTTTAATACAAATACTCCAGGGGGAGGAATAGGAATGCGATTTTCTTCCAGGTGGTGGAATCTAAAAGAAAAGGTTGAAAAGCCATGACTTAGACCGTGTTGAGGCATAGGGTATCTACCTACTTCAAAGCGCCCCTACAGGCCATTCTCGCCCCCTCTGACCGAATTCCCTAGCTCCGCCACTGAAGGCCGGGGAGTCCACTGAGTGCCGAAAGCACCGGTGAGCCGCGAAGCAGCAATGGCGGACATAAGAAAAGTTTAACTACAAAATTGTGTTGGTCCTGACCGAGAGTGCACAGTCAGGGCCGTTCTCCCGTCACAGAATTTTCACCACAATATTTTTCACTGGGGTAAACAAATTACATATGAATCACTTTACTTCTACTAGGCTAGCTTCTTGATTCATTTCACGGCCGTAACCTGGTAAGCAATTGCAACCCCCCCCCCGGGGGGTTTCCAAATCGTAAATAAAAGGTGGCCTGCTTGAGAAAAAATACTGAAATGCTGGAAGTTACACTGTCCAAATTATTATTTCAAGGCCTCCAAAACCTGCGAAATTACTTACAAGGGTTCCGTTTCTTTCCAAATTTTCCCGGGAAGGTCCCCGGACCCTGCCGTGGATGCGTTCTAATGGGAGGTTTCTCCGCCTGACGAGTGAACCATTTTCCTCCTACAAGATACACCGCTTGTGGATAAACCAGCATTTACGCTTGCTAAAGATAAAAGAGCCTATGATTACCTTTAATTTTTAAAGGTGATCAGTCGTCTTGAAATATTCTTTGTGACGTCAGCCTTTTCTTGACATGTTTCTGCAGTCGTCACTGTTCAAGGATACACCGTACAAGCATGGTATAGCTAATCGGTAAGCAAGAAGAGACGGCTTGTAGCTGTATACCTACTAGCTATACCGATGTCATCATAGCTACTTGTACGGTGTATCCTTGAACAGTGACGACTGCAGAAACATGTCAAGAAAAGGCTGACGTCACAAAGAATATTTCAAGACGACTGATCACCTTTAACTAAAATCAATGAGCTGGTGAAGAAACTTTAACTTAAAAGGGCATAAGCAGTCGCCGCAAAATTATTTAGAAACAACAGCTAAATCTCACAAATATCCTCGCATTTCACTTCAAGTACCTTTCTTGATATGGTGGAATATAAATAATGCATATTCAAGGTAAACCAAGGAGTTACTCTATACGAGAATTTCACAACCCGTATCAGTGAAAAACATAATTGTAACATGATTCTCAAAAGCCATTCATGAAATAGGATACCCGGGTACACTCATTCAAAATAGGTTGACTGCATTTTTCCGCATGGTGGTTGCAGATGAATTTGTTTTTAGGGGCAATGATTTACAACCTCTCCTCGTTATTTGTATAAATGGATGTGTTGAGTTGATGTCCTTAAGTAGCTTTGGCTGTTTGTTCACATATTGGTACATACAGTGGCGTATGGGGGGGGGCATTGGACCATGCCCCCCTCACTGATGCTGATTTTTTTTTAGTTCCTAAAATACTTAAATTTTTAACACAAATTTTACTTCAAAAGGTAGCATATGTGACACCACATTGCATGAAACGACACCTAATTTTTCACCCCCTCCCTTAAGACCCCTCCCCCAGGCGGGCGATCACACAACATATTGCATACCCCCCCCCCCCCCGTGAGAGAAATCCTGGCTACGCCACTGGGTACATGTTAGTCGGTTTGAATGGCATATCACTTTTGCGATCAGTCTGTTAATTAAATTATCGCAAAATAAGAATTAGTTACCCTGGGCATTATAACCGTTATTGACTGTTTATAACTGTTTTTGATTGCACATGTTGCTTCTGCAAGGAATTTTTCTGATGTTTTTCGGTTCTGGTTCTTTCTAGTCATGTCTTCCAGCAAGAATGAACCGTAGAATTTTTTTCTTTGAAAAATTCCGATGAGTCTTAAGCTAGCCATCCATTTGTCCGATATGCGTTATGCGTTATCCGTATGCGTATAAATTTTGTGTACGTAACGTGTGTGCGTATGCGTAAAAGTCCCATCCATTCATACGTCAAAAACATGTGCTGCATTGCGTATATAATCTCTAGTACGGCTATTTTCTGCCTTTTACTGGCCTGGAATGGAAAGAACAAACACACCAGACAACCTTCACCATGCTCCCTATTCATTCAGATTTGCAACATTTGCGCGAGGAAGAGGAAGAAGAGGAAGAGATATTGACACTATTAGCCCTCGTGTATCTCAGGGCGAAGAGAAAACAAAACCAAAAGGAGAAAGCACAAATACTGGGTTAGTCCCAGACTAGAGGGTCGAAACGATCAAGGCGCCTACAAACATCTTGTTACTAAAGAGTTGGAACTAGATGGTATTTCTTTTCAGAAGTACTTCCGTTTGACTGGGGAAAAGTTCAAACAGGTTCTGTACCATACTGAGAAAGATATTACGAAGTATTGCTTGGCTGGCACACTTGGTTGTTGATTTAGTTTTCAAGGGCCAAGATACCGGCAGAAATTAAAAGTTAACTTCGAAAGTGCGAGGACGGCGAAAAGGGCCAACCTGCTTGTGACTTTTTCATTCTTCAGACTAGACAAAAATTTTCTAAATAAACATAGCTTAATAATATGGAAAGGGAGGCTACATACGCATGACGGACACAAAACCGCATAACGCATGACGGACATATGGATGGGCGTCTTTTATAAGTCTTTGAGTCCTTTTTTAACGCATACGCATGACGGATAACGCATAACGCATATCGAACAAATGGATAGCTAGCTTTATTCTTATATTGTCAGACGGGTACAAAGAGGTGTTGGGGTTAAAAAATAGGAGAGAAAGTAAAGAGAAAAGAAGAATGAAAGAAAAAAGAAGAGTTAAAGAAGAGTACTTGATGGCAAGTGCGGAGTTACAGAGGTGTCAATGATGCAAATAAGGGGATCACTTTCCCGGTATTCCTCTAAACCGTTGGGGAAGGCATATTTTAAGTTGAAAGCACAGTGGGTTAGTGGGCTTTTTAAACCTAGACTTTTCTTCTTGGGAGACACCTTTAGTTGGTAAATTAAAAGTGTCTTATACTATAGACATGGGCGTCCGCAGAAAAAAGTTTAAGGGGGGGGGGCAAAATTTTTTAGGGGCCCAACTTTTTCCATGGGAAATATTTTACTCCCAGAAAGAGTTTAGATGCTACTTTTTCACACAGTGTTGACAAAGGAGTGGCCAGGAATTTGTCAAGGGGGGGGGGGGTGGAAGCGCATAGACAGACTCTCAGCGCTCCGCGCCACCATGGGTTGGCGCGGAGCGCAAGAAAATTTTGGCCCAAAATGCTTCCCAGATCGCTGGAAATGGCACTTCCAGGGCCATTTTACCGCATATAAAAAGGGGAAACATAAGCAATATCGTAAATATAAACTTTAAAAAATACTAAAATATGCTCGGGGGCTGCTGGGGCCTGAGTGTTGATATTTTTATTTCATTCCTGTTTTGAGAGTAGAAATTCACACTGATTGAACTGTTAAGAAATGTTAATGTTATATTTTCTTCGTTTTTTTCTTTATTTTTTCTTCGTTTTTTCAAGTTTTTGATTTTCCAGGGGGCCCCCCTTGCTCCCCCCCCCTCCGGACGCCCATGACTATAGAGCCTCTATGCAATTGGTATTATAGTGTTTCTTATTAACCAGATCTCAATTTCAGTGGGCTACCGTAATGATCATGCAGGTATGCACGGTTCACGCTCCATCTAAGGTTTCCTAGATCCAAAATGGTGTTACCTTTGGTAAAGCTTTCCACTGGTCATACGATAAGCAATTCTACTTATTTACTGAATTTTTCGGCAAACGCCATGGCCCCCTACAAGGCTGGTACCCGGTGCAGACCGCTCCCTCTGAGTGTGCCATTGGCGGAGCCATCATCGATTGGCGCGAAGCCGTGGCATAGACCTGCAAGGAAATATTTGGTCGAAATGTCTCCCAGATGCACGGGGCGGGGGGGGGTTGAATGACACATTCTGGACATTGCATAAGTTGCATCTAAACATTCTCTTTTTGAGAGATCATTTTTCAGAAACAAATTTAGATTTCAAAAACAAAGAATAGATTTAATTAAAATTAAAAGTTTCGTTTCAAGCTCATTGAATTTATAAGTTAAAGGTAATCAAAAAGTATCAAACATGCTGTGGCACAGTATGAGAAATAATAAGATTTTTAGCCTGCGTATATGCAGTTCAGTTTAGTGCATCATGTAGGAGGAAGAATAACCAACTCAAGAAAGCGTACCCTGCGGGGTCCGGGGACCTCCTCCGAAAATTTTGAGAAAAAGAAACCGTTGTATGCCATTTCCCAGGCTCTGAGGGCCTTAAAATCATAATTAGGACAGTGAAACCTTCAGCATTTCCTCTCAAATAGGCCAAGTTTCATTTATGGTTTGGAAATCTCGGGGGCGGCAACTGCCCTTGCCCCCGCAGGCTACGGTCGTGTATTTGGAATAATGAAAACACGAACACTTTTTCATCATAAACCGGCTGTATAAGGCTGTACGTTCACTCCCCACTGACATAGCCCATTCCGTAGCGGTGTAGTGGTGATTTACCTAAATATGATCTGCAGGAATGTGGAGGGTTCCAAAAATTTGAAACACATGTCGACAGGGGATAAGATTTTTGCATTGTATCTTACCCCATGTGAGAGAATAACTATGCGATCCAGGATGATTTTTAAATGGTAATAAATTAACAAAAACCATAGGCTTAGGAAGCTGGAGCGGGGCTTTAGCTCCCCAGTAAAAAAAATGCACGGACGAAAACTTTTGTTTTCTCTGTGAAAATATGTCAAAAATTTGAAGTAATTTTCCTTAAAATTTGCCCAATATGTTGCACCAGATTGCTTCTAAAGACCTTCAAATATTCAAAAATTTTCCAAAGTGGAGGGGGATTCCATTTGCTCCAAGTTGAGTAAAAAATAGCTAGATTTCTTTCACTATTGATCATATGGATGTCAGTAAAAAGAATACTATTGGAAAACAACTTCCAACTGCATTCTCGTTTCATATGGCCGACGATACCATCCCACGCAAGTGCAGTAACTTGCGAAGTCAGCAGGTAGCTTGCCTACGTAGCAGACTGTACAGTACAGGTGTTTGAGAAGCCTTAACGAGGGGCTGAGCAAACAGAGTCCGCTCCTCGGGGTAAAGTGTAGCAGTCTTGGGTTCCTCCCCGAAAAAAATCAATTAAATAGGTTTTACTGCTATTCTGGACTATTTCTAGAGAAAATTCTGCGTCCTCTATACGTAATATGAACTGCTGATGAAAAGATTTCAGCTGAAGATCAAAATGTTAGTGCAGTGGAACGCAAGGGTATGCCTTCAATGTACGTAAAAGTGCTGCTGGAACGCTCGGAGCTATCTTTGCAAGCATAGGCGGGATTGGGGGGGGGGGGGCAAGGGGGCACTTGCCCTCCACTTTTCCAGAGCTTAAAATATAATAAAGAAAATGAGCGAAAGGAAGCGAGAAATCATTAGAGGATTATCATGCCTATCAGCCTTTTATGATTTTCTGAGTGCTTTTGTTTTTAAGCCCTGAAGGGTGTTCAAGAGTATTTCCAACAACAACACTGATTTTATTAATTTGGTGCTAACTTTATGATAATCTGTCACTATGTTTATATATTGCTGTGATAAAAAAGTAAATGAAATAAATGAGAAATAAATGAAAGTTTCCTTTGCTAAATGAAGGAATACATTAACATCAAGTACCATAAAAATGCTAGGATGATTTTTCTAGGTGAGCTTCGGGCTCACCCCCAGAGAAAACTGACTAATACAATTAAAATGTTGTCTGGTACCGTAACATTTCTTTCAAAGCATGCTCCTACGAGTCACACTATTGTGAATTGAAGCTCTGGAATAAGGTTCACTGATAGTACTAATGTACGTCATTAAACGCACCATCGTACTTGCAAACAAATTCCCAAACCCTACCCATGTAAAGGGAATCGCAATTCTCGATAAAGTTTTCGGTGTCCTTCGCATGAGCCTAATATAAATTGATGTCTCACTAGTCCTGTTGTACTGCTGTGAGTAGGAAACTTTGGTGGAATTACCTTGTTATTACTCTCCCTGTAGGACAGCTGGGTAAATTACTATTTCCAAAACCCTCGCTACACCTCTCGCTGTTCACTTTCCCCACCAACTACCACCATCCCCAACAAATTGACTAACGGTTACTATCCTAAAGTTACGATCATCATAAGAACCTATTTCATTAGCATTAAGAGTTGCATCTGGAGAAGCAGTATTTTCTAAAGAAATGGTCCAGAATGACCGCAAAGGCCGTCAAATTTGAGAAAAAATTACTCGGGAAGGATCCTTACTCCCCAGCCTTCGGTTTCGCGCCTTCGGCTTCGGCTTCGCCCCTTTTTGAAGTATCACATACTCTGTAACCTTCCAAATCGACACTTTTATTTCTCACACTAATAAAAAAATAAAAACAAATGAGGGAAAAAAATGAGGGGGACTTGTCCCACACCATCGACAAATATGAAACATGGAAAAAGAACCGTAGATTAGGATATAGGTAGTTATATACTGCTCTATAGAAAGAACAAGCACTTGGAGAAAGTAAGAAAATTGTGTATGTAATGAACAATGCTGCATTTAAAACTAAACAAAATGAATAGGCTACATATTTATATATAGTTTCGGGATTCTGGTTTCCTTCTTGTAGAACACCGCTCTTGTCATAGCTTCGTATACACTCGTCCATTTTCATTGAAACCACCGATTGCCCATGGCCATACGCAGCGGAGGGTGAAGTCCTCCCTCCCCCAGAAATTTTCAAAGCAAAATTTTTATCACCATTGATCTGTGTAAATTTACTGACTTTTTAAAAATTTCATGACTTTTTAAAAGTTTTTAGATGCAAGTTGTAAAGCACGGAAACTCTACCATTTCCGGTGTCGTAATATGGGACAGGCGCTTAGCGAGGGGGCCAAGAAATTCTCCTTGAGAATACTTTTCTTAGCTATTCTATTACTCATAACGTTAAAAGTCTAAAAACATGCGATTTTTCAGCGCGCTTCGCGGGCACCAGTCTAAGTTCTAGGTCTCCCATTCTTGAAATTATTGTTCCAAAGCCCCTCTCCCTCCCCCGGAAACCCTCACAACAATCCATTCTTCCCTTCTTCCTCAAGCCCTCTGCATTATCAATCCCTGCCGACTCTTAGTCACACGGAGTAAGAACATAATTGCAAAAAAGTCAAATTGTGATTTTTGTGGTCTGTTAACTGCACACCTTATGTCATTCAAAGTTGAAGCTAAAATGCATCAATGGCTACAATTTCGTAAATTCCCAGAGCTTTCGGGGCTTTGCCCGCTGGACCCCACCGGTGCTCTGCTCCTGGACCCCACCAGCAGCCCAAGGCGGGTTTTTGGACCCGCCACGCCGTTATGGGGTGCTTCGTGCTCAGAGGCGCCGTTTAGCAGTCCACCTTCGTTTGCAAACCCTCTTCCCCCCATTTCAGACATCAAATCCCACCCCTGCTTGCAAGCTGCGACCCTGGGTCCACCTTAATGGTTCAGTTCATAGGGACGAGCTAGGAGAGGTCCGGTGGTGGAGTCCCAGATCTGTGTATACTCCAGATTTTGTATATGGTTCGAACCTCTGGAGTATATACAAAATTGTCGGGTCATTAAAACGCAACTAGTCACGGTCTACAAATGGCATTGACAAGAGAACATCCCACAAAGATCATAATAGATCACCTTTACATTAAAATAATAACTGAGACTAACCGTCAGATGAGGTGATGTGGAGGAGGCAGTTGGTGGGAGAATGTTTTGCAGGAGGGGTTGCAATGTTTGCCCATACAATTCCACCCAAGAAGAAGTACAGAAAGTAATCATGATGATACAATCCCATTAGTTACAGTATTCGGAAATAATAGTCAAGATATCTTCAAGTTTGAACTTGGAGCGGGGGAAGCGAGCTGAAAAGTTTTTTATTGGGCATTTGGATTTCACATGTTAGGTTTCTGAGTTGTTTATGCAAGGACCACTGTGCATTCTTCTTGGTCACCGACGACGTTGCATTGCAATATCGGACGTGACAGAATTGCGGAGACTCTGGATCAATGGTTTGGACGGGGGTCAATCACCCCGTGCCTTCGCCCCCTATAGACACCACTGTCTATTACAATACTCCATGCAGTTTACCTTACAGTTCAGACTGTCAGACTCAGTCTCATTTTATATATTTAAATCACACTGGGGATCTAGTACAAATATACTACGGTACCACTGATTAGCTGATTTTCATGTGGCACGTTGATAGGTAGCATATACATATTAGAAGACATTTCACATTAAGGAGCGAAAGAGTTTCCCTGCAATTTTTACTGGCAAACATTCATGAATTTTCCCTTCCAGAAACTACCAAAGTGTATTTGGCCCGAAAAAGTCTATTTTTAATTCCGTAGTGGGAGGGGCCGGGGCATAGGCAAGATTACGGGGTGCAAGGGGTCTTTTGCCCCCAATTTTTCTAGACCTTTACTTAAAGTAATAAAAAAATAATGAAACATATGAAAAAAAAAAAAAGGAAGAAAGACTATGACTATCATAACAAAACCAGAAAAAATTTTTCATGGCGCCCTCCATAGGAAGGCAATGGGCAATAATTGTTATTGAAGCTTTGCTAGCTACCTTAATGAAAATTTCTCCCAAGGCATGGACTTGGCTCACCGCTACACTTTTATGACGTGAAGCCCTGAAATAACTGAGGGTCACTCAGAGTACTAAAGGCACGTCATTACACGCACCATGCATGGTCCTTGTATGAACAATTCAGAAACCTACCCGAAAGTATAGGGAATCGCGATTCTCAATAAATCTTTCCTCGAGCTTCTCTTGAGCTCAGTAGAAGTATGTGTCTCGTTAGTACGTATGTCCGTACGTAGTACAACTTTTGTGGTATATTGCCTGGGTTTGTGACTTTCTTTAATATCAGTGCTTGAGTAAATTAAGTTTTCAAAAGTCTTGCAATCCCTCCTCCTGCTGTTCACTTTCCCCACCAACTACCACCATCCTCATAAAAGTGACCTACCGTTACTCATGATCTGAAATTTGCAATTACGATAAGAGAAGTATTGCATTAGCATTTCAAATTATACCTGGGAGCGGGGGAAGGATTTTTTTTTTAGAAATGGTCAAGAACGACTGCAATTAAAAGCCATCAAATTTAGAAGATAAATGAAGAATAAATATTGTAGCAGCCCTACTCCGTTGCCTCCTGGACTCCCACCAGGAGCCCTGGGCGGGTCCCTGGACCCCATGACTTCATAGGAGCGCTTGGCGCTCACGCCGCGCCTTAGGCGTCGTTTGGAATTCCACCTGGGATTTCCCCCCACTCAGACAGGGGGCGCAAATCTCTGTTTGCCATGGGGGGCGAAAATGCATAGGCCTAGGATGTACACGTGAATATGAAACTGTGCACCCGTAGAATGCACCTCGAGCGCGAAGCCTAAAATGGGTGGGGTCCAGAGCCGCATTAGGGCCCCTGGTGGGGTCCAGGGGAAAAGCCCCGGTGAGCGTCCACTGGGGAGAAGCCCAGGAAGCTCCTGGGTTTTTGTGTTTCAGAAGCCTCAGGAAAACTGTTTCCAATGGAAATTTTCCTGTGTAATTCTCCTGGGTTTTAGTACGGTACATTTAGACTTATAAGAAGGGTTAACGTTAGTATGAGCACAAAGTTAATGTTACTGATGTGCTTCACTGGATTAAAGTCCTGCAGGAGCTGAGATGTGTTTTAAATGTAAAAAAAGGCAGGAACAAAGTTCAATAGTTATCCGAGACGACGAGAAATCAGTGGCTTACTTTATTGACAATCATCTCTAAATGGTTCTTTGTTAAGAACATACATAGAGCACAGATATTCCACTTACAATCAGCCGTGACTAGACCGTGACTAATTTTTGTAAGCTTGTGCGCACTTCTGAAAATTGTCAGTCCTTCATAATGCCTCAGCCTTAATTGGGTGACAGTAGGCAGTCGCCCCCGGATTGCTTTGACTGAAAAATCAGCAATTCTTACAAATGTCTTCTTATTGCATTACAAACACCTCTGAAGACATTTTGAACATAACTAATTACAAACAGTAGGTAAAGCAAGGAGAAATTCTCCTTGAATTTCACAATTCACTAATAAAAACGTTGTCACATGATCAAAATAGGCCATTCATGAAGTGACGGGGCATACTAACTCTGATTGGGGTGACTGCTTATTGCCTTTAATTTTATACAGCTTCTATCCATAGAGATCCAGAAACGATGTTCATTTGTATAATGGTAATTGTTGTCATCAAAGGAATGTCAAAAGTAAAATTAGTTTTAGAATAAAAAATAACAGCCGTGTTCCAGAGGTATAGGCAAAGAGCTATTGACCATATATCCCGCATTTTTGTTAAGAAAAATGAGTACTGAAAATATTTGAGTATTGTTATTAACATTTTGGGGGCCAAGTCCCCCTTGCTCCCCCGGGATTTGCGCCACTGCTTTCAGTCACCAAATCCCGTCCGCCTGGCCGGGGGGTTGAGTCATCGGATTCCAGCCCCGTTCACCTGTGGTGGACCAAGCCACATAAATTTATTGCTTGTAAAATTACCCACTGTTGATGAAGCGAGAGGTTCAAGCAATGTTGGGAGACGCTATGAATAGTTATGAAAAATACAGTTTGAACTTTTCAGTCGAGTCCGTCGACCTCTGTCCTACGTCGGCATATTATATCATTTTGTGGCATACGGCTCCTCATATGATTAACCTTATAAATATTTATAATACGGTTAACGACAGGAGTCACAGGACGCCGCCTTCTCGTTGCCATCGAAGTTGGCGTCTGTCAATGTTTGATGTTGCAAGTTTTTAGTCGAGAAAATTTACAATTAACCAAATTATCAGCATCACGTGTAGCAATGAGTTCGATATCCAGCATGGCGAGATTTAAGAATCCCAAAAAGTCAACAGGGAGTATGTGATACTTATTATTGTTGTTGCAAATTGTGTCGAATGTCCTTCGGTCCTTCCTAACGTTAAAGTTAGGCCTAACGTTAATGTTAATCGTACGACATCAAGCTTGCGAAAGCCTAACAAAGTTAGACTTAACGTTACTATCTGCAGCATAGAAATTAGACTAGGCTAGGCCTAGGTTCAAATAACATAAAACAAGGTAGGCCTAGGCCCTTATATGATGGTGGTACTATGAGTCGGTCAAATAAGGGAATTTTCACTAAAACATACACATGAGGCAGTAATATGTAGGGTAAACTTATCCATTATTCTCATGAACATGTTTTCTCTTAGCCTTAGACATAATCCTGAAAGTTAAGAGTGAATTTCATTGGCAAACTTTCAAGAGACAGAGAAATTCAGACCACACGTTTCAGATGCCTTAGGTTCAGGGGTAGGCTATCCAGTCAAAACGACCCTTTACCAAAACATCCCCACTTTTTAGCTACCAAAACCAGGCCTAGGCCTAAGGTTTTCAGATTTCATGGTAACCTTTAACGTTAGGTTACGTGGCTTTTGATTCACGTAACCTAACGTAACCTATTTTGTTGAGTCTCAAAAATCCATTTTTGCAGATTCCCAGTATAAAGAAAATAAAACGACTCTGTGACATATAGTTTACCATGAATTCAGTTATTTTGCACCCGTTACTTTCAGCCCCTAAAAAAAGTTATTTTCCGCCCCTGGTTTTTAGGGGTGGAAAACAGCGGTTCAAAGGGGGGAAAGTAACAGCATAGAATGGAATACCTGTGCGAGTTGAAGGCTTCACAAACTAAAACTAAATTTTCTTATCATTGAACGTCTTTCCTTATACATTGATATCTTTTACACAACAATCCAGTACATGTATATGCTGACTTTTTTTTCTCGCTAGCACTTAGTGCATTGTGTACGCGAATACAGTACGTATATATACATGCACTTTAACGTATACAGTGCTGTGCATGCATATGGATGTGTACGTACAGTGGTGTGAATAAGTTCTAATACACATATGACTGCAGCTGCACTATATAGGCTAAGGGCTTGGTAGATTATATGTACTCATATACAATCCATTCTTCTCTACGTCATTTCTGAAAAAGTCCCATGATTTCATCATTTTTTGGTCTCAGAAATGAAAAAAGAAGTAGATTCAGTTGTAAGTTAATCTTTGATTCCGAATGGTATTTTTCGCCCCCAAAATTTTAGGGGCTGAAACTACCGGGGGCGGAAAGTAATGGTACCCATTTACCACACCCACAGGCGCCCCTTACATTGTATAGTACACCACATACTATGTATTATATAGACGGAAAGGTATGTCACAAATCTCCTAGTTCGAACAAACAACTTAAGTTTCTGGCATAATTAGGGGCTGCTCACAAATCAGACCGCCGAGGGCCGCGGGCCGACAAAGCAGTCCACACTACTCATTATGCAGCCTGCATATCGCTCACGCTTGAGAGGTGCTGCTATTGTTTGTAAACAATAGCTGTACTTGGCTTCTGCTGGTTCGTGGTTTTGCACGTAACAAAGGTACATCGACCACTCAGGAAGAGAAATAAATGGCTTAAAAAGCAGTGTGAAGTAAGAAGTTGGCAAGGCTTACCAGTTGCCACACTGTGCCATATATGGAATGTGTCAAATTATTTTCTGCTAGCTCTCCCGTTGCAAAAGATTCTCATCCACCACACTGGTTCATCTCCTTCCTTTTTTAGCTTTACTACACCCTCATGATTTTCGAAATTTTTAAAAAATGGCAGTTGCGGTACCTGCATGCAATGTTTTGCCCCATCGACAGTACATCTCAGAATGTAATGGCCGTTAGTTGTCTTATCCGTTAAAAATTTTCCGTTAGAAAAATATTACTACGGATACGAGTCTAACGCTAGAAACGATCACGAAAGTTGCGTTACTATCGTTAACTGCGTTAGACTTAAACTCTGTAACGTTGATTTTACAGTACAGCTCAGAATAAAATGGACGTTAGTAGCGTTAAGCATTAGAAATTTTGCGTTAGAAAATTAAGTTCCTACCGATATAAGTCAGGCTAACGCTAGTAACGATCACGATAGTTGCGTTACTAGCGTTAGAGGACTGCTCTACTGCTAGTAATGCTAGGATCGTTAATTGCAGTAAACTTCTGCTCTTCCGAACGCTGCTAGCGTTATAACTTCGTTAGACCGACTTAAATTCTGTAACATCGATGTTAGCTTTGGTTCGCACATTTGTGATATTTGCAATAACGATCAGGCCGAAGCTTACCCTTCTAAGATGTAATGGTTTACAGTCATCATTGGCATGCACGTGTCCAAAAGTGTAACAGGTGAACGAAAGTGTAATTCTGTTCTTTTTAATGAAGGCGAATTTCGGAAGTACAGTAAATATCAGTAATGTGTACTTCCGTTATTAATCAAAAGGTTTATGAAGTTTTCAAACGCCCAAAAATTTTTCGGAACTTGCCAATAAACTTCCAAAACATTTTCGAATATTCTAAATGATTTTTAACAAATGTCTGATAATTTCTTTCTAATGGCGGAGATTTTGGAAGTAAATGGCAGTTCTATGTTCTTCCGTTATTTATTAAAAGGTGCATGGAGTTTTTAAACGCGCAAAATATTTTCGAACTTGCCCAGAAATTTCCGAAACATTTCGAATATTTTTAACAAGTGTCGGATAATTTCTTTTTAATGGCAGAGATTTTTGGAAGTAAACAGCAGTTTTATGTTCTTCCGTTACTTATCAAAAGATTCATTAAGTTTCAAAACGCGCAAAAATATTTTCGGACATACACAAAAATTTCCGAAACGTTTCAAAATATTCTGGATGATTTTTAACAAATGTCCGATGTTTACTTTTTAATAAGGGAGATTTGGGAAAGCAAATAGCAATTTTATGTTCTTCCGTTATTAATCAAAAGATTCATGAAGTTTTCTAACGCGCAATAATATTTTCGAACATGCAAAAAATTTCCGAAGGTAAGAAACCTTTTTGAGTGTTCTAGATGATTTCTAACAAATGTCCGATACTTTCTCTTTAATGGCGGAGATTGTTGGATGTAGACTGCCGTTTTATGTTCTTCCGTTATTTATCAAAAGATTCATTAAGTTTTTAAACGCGCAAAAATATTTTCGAACATGCCAAGAAATTTCCGAAACATTTTCAAATATTCTAGATGATTTTTAACAAATGTCCGATGAACTATTTTTTTTTTATTTTGATGACGGAGATTTTCGGATGTAAATTGCAGTTTTATGTTCTTCCGTTACCTATCAAAAGATTCATGAAGTTTTCTAACGTGCAATAATATTTTCGAACCTGCAAAGAATTTCCGAAGGTAAGAAACGTTTTTCGAGTGTTCTAGATGATTTCTAACAAATGTCCGATACTTTCTCTTTAATGGCGGAGATTGTTGGAAGTAGATTGCCGTTTTATGTTCTTCCGTTATTTATCAAAAGATTCATTTAGCATTTAAACGCGCAAAGTATTTTCGAACATGCCAAGAAATTTCCGAAACATTTTCAAATATTCTAGATGATTTTTAACAAATATCCGATGAACTATTTTTTTTTATTTTGATGACGGAGATTTTCGGATGTAAATTGCAGTTTTATGTTCTTCCGTTACCTATCAAAAGATTCATGAAGTTTTCTAACGTGCAATAATATTTTCGAACCTGCAAAGAATTTCCGAAGGTAAGAAACGTTTTTCGAGTGTTCTAGATGATTTCTAACAAATGTCCGATACTTTCTCTTTAATGGCGGAGATTGTTGGAAGTAGATTGCCGTTTTATGTTCTTCCGTTATTTATCAAAAGATTCATTAAGCATTTAAACGCGCAAAGTATTTTCGAACATGCCAAGAAATTTCCGAAACATTTTCAAATATTCTAGATGATTTTAACAAATGTCCGATGAACTATTTTTTTTTTTATTTTGATGACGGAGATTTTCGGATGTAAATTGCAGTTTTATGTTCTTCCGTTACCTATCAAAAGATTCATGAAGTTTTCTAACGTGCAATAATATTTTCGAACCTGCAAAAAATTTCCGAAGGTAAGAAACGTTTTTCGAGTGTTCTAGATGATTTCTAACAAATGTCCGATACTTTCTCTTTAATGGCGGAGATTGTTGGAAGTAGATTGCCGTTTTATGTTCTTCCGTTATTTATCAAAAGATTCATTAAGCATTTAAACGCGCAAAGTATTTTCGAACATGCCAAGAAATTTCCAAAACATTTTCAAATATTCTAGATGATTTTAACAAATGTCCGATGAACTATTTTTTTTTTTTATTTTGATGACGGAGATTTTCGGATGTAAATTGCAGTTTTATGTTCTTCCGTTACCTATCAAAAGATTCATGAAGTTTTCTAACGTGCAATAATATTTTCGAACCTGCAAAAAATTTCCGAAGGTAAGAAACGTTTTTCGAGTGTTCTAGATGATTTCTAACAAATGTCCGATACTTTCTCTTTAATGGCGGAGATTTTCGGATGTAAATTGCAGTTTTATGTTCTTCCGTTACCTATCAAAAGATTCATGAAGTTTTCTAACGTGCAATAATATTTTCGAACCTGCAAAGAATTTCCGAAGGTAAGAAACGTTTTTCGAGTGTTCTAGATGATTTCTAACAAATGTCCGATACTTTCTCTTTAATGGCGGAGATTGTTGGAAGTAGATTGCCGTTTTATGTTCTTCCGTTATTTATCAAAAGATTCATTTAGCATTTAAACGCGCAAAGTATTTTCGAACATGCCAAGAAATTTCCGAAACATTTTCAAATATTCTAGATGATTTTTAACAAATATCCGATGAACTATTTTTTTTTATTTTGATGACGGAGATTTTCGGATGTAAATTGCAGTTTTATGTTCTTCCGTTACCTATCAAAAGATTCATGAAGTTTTCTAACGTGCAATAATATTTTCGAACCTGCAAAGAATTTCCGAAGTAAAGAAACGTTTTTCGAGTGTTCTAGATGATTTCTAACAAATGTCCGATACTTTCTCTTAATGGCGGAGATTGTTGGAAGTAGATTGCCGTTTTATGTTCTTCCGTTATTTATCAAAAAGATTCATTAAGCATTTAAACGCGCAAAGTATTTTAGAACATGCCAAGAAATTTCCGAAACATTTTCAAATATTCTAGATGATTTTAACAAATTTCCGATGAACTATTTTTTTTTTTATTTTGATGACGGAGATTTTCGGATGTAAATTGCAGTTTTATGTTCTTCCGTTACCTATCAAAAGATTCATGAAGTTTTCTAACGGGCAATAATATTTTCGAACCTGCCAAGAATTTCCGAAGGTAAGAAACGTTTTTCGAGTGTTCTAGATGATTTCTAACAAATGTCCGATACTTTCTCTTAATGGCGGAGATTGTTGGAAGTAGATTGCCGTTTTATGTTCTTCCGTTATTTATCAAAAGATTCATTAAGCATTTAAACGCGCAAAGTATTTTCGAACATGCCAAGAAATTTCCAAAACATTTTCAAATATTCTAGATGATTTTAACAAATGTCCGATGAACTATTTTTTTTTTTTATTTTGATGACGGAGATTTTCGGATGTAAATTGCAGTTTTATGTTCTTCCGTTACCTATCAAAAGATTCATGAAGTTTTCTAACGTGCAATAATATTTTCGAACCTGCAAAAAATTTCCGAAGGTAAGAAACGTTTTTCGAGTGTTCTAGATGATTTCTAACAAATGTCCGATACTTTCTCTTTAATGGCGGAGATTTTCGGATGTAAATTGCAGTTTTATGTTCTTCCGTTACCTATCAAAAGATTCATGAAGTTTTCTAACGTGCAATAATATTTTCGAACCTGCAAAGAATTTCCGAAGGTAAGAAACGTTTTTCGAGTGTTCTAGATGATTTCTAACAAATGTCCGATACTTTCTCTTTAATGGCGGAGATTGTTGGAAGTAGATTGCCGTTTTATGTTCTTCCGTTATTTATCAAAAGATTCATTTAGCATTTAAACGCGCAAAGTATTTTCGAACATGCCAAGAAATTTCCGAAACATTTTCAAATATTCTAGATGATTTTTAACAAATATCCGATGAACTATTTTTTTTTATTTTGATGACGGAGATTTTCGGATGTAAATTGCAGTTTTATGTTCTTCCGTTACCTATCAAAAGATTCATGAAGTTTTCTAACGTGCAATAATATTTTCGAACCTGCAAAGAATTTCCGAAGGTAAGAAACGTTTTTCGAGTGTTCTAGATGATTTCTAACAAATGTCCGATACTTTCTCTTTAATGGCGGAGATTGTTGGAAGTAGATTGCCGTTTTATGTTCTTCCGTTATTTATCAAAAGATTCATTAAGCATTTAAACGCGCAAAGTATTTTCGAACATGCCAAGAAATTTCCGAAACATTTTCAAATATTCTAGATGATTTTAACAAATGTCCGATGAACTATTTTTTTTTTTATTTTGATGACGGAGATTTTCGGATGTAAATTGCAGTTTTATGTTCTTCCGTTACCTATCAAAAGATTCATGAAGTTTTCTAACGTGCAATAATATTTTC
The DNA here is from genome assembly GCA_029531755.1 of Holothuria leucospilota. Taxonomy (NCBI): domain Eukaryota; kingdom Metazoa; phylum Echinodermata; class Holothuroidea; order Aspidochirotida; family Holothuriidae; genus Holothuria; species Holothuria leucospilota. Next base: position 14,317,109 of record CM055982.1, on the reverse strand, counting down.
GAACCTGCAAAAAATTTCCGAAGGTAAGAAACGTTTTTCGAGTGTTCTAGATGATTTCTAACAAATGTCCGATACTTTCTCTTTAATGGCGGAGATTTTCGGATGTAAATTGCAGTTTTATGTTCTTCCGTTACCTATCAAAAGATTCATGAAGTTTTCTAACGTGCAATAATATTTTCGAACCTGCAAAAAATTTCCGAAGGTAAGAAACGTTTTTCGAGTGTTCTAGATGATTTCTAACAAATGTCCGATACTTTCTCTTTAATGGCGGAGATTGTTGGAAGTAGATTGCCGTTTTATGTTCTTCCGTTATTTATCAAAAGATTCATTTAGCATTTAAACGCGCAAAGTATTTTCGAACATGCCAAGAAATTTCCGAAACATTTTCAAATATTCTAGATGATTTTAACAAATGTCCGATGAACTATTTTTTTTTTTTATTTTGATGACGGAGATTTTCGGATGTAAATTGCAGTTTTATGTTCTTCCGTTACCTATCAAAAGATTCATGAAGTTTTCTAACGTGCAATAATATTTTCGAACCTGCAAAAAATTTCCGAAGGTAAGAAACGTTTTTCGAGTGTTCTAGATGATTTCTAACAAATGTCCGATACTTTCTCTTTAATGGCGGAGATTTTTGGATGTAAATTGCAGTTTTATGTTCTTCCGTTACCTATCAAAAGATTCATGAAGTTTTCTAACGTGCAATAATATTTTCGAACCTGCAAAAAAATTTCCGAAGGTAAGAAACGTTTTTCGAGTGTTCTAGATGATTTCTAACAAATGTCCGATACTTTCTCTTTAATGGCGGAGATTGTTGGAAGTAGATTGCCGTTTTATGTTCTTCCGTTATTTATCAAAAGATTCATTTAGCATTTAAACGCGCAAAGTATTTTCGAACATGCCAAGAAATTTCCGAAACATTTTCAAATATTCTAGATGATTTTTAACAAATATCCGATGACCTATTTTTTTTTTATTTTGAAGACGGAGATTTTGGGATGTAAATTGCAGTTTTATGTTCTTCCGTTACCTATCAAAAGATTCATGAAGTTTTCTAACGTGCAATAATATTTTCGAACCTGCAAAGAATTTCCGAAGGTAAGAAACGTTTTTCGAGTGTTCTAGATGATTTCTAACAAATGTCCGATACTTTCTCTTTAATGGCGGAGATTGTTGGAAGTAGATTGCCGTTTTATGTTCTTCCGTTATTTATCAAAAGATTCATTAAGCATTTAAACGCGCAAAGTATTTTCGAACATGCCAAGAAATTTCCGAAACATTTTCAAATATTCTAGATGATTTTAACAAATGTCCGATGAACTATTTTTTTTTTTTATTTTGATGACGGAGATTTTCGGATGTAAATTGCAGTTTTATGTTCTTCCGTTACCTATCAAAAGATTCATGAAGTTTTCTAACGTGCAATAATATTTTCGAACCTGCAAAAAATTTCCGAAGGTAAGAAACGTTTTTTCAGTGTTCTAGATGATTTCTAACAAATGTCCGATACTTTCTCTTTAATGGCGGAGATTTTCGGATGTAAATTGCAGTTTTATGTTCTTCCGTTACCTATCAAAAGATTCATGAAGTTTTCTAACGTGCAATAATATTTTCGAACCTGCAAAAAATTTCCGAAGGTAAGAAACGTTTTGCGAGTGTTCTAGATGATTTCTAACAAATGTCCGATACTTTCTCTTTAATGGCGGAGATTGTTGGAAGTAGATTGCCGTTTTATGTTCTTCCGTTATTTATCAAAAGATTCATTTAGCATTTAAACGTGCAAAGTATTTTCGAACATGCCAAGAAATTTCCGAAACATTTTCAAATATTCTAGATGATTTTTAACAAATATCCGATGAACTATTTTTTTTTTATTTTGATGACGGAGATTTTCGGATGTAAATTGCAGTTTTATGTTCTTCCGTTACCTATCAAAAGATTCATGAAGTTTTCTAACGTGCAATAATATTTTCGAACCTGCAAAGAATTTCCGAAGGTAAGAAACGTTTTTCGAGTGTTCTAGATGATTTCTAACAAATGTCCGATACTTTCTCTTTAATGGCGGAGATTGTTGGAAGTAGATTGCCGTTTTATGTTCTTCCGTTATTTATCAAAAGATTCATTAAGCATTTAAACGCGCAAAGTATTTTCGAACATGCCAAGAAATTTCCGAAACATTTTCAAATATTCTAGATGATTTTTAACAAATGTCCGATGAACTATTTTTTTTTTATTTTGATGACGGAGATTTTCGGATGTAAATTGCAGTTTTATGTTCTTCCGTTACCTATCAAAAGATTCATGAAGTTTTCTAACGTGCAATAATATTTTTGAACATGCCAAGAAATTTCCGAAGGTAAGAAACGTTTTTCGAGTGTTCTAGATGATTTCTAACAAATGTCCGATACTTTCTCTTTAATGGCGGAGATTGTTGGAAGTAGATTGAAGTTTTATGTTCTTCCGTTATTTATCAAAAGATTCATTAAGCATTTAAACGCGCAAAGTATTTTCGAACATGCCAAGAAATTTCCGAAACATTTTCAAATATTCTAGATGATTTTAACAAATGTCCGATGAACTATTTTTTTTTTATTTTGATGACGGAGATTTTCGGATGTAAATTGCAGTTTTATGTTCTTCCGTTACCTATCAAAAGATTCATGAAGTTTTCTAACGTGCAATAATATTTTCGAACCTGCAAAAAATTTCCGAAGTTAATAAACGTTTTTAGAGTTTTATATATTATTTCTAAAATATGTACGATACTTTCTCTTTAATGGCGGAGATTTTCGGATGTAAATTGCAGTTTTATGTTCTTCCGTTACCTATCAAAAGATTCATGAAGTTTTCTAACGTGCAATAATATTTTCGAACCTGCAAAAAAATTTCCGAAGGTAAGAAACGTTTTTCGAGTGTTCTAGATGATTTCTAACAAATGTCCGATACTTTCTCTTTAATGGCGGAGATTGTTGGAAGTAGATTGCCGTTTTATGTTCTTCCGTTATTTATCAAAAGATTCATTTAGCATTTAAACGTGCAAAGTATTTTCGAACATGCCAAGAAATTTCCGAAACATTTTCAAATATTCTAGATGATTTTTAACAAATATCCGATGAACTATTTTTTTTTTATTTTGATGACGGAGATTTTCGGATGTAAATTGCAGTTTTATGTTCTTCCGTTACCTATCAAAAGATTCATGAAGTTTTCTAACGTGCAATAATATTTTCGAACCTGCAAAGAATTTCCGAAGGTAAGAAACGTTTTTCGAGTGTTCTAGATGATTTCTAACAAATGTCCGATACTTTCTCTTTAATGGCGGAGATTGTTGGAAGTAGATTGCAGTTTTATGTTCTTCCGATATTTATAAAAAGATTAATTAAGCATTTAAACGCGCAAAGTATTTCGAACATGCCAAGAAATTTCCGAAACATTTTCAAATATTCTAGATGATTTTTAACAAATGTCCGATGAACTATTTTTTTTTTATTTTGATGACGGAGATTTTCGGATGTAAATTGCAGTTTTATGTTCTTCCGTTACCTATCAAAAGATTCATGAAGTTTTCTAACGTGCAATAATATTTTCGAACCTGCAAAGAATTTCCGAAGGTAAGAAACGTTTTTCGAGTGTTCTAGATGATTTCTAACAAATGTCCGATACTTTCTCTTTAATGGCGGAGATTTTCGGATGTAAATTGCAGTTTTATGTTCTTCCGTTACCTATCAAAAGATTCATGAAGTTTTCTAACGTGCAATAATATTTTCGAACCTGCAAAAAATTTCCGAAGGTAAGAAACGTTTTTCGAGTGTTCTAGATGATTTCTAACAAATGTCCGATACTTTCTCTTTAATGGCGGAGATTGTTGGAAGTAAATAGCAGTTCTATGTTCTTCCGTTACTTATATTAGGCTGATGTAATTTCCAAAGGGTAACGCAATTGATAAATTTTTCCTTTCTTGAAGTTGCGAAATTTTTTCAAACGTTTAAAAAAAGTTCCGTCACGGGAAGGATTAGCAAAGGCGCAAGAATATTTCCGAACGTGCTGGAAAATATTTGCGACTGAAGGTACCAAAGCTTTTGGAGCGTTTCAGATTTCTTCTTTTGAAACTTACGAATTGTAGTCATAATTGCAAAGAGAAACTCGAAAGTAAATGGCGGCCCTCCCTTTTTCTTTCTTTGTATATAAAAAACTCAGGAAGTTTTAGGCCATTAAACTGATACAATTTTCAGGGGTCACGCAATTGATTTTTTTTTTTGAACATGCGAATATTTCTTCGAATGTTTGAAAAAAATCGTTCCGTTACGTTTTGTTTGTTAGCCTAAGCCTTAGGGAGATAAAGGTGTTGCAGCTTAGTCACAGGTATCCGCACATGGGCGTCAACCCTGGGGGGACACGTTCCGCCCCCCCCCCCATTTTGGAAGTACACCCATTGACAAGATTTTTACACAGTAAATTTTTGACAGAAGTGGCCATGTCTCCCCCCCCCCCACATTCGATTAAAGATTGACGCCCATGCATTTCACACAGGTGTTGTGATGGATATGAATCCCACTTTACCCCCCCCCCCCACCCCTAACCTTTGGAATCACAATGGCGGAATGGCCTTAGTTTAAATTCAAACCAACCGCACTATATACCCTATCCTCTACGACGCAATTGCTTAGATTTTGAATCTTACCTATTTTACAAAACTTTGGAAGTCCAAGTCTATAGGAAAAACGTTAATCCAATTATAGCCCATACAGTGTGAGGGAATGAAGATGACTATTTCGGCAATCAATTTTCGAGGCTTGGCTCCTGAATCTCCGACTCAGGGCCCTACAGCGGAGCGGAATGCAATTACAGCGTATATACGGCCCCTACCATACCTTTGCCGGGACTCCCCCTAAATTCACTCGCGGTGTACTGTGCTAAGACGATCCGAATTATAACCTGGCCCTTGGGAAACCGTATGTACATTTTCATTTAGTACTGTAACACGCTTTGTATGCTATAGGGGCCACATGTTGCATGCTATTATTAAGTGAGGGCCGCTGCAAATACCTGGAAAATTCAGTTCCTTTACGTGAAGATATCCAATCGCAGCTATGGGTTTAATACTCACTCATTCATAAACGGCCAGCGCCCATTTTTGCGTAGCCTTTTTTGGAAGTCGTATGCCCATTTAGTCTTCGTACGTTTACGTGACGTCATACACATCACTCAGGAATTTTTTGCAACCTTCGACAGCCAGCGCCATCTTGGAGTTTACAAACAAGCGATATTTCGTCCGATACCAAACTCTTACCCAATACTTTTTTCAAGAGTAGACTTATTCTACACCTATGAATAAGATAAGGCATTAAATTAAGCCTCTGATGGTTGATTTTGGTGATAATCTTCATACTGAATTTTCGCTCAAGGCAGCTAGTACTTAACGCACGTAGAGCGGCACGTTACCCAGGATATGAAAGTTACTTCGTTAGGTTTGTGTACCACTATCAGGCCTATACGCGGAAGCGACAGTACGATCGTGAATCGTGCTGTAAGTTTTCAAGAGGTGGGTGTAGCCTAGTAGGGGCGGGATTTAACACTTGATCATTAATGGTAAACCCTCACGGGGACTGGTAGCAGCCAATGGCAATTTTGCACGCGTTAGTCTCTAAAAAAGACGGGGGGGGGGGGGGAGGAGTCCAGTGACGTCACTTGCAAACCCGCAAAAATTGTTTAAACTAGTTAATTACCGATTATATGTCGTGAAAATGTGCACTGCTCGCAGTGCACAGAACGTTGCATACAAACTAGTTGGGACCCCCTGTAGGTGCCTGGGAAAATCTCGAGCCGAAGGTTTCTCATGGAATTGAACAAAATACCTGTAGCCTAGTACATTGGTATGCTAGCAACGAGCTAGCCAGAAATTGATGTGTGCTGCTTGGGGGCTATAAGATATAGGACAGTACAATGATGGGCTGAAAAATAAGACAATGCAGTGAGTTGTAGATTCATTTATGCAGGCCTCTGCTTGTCTGCTTCGTATTGCCGCTGAAAATTGTATACCGTAATTTGCAGTTCTCTGTGCGGAAGGGTATGGACACACCCATTCATGGCCGTTAAAACGACAGCGGCATCTCGTCTTTTTACATGCTCTGAAGATGAAAAAGCGCCGCTCACTTCACAAACTAGGAAATAATAGGATATATATTTCAAGAATGGCGGTTCGGGATGGCTGATTATTTTCATGCTCTCCAAGGTAAGGAAGTTTTCTGCAAACTTGAAATTAGGGGAACACGACTGCACATTTTGCGGGCAACTACTACAAACGGGCCTTACGAACAGCCAACACGAAAACATCTAGGCTATGATCGCTGAGAATGGGTGAGGTGGGAAATCCAGCCCCCTCCCAACCGGAGAGGCCAAACCTATTTCTTGGGAGTGAGTGAGTGAGATGAGGTCTTACGGCGCAGTTTCTAACCAATTGGTTTAAGTCGGGCCGGCCACGGCCTTTTTTCCAGTTGTGGCTCACCGGCTTGTTTTCCCTACTCCATTGCTTATCCTATTTCTTGGAAAGATTTGTACAAAAATCGAGACGTTCCTGAGTTAATGCAGGCTTTTTCAAGCAGGGGCAGTTCACCCCCTCCTCAAAAAATGGCACATGCCTGCCCTTGTTGATGATTGTAATCTAATCTATATTTTGACAGGTGCTTTCCACCCTTCCTATCAAAAATTTCAGTGTCCGTAAAGGATGTTCGAAACGGTACGGTAGCAAAAATTAACATTTTTCCGCCGTCAGCGAGAACCCCACAAGTAATAACGTAGGGGGAAGCATGGTGACTCCACTTTCCGTGACTTGTCTTTCTGAAATAGTCAATATTCATGTCTAAATTTACTTCGCCCTTGCCTTCTTCAAATAGCTTAAAAAAGACGCACAGACACCTTTTTTCATTCTGTTTTTTTCTTCTTTTTCCGATGTTTTCTGAAAGGTACCGAAAATAGTTCCAGCTCAGTTACCAGTTTCGGCACAGTATCCCCGGTTCAAAGAGGCATATTTTACTTAATGATGTTATGCATGAAAAGATCGTAGAAAAAGGGGAGCACGAAAATAATACAAAGCAGCACTGAAAACGTTGCAAAACCACAGAACGCAAGTTGAATAAACAGAAGGTTTATACACTTGGAATTGGAAGTTTAGTTGAGCCGAAACGCCTGATATTAACGGCGGGCGAGTATGATCGGTACTTTTCCAGATACTGTATGTATTTAGGACTAAAAATAACGGAGCAATCTTTGTTAGTTAAGGTAAAAAAACAGCAACAAACGTTGTAGTCACAAAGAAAATAGATGTTAGTTTCAAATGGAAATGGAGGTGAAATTTTAGTAACAAATGTGAAGCTCAATAATGGTACAATTTCAGGCAAAATAAAACATGAACAGAATAAACATGCAACAGAATAAACAGCCAACAGGTGCAGGTGTTTACTTGAAAGATTTTACTTCTCAGTGATTTCATTTGAAAAGGCTTTTGTGTTCAGATTCAGCTCTGGTGGACAGTTCATTGTTAGGTCTTCTTTTGTGTTTAAGAAGCTTATCTTCTGCCTGTTAAGATGTGTGCATACAACTGTCCACTGACTCTGAGTGCACTGGGAGATGCGTGCACTGAAGCATAGCTCATTAACTGGTGGTTGCTATACTCATTACAAAGGGTAGCAACGGCTGGACCTGAGGCCCTCGGCGGTCTGATTTGTGAGCAGCTCCTTACTGCACTTTTCTTGCCAAATTTGTTTGTGTCAAGACTTTTGGTCATAAGGTACCTCAAGGCAGTTCTTTTTCCCGAATAATTTCACGTGGCATTGTCTGAAGGATGAAATTTTGATGGAGTAACAGTTTGAGGATGGTAGCTGCTGATAGGAAGAGCATTCAGCACTTCCACACTATAATTAAATACTCCTAAAATATTCTCTAAAGTTCTCTTAACTTTCCAGATTACTTCCTAAATTTGTCAATTATGGTTCACTTTTCATTATTACAAATCTTGCAGATATACATTAAAATCAATATGAACCATTTTTGAACAATGAATTTCATAAAATTCAGGAACCTTTTGAAGAGTGGAAGGGCTAGCATTTTCTACAAGCTTTTGTGGCAGGTGAACTGTAGCTGTTTCACATTCTTCAACTGCCACAAATGCTCATAGAAAATGCAAGCCCTTCCACTTTTCAAAAGGTTTTCAAGAATTTCCATGTTCAAAAATCTTGCATATTAATCCTAATATGTATTTGTAAGATTTGTAATAATGATAGCAAACCATAATTGACAAATTTAGGAAGTTATCCTGAAAGTTGAGAGAATTTTGGGGAATATTTTAGGAGTATTTAATTATAGTGTGGAAGTGCTGAATGCTCTCCTATCAGCAGCTACCATCCTCAGACTGTTACTCCATCAAAATTTCATCCTTCAGACAACGCCATGTCAAATTATTCGGGAAAAAGAACTTCCTTGAGGTACCTTATAACCAAAAGTCTCCACACAGACAAATTTGGTGAGAAAAGTGCAGTAATTATGCTAGAAACTTAAGTTGTTTGTTCGAGCTAGTAGATTTGTGACATACCTTTCCATCTATATAATACATAGTATGGTGTACTATACAACGTAAGGGGCGCCTGTGACCACACCGAGCTTCGTACAGCGTGTAGGTGTACAAGCAATCACTCGCACTGGCCAGGCGCGGTTCTAGATCGAGACTTTTGGGGGGGCTTAGGGGGGACTTGAAACGGAAGAACCATAAAATTTTCTCTCAGATATGTAAATCGGTCACGCGCACGCTGAAACCAATGATAATAAAAACAGTACCATAACCAGGGACGGCGCAAGGTTATTTTGATAGGGGACATGGGTTGAGTGATCGCCGTCGTGGGGGAGGGGTCTAAGGGGAGGGGATCCCCTTCCTCTGAGAAATTTTTGCTAATTTAAGGTTGCTAAGATGCAAAATGGTGCTTTCTTTGCCTAATTTTTTGACTATATGACTGGAAAATGTTCATAACTTTGTGAATTCTAATTTTTGGTTGGGGGAAAGAGGGCCTTCTTAGGAGAGAGGTCTAAGGGGAATGGTGTTCCCCTCCCTTTGAGAAATTTTTGCTAATTTAAGGTTGCTAAGATGCAAAATGGTGCGTTCTTTGCCTAATTTTTTGACTATATGACTGGAAAATAATCATAACTTTGTGAATTCTAATTTTTGGTTGGGGGAAAGAGGGCCTTCTTAGGGGAGAGGTCTAAGGGGAAGGGTGTTCCCCTCCCTTTGAGAAATTTTTGCTAATTTAGGGTTGCTAACATGCAAAATGGTGGGGTCTTTGGGTTATTTTTTGACTGATATATATGGCTGGAAAATGTTCATAACTTTGTGAATTCTAATTTTTGGTTGGGGGAAAGAGGGCGGTCCTAGGAGAGAGGTCTAAAGGGAGGGGTGTTTCCCTCTCCTGTGAGAAATTTTGGTTACTTTAAGGTTGCTAAGATGCAAAATGGTGCAGTCTTCGGGACAGTTTTGACTGATATATGGCTGGCAAATGTTCATAACTTCGTGAATTCTAATTTAGGTTGGGTAAAAGAGGGCTGTTCTAGGGGAGAGGTCTAAGGGGAGGGTCCCCCTCCCCTTTTGAGAAATTTTGGTTACTTGAAGGTTGCTTAGATGCAAAAATGGTGTTGTCTTTGGGATATTTTTGGACCCGATCATATGAGTTCAAAACATTCTTAATATTTTTGGTTAGGTGAAAGAGGAGCCTTTTTTGTCTAAGGGTATGTATCAACAAACCTCCTGAAGTCCCCTTTTGGACACATTACTGCCCTCTAGTCGGGGAAAGTTTTACGCAAAAATACGTGCGTGGAGTCCACAGAAATATTCTCGAAGTATTAAGAAAATTTGCCTTCATTTGTGCAATATAAAATCGTATCTAAAGGCTGGTAGAAACCGGAATATGGCCTCTTGGAAGCCCTGAATTAACTATATGGATCAGATATAGGCCTACCCCGCCCTCCTCTTTTCTTCTCTTTCACGTCTTCTTTTCCTACTCTTTTTCTCTTTTCCTGCAAATTACAGTGGGGGATAGGCCTCCCTTCCCCCTGAGTGGCACCGCCCCTGACCATGACGTAGATGTAACGTATATACAGGCATATATTTTTTTTTATTTGGAAGAATGTGGCAAACGTTACTGAGAGATACGAGCAACTGGACCTGTTCACATTAATGGGAATAACGATTCGGTCTGTAGATTTGACTTAAAAGGGCTAGTATAGCTTGACGAGATCAGCGACGAAATGACTCGTTTTGAACTTCCAACAGATGATTAATGCTTTAACTTGATTTACATGTACGTACATACTATCATAGATGTTACTTATCTGACCCAACTTCCATTGTATGAAATCGTGAACCTAATATGTGATTTCGAGACACAGACGACAGTTTCCCTTGACAAACTAATTCCATTGGACCAAGATGTGCACAAGTGTATTGGACAATTTTGTTTTTCTCAGTACACGCAAATATAGCATAACACAACCTCTGAAAATTTTGGGGGGGCTTGAGCGAACTTTGGGGGGGCTTAAGCCCCCAAAGACCCCCCGTAAAACCGCGCCTGGCACTGGCAATGCCACAGTGCACAACATGTGTTCAATTACGAAACACAATATTTCAAAATGACATGATGCTGTACAAGTGTAAGTTGGCGCCATGTTGTGAGGTAACAGTGTATAGTTTGGAGTACAGTAAAACCTGGTTTATACGAACACATCGGGACCGAATGTATTTCAGATATCGGAAAAATTCGGATAAACAGGGTTTCAACTTTTTGCCTCAAGTACGGTAGGCCTACACAGGTTCCATAAGAAAGAGAGAACACATTACCAAAATAATTCCGAAAATGAATGGCAAAAATTGCAGACCAAATCCTCCAAAAAATGTTTGGTTACAGTTTTTTGTGACCGATGATAGGACAGATAAATTTTTAGACTTCTAAAGCACAGAGATTTTATTCGCAGAATTCGAGCCTACGCTCTTCTGCTTTCTACACACTAAATGAGTGTAGGCCTATGTGCTGAAAAGAAGCTATAACTATCTGGAGAGGTAGCTAGAGTATAAATTCGGCATAAATTTCCAAAAATATGAGAGACACATGTGTAGGACACTCTCATACAGCAATTCGCAATGTTTTTTTGTAAGGTCTGCTCTCATTATTTTTAGTTATGAAGCTCACTACGAAACCAACTTTTCAGATTTAGTTAAATTAGGACTTACGCAAGTCTAACATTTTTCAGTATAAGGAGATATTGAGCCTATACTGACTCATGGCTCCTAGCAAGAATTTCAAAACCAGTATGTACGAGTTTTCTTCCAAATTTGACAAACAGATAAAAAATTGTTTTCTATGCCCACATGTTGGCTGTTTTAGCCCTCGTGACATCTTACTATATGATTTTTAAAGTCCCGAGGAAAATTAGTGCATTTCTGCAGAAATTACTGAATTTTGACTTGTAAAGCACTGAAAACTTGGTGGATTTTATACTGTAGTTGTGTTCAATATTATTTTTAGGGCTCAACCGATGTGGTTTTTCGCTGCCGATCCGATGTCCGATGTTTTTATCACAACATCGGCCGATATCCGATCCGATCCGATATTTTTTCTATCAATGCTTTTACATCGTTTCACAGCGTGATCAAACGTACATTCCTTTTGATACCTTTCATTTACAAAACGATGTTTATATGACAATTCAGTGACCAAATAAAGCTTCGAAAATAAGCAATTGGCGGACTATCAGTGACTCTTCATTCATAGCACATAATTCCGTGATTGAACTGACTTTCACCTACTCACAGAAAGCCTACTAATTCCCCTAACAAAATGCAATACCTTTCGTTCTCTGTTCGTGGCCCAAGTCGCTCAAACTAATGAACGTTAAAACAGAAATAAGCCCGTGATATTTCAGTGCATGTACTTGGCCATTTTGCACCATCTTACCATGCTTTACCTACACATAAACAGATTGTGTAGGCTTACACATGTAAATTTGTTTTGGGTGTTTCATATAGCAGTACGTAATGCATGCATACATGTACTATACAGCCATACGTAAATATTTGTTCCATGCATGCTAGCTGGAGAGCTTGCTGTGCGCAAAGTTATGCAGCTAGTAGGAGTTTTGAGTATCGGGGTGATGTTGCAGACATCGTTTATTATGAAAGCCATAAAAGCACATGTCACTTTTAATTTGACACAAATGAACATGCATGTCTTACACAAAAAGCTTCCGCCGTAACTACTGCAAACTGTGGTGTAACAACTGGAAATTTCGTCGTACAAGCAGCGATCAAAAAACACCGTTATTTCCTGGACCACTCCCCATGTTCTTGCTATGTACGTCAACGTCATTACAGAGCAGGTGCGTAGCCTAATGTATGGGCGTTGCATACAATTACGGACCTACACATGCACTGGCTTTACTGTGCTTTCATGGTGCATTTCACTTGAACTTCTCTGTACAGAACACGTACATGCCTAAGGTATCCGTGTTTGCATACACTTCGGCCCTATATCAAACATACAATTAATGACTGTGAATTCCACACTTTGTTTCATTCATTGATAAATTTCGGTGAATTGAAACTTAAAGTGGGTGGACACGATCGCTAGACTCTACGTACAGATTTTAAAAGCTTGTGCATATTGCGAGTATCACAGTGCTTGTCAATAGAGCCAAATTGAGCTGGTGATACGGGATTTAGGAGATTAAACTGAAATTGACAGCCCTAGTTGATCACAAGGGCTATTGTTGGTCGTAATAAAATGGTTGATCCTATTTATCTGTTCATTTCTTTGTTGTAAGAAATCACTATCACTATACGTCCCCCGATGTACTTAAATGAAATTTTCGACTCACGGAGCATCGGCAAACATCGGCAAGTGCAATTTGCTATATTTCTCCAATCTGATGTTTTACCGATAGTCCTAACATCGGCCCGATCCGATATCCGATCCGATTATCGGTTGACCCCTAATTATTTTTTTTTAAAATCTAAGCGATAGTTTGGATAAACTAGGTTTTACTGTAGCCTACATGTAGAATCATAGTAATACTGTTGAAGGTCATGCTGATTTCATCTTATGATCATCATCTTTATCTTATGATCGAACAGAGTACAGATAAAACCAATATCAGTCTGACACATCCATTTTATCATCTCCAGTATCAGTTCGCTGCATAAGCAAGGAGTTTCCTTGACATCGTCATTGTAGAAACGTTACAAAGAAATCTCCGCGCACTCAATCAGCCCCAATTGACATACTGTGTATTAGTCACTATTTTGGAAACAACTTTTATGATATCGGGCTGTGTGGAAAGTCAATGCAGTGGGGCCAAAATCACAGCCTGTGCAGTGTATCCACATGGTGTACAACCGGTAATCAGCACTGCAAAGTTTGACACTGTGGCAATACTAAGTCTGTCATTGTGGACTGGGCAATTGCAATTTGCGATAGCACATGCTGTAAGGTGTGAACTGGGGAAAAAATTGCGCAAGCCGCATGGGATGTGTTTCATGGTTTGTGATATGAGGCAAGAGAAATGTGAGAAAAATGTTGCAATTGGTAGTGTGTATTTTTTTCAGTACATATCTTCTCATTGAATGTAAAATGCCTCCTTAATGAATGGTCAAATTTTAGGTAACAGAAGAGTTGAATTTGAGTGTCAAATGGGACATCGTAACCGATTTTTTGGTTACGTGGTTTGGTGGTCACGTAACCAACATGCGACTGAGAACGATTGTTCGCATGAAATCCGCAGGCCTGCAAAACGTCCCTGCTTTTTAGCTAACAAAATGTCCCCGCTTTTTAGCTACCAAAACGTCCCGGTGGTATTACATATGTAATACAAAAATGTCCCTGCCTATGAATGATACGTATACATAAAACCTCTTTTTAAGTTTAGCAAAGAGAAGTTTAATTCTAATTTATTTGTTGTATATGTGAATACAGTGACAGGTTTTTGGGTATAAGGGAATACAGTGACAGTTTTTTGGTTTTCAGAACAGTTCATATCACCACACGAAGAAAAGTACTTATAGCGCTGGGCCACGCTAACTGTAGCTAACCTGTGCCCACTGTTCTTTCTTACTGGAAACTCTATGTAGGCTAGGCCTATATACAACTGCATTAAAAAGTGTGATCGCGGCAGTAAATTGTAATTTGTATTTTCATTTTCCTTTGAAGTAACAGAAAATCTAGCCTAAGCCTACTAAAGTAATAAAAACATTACAAGAAGCTGACCAAATAGTTACAAAACTATCATAAAACTACCAAAGATTCAACCCGGGTACGTTTTGGTAAAGGTACGTTTTGACTGGTAAGTGATTCAAGTACGGTAGGCCTACCTTGAGTCGGTCACCCAAACATTATGAAGCCCATGAGAGTGATATCAGAACACATTCCATGAATGATATCACCATTATAAAAAAAATCATAAGAATAACACTAGGCCTAGATGTAGGCTAGGCTGGGTAAATTTCTTCTAAAAATGGGAGTAAATGATCATTTTTGACAGTTTGAGTTGTTGTCATGTTGTGCTGGAGTTTTCTTCTTCTTCTTCTTCTTTCAAATGCAGCACAAACGCCAGACAAGGCTATCCCGTGCTGTTGAACTAGGGCTAAGGGAGTCGGATGAATAGAATAACTAGCTATAACGATTTTGATCGAGGGCTAAGAGCTGGTTTTTAAAGCTGTCCACTGATGGGGCACAGCGAGCCTGTTCCGGTAATAGGTTCCAGCTAGGGATAGTTCTTGGATAGAGAGATTTCTGATAGCAAAGCTTGTTAGTGGAGGGATAATGGTATAGATACCTTCCACTAGTACGACGGGTAGTCCGTCGATTAAGATTTGAAGGGTCAATAAGATGATTCCTTACATTACTTGGAAGTAATCCATGCGTTTCTTTATACATAACAACAAGACGAGCCCTAAATCTTCGAGTTTCAAGGCTGTCCCATTTAAGATCTTTAATCATCTCAGAAACACTTGATTGGCGACTGTAGTTGTTAAAGATGAATCTGGCAGCATGCCTCTGGACATTTTCTATAGAATTCTTTTCGGATTGGGTATAGGGGTCCCACACCGTACTACAATAATCGAGAATGGGTCGGACAAGAGCAAAGTACGCTGCAGTCTTAGTATCTTTATCACAGTGCGAGAGGTTTCGCCTCAATAGGCCTAATGTCCGTTTTGCTTTGGATACAATTTGGTTAATATGTCTTTTCCAGTTCATACTAGAAGAGAGTTCAACTCCTAGGTAAGGGTGGTGATTAACCTGCTCTAAAGTATGATTAACCATTTGGTAAAAATAAGGATTTGGATTTGCTTTATGGGAGACTCTCATAGTAAAACACTTAGATTTATTAAACCCCATCTGCCAGATTGATTCCACTGACACAGATTGTCAACATCATGTTGAAGAATTTTTGTGTCCTCTATGTTTTTTTGTTTCACGATACAGGACACAGTCATCGGCAAATAACCTGACGCTTGATTGAATATTTGCCGGCAAGTCGTTAATATAGACTAAAAAGAGTAAGGGTCCCAAGACCGTACCCTGTGGGACACCAGAAATGACTTTAGATTTGTCTGAAGACGTTCCATCAATTAGCACCCTCTGGTAACGGTTTGTTAGGAATTTCTCAATCCAATTTAAGATGTTATTACGGATTCCAACATGCTTGAGTTTGTTAAGAAGTCGCTGGTGGGGAACTGTATCAAAAGCCTTGCTGAAATCCATTATGATTAGGTCAGCTTGGCTTCTGTTATCTAAAATCTTCATTATATCGTCAACAAGGGCAGAAAGCTGAGTTTCGCATGATCTCCCTTTACGAAAACCGTGTTGAACATCAGCAAGTACATTAAATTTGTCAAAGTGATCCATAATATGACGGTGAATAATATGCTCTAAAAGCTTGCAAGGGATGGATGTCAACGAGACAGGCCTGTAATTCGCAGGGTCCGATCTTTCACCCTTCTTATAGATGGGGGTTATATTAGCATCAAGCCAGGCTGCTGGTAAACATCCACTTGACACCGACTTTTGGAACAACTTCTGAAAAATGGGGGCAATACTGTGGGCACAGGACTTTAAGACTCTGGCAGTGACATTGTCAGGCCCAGCAGCCTTGTGCACTTTAAGATCAGTTAGCAGCTTAAGGACACCGGTGGTTGAGATCTTAATGTCCCCTATAACAGGGATGGGACTAGAATCGATAACAGGCATACTATTTAGATCTTCTTTTGTGAATACAGAACAAAACTGATTATTCAGGGCTTTGGCTTTATCTTTGGAAGTGGACAGGAGTCTTCCATGAACCTGCAGCGGCGAGATACCAGAAGTATCAGTCCTCTTAGATTTAATAAAATTCCAGAAAGGCTTAGTATTATCTGATTTCAAGCTACCCCCGATAATGTCTCTAACGTAGCTATTATGAGACATTCTGATTTTCCTATCAATACTTCTCCTTAATTTCCTAAATTCAAATTTATGGGAGGACTGACCATACTTCTTGACCTTATTGTAAAGTCTCTGTTTTCGTCTAATGTCCCTCTTAATTAACCTGTTAACCCATGGATAGGAGAAACGACTTGAGCTTAACTTTGCAGGAATATTCTTGTCAATAGAGTTAAAGAGAGTAGTCATGAATAATTCATATAGTTCATCCATGGATGAAGAACTGATTAATTTTGGAGTTAGCTTGCTATTGAGCTCTTCCATATCATCATCAATATTTGAGAAATTAGCTTTGTGGTACAAGAACACTTTTCTTTTAGGTGGTCTGAAAACCTTTGGTTTAAACAATGCATTTACGATAACTACGTCATGATCACTAATGCCACTATCAACGTGGACGGAATCAACCCGGGCTGGACTGTTTGTAAAACAGAGGTCCAGGATGTTAGACTCACGAGTAGGCTCCTTGACAATCTGGTGTAAATTGAAATCATTAGCGATGTCGATCATAAGGTTGCTGATGGCAGGATAGCTTCCACCAGTTTTAAATGACATAGTATCCCAATCCACACTGGGTAAGTTGAAATCCCCCAAGAGCCACACGGCAGCATTTTTAGGAATCTTTGATAGGGATAAATCAAGGTGCAACAGGTAGTCCCGATCTGTTGACTGTGGTCTGTAAAAAGCCCCAATATAGACTGGGGATAGCCCCTTAACGTGCAACAAAATCCATGTACTTTCACAATTTGTAATGAGGTTTGGTTCAGAAGTTACAATAAAAGTATTTTTTACAGCAATAAATACCCCTCCTCCCTTGGAGGCCTCGCGATCCCGCCGAAAAACATTATACGAGTTAGGGAACACTTCACCTGTAGCGATAGAGTCATTAAGCCAGGATTCTGTACCGATAACAATATCGGGGTCCTCCGTGGCAAGCATCACTTCAAAGCTCGGAAGCTTAGCTCTAATACTTTGACAGTTTACATTAATGATTTTAAGCTTTTTAAGATTAGTGGGCAACCGTTTCTGAAAGTTTCTTCACTTTCATATGTTTATTTGTTGGCCATAGCGTGCCTGTCTTACATTTTGTATGCAGTGACCAACTCAAGGTACACTCACCATACTGGAGCCTGATGATGGAAGGAGACCATTCGCAGTGATTTGGAGAAGTATTTAAAATAATTTTTAGGCCTTTTAAAGAAGGTCTTTAGCCACCCTTACTGGAGGTATCATGAGTCGATCACTTTATGAACACTGACAGAAAACAAAAAACCATTAAAGAAAATGATTGACGATATGTAGTAATATTTTTGGATCTTGTCCCAGACCTTGCCAGTTTGCATCAAAGAGGTTAATGTTAGGCCTAGGCCTAGTTCATTAGGCTTACGTAGGAAGGAATAGCATACTTTGGATGTTATTTTTTCATAAAAGAGAGTCGTCCTCAAAATGTTGTTACCTATTTATTTAGTGTTGAAAAATGCCTCTGAAATGGTTATTTTGAGAACGACACTTCATCCACTTTTAAAATAAGCACAGCCTAAATGTGAACTTGAAATATTACACACCCCTATCCTACTGTACATGTGTAATAGTTGAGGCCAGTTTGTACAAACCAGCCAGATCTGGGACAAGATCCCTACTTGGCCTAGGCGAGGCCTAACGTTAGGCCTAGGTAACGTTAATCCTGACTAGGCACATGTATAGCTGGCTGCGGATAGCGCCCTAAACACAGTCCTTACAATGACCCAGTGAAAATCCTGGGTGCTGGACCAGCACAGTGCTGGTCGAAATTAATTTTCTTCTTATAGCAAAGCTAGGACTTAAATTCTTCATAATTTAGGCCTAGGCCTTCTACCAGAACTTATCCTTTCCAAATCTTACACAAGTAGGCTTAGGCCTATTGCAGTCATTTTTGATCACTTAAAACTTCTGCGTTGTCCAAAAATTTGAAAAGCAATCATCAGCTTTGTCCCTTGGTAGAATTTACTGTAGTATTTGAAATATTTGTTGATATCAGAATGTCATGTGAGTACTAACATTGTGACATCCCACAAAAATTGTGATCTCTGTAGTCCCCATACAACCATGTAGCAAGTTGCTCTGCAAATATTCCATAACAATGTAGCTCATTATTATACTGATGTAAACAAAGTTCCTTTACAGTTTCCTGTAGCCACATAGTAAATTCCAGGGTGCGAAAAAGTTGCTGATGCTGTTTCGTATTTTTGAATCTTTCCAGAAGATCTCAGTGATCAAAAGCATTTGCAGCACTCCTGCAAGATTTGGAGAAGAAAAGTCATGGTAGTAAATTAAGATATTAGGTCCAAAATTTGCTGTGAGATGAAAGTGAATTTCCACCAACACGCAGACGGCCGATCCCCCTGCTATTTCCATAGGTGGTTGTGATACTAGTTGTAAGGACTGTGTAGTGAACTATAGGTGAACCAACATATACTGTGTGAGCCTACGTGTGAGCCTACCTATTCAACCCCATCTGGTGAAAGCCACTGGTGAAAGCCACTTTTTGGACCTTGTTTTCACCAACAACCCTTTCATTGTTGACTATTGTACTGTAACTGACAATTTATATGGCTGTGATCATCAGGCAGTTGAAGTTGTATTCAGTATCACCTCTCATTCAGCAAAACGTGTTACTAAGGAAATCTATAACTTAAAGGATGCTAACTTTGACTTGTATTTATCTGATCTCTCCAAAATTAATTGGATGGATTGCTTTGATGGTAATGTTTATTCCACATGGCAAAACATTTCAAACCAGTTAAAAATGTCTATTAGTAGAACAATTCCTGTAAAAAAGGTATGTATAAAGCATGGCACCTCTCAACCATGGATTTCAAAAGAAATCAAGAAACTATGCAGAAAGAAAAGAAATTTATACTTGAAAGCCAAACAGTGTGGTACTATTGAATCCTGGGAATCCTACAAATTAGCCAGTGCCCTATGTAAGAAGGAGATTCGTAAGGCTCATAGGGCATTTATATTAGGCATTGCAAAGGACTCAAATCATAATTTGAAGAAATTCTGGAGATTTATTAGCTCCCAAAAAAGGACATCCAGTGTGACATCTCTCTACTTTGGTGAAACCTTATTTACTTCTGCAAATGAGATTGCCCAAAATTTCATGCACTTTTTTGCCTCCCATGGATCCCAGCCATACATACCAGTGGATGTTTCAAATTTGGACTCATCTTGTGACTCGTCAAATGTTTCTATCAATTTCTCTAGTTTTACTGTGAATGAGGTCAATGACATCCTACAGCACTTAAACACAAGTAAATCAGCTGGTCCAGATGGGCTTTTGCCAATTTTTCTTAAGCTTGGAAGAATGGTGCTATCCCATGTCCTGTGTCAATACTTTAACTTTTCTGTCTCTAATAGAATGGTACCTTTGGAATGGAAAATGGCAAATGTTGTACCTGTTTACAAAGGGTCACCGAAGCCAGTAGCTGTTGCTTCAAGCTATAGACCAATTTCATTAACACCAATTGTTAGTAAAATTTTGGAAAAGCTTATTTGTTCAAGGTTCATGAAATTCTTTGATGAAAATAATATTCTTGGTACAAACCAATTTGGCTTTCGCCCTGGGAGAAACTGTGAGCTAATGCTATCTAAAGTTCATCATCTTATTTCCTCGTCATTGGATTCTTCTTCGTGCAATCTGGTGGATGCTGTTTTCCTTGACTTTAGCTCTGCTTTTGACAGAGTGCCACATAATAAGCTCGTTTTAAAGCTTCACAAGTTGGGGATAAGAGGAAGCATTCTTGCCTGGATTCAGGACTTCCTATGGATGCGCCAACAAAGAGTAGTTTTTCAAGGGGCGTTTTCTGAGTGGACCACTATCTATAGTGGAGTTCCACAGGGATCTGTTTTGGGTCCCATACTGTTTCTTGCTTATGTCAGCGATATTTCCTCTGGTCTTTCCTCAACAATGTTTCAGTTTGCTGATGATCATACTATTATCCGACCTATTACTTGTGAAGGGGATAAGGATATTTTACAGAATGATTTAAACACTGTTTTCCAGTGGTCTATTGATAACGAGCTTCCACTGAATGTATCTAAGTGTGCTATCATGCACATCTCTAGGTGTAAACCTAACAATGCCTTATTTCATGATTATTGTCTTGGAAGCAATCCTCTCAATGTTGCTGAGAATTATGAGCTCCTAGGTGTTCTGTTTAGCAGCAATTTTTCTTTCAACAATCATCTCGAACATATTTGTAAATCTGCTTCTAGACTAGTAGGATTTGTTTCTCGTTGTACAAATGGGATGCCTCATGATTCTTTCTTACTTTTATATAAGACTCTTGTCTTACCTGTTTTGTTGTATTGTGGTTCTATTTGGCACCCTTTTAACGTATGTCATTTAGACCGTATTGAAGCTGTACAAAGGAGGGCTACCAGAATTTTGTATCAGAGGAAATTTCCAAATGAGATAGTTTCATACGAAGACAGGTTAAAGCATTTTAGTATTATCAGTATCAAGCACAACCTTGCATTACAGAGACTTGCTCTTGGTCATAAAATTGTTCATGGGTACTGTCCAGCTGAATTTACTCAATTCATTAGACCTAGCACTCGTGCCCCTGGAAGGCTTCTTCACTGGACTGCGAAGACTCAGACTTTCTATAATTCCCCCTTTGTTCATTTTACAAGACTTTGGAATGATCTTCCTCTGGATTTGCAGGAAATTCCCTCTGTGAGGAGCTTTCGTAAGAGACTATCTGATCATTATTTATCTATGTATTAGGTATTCTTAAGATAAGGTAAGGGGTGCACTCACTTCACTGTGTGTGTTTCAGATCTCTGGTCTATACCCACTTACCTGGTACCTTCACTATTGTTTGTACCAAATATGTAATAATAATAATATATAGTCCTTTCTTGAGGACTGGCCTAGGCCTATATTTTAGTGTTGTCTGGATTGAGTAATCTGTAGAAAATGAATTTTGAAATGGAAACGGCAGTAACTTTAGGCCTACACAACAAAATGTTTATGAAGGAATCTTGAGACAATCACAGCAGAAAAAGAGCAGACAAAATATGCTTAATTACCACACTTTAAGAATAATAATGATAATAAACAAAGAAAATGTTGTCTTTTCTAACAAAATTTTTACTGAAAGCTTCATCAAAGACATTTTGTTCATCATGTTTAGTAACATTTGCAAAAATCTAGTTCATTCTAGCCCGCTGTGGGCTGGGGGTTGTAGAATATGCCCACGGTATTCCCCGCCTGTCGTAAGAGGCAGAGAAAGGGGAGGACTAGAACTGTATTTGAAAGAGAACTCGAAGGGTATTTGAACTTTACGTTTTTATCTGGCTGACACTATATAACACATTCGTGTTGGTGTGTCGTTAAATCCCATCTAAACTAGTTCATTCTTTATGCTGAAACTTGAAAACTTGGCTGTGAGTAATGTTTTACTTTGAAAATGGAAAATTTTAAAGCAAATACTTGTTTTTGATGTTGTTTGAAGAATATGCATTGTAGATTATGCTTAGGTTGTAGGGTTGTTGCGATATGAAATTTTTGATATAGATATTGCAAAAACTTTTCCTCCACTACCCAAACGATATCTCTAAATCTCTAAATTGCAATATCATGTGATCAGGGTTGTGTTTACTATGGCACCTTTTCAAAAGTTTTGGTACCAGCCACCGCATAGTGGCTGCAATAATGCTGCGAACCTATCAGTGTGGCCGCCAATGCTGATGTGATTCACGACCAACAGAGATGGCCAAAAAAAATCCTGAACACTGTGTACCATTATTTTCAGCCACAACTTTTTTACGGAGCTGAAAATACGGAATACACAAAAAGAAACAGCCTTAAGGTTTGCTCACACGAGTGGTGAGTCAGAGGTTTGAGTCTGCGATCAGCCGATTTGCATCAGAAATAAGCACTGAGTCAGACAGGGAATTCAAACAAAAGACCCTCATTAGATCGTATTCAGAATGTCTTGGCATTCAGAATAGTTGAGAAAAATTTGTTACGTTTCCTTCAAAACAAATATTACCAATGAAAGGAGTAGGGCTGCCACGATATTTATTTTTCAGTTCTTGATATCGCCAATGTTACCACGATGATATTGCCATATCGCATACCTGTAAACACTGTGGCCTTTACATTTGCCATGAACATGCTAATAATCATATTATCCATATCAAGGACATACATAGTACATTGAACAAACCCAACAGAATTCAATTTTAAGCTTAAAGTTTCATGAAAAATCCATTTATTTCAAGACCAAGGCCTTGGCAAAAGTAGTAAAACTGAAACAGATGAATCTGTCTGCACATGAGCATTAGCTTCTACAAACAAAGAAATAGCTTAAGGCCACTTACATAACCAACATTAGTTTGGCCTTTAACTAAGGCTGTCAGTTTCCCTTTAATCTCCTAAATGTTTAAACAGTCCAAATAAACGTTCGTTTACCTTTTAAATGGTGCCCATATTTTGAATCAACAGTGCATAAATGCATTACTAGTTCTATTGACCATGCACAACGATATTCCCAACACATACAAGCTTTTTAAAACCTGCACGTTGAGATCTAGCAATCATTTCACCGACTTTTTTTAATTCACCCAAATTTATCAGTGAATGAAAGCAAGTGTCAAATTCACAGTCAGTAATTGTACATTTGATATAGGGCCAAAATGTACGCAAACGACATTACGGTAGGTCATGTCTGTGTTCTGTACAGAAATTTCATGTGAAACGCACATTGAAAGCACAGTAAAGTCAGAGCATGTGTATAGGTCTGTAATTGCATGTGAACAATAAGACATTAGGCTATGCACCTGCTCTATACAGAAGCTGATGTACATCGCAAGAACATTGGACGTGGTATGGAAAATTACAGCATTTTTTTTATGGCTGCTTGTACCGCTAAATTTCCAGTTGTTACATCGTAGTTTGCATTAGTTTATGGCGGTGCTTTTATACATATCATGCATGTTAATTTGTGTGAAATTAAAGTGTGCTATGTACTTTTGTGATTTACGCAATAACGATTTTTTCCTTTTTTTTCAGATCCAACATTTGGGTCCTCTTTTGCTCTGAGGAAAAGTGGAAGCTTAGGAAATTTAACAAAGAGAAGCACAGCAAATCTTGCCCCTTCATTTGGTAGTACCAGGTGAGGTCAACTGTTGTCATAGTGTAGTTTGATTTTAGTCTAGTTTGAATCCTGGTCAAGAAGTCAGTTGTGGAGGAACTCAGCCAGAATGGTCAAAGAAGATAAGGGCTCACTATCGCTAAAACATGACTCTAAAATGATACTGTCCTGGGCCTAATGTGAAACTATATGATCACAATAATGGTTTTGTGTTCTAGCTCCACTATAACTAGTAGTTATGATTGAGTCAGTTCCTTTCAGAATTAATCCAACTAGAGCAATTATGAATAATTTTTCCCATTAAAATTATCCATTGACCTTAATGCCTTTGCCTAGGATACTAAGAGACGTCTGTAACTGACTGGACCTCTTAGATCCAAAATTTTTACATAAGTCAAATGTAACTTCTGGATAACTTCTCTGGCTTGTTCAAAACTTTTTTTCATTAGGAGTTCCACATACTGTATTGGACAAAGGAAGGTACAGCCTAGACTGGGAAGGATCATGGGGGAAATCTTGCATAAATAGTGTCAGCTTCATGGCACAAAAATACAGAAAAGAGATAGTTCTGTTTATATTCAATGACATATAAAATTTTCATACTAACCCTTTGTCTTTCAGCAAATCAACAGCCAAGGCACCTGTGGATTTGGACAATATAGAGGCTGAATATATCAAAAACCTGCAACAACAGATTTATTTCTTGGAGCTGGAATCCAATTTTCTATATCCTTTATCATAATGTTATTATTTTGGAATCCTGTAATGATTTGGTTAGTTTTGGTATTACTAAAAGATTACAAGAAGAATTTGCACAAAGTACTAATAACAGTACTGATGGAATTTTTTAATGTCATTAAAATACAGATGCATGCAGTACTGTCTTTCTTAATTGATGGATAGTCATATGAGATATAAATTTGTCTATTTGACATCTGTAACATTCAAATTAAGTCCTATACATCATTGATTGCATAATGAATTAGCTGCTCTCTTTCCTGACTTGGTCATCATTTTTCTAAGATTTTGATATTTATTTTCTTATTTTTTTTACCAAAATAATGAATTTGCCTGAGAAATTGATAGTGTTAATAAAAAGGGGTGGTTTTGTTTGATCACCACACATTTGCCCTCCTTGACTGAATGCATTTACCCGTGACCAAGCTCGAAAAGCTACTGACCTGCAACCAAAGATGACAGAGGAAGCAAGCAGAATGCTGTCTAAACTGAAGGTAAATTTTATGTTGCTTCTAACAGTCTTTCATATTTTTATAAGCTTGTAAATATCCTGAAATTTTCCTCATTTGGAAAGAGACACTTTCTCCATGTGACAGGTATGCACCATGTGATGCATATCTAGGTGGATTCAAGCAAATGTCATGAAAGATATTCTAGTGGGGTGGGGGAGGGGGCATATCCACATGGGATTTAACCTCAACAGATGCAGCAGCTAATATGCCTTTTGTCTTTTACCGCTACATTCACAGATCTCCCATTTACTTGATGGCATTGACTTAGAGGTTTTAATACATGATACCAGTGATTACCTTCGAATAAATAACTCATGAATTGTAACCCCCATACCCAGATGATGGGGGGGGGGGGGCTGTTGCAACACTTTTTCTAGGGATGTGCTATTTACTTAGTCTCTGCTCTACCAAGAACTTGACTGTACTGTATGGGCTGGGAAAATTATGGGAATTTGCAAACCTTTTTTCATCGAATTCTAAAACTAGTAAAAAGGTCCACAATAAGTAAGCCGAAACATTTTGTTAGATAGCCTTGCCATGCGGCTACCTGGCTCTGTTGCTTAGTCAAGTTCAGGCTGTGGAAGATTTGTAATGCCAAGGATGCCAATGAAACTATTGAAAATATGTTTAGGGGAAAACTCTTTCTTACAGTATAACTTGCTATCATATGTCAAATGGGTGGGGGGGGGGGGATAATTTATGAAGTCAGAAGACGTCTATGAATTTATAGCAGAATAACACCTGGCTAAAGTATATTTTTCCTTGTAATGAAGGAATTACAGTCAGATATGGATTCACTACAACTTGAAGTGAGAAGGAAGGAGTCTAACCTGGATATGGTGAACACAGAAAAAGAGAGACTGGACGGGAAATTGAGGCTGCTGGAAGGTAAGTCTTTTTTTATTGTAACAGACAGAAGGGTAAATAATGAAGATCACTCCTCAGTATTTTGGCTTAGATGGTATACAATGTATGGAATTTTCATTAAAGTGTACCTAAAGTCTAAAATTTCAAAAATATAGTTCAGAAACCTTGAAAGATACATCCCAATGGTTTAACTCCCATCTTCACCAGACATTTCTCTCTTGAGATATAAAATGTTGCAAGGTAGTCACTCAATTGAAAATGGCAGCTTGCACAATAAAAGAATTTAATTTCAAAAGAAAACAGGAGCTGGTAATGGAGTTGTACAAGAGGGACATCACAGATTATTAGGCAATTGACTGTTCTAAATTAAGTGAATAAATTTTAACATTTCATTCCTCAGCAGAAGAGTAAGGTGTAAAGATGGGAGTTGAATGAATGAGATTGACTTTCCAACTCCAAAATATATTCTTGTAATTCTAGATTTTAGGTACACTTTGAGCCCAGGATTTTACATAGTATTCAAATATATTTAGCAAGTTATGAAGCTAAATACAAATTACTGAGCTTAAAGTGGGCATGACACGGCCAAAGTAAGTTTCTCAGTAAATAATCTTTAGGTACATCTTGAAATAAAACTGATGTTTTCCGGACTAAACTACGTCCATGTATACCGAAATATGACCATCTGAGTTCCCAAATACTGGCCACGCTCAGCCCATCTGTAATCTGAAAGTGAAAAAACCGTATGTGAGCGCGTCTCAAGACCTCACGTCATTGGCGGCACAGTAGCACTACGTCCTGTGCTAGGCAACTCACCCATCGTTCTACACAAGGAATCATGTGCATGCCAATGTGCGTCAGCTCATACATCATTGCAAACACCTGTGCTACGATGCTAGAGCAGCGCATCATCAGATTGTGAATGATGTGTCACTGCACGGTGACTACTTAGGTTCACAGTAATACCGTCACTGAGCAACCCACTGAGTATAGGCGTGCTTGTTGTGGACTGTCCATACATATGCATAGCTGTTCTGTACAGCACATCGACTGTGTACCTTTTTGCACACATTGCTGAGGCTTATGTATAGGGCCACCGATTTTCCGTGAAAAAAAGAGTCGATTTCCGTTACAGCAATTTCAAATTCCGTGAAAATCCGTGCAAGCAATTTGCCAAATCGGTGACTTTCTGTTTTGCATTGATTAGTGTGTTAGGCCAGTGCAGCCTAACCAGACTAAAATCCATTCACCAGCCTAACGTCTACACATATACATAATGGACAAAAGAAAAAAAAGCCCAAACAACTTGACTTACGATTGTTTGAGTGTGGGTCCCTTCTTCTTCTTACATAGTAAAAGATCCGTTTAAAATTATTTCCAAATGATATGCAGGTACTAAATCCGATAATTATTCCACAATTGAAGTCAGTCAGTCAGAACGTTATGATCGTTTGATCATGAACGTAAAAACAGAGCAAAACATGAAACTTGAGTAATGTGCGCAACGGTTTGTTATGGCGCACACATGCATACTGTACAGTACACCTGTAGTATACCATACATACAGTACATGATACAGTATAAACAAGAATCAGCTACAGGCAACGGGATCGCGGGAAAACTTTGCAAGACTGAGCAACATTAGACCTACCGAAGGCTAGTAAATGCGCAACTCGCACCTGGTCCCACATACAGTAAGCATCAGAGGGGTGAATTTCAACAGTTTTCTATCAGATTGTAGTCTGCTAGAGCCGTTTAGTGTTACATACAGATTTTTAAACTTTTTCTTTTCATTTTGCCCTCTTGATTGCAGACTTCTTTAGCATTCTGAGAGATTTTTGAAGTTCCGTGATTTTCCGTGAAAAAATTAAAATTCCGCGATTCCGTGACAATTTCCGTGATCGCGGAAAATCAGTGGCCCTATATGTAGGCAAGCTAAAACATGCACCCGCATATGTACGTGTTCATATTGGCCATTGATGTGCCTCGAAGCCCCCAACACAGTCTGTGCTTTGTGCTTTGTATGTTGTGCTGCGCGGGTATGGTGATGCAAATCTTTTCATGAAGTTGCAAAGATAACTTTACCTCAGCGTTACATTCACATCTAGATATGCGTCCTTATATAGCGTAGTGCTTCTCTGCCAATTGCTTCATAAAAGTCAGGTGACCTGTTGCAGCATTTCTCGAAATTGGATTTTTGTACGTTTTTCTTCAAATTTCATTTGTACCGAATTGCACAGGTTTTAACTGTGTGTGAAATGATATTTGTACAATACTGTATCCAGTCTTGCAATACACAAAAGTTATTTTGGCCATGTCATGCCCACTGTAAAGAAAGGTTTTCCTTGCATAGTACTGCTCATTCAATCAAGCAAAACATTTGTCTTCAGACAATCACATCCGGGAGAAGAAATTGCTAGTGGAGGAGATTGTGACCTTGAAGAAACAGAATGACATGATTCAGAGGGAGATAAATGATAAAGAAGGTCAGATATTGAATGCTAAACATGAGCTGGATAAAGGATCATCATCACTCTCATCAGCTGAACACCAAATACAGATGCTGCAGGCACAGGTAGTTTATATAGTTGTCAGGATCCAGGGTACTGAAATAATAGCAGCCAGGGAGGCTGGTACTCAGTAGAATTATCTGGGTCTGGTATGAGTACAATGAAGAGTAGCAGGGCTGGCTTCATAAATATTCAAGACCAAATGTTCGCAGAGGGCTCTGAATTTTACACTTAGAAGTAGTAACTGGAGAGCATGTTTAATGAAAAGACTAAAGTTTGGTATAATCTAGAGTGTGTCATTTATGTTATATTTGCTTCACATCAAACATTCATTGGGACACTAAGTGTTAGCATTTCCCCATTGCTTAGTTTGTAGGTTTTTATTTGGACCCAAGACCTTGTGAGGTGGAAGGGGGATGGCCTCTGCACTGTGAAGGCTTTATTTTAGTACCTGAAAATATTTGGAGAAAATATCATTCAAGCCACTCAGTGTTAATAATATTTTTCTAGTCAAAGGGAAACAGACAGAATTTGAGCAAAAAAAAAAAAGAAATTTATTGGCATGAAAAGAGAAAGTATTCTAATCACTTTGGCAAACATGTTTCTCATGTCTAGGTGACATAATGTGATTGATCTATAGTAGATATAATTCTCATGAATTTGGAAGTTGGGAGTTGTGGGGAATAAACTCAAGCAGTGTTGTTTTCATGAATTGTATGGAACCCCAGATATGGGCCAGGGTAGGTACAGCATTCCGGGGTGACTTAAAATGTTTAAAATGGTTGTAAAATGAGAGCTAGCAAAACTGACCTGAAGCTGACATGATTTGTTATAAATTAGTATTTATACTTAAACTTTCAGCACTTTATCCCCATACAGGTATAATTAACCTCAGCACTCTAACCTCATACAGGTATAATAAACCAATGTGGGGAAAGACTAACGAAACAGATGCGATTTATGTCCATACTTCTCGATTGTTTAACATTGTTATTTTCTCTGACTAGCTTGACCAAAAGACAGAGCAGCTGAGGTCTACTCAACTTGCATTAGAGGAAAAGAGGACTGATCTCATCAAGACACAGAGTGCTCTCCAAGAGATGGAAGATAAATATTTCTCCAGTACAGCATCTGTACAAGATGCAGCAGTAGCAGACTTAAGGGTAGGTACTGTTTGTCATGCAGAGTTTGCACTAAATCTGTACTGGATGCAGCAGTAGTAGACTGAAATGTAGGTCATGCAGGGTTTGCACTGAATTTGTACAAGATGCAGCAGTAGTTGGCTGAAGGGTAGATCAGGCAGGGTTTGCACCCAATCTGTACAAGGTGCAACAGTAGTTGACTGAAGGGTTGGTCATGCAGGGTTTACAATGAATCTGCACAAGGTGCAGCAGTAGTAGGCTGAAGGGTAGGTCATACAGAGTTTACAAAGAATCTGTACAAGGTGCAGCAGTAGTAGACCGAAGGGTAAGTCATGCTGGGTTAGTGCAACTTCTGTGCAAGTGCAGCATTGGTAGACTTAATTAAAGGGTCCGAGTTGTTTCTTTAGTTTGTGTTAAAAATTGATTACACTTCTGAATGAAAGATATTTACTCAAAAATACTACACATAAGATGCCCCAAACAGTCAAACTTTCAAATACTAGTTTTCACTGAATGAAAGCATTGTATATGTTGGTGACTGCTTGTGATTGTCAGAAGTATTATAGATGGTGGTGTATGAGTTTAAGGGGCCAAGTTCCTCATTCCAGATGGTTCACATTCTCCAAACAAAGTTAACATTCAATCCTGTCTGCATGTGTCATTGACCATCACCATTTAAACTGGCTTGTAAACATATGGAGCTAAGTTGATATGGCTCTCTTTTCATAGCAATCAAAGACGGGTGACCAGTCTCATATTTTACACTTTTGGTATATTTGTGCAAATGTGCAGTGTTTAGGAACAAGAGTCTTCCTCTAAACCAGAAGGTATTTGCTCTGTCTTGTATTTGAACAATAGGTCTCTCACCAGCAGCAAGTGATATTGAAGATTAAGTAAACTGCTTTTGTTTCCTGGGCTGTCATATATTGGAAGTCTTTAGAACATCTGATTCTACAAGCATGATTTAGTCTTCTTACCTCACCTTGCATCAGATGGTAAAGAGCAAACAGTAACCAGGAGATGCTATCATACCCTAAAATTTTCATTCCTTGTTTTTCCTTCCAGTTGGAGATCCAGAATCTTCAGAGGAAGTTAAAAGAGACAGAGATGGCTGCAGAACATGATAGATATATGAAATCAAAGGTAGGCTATTTGTTACTTATGACTGCCCAGAGGTGAAGACATTTACCAGTGCTCAATGAAGCTAGCTCATTTGTCAGAGAGGTTTCACACACTGAGGAAATCACATGATTCTTTCTCTGTTGGTTAGAAAAATGACTGCACAACTTCTCCAATATTTTATCATTTTTGTTCAGATGTCTGATGATGTGAATGGTTTGGTAAAAGAGA
Organism: Holothuria leucospilota; assembly: GCA_029531755.1. NCBI lineage: Eukaryota > Metazoa > Echinodermata > Holothuroidea > Aspidochirotida > Holothuriidae > Holothuria > Holothuria leucospilota. Next base: position 14,286,334 of record CM055982.1, on the reverse strand, counting down.
ATGCCCTCTTTAGCTCTCAGGTACTGGAACTACAAAAACAGCTTGAAAGGGTAAGTAGATTGTTAAAGGTGCTACACATTACACAAGTCTTATCTTCAAGCTGTGTAATGTGGACATGGCTTTTACATTTGTAACATCATTCTCTATGAAACCAAACAGTGGTAGGAACCTGTATTGGGACTGGGTTGTAGAGTATTGGGGACAGCAGGGGGATTCCTCTCCACAATAATTTCTTTTGGGGGCAGCAGGGGATCCCTCTCCAAATTGATTTCTAGGGGGGAAGGGGATTTGGTTCAAAGGGGGTATCAAGTTGCAATATGAAAAGTCAACTTTTTCCCAAAAGGTGCGGGAAATTACCGCACAGGATTTTCAACTCGCAGAATTGTTGAGAAGAGTGCAGGAATCATGGGATCCAGCTGTCAAATGCAAACACTGGTAGAAACCCTAGTCTGATTGCCAACTTAACCCTGACCCATAGGGTCAAGGAACTTTCTAAGAAAGTAACTGCCAATATATAACAGTGAGAAGCACTAAAATGATCCATTTATCATTTCATTTAAGTTTTACTTGATTTTAATCATATGTTATGTTATTTTAATTAAGTAGTTAAATTATTGTCCGCTAAAAGGTCGTACATCAAATAAAATCACAACAAGAACTCAAATCATAAAACTCGTTAAAAATCTATTTCAGTCTTTCGGCAAATACAGCTTGTCTCTCCCGAGGCTTGTACTCGACTCTTTCATTCAATGCTTCTTTTCCCGCCTCAACGCCCAGCACACACACCTTAATCCCCTTCATTGCATTCTCCCATTCATTTATTGGTTTCGATGAAAAGAGAAACCTATGCAGTCATGATGGCGTGTGTATGTATGTGTGTATGTGCGTGTGTGTGTGTGTGTGTGTGTGTGTTTGTGACACTTTGCTCGTTAACACGATATCTCAAGAAGGGAAACTCTGACAGTTTTCAAACTTGGTACATAGATGCCCCATAATGAGAGGAAGAACCCTATTGTTTTTGGTGGGGGTCAAAGGTCCAACTTGGGGGTCACCGACCACCGGGGTCTCAAAAAACTGAAAACCTTGTTAAACACAATATCTCGAGATAGGAAGCTTGGATGAATTTCATACTTTGTATGTAGATGCGTTACGGTAATAGGAAGAACCCTATCATTTTTGTTGGTGGAGTGTGAAAGGTCATCTGGGGTCGCACCGGGGGTCAAACCCTGAAAACTTCGTTTCTAACAAGAACCCTCCTTTGTATCTCAAGAAGGGAAGCTCTGACATTTCTCAAACCTTGGTACATAGATGCCCCATATGAGAGGAAGAACCCTATTGTTTTTGGTGGAGGTCAAAGGTCACCTGGGGTCACCGCAGGGGTCAAACCCTGAAAACATTGTTAACACAATATCTTGAGATAGGAAGCTTGGATGAATTTCAAACGGAGTATGTTAGATGCATTATGGTAAGAGGAAGAACCCTATCATTTTTGGTGGAGGTCAAAGGTCACATCTGGGGGTCACGGGGGTCAAACCCTGAAAACTACTTCGTTAAACCGATATCTCAAGAAAGGAAGCTCTGACAGGTATCTCAAACTTGGTCACAAGTAGATGCCCCATATTGAGAGGAAGAAACCCTATTGTATGTTATGGTGGAGGGGCGAGAATGGTGGCACCACTGGGGTCACCAGGGGTCAACAACCCTGAAAAACATTGTTAACACAATATCCTGAGGTAGGAAGCTTGGGATGAATTTCATACTTGGTATGTAGATGCGTTATGGTGAGAGGAATAACCTATTCATTTCTGGTGGAGGTCAAAGGTCATCTGGGCTCACCGGGGGTCAAACCTCTGAAAAACATTGTTAACACAAATATCTTGAGGTAGGAACTTGGAGGGTGAATTATCATTAACTTGATAGGTGTGCAGCATGGCATTATGGTAAGAGGAAGAACCCTAATCATTTTTTGTGGTGAGTTCAAAGGTCATCTGGGGTCACCGGGGTTCAAACCCCTGAAACACCTTCGTTAAACACGATATCTCAAGAAAGGAAGCTCTGACAGTTCTCAAAAAAATGTGGTACATAGATGCACCCCATATTGAGAGGAAGAACCCTATCGTTTTTGGTGGAGCGTCAAAGGTCACCTGGGGTCACCAGGAGTCAACCCTGAAAACATTGTTAACACAATATCCCTGAGTAGGAAGCTTTGGATTGAATTCTCATACTAATAGTATGTAGATGCGTTATGGTGAGAGGAATAACCCTATCATTTCTGGTGGAGGTCAAAGGTCATCTGGGCTCACCTGGGGGGTCAAACCCTGAAAACATTGTTAACACAATATCTTGAGGTAGGTCAAGCTTGGATGAAGTTGTCAATACTTATTCGTGCAGATGCATTATGGTAAGAGGAAGAACCCTAGTCATTTTTTGGTGGAGTTCAAAGGGATTTTCCCCAAATTACCCTGGGGTCAACCGGGGGCGTCAAACCCTGAAAAACCTTGCTCTGAACATGATATCTCACAGAAAAGGACAAGCTCCTGACAGTTCTCAAATGTAGTACAGATAGGAATGCCACCATATTGAGGGGGAAGAACCCTATTGTTTTAAGTGGAGGTCAAAGGTCACCTGGGGTCACCGGGGTGTGAGATCAACTATTCTGAAAACCTTGTTAAACACTTTTTTTTTTTTCAGTTATCTCAAGAAAGAAGCTCTGACAGTTCTCAAACTTGGTACATGGGATGCGCCATATTGAGAGGAAAGACCCTATTGTTTTTGTGTGGAGGTAAAGGTCACCTGGGGTGTGACACCGTGGGTCAAAACTCAGGGGGGGGGACATTGTTAACACGATATCTCAACCCCCCCCCCCCCTCCAAGGAAGCTTTGACAGTTCTCAAATGTAGTAACATGGATGCCCCATATTGAGGGAAGAACCCTATTGTTTATTGGTGGATAGGGTCAAAGGTCACCTGGGCGACACCTGGTGGTCAATACCCTGAAACATTGTTAACCTTACAATATCTTGAGGTATGCGTAGGGAGCTCTTGGATGAATTTCATTACGTATGTGTTGCAGATAGCGTTATGGTAAGATTGAGGAAGAACCCTATTCATATTGTGGTGGAGTTCAAAGGTCATCTGGGGTCACCGGGTGGGTGTCAAACCCTGAAAACCTAGTTAACATGAATCTCAAGAAGGGAAAGCTCCGACAGTATTCTCAACACTTGGTACCATGGACTGCCCCATATTCGGCGGAGGAAGAACCCTATTGTTTTTGGTGGATAGGTCCACAAAGAGGTCACGTGGGGCTACGCAGGTGGTCAAACCCTGAAAACCTTGTTAACTCTAATATCTTGAGGTACTGGAAGCTTGTATGAATTTCATACGTAGTATGTAGATCGCGTTATGATAAGAGGAAGACCCCTATCATTTTTGGTGGAGGTCAAAGTGTCATCTGGGTCACCAGGGGGGTCAAACCTGAGACAGAGCTGCCAAACCAGCGACAGATTTTCCATATTCAGTACTCGTTGAAAATCATTGTAAATGTGAGGGAATGCGGATTTTTACTTGATAATCCGGGAAAACCTATAGTGAATGAGTAAATAGGGTCCCTTCACGAACTTTATTATCTTTCAACACCCAACATATCAAAAGACTGAGAATAGGACTACAGTATTTCACTGTAGTGTATTTTACGTCTTGAGCCCAGTAATCTATGCTGTTAAGGTTTATTGGTTAAAATTTTTGTCAACAAGGTTGATGTTAAACCAATCAGAAGATAGTTGCAGCAGATCCATCGACCATTCCATAAGCTGACCATATCATTGAAAAATTAGAAAAAAACAGAAACTAAGTGGATATTTAAGATGAACCGATCAGGAATTCAAAATGGTATACTGAACCAATACGGTACGGTTCAGTTGTAAATAGATCCCACTTTAGTTTTTTTTTTTTCCACACCAATCAGAACTAGTGTTTAAAAGCTAGTTTCTGAGTGCAGGGACATACTATCACACATAGCCTGCCAGCCAAGGTCTGTTGACTGGTGAGTAGCCCAACGTTAATGTTAGATTTGACTGTAACTGAATGGAAAATTAGCACCATAATCAAACTTAACAGCAGGAATATCACAGTATGTTGTAATATGGCTCCTCTTCAGAGTAGCATGGTAGCAGAGTAAAGTAGCATGAGTAACTTTTAGTAGAAAAAATTTACCAGGCAGATCAAGTTTTAACGTAGGCCTAGGCCTAACAGTAAGGGCCTAGGCCTAAGTGTTGTTACAGAAACCAAACAACAAACATTAGCCTACACAACACAATAACGTTAGACTCAGTACATAAATCATAATGCAGAGTTCCAAGGTTTATGGGCTAAATGTCGTTAGGCTAGGCCTAGACAAAGTCCTAGTCCTGTGACTAAGTCCTAGCCTAACTGCCATAAAACAAAAAAACAGTACAGCTAAGCCTAATTTGTAGTACAGTTTGTATGGGCTGATATTAGAGGTAGGTTACTGTAATAGCTATTGGCCTAGGCTAGGGCTAATCAAAACGCAGTTATTGCTGTCAAATGTTGGTACCCATCATCTAAGTTTTGGTAGTATTTACAAGAGAGATTTCTGTGACCAGCTGTGCATAGTCCTAGGCTAGGTTTATACTTATAGCTAGGGCTAGGCTAGACCTACAGTATGTGTACGCAAACTAGCGTGAAACCAATAAAAAACTGTGTTTACCGATAGCTTAATAAACTTCGGCGAGCTTATTTATGATCAATGCTGTCATGAAAGAACTTTTGTCTTTGTACTGAAATACTGGATGATACTCGTGATGTACAGTGTTTTTATAAGTTGTGAAAAATACAACGCAAAAAATGTGTTTCATCGCTATTGGTACACATACTGTAATGTGTAGGCTAATGTTACTTAGGAGCAATTGCCAAGTATTTAGCATAGCCTATAGGCTATACTGTGTAACGTTATAGGCCTTGGGAATACTTGGGATATTTGCTTTTGGTGTCCTTTGGTGACCCTGATGACTATCTTGGGAATTCTTGGGAAATTTTGCTTTTTGACCTCTCGTAACCCCAGATGACGATCTTGGGAAATTTTGACCAGTGACTGAAAGATATGGGACATCATGGCATTATTTGGAATAGAACATATATCATCGAAACCTCAATGCATTTTTGCATTCTGGTTAGAATGGTTCTGACGTAACCTGGCATGCCTTGCGCAAACAGCTGTTACCATAAGATTCCAACACGACATCATATATTATACATACGACAGTATTTACTATCTAAAGTAAACAATAATCCATAGTATATCAGGGTTTTCTTTAGCATCTGTTCTTTATAATTACTACTCATAAATAAAATTTAAAACTTTGCCATAAATGTTTGGGCATTAGTATATAAAGAGCCAACTGTAATTTTGGAGAGGATCTGGCCTCTAGGCCCCTTTTATTTCAGTTCCAGCTTATTAGAAGAGTTCTGAGAGAGGTACGTGCCAATGCAGAAATAATTTTGAAAACTTATTTCCACACAGGAAAGGAATTTAAGAGAGTCAAGAGATTCCCGACATTCTTCCAACATTACAGAACTGGTCTCTATCAAAGACAAAGAGAAACATCTACATCTTGAGCTGAATCAAACAAAAGAAGAATTGAAGACAGAGAGGGAAAGAGTGGCTCAGTTGATGCAAGCGGTTAGTAAAATTACCTTTGTACTTAAATTGCTTAAACCTTGCATTCAGGTGGTTGTGTTAGCCCATAGAGCAGTTAAAAGTTTTTAGTTCAGCTCATTGCAACAACAAAGAAAAACCGGTGTCAGCTAGGAAGCAAAAGTGATATTGCCAAAATGATATATCAGCGGCAAAATATCGATAATATGGTTATTATACATAATTTTGTTATCCGCCACATAAGCTGCACTGACAGTTGGCAACTTGCAATAGACCCTTTTCCAAATAGCAGCTACAAAGGGTTATGGGATAGACTTTAAGTACGTATTTTTTTTGTCTACAGTAAAATGCCATTGACGAAAACAAGACACACCAAAACTCGATCCCACAATCCTTTGTAATTGCTATTTGGAAAAGGGTCTATTTACACACCACACAATGATTTGTGTCCATGGTGCACTGAACTCTTCCAGTAATACCTTCCCATTCCACTACGTAGACTTACTACATGACTGTGTGCTTGTAGCATATTGGGGTTGACATGATTGTTCCTGTCACAACAAGAGGTGAATCTACGTAATACAAGACCTGAGCTTCATTTGAAATGGAATATCGATACTTCCAGTATTTGCTTTGGAATGCTCGTACGTATCAGAAGTGATAGGTCAGCATTGATGAATAGTGTAAAATATTGATATTTTAGTAGTATCGGTATTCTAACTGAGTGGTATAATGTTGATATTTCCTGTAATATTGTGTTTTCTATGTATGTATTTTGTTCCAAAGTGGGTATCGCAAACATTACAAAAGGGTATTATACATATTGTATATTGTCAATGTACCTCCACTGCTTAGTGTTAACAGGACTTTGAGCCAAAAACATTCCATTTGGGTCAAATGTCTGACAGAAACTTATTCACATAGCCACAGTGTGATCTCAGACAAACAGTTATGTCCCTAATTCCCTATTCATGTAGAATCAGTATCCACCTCATTTAGCCCAGGTAGATAACACCTAGCTACCCCAGGAAAATATTTATTTCTTGGGAATGAAGCTGTTATTTCACAATGGCTATGATTATCTTTATGCACAGAAATGCAAAATTTCCCTTCCTTTACCAGAATTTTCCCCAAGTTTCCCTGGAGAGAGCCTCCTGGGATCCAACTATATCCATACATAATACACATATCGCTTTGTGTATTCTAGTAATTAATTTCATAACTTTTCAAAGCATAACTTTCTATTTATGATCATTATTTTATTCTTCGCCTTCCATAGCTGACAAAACAGGAACAGAGAAGTACCCATCTATCACTTGAGCACAATACCACAAAGAGTAAGGTAGCAGAAATGGAGGCACGACTGTCAAGTGTAGAGAATGAAAACACTCAGTTACGGAGGGATAAAATGTTATTGGTGGACCATGTCTCAGAATTGCAAAAGCAAGTGAGTACTATACTATTTGGGGACTTCCATCTTCAGTATCATCTAAGTTAGGAAAAAACTCAAGCATTCACTCTAACCTTACTTTGTCACACCAGCTATAAATCTTACAAAAAGTCTGTCTTTGTGCCTCTTGCAATTATGATCTTTCAAATGGTAAAAATTGCACATGCAAAAGCAAAGCAAGGATTAACCTTAACCTTCTATTAATAATTGTGTAACAAACATGCTGTCATTTGATTTTAAAGACCCATACATGAACAAGGATACCAGGTTACACTAACTCAAATTTTGGGTGACTGTAAAACATTTTGTGGCGGTTTAAGATCTAGTTTGGTTGTTAACCAGTTAACTGCATATGAGAGGTATATCCGTCATATCCTAACTTCACGCCACTGCGTATGACGGATATATCTGTCTGTGATATATTTGTATGCAAATTAATTCTGCAGTGGGGTAAAGTTACGATAATTTAATTCTGCAGTTAACTAGTTCAATGCAGTATTTTCATAGTCAAAAATTGGCCTCATAGCAGTGTAGTTACTCAGCTATGTACACATTTGTCTTTCATGAGTGCATCAGTTGAAGATGGGCCAGAGGTATGTATGCTTTTCTCTCCATCCTCCTCTTCTAAAGAAAATAGTTAAAGTGGCAAGGTAGATGGTTTCCAATTCTTTTTGTCAGGTGGGTCAGAAGGAACAAGAAACGTTACGTTATCAATCTCACATCCGGACTTTGGAAGGAAATCTTGAAGATGAGAAGAAACGAAGTCATTTGGAGACAACCATGCAAACCCAAAAATGGAGTGAATTTGAAAAAATGGCAGAAAGTATGAAAAATTTATCTCGCAGTATGACAGCCAGGTCAATAACTCCAGAATACTGATAGATAGGTCTCTTCCAGTGAGTGGGTTACATTGGTAAATGTTTTCCGTCCAGAACCTGTTACACACATTTCTTGGTTGATTCATTAGGGTATGCACTAAAGGCTGTATGCTAATGGTACCATGACAGATTCTTGGAAGCACAAGGGGAAAACATGTAATGATTTGAATGAAATTCTTTGAAATGGCAGGCTAGTGTATTGCTAACTCAGTAGTTGTTAAACTGTAGGTGGGCTGCCTGGTAAATTTTTAGGGTTGCCAGATTCCAGAGACTATGCAGTGATACTCACACATCGGCACATTTGCCTTTACTCATATTTGTCACAGTGAGAATGGATTTGTACTCACGATTTTGAAGTTTAGCCTTAGTACCAGGGCCATCAGAGCTGGGGGATGGAGAGGGGACTATAGCCCCCCTCCCAATAATTTCCAGTTTAAAGGAGTGTTGTTTTTGCCTTAAATCATCCAAAATGACCCTATAAATGCCCCAAACTCTAAAGTGAATGGTTCAGCACCCCCAGATTTGGAGATGTTCCAACTGCACTGAGTATTTGTGCAAACGTTTACTCATGGTAAAGGTGTCTACTGATGATGCTAGAAACCAGAGACACTTCAAGTGTCCTAGATTTACTCATGACATCATGCTTACACTAAAAGTGCACCAGATAAATTGCAAACATGTAGAAATGTCATTATTTTAACCCTTTTGCAGCGATCCCTGATTTTTGTTAATATTTTATTACTTAAACAAAATTTAAAGTTGAAATTAACACAAAAAATGTAGCAAATACATGTCTCTGTCAGATAAAGTTGTTAGAAATACAATTTTGGACAAATAAATTCAAACTGGCTGCCGATTGTCTTGATTCGTGGAACCAGTCCCCTGCACGATCTTGGCTCAACCTGAGATTGCAAATTTGGCCTTGGAATATCGTTATAACTGTTGACAGAGCCATAGTAACCATCCAAAATACTCAAGGGCATATTATCTGAATCAACTTCACTATTGTTTTTTTTTTTTTTTTTTTTTGAGTCTTATCACTACAGCTATTCATAAATCTGCATGCCAGGTGTGATTTGCACCAGGGTGGTGTCATTTGGTTTGCTACATGAATGATCACCAGCTGAAGTTACGTAAAAAAATTCATTGGGGCCACCCTTTCAAAGTACATGTAGAAGCTTCACAGAAAGCCACATGAACCTCAGATGGTATGTCCATAGTTAGCCTTAGCCTTTCAAATGCAGTAGGTCCAAACATAATAGTAGGCACATGGCTGTGAATGCAGTTCAAGTCTAATACCTAATGTTACCTAGCTGGCTTTAAAAGGGTTAAAATTGTTTTCTTTGTCAGTAATGCTTCCCCATAAGTTTGGGTTGTTTTGTGATGAGTTCCCAAAGTGGACCACAGAGGGGGAAATTGAGTTAGCACTTTCTGAACGGGTTTGCCAACAGAATCTGTTCTATCTATTTGGCTTATGTGATTACTTTAATCTGTTTCAGAGTTGAGACTCCTGGCCGGGGAGTTGATTATTAGCTTCACTTTCCTTGGAATTGCGACTCCTGGGTAATTTTCAGTACTGTCAAAAGTTTGCACAAAATCGTATTTTGGAGAATTTGTCATTCAATGTTGCTGAAGGTAGGGGATGATTCTGTATGTAGGATTCTGTTTATGTTTGGTGGATTACAGCCAGAATGTTGGAGTTGTACAAGAAATTCTCTTTATTTATCATGATTCCAACTGAAACATATGCATCTAGATCCATACAGTGCTGCATACGTTCACGTCACAGCACAGTGGTGACATTATTGTGAAAGATTCAGAAATTGCTTACATGCTGCAATAGGACCAAGAAGGCTCTTTCCAATGAATTGAGACTACTAGTTTATTTTGACTACAGACAGGGATAATCCTGATAGAAGGCTGATTTCCGTGCAAAACATATGTATAAGTGCTTCAAAGACTCAATCCTTTATGATTGTCTCAATACAAATAACATTGTAGAACATGATGATTCTGGTTGGTGCAACATTGTGGAAATTATGGGGTGATACTTTCAGTATTCTTAGTGTACAGTATGTATGCTGATCATAGAAATTAAAGTATGGGAGAATGACAACTGCCGATCTGGACTGAAGCCATTGATTTGGCTTTCTGCATGGCAACAAGGCGATGGCACATAATACAAACATCACATTCTTGCTTTTGCCCCAGTTATTGGTGGAGAAACAACAAGTTTTCAAGTTGGAATTATAAAACAAAACACTTAAGGCACCATGACTTATCCCTGTTGTGAAAATTCTTTCTAATCTTTGGGAAACAGATAAAATGACATTTAACTTCTGAAGTTGAATACACACTGCACAGAGACACACCAATCAACCAGCTTTTTGCCTCACAGCAGAAGCTCCCTCACAATTTTTGTGGCTTCACAGGTTAAATATGCAGCCATGCACTGTGTCAGCATTCTTCCTTACTTTAATATCTATAATGCTGATTCACTGAAGAGTGTAGGCAGTTACTCTAAAAAGAAACAATAGCTTTCCCAATACTGGGTAATTTAGAATGGAGACATTCAAGATATTACTTAGATATACTGTACATTTGTTGTTGTTCTGGCCATTTTTATGGTCTCTTGTGGAAACATGCAGAGAACTGTTTTCTAGTAAAATTCACATACCTGTCTACAAGATGTGTCATGAGTCAAGCAGGTTGGTGAAAGAAAAACTTATAACTGATTAGTGGAAATAGTTCCTTTTCCATCTACTAACATTAGAGCATTTAATATCTCATTGCAGGGATTGACAATTAAGGTACAGCCCTTTGGTGTGACATGATAGCTTAAACTGTAATTGTATGGGAATGTGGCTTTTCCTGTAATTTTAAGACTTCTATCATTATAAGGCCCAAAGAGGGAAGATTGCCATTGGCTCTGATTAGATTTCTTAATCTGTGTATGCTGTTAGAAATGAGTAAATATCATAAATCACTAAGAAAGGAACTAATTTTGAGTAATGTAAGATTTTGATATAACATCATGCCATCTTGAAATTCAGTACAAAACAAAGCCTTGATTGCATAGCCATGAATGATAGTTTTATGTGAAAGATGTGTGAATTTTGAAGGACTGAACTTTTATACATGCTTGTAAAATACCATTTGAGAAAATATGAGCTTCTTAAAGTTGTCACAGCCAGTCACCTTGATATGTAAATGACTTAAGAGGTACAAATATTTTGTAAATAATACCCCAAATTGTCTTTTATCTTTTTTTTTTGAAAATTCATATATTCCTTCCTCAAAAACTATGCTTATCTCTTCTCATTATTTATAAAACTCAGCTGTATACTACTGTCATTGTATGTCTTATGTATTGTGCTAAAATGTTGAATCTGCAAGTTTCTCTTGTGTTTGGTTTGAACTATTTAATATATCTTCTTACTAGATACTCCTATCATATATGTTTATAGACATACTTTTGCTGAGTAATTTAACAGCATTGTACTGTAGCTCTGTTATGTGACAGGATACTTCTCTCTTTTATACAAAAGAGACTGAGCAGGAAAATCTTAAGCCCTAATCTCAAGTGGATTACCAGGGATGTGTAGGTCATATGTCAGTTTGTTTGCAAGCTTTTTAGTTCCTCCTGACTACAACTAAACAGTTGATACCACACATTCACAAAGATTCCAGCTCCATTATGAAGAACTGTAATGTTGCATTGTTTGAGAAATGCATGTAGAGAAATGTTTGGGAGTAAGTTTGCCAACCACTTAGAAGCGATTAGCTTTAATGGTCTAGAACCTCACTGAATGTATTATGCCAGCAATGGTACTGATTATAAACAAAATACTACAGGTAAGAAAAAATGTATTTCATTATTTCATTTCTATTTGGTCTCTTTCTCAAGAAACTGAGAAATGGTTCGCACCAGATGAATAGAAAACCATTACAGGAGTATGCATCACTTCAAGTGAAGCATTTGCTAAGGAGTCTTATGTACATTAAATCAAAATCAATATGACCAAAAATATAATGAACAAACAACTGAATTAAATCCTCTTTATTCTTCAAAAATATGATTCTGAAATAATATTTTTTTTTTCATATTACAGCTTTTTGAAATAAAATGATTAACATGATAATGGTGATTTGATATTGGTTTAATATATCATTCTTACCAAGTTCTTATTTGTAAAGAAATTGATATGGAAGTGATTTCAGACTGCAGCAAGTACTATTATTTACTACTCGGTCTTACAGATCTTGCATACCTAAATGTGCTGTAAGTACCCTTCAAACCAAATGGAAATAGAGTAAAAGACAAATTTTTGCCAAAATTTATGTTTTCATATTTTTTAAAGTATGCTTTGACGAGGGATACAAAGAAACTACACATTTTGTCTGCTGGTTATGATGATGATAATAATGGATGTCCACTAAACTTATTTCAAAAAGCAATTGGCCAGATATGCAATATTAGCCATGCTAACTCTATTGTAACAAACTTCAAATATGTATCAAGCTATTAAAGACTTCATTTGAGCAGTTGCATTGAATACAAAGTCTCATTCCAAAAATAGATGAATTATAGGCTGGTACATCTGGTCCTTTATACAACTTAGTATTATATGCCACATGTTGTATCAATATCAGTAATTCCCCTTATGGAACTCTACCCTCAGAAATGAATTTCATGTGAAAATTAGAGGATGCCTGCCAGTATGATATTAATTTTAATATTCCATGTTAGATGATTTATGCAATACTCAGTTCCACAGTGACTGACAACTTAGAGCAACTATTAACCAGTTTGTGAAGTGCTGCTAAAATTTGAGGTGGGAGTCAAAAAATTCCCTCCATGTTTATTAAATCTGGTCATGACTTTAGTCATCAATTCCAGTCATAAATAAGAGTCACCTCTGATTTCAATGATTGAAAGGAGTTCAACTAAATTGCTAGTCATAGATAAGTTCTCAGATGGTAAGAGGGTAATGAGACATTCTAAAGTACCAAATTTTTCACTTTGTGCAGCTTTCAATTCAACCTCTTATAGTAAAGTTAGGTACTTTAAAATTTAGTCAGATCAGGAACTGTATTGTTGCAGTTAGATGAGATTTAACGACACACCAACACGAATGTGTTATATAGTGTCAACAAGTTTAAAACAAGGTTCAAGTCCTTCCCTTTAGTCGCCTGTTACAACAGGCGGGAAATACCGTGGGCATATTCTGCAACACCCAGCCCACAGGGGGCTGTATTGTTATAACTGAAAACCTGTCTTACTTTGATCAGGTCGGAAATTAAACCTTCCACCTGCCAACTGTTCAGCACTGCTGATTAAATGCTACTGCTTTGTACAACCTATGGTTGAATTGTGCAGTTTTCATTGGTGGGGTACCTCCCCTACGAAGGGGTATAAATTGATAAGAAACTGACCTTAGCCCTCCATTCGGTGAGGTCAGCAAATATGGCATCCCCAAAACGCAAGAAAAATGGAAATCACACTATAGCTCTAAAGCAAAAGTTTGTTGTAACATCTCTGTGTCAATAATGTGGTGGGAGCAATATGGTGGAAAAGTTCCTCCTGTTATAATTGATGAGGGAGAGGGATGTCTCGCCTCTTAGCCCACCCACTGATTTGTCACTGGCAACAACTAGTTTTAAGATTTGGAAACTGGGCATACTTATTTGCTATTTGCAGGGCATTGATATAAGCAGACAAGCCTTCACTACAGCAGAAAGTTGTCAAAAGACCTGAGTCTTTGCCGTTTTGTAATTATCTTTCCAGATGCCCTTGTCTCTCCTTTAATCATGAGCTTTATCCCAGCTGTGACTCCATGTTGGATGTCCTTTCTTGATAAATGCATGGATACCCTCTTGGCCGTCTTTGAGGCTGAGGTTATCTATCATCACTTGGCTTGCCTCCCTGCAAATATGTTCAGTAAGAAATACCAGGATAAAGGCCTTTAGAGACTGTAAACAAGGGGTTTCAGTTATATTTTTTCACTCATCACTTGGACTAGTAACCAAACTTTTGGGTAGTTTTAAGCCATTTTTCACTAGTCTGCATGTCTTGGTTAAAAATAAACCTCACACAAACTGTCAAATTTTCTACCAAAATTATGCTCCCATAGTAGGGGTTGTACTTTTTGCATACAAAAATTAATTTTTGGCTAAAAACCTTCCTTTAAACATAACTTGTGAGCCATTTGTGTAAAAACTGATTAGTAACCATGTTATAGTTTCAACCATTTTTTTGAGAAACAAAAATGTAATGAAAGCAAGTCAAATTCCAACTATGGATAGCAGTTTTATGAAATAAAACTACAAAAATATAAATGAAAGCCACTTCTAAGTGAAAAAAAAGATTTGGCATTAGTTCTATGAAAGATTCAGATTTATTTTGCATTTGGTCAGCTGAATTATACAGACGTGGAATAAATATGACTTACAGGATATAACATATGCTGGATACTATAGAAGAAACGCAATGTTTACCAATGCCAATGACCATGAAGGGATACAATTATCTCATTTGAAGAGGTAGGACTTGTGATCAAAAGGTCACAATTCACACCTGGGTCAAAGAAGAGTGGATATTTTATCAAAGGCAAAACTACTGTTTATACATGTGAACTAACATTTGATAAACTTCACAAAATTTAAATTTATGGTAATCTGTTGATTGCAAGCAACCCAAAATATAGTTGTCCCAATTTTGGATTTCTCCAGCATAACATATAGGGCCACCGATTTTCCGCGATCACGGAAATTGTCACGGAATCGCGGAATTTTACTTTTTTCACGGAAAATCACGGAACTTCAAAAATCTCTCAGAATGCTAAAGAAGTCTGCAATCAAGAGGGCAAAATGAAAAAAAAAAGTTTAAAAATCTGTATGTAACACTGGATGGCTCTCGCAGACTACAATCTGATAGAAAACTGTTGAAATTCACCCCCTCCGATGCTTACTGTATGTGGGACCAGGTGCGAGTTGCGCATTTACTAGCCTTCGGTAGGTCTAATGTTGCTGAGTCTTGCAAAGTTTTCCCGCGATCCCGTTGCCTGTAGCTGATTCTTGTTTATACTGTATCATGTACTGTATGTATGGTATACTATGCATGAGTGCGTCATAATAAACTGTTGCGCACATTACTCAAGTTTCATGCTTTGCTCTGTTGTTACGTTCATGATCGAACGATCATAACGTTCTAACTGACAAGTTACACTTTCAATTGTGGAATAATTATCGGATTTAGTATCTGCATATCATTTGGATATAATTTTATACGGATCTTTTACTATGTAAGAAGAAGGGACCCACACTCAAACAATCGTAAGTCAAGTTGTTTGGGCTTTTTTTTCTCCATTACGTATATGTGTAGCGGCCTAGACGTTAGGCTGGTGAATGGATTTTAGTCTGGTTAGGCTGCACTGGCCTAACACACTAATCAATGCAAAACAGAAAGTCACGGATTTGGCAAATTGCTTGCACGGATTTTCACGGAATTTGAAATTGCTGTAACGGAATTTGACTCTTTTTTTCACGGAAAATCGGTGGCCCTAAACATAAGGACATTTAGCTCCATAAAACTGCCTCCTTCAGGACAAGAATAAGCATTAGACAGTCATTTCATTCTACAATCATTACCTGTATGCATCCTCTCTTGATCTTCTCATCTGACTGTAAAAGCAAGACTTCCCTAAAGCGATCACCGACGAGCTATATTCACAAATTTTACGAGCCACATTTTGTGTCTGGAATAAAAGTAACAAGATTTGTAGCATGCACATCAATATCAACTTTCCTCTCACCAGTTCATTAATTGGTGTATGTGTCTTTTAAGTTTCAGCTGTGTAGGAAACTTTCGAAATGGGGTTGGGGGAAACATAAGAGCAGTGGTACAACTTTAGAGATACAATTTTTAAAAGCCGAGCATATTTTCTTTTAGTCTTTATGTACCAGATCAAATACTGCACTCTTTTTTCAAAAAAAAAACACATTAATGCTTTGGAGGGTAAGTCATGGGGGTGTGGCCCAGCCTCCAGTGATGATCCTTTTGAGATTGCAGTTCTTTCGCAGCAGTTTTTAAAGGTTATTGCCTAGTGGGAGGTGGATTAGATAAAATGTTCAATAAGAGAATTTCTAGGCTGGCCACCTACAGTTAAATATTACCTACCTCCTCTTCTAATTTATCTTCTGGAACAATTTTACTAATTAATCCATGTTGCAAGGCATCTGTGAATTTACAAAAAGAAGAAAGAACCTGTTCTTTGTAATGGTAAAAACAGCCCAATGTTGTAATCAACTTTTGAGGCGAATGTCAAATTGAAATCACAGCATTCAATCAGTGGTGTCAATGTCACTTAGCTAGTACCATGCAAGATATCTTTAGAAGCAGTTGCATACACATATACACACAGACAAATAGATATCACATGACTGCACAGATTTCTCCTGTCATCTAAAGCACAAATGCTGCCCTGAATGATAAAGAATCTACATCAGGGAACAGAGACATACTTGGCCACACCCCTTAACAATTAATCATTTGACAAACCAGAATGCAAAAATGCATTGAGGTTTCGATGATTATGTTTTATTCCAAATAATACCATGTTGTCACCAAAAATGAACCTTCAATGATTGCTGAGCAATTACTTCTTCAAACATGCTTTGTCCAATTTCAACTGCAGGAACTAATTCCTTTCAAAGATTGCAAACTTCATTTAAGCTTACCTTGGGCAGAAATAGTATCTCCAGTAAACAGCATCTCCATGGCAACTTTCCTAGGCACTGCTCTACCCAAAGCTACCCCTGGTGTTGAACAGAACAGACCCACCTTAGCCCTGAAAGGTGATGAAAACAATATTCAGTGTAAGTAACACAATAGTAAACAAGTAATCAATGAACTGGCTGAAAGTATAAAAAGGCAGAAGGCAATAAGCATATTGGCAATGAAAAAAATCTTGAAACACAAGACTATTAATAAACTTAGGTTGTATGACTTTCATCACAAGTCATTTCATTTCCCACTTACTTGCTTTCAACTCTTGTAAGGTACTGTAATAAGCATATCACTTGTACATCATTTAAGATGATTAATGGCTCCTAATGTTGTACTTGAAGTGAAATATTGCTTTTAAAATGCACCAAAACGGCAGGCATACAAAGAAAATAGCTTTAATCATTATTAAACCATTAAGTCTCACCAATAAACTCTATCGATAGCTTTATCTTATCAAAATATTATGCATTACAAGAGTAACAGAAGTTGCATCACTTAAATTTTTGGAAGTCTGGGTTAACAATTAATTCTTGAGCACCAAACAAATGAATTTCTTTCTGTGGAAATCTCATTTCTTGGAATGAAAGCTACTGTACTGCCTTATTTTGAATTATCTATCACTCTGTATCTATTAATATTGCTGCTAAAAAAAAGTAAATTTTCTGTAAAATAAAGGCAATATTTCCGTTAACTTTTAATCAATACATAAAAGGGTCATTTAGTTCTTTTCCAGTATTTTCATGACAGTATAGAATGTGCTCTTTTTTCAGACCCCCCCGGCCCCGGGCCCATCTCAGAGAGTAGTTTCAAAGATGAAAAAATGATGATATTCAGCGAAAAAAAAGAACCATTGTCCCTTTTGTAATTCTGAAAAAGTGCACGTCTTTGATGCCCTCCCTCCCCAATGAACTTTTTGTATGCTTGTAAAAATGATAAAAAATATACCAAATTTCTAAATATTATTTCATTAATCAGTTCTAAGCCCTATGATCAACTACATATACTCCATATTTGACCATAGTTGCAGATCTCACTGTTGCTGTAAACTTGCAAGTTCTGAAGACTAAAAACCCCCAAACATCTGATGCACATATTTTTTCATTCTGTTTACTCAAGGGTGAATCAGCAGCACAGAGAGTATCTGCTGTTTCCCAAGTACTATACAAATTGGCCTGCTAGAGTATTGTATGTCATACATACTGGAAGTCTCAAGGCTGGCTTTTGCAGCTTCAGTTGCAGCCTTGCAAGGAGATTTCTTTAGTCTAGTGCCTTCTGTCATAGAAAAAGTGTAGACAGTCCAATGCCATACCAGACTGGCTATTTAGAATGTTACAAAATAATTTCTTGCAGTTCCCATACAGATTGATGATTTTTTCCAAGAATCATATATCTCTTAATTTTGAATTCTGATGTTGGAAAATGTTTAAGCATGTCTCACCAAGTCTACTGTACAGTTTATCATGAAGCAATAGGCTAAGATGCACAAAGTACAGTAGCATGGTCAGGTTTGGGTTTGTTGCACTTTAATTCATAAAAGCCCTTTCACACTAGGCAGGATGTGGCACAAAGCAATACAATACCATACAATGAAAAAAATTACAGTTGATAACAATGTCAATTGACCCTTTCACACTGGGCTGGGTACTATGAAAAACAACATGATACATCATAATAGAGTTGAAAGTACTTCAGCTTGCACCATTTCTCACTGAGTGATATTTCCCATGACCAATCATGAGACAGAACTGAATGCTCTTCTGTAAGGTCACATGACTATTCAAGCACTGGAGTATCATGGAGAAATATGAGAAAAAGTTGCCTGTAGCGTTAAGGGCTGGCAACACGTTCACTGTATCATACAGCGTTGCATCACATCATACTGCATACACTGTTAAAGGGGTTTAGGAGTGTATTGGCCTGGGTGCTCACCAGTGTTCATGCGCGCTAAAGTGTGCGACTGCGTGATTACTTCACTGACTTTCAAAGTCCCCCAACAGAAATAATTGTCTGCGGGAAATTCCCGCGCAGACCTCGCAGCCCACACTTTTCTATTTTCCTACATACTTCATGTTAATTTGGAACTCTTGAACTTGTCTGTGAGACTGTGACACAGAAGAACAATCAGAAATCAATGAGTCATACAATACCATAACTGATTCGCTCATTTCACTGATTTATTATTTCTGGAAATCCCCTCTAGAATTTGAAATCCCCCTCAAAAAATTTGGGAGGGGGAAATCCCCCCTCCCCCCAGTTTCTGAGAGCTAGCATAAACACTGGTGCTCACTGAAGTGTGTGATCTCAGTTACTGGGAGAGACTTTGATTACAAGACCCAAGCAGTTGTTTTATGACTTGATTCTTGATGAGATTAAATTGATGAAAAGCAAGTCTGGGGACAGTCAGATAGGGCTGTAGATAATGCTTTATGAAAGCTACTTTACTCTGTTATCAACTTTTTATTTTTCAGTGTCAAACAAAGTGCGTGTAGTGAATACAAATGGCAAAGATAATACACGTCTGTAAGACAGCTGGTGTGCACATCTCATTGACTGCATGGTCAAGTGATTAGAGCATCCAACTTGCAGCTGGAAGGTCTGGGGTTCGACCCCTGGCTGGGTCATACCAAAGACTTTAAAAATGAAACCTACTGCCATTGTGCTTGGTGCTCAGCAAAAGCAATGGAGTAGGGAAAAAAGCCAGTGAACCACAACTGGAAAAAGGCTGTGGCCGGCCTGACTTAAACCAATTGGTTAGAAACTGAGCCGTAAAACCTCATCTAATTCATTGATATTTACATCATATAAATTTATGGCAACCACCTAAATCTAAAGGTATCACATCATCATGACACTACCAAATTTATTTGCAAATACTTAGCTGTATTGTATTTGAGAGAGCTTCTAACCCCAAGGGATGCCACAAAACCAATTTACAACCATTAAAGTAGTATGGTCTACCAAACTTTTACATTAAAATAGACCATAATGTCTACTCACCCAGGAGTTCCAAATCGAGCTTTCTCTGATGCTACAGCAATATCACAGCTTGCTACTAACTGACATCCTGCTGCTGTAGCCAAACCTGTGAAGTAAAATAACAGTGTCATTCACCATGTTACCATGGCAACGATGCAAATTACATACAAGTGCCAGGTAAGATTTTTCTACCCATCCCTCTATTAGCTACAACCAAGCCCAGGAATTATGACTTTTTGGAGCACATGGTTGATCACAAGAAAAATTCTCAGCATAAATAATAAGCTTCATAAAGCAGTTACAATGTCTATAATCCTTTTGTCCCCAATAAATTTGAAAGAAAAGAAAAAACAAGAAACAAAACAAAAACAAAAAACAAAACAAAAAAAAAACAGAGCAGACTCCTCAGAGAAGTTTAAGAAATGTTGACAAAATGTACTATTGAAAGATTCTCTTCAAGAATATTTTAAACAAAACCAAGAAATCAGATAAGTTATGAGTTGTAACAAGTACATCTCAAAACCTTTGATATAAAAGTAGCTTCCTGTTGAATCAAAGGTTTTCATTTTTGTACCATTCTGATGCCAAACTATGACCAAGGAAGTTGACTGTACTCTTTGCAGAGAGGATACTATGTATGGAATAATTATCAATACCTGCAACGTTTCTTTTCAAATGACAAAATACTGTCATTTTCTACCCTTCTTATTTTAGAATACTGACTAGACCTACACTGTACCAAATTAAAAGCTACCTGCCTTCTCTTTGAGCACCTCCCTTTCTGTGATTCAAAATAGTATATCACATACACACAAGGCTTCCAGGAAACATGTTATGCAAGTTTCAATGGGAAACATTAACTACAAGAAAGAAGGGAGGGAAGGACAGGAGGGTCCCAGGATATGGTGACAGCCAAAGAAAAAAGCTCTTCCTTAGAGGTTTACAGATTAAAAATGCCCTGGAGTAGCAAAGAGTGGCATTACTTTAACAGTACTTATAAGTCTCAACATATACATACTTAAAGGTCTATGTCATCACCCCAAACATATTTAGGAATAGCTCTATAGTTCTAAATACAAATGGAGACTGCACCCTGATTGACATAAATTCAAACAATTGAATCACTGATGACTTGTACAGATTAGCTCATACACAGCCTGTGTGGATATGGCCTAGAGCAATTTAAAGTCAGTTCAGGGTATTATTGCTTTGTCTGGGAGATGCACTAAACAGGTTTTCTTTTTTAAACTTGAGGAGGGGCTAGCAGTAAACTTAGTTGGAAGAATTTTGTCTGTTTGGGGTGACATTTGTTGCCCTTAAAGGTTTGATTACTTCTGAGATAACTCACTAGCTATAAAGAAATATTAACGTGGAGTGCTGCACAATGGCAGTAGTTCTTTTTTAACCTTATATAAATTACAGGCTAATTACTTGCCAGGTATTAATAATACAGTTTAAAGAGTGATTTTGACAGCTTTCAAGTGGAAAACTCTTACAGTACTCCCAATATAAGCCTTTCCGGGTGTACTAACATTCTATCTGTCCTCAAAATAATAGTTGAATAAACAACGGTAAAGAACACATAATTAATGTTTATTCATGCAGTTGGCAGAATTTTTTTTTCCTTTTGCATAGAGGCTAGACATGGTAGCTTAACCAAACAAGGTTTCTACCATCTCCCCTCTAGGATACCACCCTCAGGAAATACTCATAAAAGTAAAGTTTTGGTTGTCTAATTTTAAATTTGCTTTTAGAGAGCAATACCAGATATGGAATGTCAGTCACCTCACCTTATTATAACAGATCTTATGCATATGATGTCACTGAGCAGAAAGTGCTCCCTTGTTGGCAGGCAAGCATGTATGACTGCAATTTACACCAACAAATGCAGACAGCTGATATGTGAACCAATCGGATACACACCCAATTCTAAGACACGCACTTGCAAAGTCTAAGCTGTGCATAAGTTCTATACCTTATGTATACAGAAATTCAGAAAAGGGTTTGTAGGTTCTCTCCTTAAACCTGTCTCCTGGACAGCTTACTTTAACCCTCCCCCACCCCCTTCCCCCCTCAAAAAAAAAACTTGAAAACTTCATTCTGTAGACGTAAAATAAAAACTATCTAACAAAATTTTTCATGTCAGACAAACTTTGGTGGAAATTGTACGAGTTTTCCATTTTTTGGACATTTTTAATAAAATATGCTGATATGACAGTCACTCGACTGAAATGTAGTCTTTATCCTGAAGACTAACCTGCTACCTGGGCAATCACAGGAACATGTATCTCTTGCAATAACAGCATGACTTCAGTGCAAGCATCAAACACTTTGCGATGGAACTCCCTGCCAGTGGCACTTGTCTGGAAGGCAGCAATGGTATTAGTTTATGTGTATACTTTACAACAGGTCTGTTGTCAAAGCTTTGCAAAATGTGCACAGTTCAGAAGGCTTATTTACAACTATCGTACAAGAAAGAGTTATACTACAAAAGTCTAACAGCACCAAGCAGTCACATATTAGACGCAGGGTTTGAAAGAATGTCACTAAATAGCAATAACACAAACATAACAACACATACTGTACAGTACGGTCACTTTCATGTAAACTTCTTTGGGTTAAGTAAGTACAGTACAGTACCTTCCTTCTGAGGTTAGTACTTAAAGTGAAAATGCAGTCACCTCAATCAGAATTAGTATACCTGGTTATCCTGATTCAGGAATGGCTCCTTTCAATCATGTGACAATATTTTTGAACTTTTTATACTTACTTGGTAAATTCATTCAGAGTAACTCCTTGGTTCACTTTTAATATTCAAAATTTTTATTCATTAATAAAATGTAAGATAATTTTAAGGGAAATAATGAAAATTGGGAGATTTAGCTGGTGTTTAGAATAAACTTGGGTTGACTGCTTATTCCCTTTAAAGAATAATTTTATTACACCTTCTTATGGATATTTGTGCTATACCTCCTAATGGCTTAAGTACAGTACTCATTTCCAAACTTTTGGTGCATTATATATATCACACTTACAGTATGTGGAATTTTTAGAGTATGTCACACAGGACTTTAATAGTTATATCATACCAACCACCAAGCTGCATGTCCCTTAAAAGGAAATTACAGTTACCCCAATTTGAATTAGTGTACCCCATATATTAATTCACAAGTGGTTCTTTTAAATCATGTGACAAAATTTTTGTCTCCAAATTAGTAACTTTGTGTAGAGTACCTCATTTATTTGCCTTAGATATGCAATATTTATTTTCGTTAATGTCTTGAAAGATTCTTGTAAGTGAAATAAGCAGAGATTTGTAAGCACTAGCCAATGGTTCAAAATAAATTTGGGGTAACTGTTTTTTCCCTTTAATACAGGTACTGGAGGAAAAATTGGTGAAAGGAGAATGAAACAAAACTGTTGAATTAAAGAACACAATGTTTTTAATATCTATACATCAGAGGGGATTTCCCATTCCCACAATGTCCTGCAAAGAAAATGTTTAATTTGAGAATTATGTGGTTTACTTTGGAGGTTTCCCATCACACTATTAGATGGTGCAAGCAGAACCAGGTGCAAGAAATTGTGCACAACACAAACCACTTTGACTTTTTTCCTTCTAAAATATTGAACTGAATATAAAGTTGAAGTAAACTGCATTCAATTATTTTAAGTCTCAACACCTACCAATTCTTTAAGGTCATGGCCTGAAGAAAACACAGGACCCTCTGCAGATAGTATAATTACTCGGAGTTCTTGGTCAGCTGATTTGTGCAGTAAATCTCTCTTCAATGACTGGAGCATGGCTAAGGACAAGGCATTTCTAAATCAAAAGAGATATCCCAAGTAACGTTAAAGATAGATAACTAATCACGAACATTCTTCATACAGGTGTCTCACACCAACTATCAACTTTTCATCAATATAAGGTATTTGGTTCAAGAGCAACTCATCGAATTTTTCAATACAGACATAAGACTGGTTGCTACTGAAATCTTTTTGGAAACAAATGAGTTGGATTTTAAGCAATTTGCTTAGTGCACTTTATATTAAATAGTGGTACTCAGAAGGAAAGCTCAACAATAACTACTGTAATTGATTAGATTGAGCTGTACAAATGAATTCTGAAAGGGAACACAACTACTACATCCATATTTAGGGAGATACTGTGGATACACATATTATAGATTATCATCATCATCCCAAAGTTTGCAGGCAGTGCGTATCCTATCTTTTCACAATCACACTCAATCCTAGTTTAAAGCAGCACATGAAAGGGCTCAGTAATGACATGAAGCATGCAGAAAAATTTCACACAATTATCTTACTATGTATTTAATCTAACAAAAATTATTCCTTTAGCTTTCATGAACTCATTTCATATTTTCAAACTATTTACAACCTATCATTTTTTTTCCAAAGTTTACTGGCACAAAATATGGCAGCAACATTCAGGGTTGGCATTTTCCGGGGAAAAACCTGTTTTTCCCACTAAGTGGTAAAAACCGGGAAAAACTGGTAAATACTGGTAAAAACTGCTTCCGTCTTGAAAACCTGTGTTACATGTCTGTTATATGGAGGGTCTACAGTAGGCATAATACTAGTCATGACAGGCATATATGTCATTGAATATGAAGGTAGTCTCTTCGCTTCCTTTTAAGCTGTTTTATCACAACTTAATTTTACTTTTTGTGGGCTAAGAGTATTTTTCATGTAGCACTTATTTTGTCACAATCTCCTTCCCTGCAGTAGGTATTGCCTGTTTCCCCAAACTGTTATAGGCCTACCCCCACCCCTCCAAAATTCTTTAGGCCTACTGTATTACCCATACACTTCTTTTCACAAATACAGTCTATTGCTCAAGGTAAACTTTAATCCAGGTGGCTCAATGGAAACTGCTTCAAACTGTGTAAGGCACATATGAGCCCAATTAAATGTCCACTGTATTGAGCCACACACATTACACACAGCCCAATTGTTCACCTTGATGCATACCAGGGATGTCACTACCCCGGGTGGCTGTACTAGTGAATTGCTCCCGCCACTCATGTTAGAATAAAAACATTCTGCCCAGCACTTTTTCCCAATAATGGTACTATGATTTTATGATTTTTGAAAGAAGTTTCGTTGTAACATTAATCTCAGAATGAGACGGCCAATTGGAGAATTAATTAAGAGTGCAGAAAAATATTCACATCTTCTCTAAATTCAAGGACGGTGATCACTAAAGGGTCACAGTCAAGAATTACCCGGCACTAAGTTTGGCCTGGTGACAACTGTGATGCACACATAGTCCAATTATTATAACCTCATGCATGAGTGGTTAAACATGTTGAAGTGGACAATTAAGTGAGGTGAATTTAGATTGCTCTTTCCAAGTTTTTGTGATGTGTTGCATTATATAGGCTGATGAACCGTCCATGTAACGAAACCTAAAGCTGTGACATATACAGGATGACAAAGCATAGCCTACTACGAAGGCACCAACAGTTTAATACTTGTCAATTCTCTAGGTTCTAGAATTATGCATAAGTGGAATGGAAAATAAAGTTGGCTGATGTGAGCATCCAGTTTATGTTTGATTTACAATACTCCCTAGGCTAATTTACAGCAAACCCACAAAGTTATTAATCATGGCTGCACTTTGGGTTAACCCTACACCCTACCCTAAAAAGTCATTTTCTTGTAGATTTTATGCTCTCCCACAAGTTCCACATGATTTTTTATGAATTCTATGTAATTTCAGATTTTCCCCAGTTTTTCCCACTTATAGGTGGGAAAAACCTGGTAAAAACCGCCCGGTAAAACCGGCCAACCCTGGCAACATTACTATTTCATAAAGCCACAACCTGCTAAAACATCAGAAGTATTAAACATAACAGCAGGGCCATTTGCAAAAGCGTACCTCTTTTTGGGATCATTCAAGTGTATTTTTCGGATTCCATCCTTTTCAGTGACAACCGTATACTGCTTGTCAGAATTTGGTACAGATGTAAGGGGACGAGCTTGTTGGCTGCAAAGCTTCCAACACCTATTCAACCTCTGCAAAAGATGAAATACAAAACACAAATCTGTGTTAAAGGCATACCACAGTCCAGAGAAATTGACTACTGTACAGTACATGGTCTTCAGGCTTTCTGAATCATATTTTTTAATACCTGGAATGTCCTCTCAGCTAATGCACTTGAGTGTAACAAAGTCAATGCTTTCAAGGCTTTCCTCACAACCAACAGACTGATGTTATTAATGAGGGATAATATGAGGTCTTGTTTGAGTCTCTTACCCATCTGCCACCAGATTTTGTCTGATGGCCCATGGGAGAATATATGTTTGCCTGATGGTCCACTGGTGAATACCTCTATAATCCAGTCATAGAGGGTCAATATTGCTTTAGTATATGGCCATGAAATAGTTACTGAAAGTCTTGCATGGTTTCACTGGAGTGACTGGAGTCCTGATACAATACCCAGCTGCAAAAGCACCCTGGAAGAATCAAGGTGTGAACTGTACATTGAGTTTACCCTTTTCCTACATAGTAGGTTTGTTTGTTCATTGAACAGCTAAGTGTGGGTTCTGCTTTCAGGTTTCAGTATTTGAGAAAGAGGACATGCAAGTAATGAGGGGACGGCGTCATTTGTTGACATCCAATCTCCTCCCACCCTGTACTGATCCTTCCATCTTTTCAAAAGGAGCAGTCACTGTTCCAGTGAACTCTCTCTCTCTCGCACTAAGCTTTCCACCTTTTCGGTTGAGCTCGGAGCAGTTGCAGTTCCAGTGAACTCACTCTTTCTTGCAGTGAGTCGATGTTACAGGTGCCAAGGCTGAGGCCAGGGCCATACCCTCCAAGGTTGAGGCTAAAGCTACACCTTCCAAGGCCAAGGCCAGCCAACCATACATTACAATGCAAAAGTCCAAGCCTAACCTTTCAGTTTGCTATAGCCTATATACCAGGGGTGGTGCCAGGATTTACCAAACGGTGTGGTAGCTTTGCCGACAAATGGGAGGATGAAAAAACCTACCATACTAGTCCTAAATATGGTAAATGTATGGTCACTACAACATTGGACCTATCAATACCCAATATCTGTATGACTGTGCAGTACTGTCCAAAGGTGTCCAGTGGTTAGGCTGCATAGCTAGACATTTCCTGTGATGAGGCAAAGGCCAAAATTTCCAGCAAATTACTATAACAGTTTTGTTCCTACCTCAGTTGTAAAAAGGGTCGTTGACTTTGCTTTGCAAGTATTTAGGAGTTTGGCCTACAACCTGTACTGTCTTGGAGGAGGGGAGGGGAGGGGAGGGGAGGGGAGGGGAAATCCCAACCCTTTTGAAAGTTTCAAAAAAGTGGCGCATGGATGCAAATGGTGCTAAATATTTCAGTATTTTATGGAACTACGAACCTCTCTAAATGTGCTTTTGTTCCTGTTTAAGGGCCTGGTATATGAAATCAATTGTGGGTTGTTCATACCTACAAATGACCATGCAAGGTAGAGCCACCAAAACAAGATGCTATTGACAAACAAATTTCAGTGAAGGCTGCATTTTATAAGATGTGGTGTACAAAGCTTTTCAAAATGAGCACGAAAGAACGTTAAGAACTATCTTGCCAACATATCACTTTTAGCGGAGCAATGTCTCTAATTCATTTTTTACTGACTCGAGTGCCGGCGTCTTTCATCCAGTGCATTATTTCTGTTAATTTTCCATTCCTTGTGTAAGTGTTCCTTGTTCCGTCTCTAGGGACCCCAATGGAAATAAGCTTTTCGTAAGCTTTTTGGGTTATCCCTGGTACTCTGTTTTGTAACTCCTTTTTCTCGTTTTTTATGTATTACTCTCGTCTGTTTGCCTGTAGTATGCCTTTCTGAATGTCTTTGCTTTTGTTTTTGTTTATTGTTTTATTTTGTACCAAATAAAATCAATCAATCAATCAATCAAGGCACCAAGCCAGAAGCAGGGTGTCTTGGGGTCCTACAAAAGATGTTTTCTAAAATGACTATTGTGGCTATTCTGGAACATTTTACAAGAAATTCCTCATCTTCCATTTGTTATTTGAAATACTAATGAAATATTTTCGCTGATGATAATTGCAAATTAAATGCTGATCTAAAACCTTCATTGCAATTGTGAAGAGGCTGCAGACAGCGCACAACCCATGGTCCACCTTAGTGGTAATAGTGCAGGCACCACAGAGCCAATATTGAAGTGGGGGGCTAATCATGCAGGTGGCCCAATATATGTTCAAGAAAATAAAAGCCTATCATCCCAGTTGAAGGTGGTCCAAATGCCCACGGCAGAAAAAGCGCATGGGCTAGAGCGTCCCTAGCCCCTCCTCCGTCTCCATGGTCCCTGTAGTGGTACAGTAATATTGAGGCATGTACTGGATGTGTGCAACGGGTACCAGAAAATTTTCCTTTTGGATTGCATATCAGGGTTTGAACTCAGTGGGAGCAAAAACAGTAGTAGACTTAACTTTCTTTCTATTCCTGTGGGCAAATAAAAAAGGGCTTCACCAAGACTGAAACTTATTGATTCTGTATTGCTGAAATCATTACTACCAATACAATTGTCATTTGCAGTGAAAGTTACACATACAGTATAATGTATAAACTTTCTAGTTGAAAACAAAACACAACTCCTCCTACAGGGCACAATGTTGGTACACTATATGACAGCCTCTGTTTGGCTACTAGTCTTGAGTGGTGAGCAGCAGAAAAAGTTAAGGGGAACCCCTGCATATACAGGTTTTTGACTTGTGTATGCAAGAACCACTTTGCATTCAGTGAATATCGACGACCATGCTTTGTAAGAATGTTGGGTGGCAAAAACCTCTAGCAGAAATTTTAGAGGCATAGAAAGGGAGAAAATAGCAGCCTAGTTTCATTTTATTTTTTTTTTTTATTACCATAATTAATTTGGGACAAAATGATCGTTTCTTCCCCCTTTTTCGATTGAAGGCACCATTTTTGACCCTGGAATGGCACCACTAATTTCAATGCCATGCATAGTGCAGGAAATTTCTAATCCACATTAGAGCACAAAGTTGTCACAATAGTTCTACATCCAACATGTCTTTTAATATTAGTTATCATTAAGCAATATATTTTTCCTGGTGGAAAATGTGTTTTGTGTCTTGTGTGGAACAGGGTGTGGCCAACTTCTTTCAAGAAACATGGATGAATCAATCTTAATTGATTAAAAAAAAAAATTTCGGGAGGCTCTTCTCTAACTGGTAAAGTATGTTGTATCATATTATCTACCCATATACTGTACCTAAGGAAAACTGTGCAGTCCACTGGAGGAGGATGCAGTCATTTGCTATATCAAACCAAACTTAAAAAGAACTTTTGACAACAAAACTTTACAATGCCAAGAGTACACAACAAATCTGACAATCACTTTGAAGAACCAGTTTCCACTACAGTACAAGTAAACACTAGGTGAATCACTGGGAAGACTGACCATGGCTGGGGATTCCATTATGGTACTCAAGGAAATTGACAAAGTACTAGATCGGTGCCAGTGTGCTGTAACATGGCTAAGGTCCTCTACCTTCCGAGTGCCCCGAAAATTTTAACATCTTAAACAACCTAGGTTGCAGTAAATTGCCCTCTAGGGCAAATATTTTCACTTAACTTTTCTGCATGTAAACATGAGAGGGTCCCCAGTATGAGAAAAATAATATCGGAAACGTCAAAAAATATGGCCTGCGGGCTTTAAAGGGACTCCAAACCAAACCTTCATTACAATTGTACCTAAATCATGTGTAGGAAGCCAGTCTGCCAGTGCCCAGTGGGCTATTATACTGCAGAGAATCTGTCATCAAGCAAAGATACAGTAAGCTAGAGTTATTTAAATTATAACAATATTTGGCTCCCTAATGAATTCTCATCTTTCCCAACATGGTACTACCTTCTCGATGGGCATGGGCTGTAGCCATCTTGACACCCTTGTCCTCCTCTGATGCAATCTGCTGTATATTAGTGGAGATTCCTACCCATTACAAATTGGTCTTTCTAGAATGTTTTTCTCTCTCTTTTTTTTTTTTTGATGAATTGTTTAACACCCTTTCTTCTTAGACTGGCCTTGTTAGGTTCTACCATTGTACATGTATTGATTTAATATTGCAAAAGACTTAACGTAACATAACATAACGCTGCAAGACCCACAAGATGTCCTGAAGATGCCCTGAACTCCAAAGCCTTTACAAAAACAACCAAACCAACAACAAGCAAGCCCAATACAAATACTGTAGATGCTACCACAGTCATAAACGAACTTGACTTGTCAATGTTAACCTTAAAGCAGTGCACTGAGGTGGAGTTAACTGCCTACTCAGGCAGACTATTCCACTTGTTGACAACTCTATGAGAGAAGCTGAACTTCCTAATGTCAAGCCTTACAAAACACTTTACTAGTTTCTTACAATGGCCTCCAACCCGAGAATTACATTGAACCTTTACATTGCTACAAGATAAGGATTGGTTTCTTTCAAGGAGAAATTTGTAAACCTGGGACATGTCCCCCCTAATCCTTCTTAACTCCAGGGTGGTAAGCCCAAGACGCCCAAGTCAAATATGATAAGGCAGAATTTTTCGTCAGGTACAGTATATACGTAAGATGAGTGGCTTTCCTCTGAACTTGCTCTAAAAGAAACTTGTCCTTTTCACAGAAGGGACTCCAAGCCTGACCAGCATAGTCAAGATGGGGTCTTGCCAACTGCTTACACAAATTTAGAACAACTTCTTTACTAAAACTACTGAAATTCCTCTTGATCAATCTAATCACCCTATTAGCCCTGCACACAGCCTAGATAGCTTCAAATCACCTGTAATAACAGCACTCAGTATCAACATAACTTAGTATCAACATAACTTAATATCATCAGCAAACTTACTAATATTGGACGTGAGAAAGAGCTTTAATATCATTGATGAAAATTATGAAAAGAACTGGGCCAAGGACAGATCCTGTGGAATTCCAGATCTGGTCCTCTAGATCTGTCCAACCTGGCTCACAGTATCTTGACCTATCTAAATGTATGCTTGACATATGCAATGAATTTGGCCTTGACCAAATGGTTAGTGAGCCTACTAGAGTTAATAACATCCTAGATATTTTCTTGACAACAAATCCTACTCTAGTTGATAGGTCTACCCTGATACCCGGCATTTCTGACCATGACGGCATTCCCATGATTATGATAATTACTAGGCCCAAAATATCTAAGCAAAGGCCTAGGAAGGTTTATAGTTTCCACAAAGCTGACATTCATGGCATCAAATCTGAGCTTTCTAAGTTCAGTGCAAACTTGACTAAACAAGAGTGCTCTGTACAGACTATGTACTCTGCACTTGAGGGAAAAATCAAAGAGGTCATGGATATGTATGTTCCATCTCGTATTGTCAGAAAGAGGAACCAAACCCCCTGGATTGATAAGAATAAAAAACGTCTATTGAATAGGAAGCAAAGGGCCTATAACACTTGGCGTAAAACGCGTACTCCATCCTCCTTTGAAAACTTCAAAACCCATCGCAAATTAACTCACAAAACAACAAGAACTGCTTACAGAAATTATGTTAATACAGTGTGCACTGATTCACCTAAATGTTTCTGGTCTTTCATTAAAAATCTTAGATGTGATAGTGTTGGTATCCCTTCCTTAAAATCTGATGGGATACTTGTTTCGGAGAACACTCAGAAGGCTAACATCTTAAATGAGCAATTCAAAAAGGTCTTTACACGGGAGAATGACATCTTGCCTCCAGTTGACTCAAACACCATACCTACCATGCCTGATATTGAGATTTCTTTAGAGGATGTTGTCAAACTGCTTAAAGAGCTGAACCCAAACAAAGCCTCAGGTCCTGATGGTATACCTGCTCATATCTTGAAACTGGCTGCCGAGGAGGTAGCCCCTGCCCTCTGTTCCACTTTTCAGAAATCACTGGACACTGGTGTTTTACCATCCTCTTGGCTATGTGCCAATATTAGTCCAGTCTTTAAAAAAGGTGACCGTTCCCTCGCTTCAAACTATAGACCGGTCTCTCTTACTTCAATTTGCTGCAAAGTCCTTGAGCACATTATACACTCTCAAATTATGGGTCACTTTGATAACTACTCAGTTATCACAAACAGGCAACATGGCTTTAGACAACGCCATTCTTGTGAATCTCAACTGATCTTAACAACCAATGATCTGGTGCAATCTTTAGACCATAGATCCCAGACTGATATGATAATTATGGATTTTTCTAAGGCTTTTGATACGGTCCCTCATAACCGTTTGCTTTGTAAGTTACAGAATTATGGCATTAAAGGCCATACGCTTACTTGGATTTCTAACTTCCTTAAGTTACGCAAGCAGAGGGTTGTGGTGGGTGGTGATTTCTCGGATTGGGTGGATGTCATCTCTGGTGTCCCCCAAGGTACTGTTTTAGGTCCTCTCTTATTTTTAGTCTATATTAATGACCTGCCTGATAATATCTCTTCTGAAGTCAGACTTTTTGCTGACGATTGTGTTATTTATAGACAGATAAAGAATAACCTTGACCAGGTTCAACTCCAAAAGGATTTAAACACCCTTTCTGAGTGGCAAAATAAGTGGCAAATGCACTTTAACACCAAAAAGTGTTTTTCTATGAGGATCACTCACTCAAGGAATCCCAAACTTTTTAATTATACTTTAGACAAAGATATCCTTGAGTCCACTGCCTCTCATACTTACCTAGGTGTTGACATTTCAAACAATCTTACCTGGAATAGACATATTAACCATATCACTTCGTCTGCAAATAGGTCTCTGGCGTTTATCAGAAGGAATCTATACTCCTGTCCCAGGAGTGTTAAAGCTAATGCCTACCTTACTCTTGTCAGGCCTTTATTGGAGTATTCATCTTCCGTTTGGGACCCCTACACCGTTTCCCTATCCAATAAGGTTGAGCAAATTCAACGTAGGGCTGCTAGGTTTGTCTGTAATGACTATTCCCCCCATAGTAGCGTGACTGAAATGTTAAAAGATCTAGGGTGGGATAGCCTTAAAGTCAGGCGTACTGTCAACAGGCTAGCAACTTTTCACAAAGCCAGATTGGGTCTCCTAGCCTTGCCAGTGAACAACCTTCAACCGGTCCGGCGGCCTTCTAGGCATCATCATTCAAATAGCTTTTTACATATACCAACCAATAAGGACTGCTACAAATACAGTTTCTTTCCTCGGACCGTCAGGGACTGGAACCTTCTCCCCCAGAACATAACAGATCTCGAGGACCCCAAGCAGTTCAAGAGCGCAGCCTTGAGGATTCTCAGACGGGACGACTAACTTCATGCGCACACCCAACCCTGCACGTTTGACTCCACCAGGAGTGTTGTGCAGTATTTATCCAGATCCAGATCCAGATCCACTTCTTTCCCAAGATGAGAAATTACCATTAATACTAACTCTCTGAGATCTACCATGGAGCCACAAATTAATCCAGTCAACACATCTGCCCTTGAATCCTAACCTATGCAGTTTTACCATAAGTTTACCTTATGGAACTTTATTAAAGGCCCCCTGAAAATCATGGTAAATGATATCAACACCTCGACCAGTATCAAAAAGATAAAAACATCTCCAAGAAAGCTCAGTAAATTGGTAACACAAGATCTATTGGATAGGAAACCATGTTGCTAAAGATTGAGTAACCCATTATCTAAAAGATATTAAAGCAAACAATCCTTGATTAAGATTCCACAACTCTGCACACAACACTAGTTAACTGACCGGCCTGTAAATGCAAGGCAAGCTTGAAGATCTCCTCCTTTCTAAACCAGAAAGCCAAAAGGCTTAGTGATTCCTTGCCATGTAATATATTGTTACAAACATGAATCACCTACATGACAAGCATGAGATCCCTCACAGTTATCATAATTAAGATATCATCATGTTAATAAGGTCAACCTTTTGTGACTCAAATAAACCAGAATGCAAAAATGCATTGAGGTTTCGATGATATATGTTCTATTCCAAATAATGCCATGATGTCCCATATCTTTCAGTCACTGGTCAAAATTTCCCAAGATCGTCATCTGGGGTTACGAGAGGTCAAAAAGCAAAATTTCCCAAGAATTCCCAAGATAGTCATCAGGGTCACCAAAGGACAAAATGCAAAATATCCCAAGTATTCCCAAGGCCTAACGTTACAGTATAGCCTAGAGGCTATGCTAAATACTTGGCAAGGCCCTAAGTAACATTAGCCTAGGTCTAGCCTAGGCCCAGCTATAAGTATAAACCTAGCCTAGGCCCACAGGCGTTCCGAGCATTATACATACATATACACACTATATATATATATAATAACAAGGTATGTCACCTTTCAGGACGAGACTCAAAGCTTGGCCTATTTTTACATTATTACGTTCTCTGCCAAACTCACTGATTTCTTTCAATGACGTCGTTCGATGGGTAAGAACATCTAACACCTCTTCGGACACAACTCGGGCCATAAAATCACTTCTGGTCAGAATTATTCGTAAAAAATGGAACGTCGGGGCAACCAGTGTAGCCAAACTTCACAGCGGCAGATGACGCATTGATTATAACCTGCGCAGCCACGTATGCCGTCTCGTAAGCGAAAACACGCGGTTCAAGGTAAAGCGAAGCAAAAGATCGAGTAGTCGCTTTGCAGGTAGATATGAGCAGCTTATTATTCGACAAATCCTATGTAACGTGCGTTGTGATTGGCTAACAGTTAAGACAACCGGGCGAATGTTTTAAATTGCCAAAGAGTCATTTCAACGTTGAAGGAGCAAACTGCGAGGATACACACATTCTTTTTCGTTCTTACCACTTCTGTACGGTATCAGTGGTACTTCGAAAGATAATACGAAAGACACGAATGTCTTAACTGTTAGCCAATCACAACGCACGTTACATAGGATTTGTCGAATAATGAGCTGCTTGTATCTACCTGCAAAGCGACTACTCGATCTTTTGCTTCGCTTTACCTTGAACCGCGTGTTTTCCGCTTACGAGACGGCATAGGTTGCTGCGCAGGTTATAATCAATACGTCATCTGCCGCTGTGAAGTTTGGCTACACTGGTTGCCCCGACGTTCCATTTTTTACGAATAATTCTGACCAGAAGTGATTTTATGGCCCGAGTTGTATCCGAAGAGGTGTTAGATGTTCTTACCCATCGAACGACGTCGTTGAAAGAAATCAGTGAGTTTGGCAGAGAACGTAGTAATGTAAAAATAGGCCAAGCTTTGAGTCTCGTCCTGAAAGGTGACATACCTTGTTATTATATATATATATAGTGTGTATATGTATGTATAATGCTCGGAACGCCTGTGCCTAGGCCTATGCACAGCTGGTCACAGAAATCTCTCTGTAAATACTACAAACTTAGATGATGAGTACCAACATTTGACAGGCAATAACTGCTTTGACTAGCCCTAGCCTAGGCCATAGCTATTACAGTAACCTAGGCCTACCTCTAATAAGTAATATCAGCCCATACGGTACTAATTTAGAATCCGTGCCCGGAAGTGACGTAAATTACAACTTAAAACTTACAAAATATCAGTGACAAGTTAAGTTCTAAAAGAACCAACAGTAACGTGACAAGACAAGCTGTTCAACAGAAAGCAACAGTGGGATTTGAACGCGGAACATTGCAAGAATACGAACGCGGTATACATCTCAGTATAGCGATCCTATGCCCTAACCGATAGCGCTGCGAGCCGAGCTGCCGGCAAACGGTTTTAAATATTATAAGTACTTACAGATGTATACGTAGGCAATAATTATACATGTATACATATTCTATACGTATATCCCAATGGGTATAACCCTAACCTTATCTCTATGCGTACCATATGTATAACCCTATCCCTATGCGTATGCGTACCCTATCCGTATGCCTACTATGTATGTAACCCTATCCCTATGCGTATGCGTACCCTATCCGTATGCCTCCTAACGTATATAACCCTAACCCTATACCTAACCCTAACCCTATACCTAACCCTATACCTAACCCTAACCCTATACCTATGCGTATCACGTACGTCACTTCCGGGCACGGATTCTAAATTAGAGCCGCCCATACATACTGTACTACAATTAGGCTAGCCTGTACTGTGGCACTGGCAGTTAGGCTAGGACTTAGTCACAGGACTAGGACTTTGTCTAGGCCTAGCCCATAAACCTGGAACTCTGCATTAAATTTATGTACTGAGTCTAACGTTATTGTGTGTGTAGGCTAATGTTTGTTGTTGGTTCTGTAACAACACTTAGGCCTAACGTTAGGCCCTAACTGTTAGGCCTAGGCCTACGTTAAAACTTGATCTGCCTGGTAAATTTTCCACTAAAGTTACTCACACTACTCTGCTACTCTGAAGAGGAGCCATATTACAACATACTGTGATATTCCTGCTGTAATTTTTATTATTCCATTTCTTTGTGCTATTTTTCCAATTCAGTTACAGTCAAATCTAACATTAACGTTGGGCTACTCAGCCAGCTCAACAGACCTTGGCAGGAGTCTGTCACTGCACTCAGAAACTAGCTTTTAACACAGTTTTTGATTGGTTGAAAGTGGATCTGTTTACAACTGATCAACCAATGATATGGTAGCTTATGGAATGTCATGGATCTGCTGCAAACTATCTACTGATTGGTTTAACATCAACTTGTTGACAAAAATTTAACCAATAACATAACAGCATAGGATGGGGCTCAAATAAATACACTACAGTACTGTACAGAAAAGTGAAATACTGTAGTCTATTCTCAGTCTTTTGATATGTTGGCTAAAGAATAATAAAGTTCGTGAAAGGACCTATTTACTCATTCAAAATTTGGATTATCAAGGAAAAATCCGTATTCCCATATTTACAATGATTTTCTGTACTGAATATGGAAAGTGTGTGCTGGTTGGGAGCTCTGTTTCAGGGTTTGACCCCCCTGGTGACCCCAGATGACTTTTGACCCCCACCAAAAATGATAGAGTTCTTCCTCTTACTATAAGGCATCTAAATACAAGGTATGAAATTTATCCAAGCTTCCTACCTCGAAATATCGTGTTAACAAGGTTTTCAGAGTATGACCCCCGGTGACCCCAGATGACCTTTGACCTCCAACAAAAATGATAGGGTTCTTCCTCTTACCATAACGCATCTACAGAATAAGTATGAAATTCATCCAAGCTTCCTACCTCAAGATATTGTGTTAACAATGTTTTCAGGGTTTGACCCCCGGTGACCCCAGGTGACCTTTGACCTCCACCAAAACAATAGGGTTCTTCCTCTCAATATGGGGCATCCATGTACCACCTTTGAGAACTGTCAGAGCTTCCCTTCTTGAGATATCGTGTTAACAAAGTTTTCAGAGTTTGACCCCCGGTGACCCCAGATGACCTTTGACCTCCACCAAAAGTGAAAGGGTTCTTCCTCTTACCATAACCCATCTACATACAAAGTATGAAATTCACCCAAGCTTTCTACCTCAAGATATTGTGTTAACAATGTTTTCAGGGTTTGACCCCCGGTGACCCCAGGTGACCTTTGACCTCCACCAAAAACAATAGGGTTCTT
Organism: Holothuria leucospilota; assembly: GCA_029531755.1. NCBI lineage: Eukaryota > Metazoa > Echinodermata > Holothuroidea > Aspidochirotida > Holothuriidae > Holothuria > Holothuria leucospilota. Next base: position 14,248,996 of record CM055982.1, on the reverse strand, counting down.
CCTCTCAGTATGGGGCATCCATGTACCAAGTTTGAGAACTGTCAGAGCTTCCCTTCTTGAGATATCGTGTTAACAAAGTTTTCAGGCTTTGAGCCCCGGTGACCCCACATGACCTTTGACCTCCACCAAAAATGATAGGGTTCTTCCTCTTACCGTAACGCATCTACATACAAAGTATGAAACTCATCCAAGCTTCCTACCTCAAGATATTGTGTTAACAATGTTTTCAGGGTTTGACCCCAGGTGACCCCAGGTGACCTTTGACCTCCACCAAAAACAATAGGGTGCTTCCTCTCAATATGGGGCATCCATGTACTACATTTGAGAACTGTCAGAGCTTTCTTTCTTGAGATATCATGTTAACATGGTTTCCAGAGTTTGACCCCCGGTGACCCCAGGTGACCTTTGACCTCCACCAAAAGTGAAAGGGTTCTTCCTCTTAATATGGGGCATCTATGTACCAAGTTTGAGAACTGTAAGAGCTTCCCTTCTTGAGATATCGTGTTAACAAAGTTTTCAGGCTTTGACCCCCGGTGATCCCAGATGACCTTTGACCTCCACCAAAAATGATAGGGTTCTTCCTCTTACCATAACGCATCTACATACTAAGTATAAAATTCACCCAAGCTTCCTACCTCAAGATATTGTGTTAACAATGTTTTCAGGGTTTGACCCCCGGTGACCCCAGGTAACCTTTGACCTCCACCAAAAACAATAGGGTTCTTCCTCTCAATATGGAGCATCTATGTACTAAGTTTGAGAACTGTCAGAGCTTCCCTTCTTGAGATATCGTGTTAACGAAGTTTTTAGGGTTTGACCCCCGGTGACCCCAGATGACCTTTGACCTCCACCAAAAATGATAGGGTTCTTCCTCTTACCGTAACGCATCTACATACAAAGTATGAAATTCATCCAAGCTTCCTATCTCGAGATATTGTGTTAACAAGGTTTTCAGGTTTTGACCCCCGGTGACCCCAGGTGACCTTTGACCCCCACCAAAAACAATAGGGTTCTTCCTCTCAATATGGGGCATCTATGTACCAAGTTTGAAAACTGTCAGAGTTTCCCTTCTTGAGATATCGTGTTAACGAGCAAAGTGTCACAAACGCACACACACACACACATACACACATACACACACACATACACACACACGCACATACACACATACATACACACGCCATCATGACCGCATAGGTTTCTCTTTTCATCGAAACCAAAAATTGATTACTCAGTTCTAGAAATCGCACCCTCATACAGGGCTCGAAATAACGGGGGCCCGTGGGCCTGATGCTCCTAGAAATTCGCTTGGGCCCGTAACATCTACAGGGAAAGGGGCCCGGTTGGCTCCTAAATATTTCAAGTCTAATTGTACAGTCTGCACATGAACCTCTCCATCCACAACTCAACGATCTTATATCTCGCACAGCCTGTGCATTCCTATGCTAACAGTAACTAAAAACCTGCAAAACACACATTATTTCTGAAATCAGTTCACATCATTAATAGAGTCTGCTTTATCACATCACTCACGCAGACATACACCAATGTCAGTCACAAGTAATGTAGGCGGAGCCTCACAAGATCAACTGACGAAGACGGTAAGTGGGAACTGAACAGTGCCCTTCATTTTACCGGGTAATATCTTCCGGAGTTACGAGAAAATTTTGAAAATGTATACTAGCCTACATGCAACATGGTCTAAGAGGGTGTGGACAGATTGGTTTCAGGCTAGTTTCAGCCTCAACTTGCCTTAATTATACCAATACCTGACCAAATATTTTCAAGCACGTAAAAAGCACCCATACACTTTATCAGTCCTTTTTTATTTGTAAGTTTTGGGCCCCTTGATTTCTCATTTGGCCCCTAGATTCCATAGGCTAGGGGCCCGGCAGGCCCACAAAGGTTGAAGGCTTATTTCGACCCCTGTCATACATCGCATTCCAATGAGTAACATGCACACACAGTCATGACCTAGCTTCTACTAAAATGTCAATAACTTGAGTTGGGAGCATTATAGAAGAGTAGCATCGTTGCCTTTTTGGTTTGTCTAAACAAGACAAACCCAGGCATCACAAAAAAACCACAGTCGTCAAAAGATCAAATGAGGTCAAAGTAGGTCATCACGTGTGCTTCACATAGACGAACACAACTTTCCATTATGCCATCCTCCTTTATCACTTGGTTATTAGTTATCACACCACACCTCACATTCCAATGCATTATGCACACACAATCACAACATTTCACTAAAATGTCTGTAACTTGAGTTAGGAGCATCATGGTAGGGTAGTTTAATTGCCTTTTTGGTTCATCTCAACAAGACAAACCCAGGCTCCACAAAAAAGCACAAAGGTCAAATGAGGTCAACTGAGGTCAAAGTAGGTCATCACGTGCATTTCACATAGACAAACACAACTTTCCATTATGCCATCCCCCTATGTCACTTGGTTATTGAGTTATCGCACTGCATACCTTGCATTCTAATGCATAGAACACATACACTCCTAACATTTCACTTAATTGTCAATAACTAGAGTTAGGAACATTGTAGGAGGGTACTATAATTGCCTTTTTGGTTTGTCTCAACAAGATGAATCCAGGGGTCACAAAAAAGCCACAAAGGTCAAAAGGTCAAATGAGGTCAACTGAGGTCAAAGTAGGTCATCACATGTATTTCACATAGACGAACACAACTTTCCATTACACCATCCCCCTAAAATGTTTCGTTGGCGAGATATCAACAAAACATTACTTTCTGACCTTTTGACCCTTTCAGATTAATGCGGATCATATTACAATATTTCCACCTCTTACCAGTCTATCTTATCCTGAAGTTATGACTCAATTGGAACAATGGACACCGAGTTACAGCTGCTAAAAGAAATTCACTAAACTGCCTCTGGTGACCCCAAATGACCTTTGACCTGCACCAAAAACAATAGGGTTCATCTACTCCATATGGGCAATCTACATGCCAAGTATGAGATTACCCGGGGTTACCGCACTTGAGATAGAGTGTTTACAAGCAGCGTCACACACACACATACACACACACATACACACACACGCCATCACCATCGCATAGATTCCTTGCCTGCCTTCGGCAAGGAATCAAAAACTGGAGTGACGTTAGCTACCTGAAAAACCAGAATGCAAAATTGCATTGAGGTTTCGATGATATATGTTTTATTCCAAATAATGCCATGTTCCATTTCTTTCAGTCACTGGTCAAATGCTAACTTAATGTATTGGAAAAATACAGTTTTGTGTTCATATTTGATCTTGAGAATTCTTGGGAAATTTTGCACTTTGACCTTTGGTGACCCCAGATGACAATCTTGGTTTTTCAGAGTTTGACCCCTGGTGATCCTAGATGACCTTTGACCCCCACCAAAAACAATAGAGTTCTTAGTCTTACCATAAGGCATCTGCATACTAAGTATGAAATCTATCCAAGCTTCCAACCTGTACCTCGAGATACCATGCTAACAATCTTCTCAGGGTTTGACACCTGGTGACCCCAGATGACCTTTGACCTCCACCATAACAATAAGGTCCTTCCTTTCACCATATTGGATCTATACTACGTATGAAATTCATCCAAGCTTCCTACCTCGAGATATCGTGTTAACAAGGTTTCCAGAGTTTGACCCCTGGTGACCCCAGGTGACCCTTGACCCCCACCAAAAACCATAGGGTTCTTCCTCTCAATATGGGGCATCTACTGTATCTACCAAGTTTGAGAACTGTCAGAGTTTGCCTTCTTGAGATATTGTGTTAATGATCGAAGTGTCACAAATAGACACACACACACACATACACACGCCATCATGAATGCATAGGTTTCTCTTATCATCGAAACCAATAATATAAAAAGGAACTAACAAAATTTCAGATCATTTTTGAAGACTGGCAGGATGAATCCCATCTGGCCCTAGCCTTTAAGCTCTTTAATTTATTACAAACCTGTTCCTCAGAGAAAACAATATTGCTAATTGAAGATGAGCTATCAGAACCCCTACAAGTACCCAAATAGATGATTCCTTGGTAAAAAGAGGTACAAAACAATCATTCAACAAAATAGCCACATCCTGAAAAAAGATTTCAGAGTCATTTTAAATGCCTTGGCCAACTGTTTTTTGAACCTAACTTTAAGTCATTAACCAATTCTTTAACTATGAGTTCCTTGTTCTTGTAGACTGCAAAATCAAAAGAATTCTTACTGACGTTATAGCCTCGCCATCACTTAGGTTTCTTCCTAGCTGCCCTGAGTACCTCTCTAGAATCCACACTGGCCTACTTTTAACCACAGCTTTCTTGAGTGGGATACACAACTTGTAGTATTACTCAACAACATCACAAAATACATGCCATGCCTCAGCAGGCCCACAGTGAGACAAAAACAGAGTTCAGTCCATTGTAAGAAGCTCTTTAGCACAAGTAAAGTCCACCTTGCCAACACCTTGCTTACACCAAATCCAGACAATTATCCTAACGAGTGGGAACCAGAACATGCTGGGTGAAGAAACCATTACTCCATTATACACTTCCTCAAGAAAATCCCTCCCATGTGACCCACTAGAACATGAATGCCAATCGATATCAAGAAAGTTAAACTCCCCAAACACAACTGCCCCTTCAGAAGAGACTTTCCTAAAACTTTCAGAAACTTGGTGAGAATCACTAAACATTTCAACAAGGAAAACTATTCTAAGTTCGACAAGTATCAGGCATCAACAGCTGGCCTTGGTGGAAGAATCCTAGGCCAGAGGTACTGACTTACTGAGTACAATTTACAAGGCCAAGGCATTACTTCCAGGGGCCAATGCCTCAAAAAATGGCCTCAAGGAAGGGGGGACTACAAAGATATGCTTGACCAAAAATCTGCTCCAAGTTACAGGTAGCATTAGCAGACAACCTTTGGACCTAAAACTTTCAGTCCAAACTTGGACCCTTCACTCAGGGATATTCATGTACCGGTATTGCACAATCTACCGAGCAGATTGCATAATAATTGACTTGAAAAATGTCTTAATGTTATGAAGACAAGAGAGGATCATTGCAAACAACAAACAAACAAGAATATTACATGTAATGCACATTACATGGGGTTTGCACCTGGATTGCACGTACAGTAGTTTGTCAGTCACGCTGAACTTCTTCCACACGCATTTTCAATTTATTTACCGATTTTACGATGAATCGGCATGCAATAATTCAGTTTGGTTCAATAATCAGCATGCGGTGCACAGGCAAAGAATTGAGCAAAAGATCGGCGTGGTGCAAGCGACGTCCCGACGCTCGAGACTCACTCAAAAAATTATGCTCAGTACACAATTCAGAAAGAACCAAATAATCACCATCTTTCATATCAGACGACGCCCCCTGGACCCCAGCAGGGATTCACCCCTGTACCCCAGCGGGGTCCTTAAGCGGCCCCTGCACCCCACGCCCAGGCGCAAAGCGTTCTTTGGTGCGCATTATGGAACTTAACAAATTCCGTGCACAATTAACAAATTATGCAATCTGGCAGTTTGCACTAGGGCCTAGGCCTAATTACATACATATGTTCATAGCCTAAGACCTTCCATCTAGTGAACCCTAGCCTAGGGTACCTAGGCCTAGTTCTGAAGTACACTTTGTTCCCTGAACTAGGCCTAGGCTATTGCAACACAAACTTTTGACCGCATATTACTGTGAGAGTAATATCATCTGCGTGCGTTGCTGGCTTGCTGCAGTGATTGTTGCTATATACCCGTATGCGCGTGTATGAACGTAACTATAGCTATGGACTATGCCACAATTAAACAGCAGTGCATGCTATTTAGCACACAATAGTGTGAACGTCCTAGTTACACGATTTGGCAGTTTCATAGAATGTTAAAAAAACAAAACAGGATCGTTTGTGTAAATCAAAATTTTTGGTCTTTTTTTGGACAGTAAGTGCTAATAATCTTAGAATGAAGGGTCTTAAACATATAAGGCCCCGTAGAGGTCAATTATGTAGGAGTATACGTGAATTTGAGAAAGATTGAGACCATTCAAAATTTTTGAAGTCGCGGTAGCCCAATTTTGACAATGGGTATATTGCTGACCTACAGTAGTATGGGAAGACATGCCAAGTCGATCCCACAGAACCTGTGGACATCCGGCGAGGCCCAACTCGGATGAAGCGAGGCCCAACTCGGATAACACCTTTTGTTTACACAGGACAGATAAGCACGGTTGGCTAGAACTGGAAGAAAATTTAGCCCTGAATATCTCCCCCAGCTTTAATTTTTGCCTTTTTCTTGTTTCAGTATGATACGTTACTTGCTCAGTAGTCCTAAAACGATGTTTTAAACGTAAAAATCGAAGCAGTATTGACTGAAATAGTAAAAATGGGGTGCTTTCAACAGCCATGGACTTCCTCCCCGTTTCAACCGTTTCTCAATAAACATCTGGCTAATCCTTCTGTACGTGTTTGCTTCCACAGAAAAGGCACTAGGTCGAGGCCCAACTCGGATATCGGCTCTGCCTGTAATTAGGTCTTTTAGTATAGTTTATTTTAACATAAACGTTTTTCTCAGCTGTATTAAATGCAGAATAATTGAAACACATCGTTTTATGCAACATACTCCAGCTTTTTTAATGCTTACATTTAAAAATCTGAGAGATCTCAGTTAATTACGCAAGAAGCAGCAAGCACAATGTTCTTATCTGGCAACAAAGTCACCGTTCACTCGCACAGTTGAAACAGCCAGTCTCAAGTCAAAAGAGTGAGGCATTGTTATTCCAAAGAATACACATTGAACGGGGTTTGAATTATTAAGGATTGCTTTAAAGCCATGTGGATTCACGCAAGTGTCTAGTGTCTGGGGTGTTTTATCAGTATTTTTGTTACCTAAACGAACGTTACTTTCTGACAACGATGCTTTCGGTCCCGGGTTGCTTTCTTTTTCATGTAAATGTTAGGTTATTTGTGCTAGGCTAATAGAAAACAGTGGTAGTTGCAGTAAGTCCCACGTAAAACGGTTTGAAAATTTTAAGTGGTCTGCAACGTGTAAAAAGTACGGATGGTTACAAGACTTTATAATCAATCTCTAGAACCCCAGTATCGAGTCCCGTCGCTCTATTCTAAATAATGCGTTGAAAATTATGATTGCTACTTCAATGTAGTCATTGTGATGCAAGGGTGGAATGGCTCTTTGAGAGGCTTCGGAAAATGTAAAGGGGCAGTTATCGTGACGACAAGTTAGTTTTTTTCAGAAACTGACCATAAATGCATGGCCCTAAACCCGAGCGGACTGGAAGGTGATCGCCACGTACATCCCAGCGGCAACGGCCAATCTGCCTGTTCGGCTTAAAAAATAATGGTTGAGAATTCTGAGTAATGCATAAATCATTCTGAGGGCAGCTTGACTGCGGTAGGGGGTGGCAGGCCGTGGCCGGGGCGGGGGTTAAGGAGATATTACCAAGCCCGTGGCCGGGGAGAAGGGGGAGTGGATCCCCTATACAAAAACACATTGTCCGCCTCCTCTATTAAATGAAGTTACCATTGCCATAATACGTTTCAGAATAGACGCACCCCTTATAAATGTTTCGCCCTAGCCCTGGAGGCCATTTCGCCTCCAATTTCAGTTACCTTGTCTGACTACAAGCATGAATATTACACAGGCGGAAATGCCGAGGGCTAGGGGGATATCCTCCCCACCCTTTTTTTTTTCATTGACTTTCAAGTTTTCCCTCAGTAAATTTTATTCTTATCTTCCCAGTTTTCGCTGAAACACCCCCTACCGTGGGGTAAAGGATCATTAGAGGAGCGTTACGCGTGCCTTAATTAACCCTAGTTTTACAAAACACATCTTCCATGTCAGTTTACTCCCTGAACAACTACAAAATCATAGATTAAAATAAATCCCTGCCTATTTTATAAATGTTTTATATTTTTTCACTTTGTTTACACTTCCTTCATTGACATATTAAATGACAACTTTTGCCGCACCAAACTTAGGGAGGTAACAGCCCAACAGGCCACAATGCTGGTGAGCTAGGCTGGCAACACCCATCCAAATATCGCTGTAAATGGGACTGAAAGTATGGGATATCTGGCAGCTTGTCTTCCGTCTTGTCAGGCTTAACAATCTGGACGTCTTGTCAGGCTTATATTCGGACGCGTAACACGAAATGAAATGGTGATTTTACGGTTACATAAATCAGGGAGGTGCAACTCCTTGCATAAATGCAGCGCACGAAAGGACCGTACAACTTGTAAGATAGAATTAAACACACTGCTTGTTAGACCTAAACACTAAACAGAAGGCTACTAGCATATTTGAAACCTAAGTCGTTCAGCTCAACGAACAATTGCAAATGATAAAATGTGAACTTAGGTAAACTAACACAAAACAGGGATTTAAAATACAACTTGTAGGCCTACTTTACTTTCAAAGGCCTTTGGTTAAAATGGTTCTCCTAATAACAAAAGCTTGCCGCTTTCAAAAGTAAGAAGCTTATCAACTTCCGTTAGTTTCCTGTTCGAACAAACAAGGTTAGTGTAGGAAGTAAGCTCAAGCGCTACACAGCCTGTGTTTGAAGACTTGCGGTTAGTCAGGCTCAAACTGATTCAGCTTGAATAAGCATCCAGGGAGGAAGATAAACAGTTTAGCCATGTCCACAGGTTCTGTGGGCTCAACCTGTCATGGCCCCAAAGCTTCCCAAATACTAGGTCAGCAGACTGCGGACTAAGTGAACCCCGACTGAGGTGATTAAGAGCCGGCCCCTAACAGTGGCACGTAGGCCTATTCCATTTGCCTAACCATTAGACTGTTTACAATCTAACGTCAGTAGTCTTTAGCCATCTTGGTATACTTGGCCTCGGGCCTTTGGGGCTAGGCCTACTACTAGGGCCTAGGCCTAGCTGTTGTGGAATCAGCTGACGTATAGCCTACAGCCTGACCCATAATTTCTTGGTAAATTCCAGCCGAAAAGCTTTCATTCAAGTTTTAGACCTATCGCATTAAAATTTACCTCTGGGTGACCACAATTTTTGTGCAAATTACCCATCACCAGGCGCTGAATCGGTTGACGGAACATTTTCATGCGTGCCGCCATGTTGTTTGTAAACATACGCAAGGATTCCACAATTCAGACCAAATTTGTTGGAAAACGAAAATTAAAAAAGTAAACGAAATATAGATTTTTCTTTCTATCTTTAAGTATAAAAAATTATAACTGTATTAATAGTTAATTTTTTTATTTTACAGAGCAATTTTACCCCCTGTCTTTAAAAAAGCCAAATAATACTATTACGCAACTTTCAAAGTGGAAATACTGAAAATATCAGCGCGACCGTCAGTCCTGGGGATCTGGGACTGAAGGGGCGCTACTATAGTTCTACGATTCTTAAGGTGGGCGTGGTCAACCATTTTTTGACATCATAATCTCCGACTCAATCACTACCAAATAGTCTACTGGAATCACTTCCCTCTCATAACAGGGTCAAAAATCACCCGGTTTAAATTCCAGTTGAACCGTTAAACTGGGTTCAACTGGATCCAGTTGGAATCCGCTGAAAACCAGTTAAACACAGTTGATCTAATATGGAATTTGGGCAAATTCAACTGGGTTGAATGTAGTCAACCCAGTTGAAAGCAGGTAACCCAGTTAAAACAGTTCCTATATCCTGCTCTATGGTTAAAACCCAGTTGTTTTAATATGGAATTTGGGCAAAACCAACTGGGTTCAACTAGGTCCCAGTTGAACCCAGTTGAATTGGTCAACTGAGTTCAACTGGAATTTAGACCGGGGCAACCGAAACAAAACTTTTAGGGTACTACATGTAGAGGGCTCACCCTGCAGCCAAAGTGCAATTTTATGTAGCGGTGGAGCCCATCACTTATCTACGGGGATCAGAGTCCGCATTAGTGTCAAAGTTTTGTATAGCAATATCTGGTGTCGTTTTGGACAATGGAATTCTGGATATGGTTTTGTGTACAACAACTGCTATTTATTTCAGAAATGGTGTAGCAATCACCCTCATTTGAAGAGCATTTTGCTATGCTATACCAGCTAATGCGGACACTTCGGGGAATCCCCGTGGATGTTGACCTACGGAATTTAACACCTTGACAAAAAGTTTGGGTGGGGGAGACAGTATAGACCATGTTGCTGAAGTGATGTATTCAATTTGTGGTGTTATGCGGTAGGAAAGAAATTGAAATGCTCATCATTTTCAGTCACCTTTTTGCAATGTATCCTTCCGCGATGCAAATGGCTTTGAATGAAGTAAGTTAAACACAGGGATCACGTACCCTATGATACAAGCTCTCCTGGCTCAAAATCGCAACGGTAATGGTACACAAATCTGAAATCGTTGTGACAGGCCTACTCGTGTGCTTTGGTAGCTTGTGCCCGTTGGAAACTTCTACACGGGTCCAGAGGCCACGAAACGAACCAAAGTTAGTGTGTAAGTCAATGGAGGAATAATCAGTAGAGTGTCGGCTAGCACAGTAATAGTCGGATCCCCAAGAAATTTCCTCCGGACCAAAATATTGCCTGACAAATTTAGTCCATAAAATTTTTGGAGGGTGCAGTATACACATTAGCGGCTCGCCATAGGGGCTAGGGGTGCACTTGCCCCCCACCCAAAAAAAAAGTTTGCAAAGCATTATCTTCAATTTTAAAAAATAAATAAATAAATAAATAAATAAATAAATAAATAAATAAATAAATAAATAAATAAATAAATAAATAAATAAATAAATAAATAAATAAATAAATGAAACATGTAATTCGAGATGGGTTAGGCCCTCCCTTTTCCTTGAGTGGGTTTAAAATTAAAGAAGTGAATAACTTTCCAATGCAATGCGAAGGTTAAAACTAAAGTGCTTTCAAAACGACATTTTTTTCGGCGCGCTTCGCGCGCGTTTTGTTAGTTGCTCGTTGGCTGCTTTATGTACTTCAGACATCAAAAATGGACCTCCCATTAGTTCGAGCTAAGGTAATCAAAACAAATGATCACGCTGTGATATTTGTAATCTGTTTAGCTTAGGCTAATGTCATTTACAGAGTGTAACGGTAATGCTGGAGTAAAATGCCTATAGTTTTGCAGACACTTCAGAGCTATCGGGGTCATTAGATACACAACCCATAAGCCGTGTTGATTATCATCCACGGCTAAAAGCAGTTTTGCCCGGGTTTCACCTGGCCAGATTAGCATAGGTACCTGTCTACAAAAAGTTGTAACGGACATGTAGCCTAAACGTATTGTGATTCCCATAGAAGGAGAGGTTTCCCTTCCCCTGTCCAAACTGACAGCGCCGTTGGCCCACGAGCGGTCTTATGACTGTCAAATGGCCTGTTATAAGCAAAAGGTTCTCCACCTCTGTGCTAAATTATACATTTTCAATTGATTTAAAATAAACACACCAAACAGTCAATCTAAGCTCAGTGTATAACTTTTGACTAGTGACGTAGCTATTTGTCTATAGGATGAAAAAAATCGTTTCGTTTCGGAACGATACTGAGATCCAAAACAGTGCTATCATTTCATCGTTTTCAAGTGTCTTCATGCTTGAAATTTTCGTTAGTTTAAGAAAACAATCCAGAAAACCATCATTTTATGGCTTCTTGGCAAAGCTGAAACATATTGTGACACAATGAAAGAAACAACAAAATATGTAAAGTTGGGGCTTATTTTCTACAAATGCATCAAGCCGCTTTGCCCATTTCACCTGCCTCATACTCCACCCCTGTGGAGTAGCGATGGGTTGATATAGTTGTACCGGTATTTATTTTTAAAGTAGTCAGCTTGGTTTTTGAAGAGCTTTTGAAAACTACAAGGGGCATCGCTGTAATACATAAAAAACCATACTCCTTTTGTACTATCCTGAGCTGACCATTAATATTGCGGGAGGGGGGGGGGTCTTCCGAACCTCCCTGAATACGGACTTGAGTTTGCCCCCCCCCCAAACAAAATTTCATAGAGACGCCCATGAGTACACATCATGTTGTTGAAGGGTTGAGGCCTGTGACTTGGATGTTGTAGCAAATGAATCCAAGTACTCATTGCGCAAAAATGTTGGAAAATGAAGGTATTTTATATCAACGTTTTGCCTATCCATCCGCTATGGAAAAAGGCTGTTGATAAGTGAAGTGTCAAATGGTAAGCCCCTAGCTTATTATAGGCGCTCTCGATGCTCAAAATTTCAACGATCATGATGTTACTGACATTTGAAAACACTATGGACAGCCGACTCGGAAGCTTTGGTATGACGGCGGTTTAGCTTGTGCACGCCCGTTAAAACTTCTACAAGGGTTCAGAGGCCACGAAAAGGACCAAATTTTAAGTGCTGAAGTTAGTAATAAAGAAATGGTTTCGGGTTCGTTAAAGGCCGTGTGACATGAAAATAACATAGTTGGATATTTGAGGTAAAAAGCATTAAATATCCAGAAAATAGCTGCAATTCCCATTAAAATCGATCAGATATTTACCATTTTACAGGGTAATTTATGTTTTCACACTTGTATCATGAATAAACATGAGCTAAATATGCAAACATGTGACATCGAAAGACGATCATACAATATATGGCTCATGTTAGCCTTTGTTTTTTCAACCTTAATTTCAAGGACACTGGTAGCATTGTTTTCTCCTGAGGGGTTTACTATGAAAGTTAAAATTCTTTCCTTTGGAAACAGTGATATGACTCAACAAACTGTAATCTATCTGATCAGTAATAAAGAGACAATTTATATAGGGTTAACAAAAGAAATTTTAACACTGTGCAACACTCCACATCATTATTTTTGCATAGGCAATGAGTTCCTTCAGAAACCATCGAACTTTGAAGACGTATATTTTGAGAACGGTAAAAGATATTGAAATAATTCCAACGGATCTTACGATGGAGGACTTAATTCTTTAACCACCAAGTGAAACAGCTCCGTCTGTTTGGTGGCATGTCACACGACCTTTAAATACAGCCTTGTACATCAGCCGCGTATGCAGGATCATTTAATTGAAGGGGTGGATTCAAGTTTGACAAATGCCGAGTATAGCGACCTGTGGAAGAGTGTAGTAAAGTGTCTTCCACCCGGGGCGCCCCCAACACCCTCCACCTCCCTCCCTTGAATGCAAAAAGTTTCTTCAGGTTAGAGATACCAATCACAGAACAGCCGACAAGCTCGCCGTCGGTAGATGTTTGAATTACCATATCATTACGGTAAGGATTTTGGAGAGAAGTCTTTGCATTTATTTAAATTTCAGAAAGCGCATACGTGTACCAGCAATCATTCTTCCATTGATTCGCGTACACTTGATTTTGGTCCGTTTGAAGGTCTTTAAAAAGTTGTAGCATGTTAAAGTCACAAGTAAGTAAAGCTACAATCTTGGACAAAACTGTTGGGACGCTTTGTCATAATATTCTTGAATCTCCGTTCCCAGGTTTACATGAAGCCCCCGCTCCCCCTTCCAAAGTTGCGCAGAGAGAATGACTGTATGCCGTGAAAATGGTCAACTTTGTGAAGGGGAGCGGGGGTGTCCCAACGAGTTTTGTCCAAGATTGTCTGAGTTTTAAGTGAGCGATTTACGAGAACAAATTCAATAGAAAAATGGTTAATTTTCCGAGCAGCCGTATTCCGTACACTTTTTCGGAGGTTTATAGGCATGAGGATTTTAGCCAAATGAAAGTATAATTTAAAATTGTTTTAATGTGTTGTTTTGTTTATTTGTTTATACTGATTTGTTGTTGTTTGGCGAGAACATAATGGACAGACTGTTTCAGGTATTCGCAGGGAATGCCAGGCAGAAATGTTTACGTTTCGTAACGATGTCTATGGCAGCCATATGCGTTGCATTTTTTAGCAAATTAAAAGGAGGATGCCAACTCTTCTTAAGTTGTAAGACGGAAAACAAAACAATTTCTTTCATGGATAGATCGAAGAGTCTCACTGCTATTGCAAACTAGTGGTAAGAAGGCAAGATTTTAACTGAAAGAGCGCCACGATCTACCATGAAATGTTAAAAGCAGAACTGCAAGCCAAGCCTTTTATTATAACGATGGTAGATCGTTAATTAGGGCTGGTTTTAGACATATTTTGAAGCGAATTTGATGCCTATGACAACATTTTTTCATGTTACATGAAGCTGATGACGTATCTATTATGCCTTCTTTTAGCCGACTCAATTTCTTTACATTTTGCTTTCAAATTTGCTCTCAAAACAAATGGTAGACCGTTTGGTTAACTTAGCCTTCACCGTACCCCCGGTCTCGTCAAATTAGCATGTATGGCATGTATAGTTTCAGCTACTCAAATAAAAGTTACTGCGTTATAAAAGTGAAATGAATATACATTCAAGTACTTTTTAACTTATTTCTGGTAAATTACTTTAATATAAAGTAATAGCCAGGATACAACACGTACTTCTGCTGAATGTTCTTTTTATTTGGTACCTGTTCAGACAGTGTGAGCCCAAAATACGTGACTATTGAAAATGTCTTCCTGAACGAGAGGACGCTTTGAACTTATTTAGCTACCTTCCCAATGCTTTCAGCTTCAATAGTGTTATATTAACAAGAACTTCAATATGGACTCAGAATACGCTGATTATTCTCTGTTACTGTTCTCTTACACCTAAAAAAGACACCTACCCTTTTGCGAATCAACGCAACGCAAAGAAACACTTTCTACTATGGGCCGCGAGCAGTTCTAACTTCTCGAATTTCTCAGACAATCTTGGACAAAACTGTTGGGACGCTTTGTCATAATATTCTTGAATCTCCGTTCCCAGGTTTACATGAAGCCCCCGCTCCCCCTTCCAAAGTTGCGCAGAGAGAATGACTGTATGCCGTGAAAATGGTCAACTTTGTGAAGGGGAGCGGGGGTGTCCCAACGAGTTTTGTCCAAGATTGTAGTAGAACTCTACAGCGCCCGAAGGGCGCCGAAAATGCTGTGTTCGAGTTGGAGGATTTGTGCTCTTGAGACCAAGGAAAGTCAGAAAGCCAGGGAGACTGATCGTCGTCGGAACAGTGGTGACACCAGATGGGTGGTAGGTGCCATGTCCCTCCTCAAGGACGGTCTTCCCCACCCCCATGGTTGTTTAAATTCCCACCCTAAGTGTAGTCGGGAAACGTTAAAATATGAAGCAGTCCACAATAACCAGTCGACCCTTGTGGTTTACTTGATATTTTGATTTAAAGGAGGGCAGATCCTGTAATAAATCCCCCAAATTTTCCAGTTTCACGCCTAAAAACCTTAAGTGCTCGCCGAAAAGTTTGAATTTTTCTCTTGACGATCTTACGGCAATCCGTCGCCCTTGTCGGTTTCAGGCTGCAGTACCTACGTAGGGAATGTTGGACTACTGCCGCCAGTGTTGTAATGACTCCAGTCACTGACTCGACTCGAGTCAAAAGTTTGACAAAATGCAAAGACTCGACTCGAGTCAGTATGTGGAAAAGACTCGACTAGAGTCACTATGCTAGATGACTCGACTCGACTCGAGTTTTTTCTCACAATGACTCGAGTCAAACATATCGGCAATAATGTTGACACAAAAAAAATCCGACTTTTGCACTTCATGCAGACGCGCGCCAGTCTCAGTCTTCTAGTAGGAGTCACTGGCAGACATGGCTTGCATCGCCAATATCCGGACTTTCATTACACTAACTGTGTTCATACATGTTTGTATCGATTTTTGTTCTATTGTAAATTAGCTCCCTACCCCACATACATCCGGCACTTCTACTTGTATATCATACAACTTTACACTAGATTATTAATATTAATTATAGTGCGATGGACTACCAGCATTGTCGTGGCTCAGTTGGTATGGCGCTCGACTCCGACTTCCGACTATTGTGAACGTGAGTTGAAGTCCTCCCGGAGACTGGGCAGTGAGTTTTTCTCGTTTTGCGGACGCTCTTACTACAAATTGTGGTACACCCTCAAGCCTGGTTTCAAATCTATTTCCAACTGGAAATACTATACAGAAGTGATTATTTAACCTACAGTTTAAACTGTACTTACTGATCATTAATTATTGATTATTATATAACACCTTATTTATTTCTCTACATTTGATTGGAGGATTGGTGGTCACATGCCATGGGTGATTCGGCACTATCATCACGGTCGTGTGTTATCCATCGTGCAATAGTCTAGTTTATATAACACCTTATTTATTTCTCTACATTTGATTGGAGGATTGGTGGTCACATGCCATGGGTGATTCGGCACTATCATCACGGTCGTGTGTTATCCATCGTGCAATAGTCTAGTATAACACACGGTCGTGTAATAGTCTAGTATAACACACGGCTGTGACGTCACAATCACTGCGCGTACGTACAAACTATGCCGCAACTCAATAAATCAACGCAGCTTTGGGGATCGCACGTTGCATACCGTACGTAGTAGACGCGTAGCTAACAACAAACCATGGGCGCTATACTACCACACGGACAAACGTGAACGATAGTGACTGCCAAAACACAACTTTAACCAAGGACTAGATAAAGGTAACGTTAAATAGTTATAAGGTGTTATATAAAACAAATAATGAATGTTTTTCATTCGTGCGATAGTATGAATTATATTTCATTCGTTGAAAGATTTAACGTTCTATTCAACTCGGCTTCGCCTCGTTGAATAGAACGTTCAATCTTTCAACTCATGAACTATAATTCATACTATCGCACTCATAAACATTCATTATTTGTATAATAACACACGGTCGTGCAATAGTCTAGTATAACACACGGCTGTGACGTCACAATCACTGCGCGTACGTACAAACTATGCCGCAACTCAATAAATCAACGCAGCTTTGGGGATCCGCGCATTGCATACCGTACGTAGTAGACGCGTAGCTAGCAAACGACAAACCATGGAGCTACCGCACGGACAAACGCCAAAACTCAACTTTATAACCAACGACTAGATAAAAGTAACGTTAGATAGTTATAAGGTGTTATATAAAACAAATAATGAATGTTTTTCATTCGTGCGATAGTATGAATAATTTCATTCGTTGAAAGTTTTAACGTTCTATTCAACTCGGCTTCGCCTCGTTGAATAGAACGTTCAATCTTTCAACTCATGAAATAATTCATACCATCGCACTCATAAACATTCATTATTTGTATACTATTGTATAAATTTTTGAATGGGAATTATGTCTTTCCCTTCAAACTTACTTTTCAATAATTGTATAATATCAATACTGTTTAATAGTGTGTATATAATCTTGGATGAAAACAAAGTCTTTACATCAAAAAAATCTATTTCCGACTTGTGGAAAAGCATCAAGGGCAGGATTAAACAGCTTGCTATTGAGCATAGTGTGCGCATAGCTCGCGAGAAGAGGGATCGTATGTTATCGTTACAAAGAATGTGTAGCAATTTAAATAAAGATGAGGCTGATGGAACTATAGAAAGCAAACCTAGAGGGGCTTCGGTTACTTGATGAAAACGAAAAGCCCTCGGTGTTCTTTTGTAGAAAAGACAAACGGCGAGCCCAGCAGAAAGTCATTAATAATATTCAAAACAAGCATAGCAAAATTGTATCCAGACAAAAAGAAATCATGGATGTTTTTCACAATTTTTACACTGGTCTATTTGCTGAAGATTTTTACTATAGATACAAACATGCAGGATGTTTTTAATAATTGTTTAGATTACCAAGTAAGTGATGATTATAGTGCTGAAATGGAGAGAACTATCAATCTAAGGGAAGTTAGAAATGCTCTTTCAACTTCTGCTAAGAATAAATCTCCCGGTACCTTACGAATTTTACTTGTAGGTTTCTAAGTTTGTAATTTCACGTATTTTTGTTTCCTTTCTTTTTTCTCTCCTTTTTGTGTATTATTATTATTATTATTATTATTATTATTATTATTATTATTATTATTATTATTATTATTATTATTATTATTATTATTATTATTATTATTATTATTATTATTATTATTATTATTATTATTATTATTATTATTATTATTATTATTATTATTATTATTATTATTATTATTATTATTATTATTATTATTATTATTATTATTATTATTATTATTATTATTATTATTATTATTATTATTATTATTATTATTATTATTATTATTATTATTATTATTATTATTATTATTATTATTATTATTATTATTATTATTATTATTATTATTATTATTATTATTATTATTATTATTATTATTATTATTATTATTATTATTATTATTATTATTATTATTATTATTATTATTATTATTATTATTATTATTATTGTTGTTATTATTATTATTATTATTATTATTATTATTATTATTATTATTATTATTATTATTATTATTATTATTATTTTTTTTTTTTTTTTATTTATTTATTTTTTTTATTTATTTTTTATTTATTTTTTATTACTTATCTTGAAGCCTTATGCTTTATGTTACAAACTGTGTTATGTATCTTTTGTAGTTACCTAAGTCTCTTATACCTCATATTGAGGATGAACTGAGAATAAACTGAAACTGAAACTGAAACTTACAAGTCCGAGTCCTAAGGCCTGAGTCCGAGTCCGAGTCCCCGAGTCCCTGTGTAAATTGAACTTTTTTGTTTTGAGTGCAAGACGACGAGAACTACAATGAAACAGTCTTATTCTAACCTTTATTCCTTCCCCTAATATTCAAGATGGCCATAGATCCAAACAACAAGTAAACGTAACAAAACAAAGACCACTGAATTTCCTCTTATGAACACAGACGGATAAAACAGCTCGGATCTACAAATTCCAAAAAAAAAGGGGGGCGACCAAATAATAGAAGACCACAGCAACGCTTCACCGCACGCTTAGTTCGAAAAGAGAAAAATCAGTTTCCCTAGCTTCCCAGAGGTCTATGTTACCGACTATGAAACTGAATTATTTACTACTGACAGTTCCAACACCAAAAATTTACTACTTTAAGATTAATGGCTATGAAGAGAAGGGACTAAATTTCCTTGAGCTCCGTGCCTGAGGATCCGTGCCTGATATATAAAAGACGGCAGCGTTTACCTGAACGCCCCCCCCCCCATCTCCCGATCAGGACTGGATTTAAGTATGGGCCATGCAGCGTGGCACGTGCCCAAAGTCCCCACAAAATTACATTATTGTATTTTTGGGGTAGTTTGTGGAGATTATCTCTGCTAAATTTCGTTTTGTAGGCTTACATGTGCGTAAGAAGGAAATCTATGGAGTTCATTTCGGGTGGGGAGGGGGCGGATGCAAGTGACCGCAACATTTTCCCTCCTTTCGTGACTTGCGCCCCGTAGTCTTGAGGTGAATTAATGTCGAAGGGGCTTCCACATTAGTATGAGTCCAGGACACTTCACAAAATTCGTTCTTTGCTGCGATTTCCCCACAGAAATCTCAAACTTGGGTTATTACCAAAATCTCATGGACTAGGAATACTTTTTCTGAAAATAACCCATAGGTTTGATTTCTTCAAACTTAGACCCAGACGCGGATCCAGAAATTTTGAAGGGGGGGGGGGGAGGCAAGATGGAAAATCTCATGTGCACCGAAGTCCATGAAAATTTCAGTATAGGGCTTCCGGGAGCTCTGCATTGATTGTACACAGAAAAGGGGAACCAACAGGACTCTCACAACCTGACATCCATATGGGAGGAGAGATGATATATCACCTTCTTTATGGATTTCTGAAGGGTATACCCTTCAGAAATCTATGACCGATGGTACCGGCGGGAGTTGGTGATTGGGGGAACCGCAGGTAACTGCTAAGCCGTGCCTTTTAGGCAGTGGGATTTTGTATACGCTATATACAAGAGTGGGAGAGCCTTTTCTTGTTAGTACATGAGGGTGCAATCCCAGAAAGGGGTTTACCCTCCCCTTTGAGAAATTTTTATTAATTTTAAGGGGACTATATGCAAAATGGCGGTATCTTTGGGTCATTCTAAAGTGATTGTATGTTTAAAAAATGTCCACAATTTAGTGAATTCTAACTGTTGTTCGGGTGAAAAAGGGAGTAAGAGACGGATAATATATTGTCTTCAACCTCCTTAAGTCCCAGGAAAAATCATGGGCGTGGATCCATCTCCAAAAGTGTGGGAATTTTTCACATTTGTGAATCGCCGTCCTGGTGGAAGAAGCAGTGGTGGTAGCCAGAATTTGCGTCACGGGGAGGCAATAAGTTTTGTGATCGTCGGCATGGGGGAGGGGTCTAAGGGAAATTTTTCTACAACTGAATGCCCTCAGATGCGATTTGGTGCAAAAAAAATGTAGGATTTTTAGGTTGTTTTTCTTCTAAAAAATTTCGTTTTCTTAGGCATAATTGCAGTCTGTTCTATCATTTTTGAAAAAGTGAGGGGGACTTTTGACGATGTCCTCTTTCAAAAAAGTGAGGGAGACGCGTCCCCCCGTCCCCCATGATCCACGCCCATGGGAAAATTGTACACGCAATTATACCTGCATGGAGTCCACAGAAACATTCTTGGACTATAGTAAAAATTTTCCTTTACATTTTAAAAGGATATCCAAGGTTGACAGAGAACAGTATAGAGCCTCCCGGGAGCTCTGAATTTGTTACAGTATACAAAAGAGAGACCAACTGGATTCTCACTACCCGACATCCATATGGAAAAAGATATGATATATCACCTTCTTTTTAGGTACAGCAAGAGGGATGGTGGACAGGCAAAATTCGTTTCAGAAAAGATTTTCGTCGTTATTGAACGTCGCTGTAAAATGTTTGGAAGATAAGCAACGGCATTTACGTACTTTCAATCTTTCAAACCATGTGCTAGACTAGATTAGTCAAAGATGCCATAATGATGAGAGCCCTACAGAGAAGGAGATGTACCTTTTAGAAAAATGTTCGCATTGGAATAATTTCTTGCGTCATAGCTTTGTCAATGGTATATGAAATCGGGTGTAAACCCTGTCGTATGCGCGCGAAGCGCGCCGAAATTTTTAAATAAAATATTAGTCCATTACAATACCTGCATTTAGAACCTGCATCGGACACTGTCACTTTCCCACCAACCTGTGCTATTCAGAAACGAATCTTCTAACTGAGAATTCTTAAAAAGCTCTTTTGCTCCTTTGTTCCCCCGTGAGTAGTTACCGAAAGCTATTGATAATAAGGACAACTCTGACACAAGGCTTGACGCTAGCGGAGCGTGCGAAAATTTGGAATTTGTCAAGAATTTCCAAAACTTATGATAGTTCGAGAACATTTTGTGAACGAAAATGGGTAGAACAAATAAACCAGTCATCAAAAATACATCTCACCCTACACCCTCCACAGAAATCTGTAGCTTAAACGACTTTTGGGACCATTTTAAAAATTTTCAAGAATCGATGGGGGAGGGGGACACACGCCACTCATTGCCCACTAAGCCGACGCCACTGTCTGTAGCTTAAAAGCCTTTTGAGCTCATTTTAAAACTTTTCAGTCAGTTTCAAAATCGAATAGGGTATGCACGCCGCTACTTTGCCTGCAACAGCTAGTGCCACTATGCAAAATAGCACGTTACCTAACAGCTTGTCTTCTGTATTCATTCTGCAAGGTCTGTATGGCGAAAACTTTGCCTCTTAATCCCTCTAGATTACAAAAAAAATTCACGCTTTAACACAAAATTGTTACTAAATTTCAGTGAAGCTAGCCGGACCCATACTGCATATGTCACGATGTTTACTTATTTAGATCTTAAAGGCAGTCACTCGTCACCCCAAACTACAATTTCACCCTATGTATATAAAAAGTCTCAATAGGTACAGCTCTTTGATTGACATCAAATTCAATTTTCGAACATTCTAGAGCTCCTTTCGTTGCCAACCACTTTGAAAGATATCTAAAGAGATAATCCAGCTATAGCTCCACCCAACCCCTACAGAAATATATACTTTGAATACATTCTTAGACACTTTTATTCATTTTTTGCTCTTAATTTTTCTTTTTTTCCCTTTTCTTCCTTTTTTCTCCTTTCGTTTTTTTTTTCGTGGCGGGGGTGGGGATGGGGGGTGGCAGCCCCCAGGCCCCCTGGATCCGCGCCTGCTTAGACCGAGTTGCCTCAAGTAGTATTTCAGGTACCAAGATCGAGCTATGCAAGAGGAGCACATGGTGAATGCTGAATGCTTAAATGATATTCTGATACGATTATGATAATGCAATACGTGATTTGTCATTATAAAAAGTTAATCAGCCTGTAGGCTCCAAATTGCGCCAGGTCTGAAAAAAAGCTTGAGTTCTAGAGCCCTGGAAAGGCTGGACGCCAATGTCCTATTTCGACCCCGTCTGGTACACATTTTTGGATAGAAATAACATTAAACCATGCTCAGACCTGAAGGCAAATTCTCCAAACATTTGATCCCTGAATGCTTACTATATACAGGTTCACAAAGTGCAATCCCATGGACGATGTGTTTAACATTTCGTGCTGGATCCGTGATACCTTCAATTTAGTCTTGGGGGGCCTGAGATTGAGTCCATATTCCGAGTGTTCACTGTTCATACTGCACCACTGACTTATGCACTGTACGCAACATGTAACAATGATATTGTATGTAGTGTACGTAATGATAATTTTAGCAAAGATTTTTTTCGCCTTGTTTCGACCTGAGTTTTACGGTCGTGGGCAAAAATAGTCGGTCTCGTAACTGGTCTCCGCCCAAGTCCCCGAGTCATGTCGGTCGAGTGCGAGTCATGAACGCCAAGTCCGAGTCCGAGTCACGGTTCACGACAATCGGGACTCGAGACCGAGACCGGTCTCGAGTCATCCAGCCCTGCTAATTGGCGGCCTATTAGTCTACTTAACTCTGATTATAAGATACTTGCTAAAATCTTGCAAAACTAGGCTGAAAATGTCATCTCAAATATTGTCAATGCGTTTCAAACTTGCGCCGTTCCACTAGGGAGATCCATTCACGACAATTTGCTTATGGTAAGAGACATTAATGATTTTTGTGTCTTGGGGAACCACCCGTGTGCCCTCATGTCTATCGATCAACAAAAAGCCTTTGATATGGTGAACTGGTCCTTTTTAATGAAAATACTTAGAAAACTTAACATTGGCAAAAACTTTCAGAGTTGGATCTCAGTTTGATATAGTAACATTTATTGTCGTTTAATGATTAATGGGTATCTTTCCGACAGGGCGGTACACGTATCAAGAGGAGTCAGGCAAGGATGTCCCCTATCTCCACAGTTGTACGTTTTATTTATCGAATATTAAGCAAGATTCATTAATTATTGTGAAAATATTAATGGTTTTGTAATACCAGGAAGTACCAAGCGGGTCAAATTCCTTCAATATGATAACGATGCTACATATATTGCGATGCGTGTTTTGGACATCTTACTGTATTTTGCAATTTTAAATTTCAAATTTTGAAATTTGAAAGGGCCACCGGCGCTTGTATCAATCTGACGAAAACGCATGGGTTGAAATTGGGAAGCTTTTCTTCACAATCCCTTCCGGGCAATACACAATGGAATACTTCTGACATTAAAATAACGGGGTAGTTTTTGGTTCCGCTGATTCTGTTTTCAGCAATTGGGCCAAGAAGATCACAGCTACGCAGTTTCGTGTTAAAACTTGGTCAAGAAGACAAAAGACACCCAACCCTCATAGGGAAAACGCAGGTCGTTAACGCAGGGATACATCCTCTGTTGCCCCCTGTGGGCTGGGGGTTGTAGAATATGCCCACGGTATTCCCCGCCTGTCGTAAGAGGCGACTAAAGGGGAGGACTTGCACCGTATTTGAACTGAATTTGAAACCGAACTTGAACTGTATTTGAAACCGTATGTAAACTTTACGTTTCACCTTGTTGACACTATATAACACATTCGTGTTGGTGTGTCGTTATATCTCATCTAGCTAACTAACTACGTCCTCTGTTTTATTTTTGGGGGTCAGTTCTTTCGATACCTGAGCAGGCGGTTAAGGGGACACACAAAGCTGTGTTTGCCTTTATATGGGGATTAACAAACCTGATCTTGTCTCCCGTGACGTCATTACTTTGCCAAAGAATTGTGGGGGATTAGGTGTCGACGATTTGAGATTTAAAATGAATGCCTTGCTGATAAAACCGTTATTCCCACTATTTCTTAGAAACGACCTGCCATCTCATCTAATGACAGTCCGCTGTTTCATCGCAAAGCAGCTGCGTAGTGTACGGTACCCCTCCATCTGGTCCAACTTTAAGCCTAATAGTAATACGTGTTTCCCCAGGGGACATTCGTGTTCCATTTTGAAACAATCGTTTAGAGTGGACATTAGCTTTGCCAGTTCATGTAGGAATACTAAGGACATTGTGAAAAGGTTACGAACGGATGATGTTACTATTTCTATCGTTAAGAAGCATCCCAAGTACCCTTGGAACAAAATATGGAATTTATCCTTCCGGTTTGTCTCTAGATAATAAATAAAGGTCCAACCCATTTTGGCGTGAGTCAAGAATACCCACAAAGATCTAGTGGGTAGGAATGTTGACTTTAACCCTCACTTATTTATGTTCGGCTTCCCTGATATTAATTGCAGAAAGCAGGCTTTTAGCAGAATTTGGTTTATCTTCTGCGTGACAAAATTTATCCTTGATGTCTGCATGTTTTCGAGCTGAAAGTGCAAAACTATCGAGAAATTCTGTAAATAATCATTAAAACTATTAAAGACAGGACTAAAGCTGATCACAGAAGATTTTCTAAGGATTTTTTTTTTAAATGTGGATAAAGGATAAGTCCTTTGTTACCCTGAGGAATGGTCAGCTTATCTATAATTTGGAGTTTCATTATACTAGCTTCGTGGCATAGTTGACCTAATCAGAACGCACAGGTCTGTACTAAAAATTGTTTATACTTGGAATTGTCTACTTTTAAGAACAAGTATATAATTTTCTAAATATACTTGGAGTGAGTTACAAATGTAGTTAATGCACTGATTTGCACCTACTGGTCCTTTCCAGTGACCAAGTTTGAAAGGTTTGGTTAATTACACATATTATAGTTATATCCTTGACTGGAAATAAATTACATTAGTTTGTGACTTGTGTATCAAATTTGTACACAAAATTGTATAATAATGTATATCAATTTATTCTAGGCTCCTTTTTTCTCATTCAAAGAAAAATGTCACAGTTGCTTATGTCGCTGATCGGAAACAAAGTACAGGGTAGATCAAACTGATTAAATGTTGTGGATAAATTTGTACATAAAACCACAGTGTACAAAAAATTATATTATAACGTACATACTTTTTAAGATATAATAAAGTTTTTCCTTCGAAAACCCGACTTTTTACAGTTGCTTTCTCTTCCATATCTTCCTTTTCCTTCTTGTAGCTTTTATCGACTTCTCTTCGTTCCCACTTTTTCTTTTCTTAATTAGGCTTCGTTTTGCTAATCATATCTTACTGTAAATTTCCAAATCAGGTCAAAGCGTTTCCCTGCCGTGTTAAGGGGGCGCTCCACCATTACATAAAATTGCACTTTGTATTCCCTAAAACTTTTGTTTGGGTTGATTTTTGACAGAGGGCAGAGAATCCTTAGTTAGATGTATTTGGTAGTGATTGAGTTGGAGACTATGCTGTCAAAAATGGTCGAAATTGACACCACCTGAGCAGATTGGGAGGTTTTGGAAAGACAGCGGACCTATCTTATATATTGGTGAATGGCAAGGGCGGATCACAAGTTTTTTATTCATGCACCTATAGCTCAAAAAGTCAGTGGTCATTTTGCCAATTTTTATTTTTATATGCCAGTAACAACCAACTCGTGAGCTTTGCGTTGATGGATCACATGCTGGCGTTGAAACTTTGACAAGGACTGAGAGGCAGCGTAAAAAAAGGCCCGTTTTAGTGTGTAAGTCAATGGCAACAATTAATGGTAGAGCGCCACCTAAACAATTGTATGAAATTCGTGATGTCATTCTAGCTGCAAAGTCTGATCCACTTGATCATGCAAGGCATATTTTCTTTTTATCAATTTTGCCCAGGAAAATGTGGACAAAAATTTCCCTTGATAATTTATGAACGGGTGTAAAATAACTATGACCATAAAATATATTTTTCTGAAAGTTTCTGTTACTTCAAAAATTGTCTACGATTGATTTTTTTTTTGTTTCTAAGACCCCTACTTATGCATGGATGATTCTAAGATTCTTCTTGGATACTGTACATGGTGATGGAAGTCCTCCGTGTTTAAACGTACCTCACACCACACCCTGGCTGCGTTTGCACTGTTTACTGTAACACGAATGTACCGCGCACGTACTTGCCTATGTATGTACAGTAATGATAAATGCGTAGTGTTTTGAGTAATGTACTGTGCACGGTACACAGCGCAAGAACTAATACACCACAGTAGCACTGCAAAGTGTCACTGGAGTTACCGTGTATGTAATACAGTACATGTACGTAGTATGTATAGTACATGTACGTACGTACGTTAGCGGACATCACAGCTGCGAGTGTTCATGAGCACCAGTGCGGAAGGATTTGGCTTCATATTCCCGACAAACAAAACGCTCAGAAAAAGCGAATTTTCGGACGAATCGAGGCTTAAAAGTGTTCAGGCAAAGTTTGAGAGACATCTCAGCTTAATATTCACACGCGATTTCGTCTATTTCGAGGGAAGTTACCCATCTGCTGAAGTGAAGTCAAGC
This sequence comes from Holothuria leucospilota, assembly GCA_029531755.1. Taxonomy (NCBI): domain Eukaryota; kingdom Metazoa; phylum Echinodermata; class Holothuroidea; order Aspidochirotida; family Holothuriidae; genus Holothuria; species Holothuria leucospilota. The sequence continues at coordinate 14,222,365 of CM055982.1, read as the reverse complement.
TACAGGCTGTTGACGCTAATGTTACTGCTAAGCTAATACCCATGGTGTAAAGTTACGATCCCTGGTTTTCTACCTAAGTTCCTCTGAAAAAAATAAATCTTGTCCAGCTGCCATGGATCAGTTGCTGGTCGTATCCATACTGTGCTTCCTATGCATCGTTCCGCTTTCACATCAACAGAATTTGGATGGTAATTATTACTGTTTTATGATTATAGTTCGAGCTCTTTCCAATCGGACCTAACGCAGGGTTTCCCCACAGGCGCCCCTTAACATTGTATAGTATACCATATACTGTGTATTATATAGATGGAATACTACATGTATATGGTATACTATACAATGTTAAGGGGCGCCTGTGGGTTTTAGGGGGTATCCAGTCAAAACGTCCCCGTATTTTCGCTACCAAAACGTCCTCGCTTTTTTACCAAAACGTCCCCGCCATAGAGACTTTGAACATGATTTTAGGAATCCAAATTAAAACTATCGGTTGGAAACTTGAAGGAAACTTGAGACATGTCAAAAACATTGAGTGTATGAGGATCGATTACGATGAAGTTAGGCAGGCCCACAGGCGCCCCTTAACATTGTATAGTATACCATATATAGTTAGGGAACACAAGTTCGTTCACCCCCGAAGTTCGTTCATTGACCATAATTCAATGAATAATTAATGAAATGATTGGGAAATTGCACAAAATATCAAGCATTAACTGATAAACAATCGTAGTAAAACAAATTCCAACCACATGGTCCCAATTTGCCTGAGTACATTTTTCTGACATCTGAAAATTACCTAGGCAACTCACCTAACAAGCCTAACCTTCTTTCCAAATGATCCTATATTTTCGTGATTTCACAAGATGTGACTGCAACACTGTAATAATTTGGTGTGAGTCCTTTTCTTACATGGGAAATTTGACAAATTGAATGGATATTTACCTGATTTTCTACGAAAAGAGGCAATTGAAAATGTGCAAACGAAATTGTGACCCTCTGGAGAGAAATTCCTGAGGTCAGAGACAGTCTCATGAAATCATTCAAACTCCGGGTTACACTCTACATATTCAGGAAGAAATCCGTTTTTGTACAGACAACATATTTCCAAAGATAAAATGTCTAAAACTGGGAACCATGTGGAACTATTTATATTTTTTTTGACGGATTCAGTGGCTAAGGTGAACGAACTTCGGACCCACCATGCTACTATGTAGTATATATGATGGCACGACCTAACAAGGCCCCTCTAAGAAAGTTTGCGTTTTTATAAAACAAGACAGAAGAATGTGAATCTGTTTGTACCTGAAAAAGTTTTGGCGGACTTGACTTTATTTGAGAGCTATAAATCTTAACCACAGATTTTTCCTTCCAAGAGATACCGTTACGACAAGTTCAGCATTTCCAGCTCAAGCCTAAAATCAGAAGTAACCTAATAAGGCCAGCGGGCGCTGTTTACAATTTTTGTACAGAGCTGTATGCACGGGTTCAGTGTAGACAGTTTGTGTGTTCAGTTTGAGGCTGCATATCTTAGCGTGCGCGTGCTTGAAATATTAAACAGGTTCACGCGCATTTGCAAGGGAGTTTGCTATGCACGTGCTGCATCAAAAATTGACGCACTGATTGTGACAGCATTTTTGACGTGCTTTGTTGACTGTATCGATGCACGACATTCGAAAGTGGCCTTATTAGGTTATGTCACTATATAGACGGAAAGGTATGTCACAAATCTCCTAGCTCGAACAAACAACTTACGTTTCTGGCACAATTACTGCACTTTTCTCGCAAAATTTGTCTGTGTCGAGACTTTTGATCATAAGGTACCTCAAGGCAGCTCTTTTTCCCGAATAATTTCTCTTGGCATTGTCTAAAGGATGAAAATTCGATGGAGTAACAGTATGAGGATGGTAGCTGCTGATAGAGAGCATTCAGCACTTCCACACTATAAAATACAATACTCCAAAAATATTCTCTAAAGTTCTCTTAACTTTCTGAATTTCTTCCAAAATTTGTCAGTTATGTTTTGCTTTGATTATTACGAATCTTACAGATACATATTAGCATTAATATATGCAAGATTTTTGAACACAGAAATTCATAAAATTTGAAAACCTTTTGAAAAGTGGAAGGGCTTGCATTTACCATGAGCATTTGTGGCAGTTGAAGACTGTACAACAGTTACAGTTCAACTGTCACAAGTGCTTGTAGAAAATGCTAGCCCTTCCACTTTTCAAAAGGTTTTCAAATTTTATGAAATTTAATGTTCAAAAATTGTTCGTATTGATGCTAATATATATCTGCAAGATTTGCAATAATAAAAAGTGAACCATAATTGAACAAATTTTGGAAGAAATTTAGAAAGTTAAGAGAACTTTAGAGAATATTTTAGGAGTATTTTATTATATAGTGTGGAAGTGCTGAATGCTCTCCTATCAGCAGCTACCATCCTCATACTGTTACTCCATCGAAATTTCATCCTTCAGACAATGCCAAGTAAAATTATTCGGGAAAAAGAGCTGCCTTGCGGTACCTTATGATCAAAAGTCTCGACACAGACAAATTTGGCGAGAAAAGTGCAGTAACTGTGCCAGAAACGTAAGTTGTTTGTTCGAGCTAGGAGATTTGTGACATACCTTTCCGTCTATATAATACATAGTATATGGTATACTATACAATGTTAAGGGGCGCCTGTGGGCAGGCCTAGGGCCTAGGCCTAAGATAACGTTAGAACTTAGGCCTACTAACGTTAGAACTGAGAACTGAGATGCTATCCGACTAACTTAACGTTAGGCCTATAGGCCTGACTGTTAGTTTTACAACAGACGAACGTAGAATGATTACCACAAACACTTTGGAATTTAACATAAAAGGTTAAATTTTCCAGAAAATTTCCATTTCATTCCAATAACTGTACTTTACAAAATTATTTGAACTTCAGAGTAGGCATACTGTAAGGGAAGATAAAGGCTACCAAATCCGGGGACGTTTTTGCACGGGAAGTTTTGACCAATAGCGGGGACGTTTTGGTATGGGGACGTTTCGACTGGTAAGCGTTTTAGGGAGTGTGACTGTGAGGTGGTATTATTAGTCCAGGGGGTAATGTGGTGCCAACTTTGGCACAAAAGTGAGAGAGAACTATTAATACTTCTACAATTAGTACAGTAGGCTACAGGTGGCAGTTATATCAAATTTCTGTGAGGTCACGGTGGTGGCCACAGCTGTGAGGTGGCCGCCTCACAAAAAGTTAAACAATGCTATGTACATTGCTAGGGGAAACCTAGTCCGCAGTCTGCTGACCTAGTGTGGGGATTCCCATACTAGGTCAGCAATATACCCATTGTCAAAATTGGGCTACCACACCTTCAAAAATTTTGAATGGTCGCAGTCTTTCTCAAATTCACATATACTCCTAGGTAATTGACCTCTATGGGTCATTTATATGTTTAAGACCCATCATTTTAAGGATACTAGCACTCAGTCTCCAAAAAGAGACCAAAAATTTTGATTTATACTAACGATCCTGTTTTGTTTTTTAAAACATTTTAAATGTTGTTACTAGGACGCTGACACTATTGACTACTGTATGCTATATAGCACGCACTGCTGTTCAATTGTGACATAGTTCATAGCAATGGTTACGATCATGTACGCACATACGCGTATGTAGCAACAATCATTGCAGAAACGCACGCAGACGATGTTACTCTCACAGTAATAACGCAGGAAAAACTTTGTGTTGCAATAGCCTACGCCTAGTTCAGGGAGCAAAGTGTACGTGAGAACTAGGCCTAGGTGCCCTGGGCTAGGGGAAACCCTGCTAAGGTTAGGCCTAACTGTTAGTCCGAAGGCCCTTTAGGCTTTAGTATTAAAGCCCTAAGGCCAAAGCTGACGTAAGGCACAGGCAGTCCAAACGTTATATAGTGCATAGCCTAGCCTACATATAAATAGACAAGGTAGCACACTCTCTTCCACAGGACGGTGTTCAGAGCCAGATTTGGCTTATTTGGCCATATATGCACGAATACATGGCCAAGTTAGTAAAAGCTTTGCCATTTTGGCCATAGCATTTGGCGATTTGACGGTATTAGTGCATATCAGCCAAATCTGGCTACTGAACGCCGTTGTGTGGAAGAAGTGCACTAGGCCTACCTTGTCTTATAGGTATGTATGCTCTAAATAACGTTAGAACGAATTCAGTTACTTTCCGCCCCTAAAGAAAGTTATTTTCCACCCCTGGTTTTTAGGGGCAGAAAACACCAGTTTGAGGGGCGGAAAGTAACGGCATAGAATGGAATACCTGCACAAGTTGAAGGCTTGACAAACTAAAACTAAATTTTCTTATCAGTGAATGTCTCTCCATATACACTGATGTCTTTTACACAACAATCCATAGTACATACTTATGCTGACTTTTTTATTCTCGCTAGCACTTAGTGCATTGCAGTGTGTACGCAAATACAGTACGTATATATACACGTACGTTAACGTATATAGTGCTGTGCAGTGTGCATGCATATGGACGTGTACGTACAGTGGTGTGAACAAGTTCTAATACACATACAACTGCAGCTGCACTATATAGGCCTAGGCTTGGTACTCATATACAATCCATTCTTCTCTACGTGATTTCTGAAAAAGTCCCACGATATCATTATTTTTTGGTCTCAGAAATGAAGAAAGAAGTAGATACAATTGTAAGTTAATCTTTAATTCCAAATGGTATTTTCCGCCCCAGAAATTTTAGGGGCGGAAAGTCAGGTGCGGAAACTACAGGGGGCGGAAAGTAACGGATAATAAGGTGAGATAATAAGGTAGGCTAGGGCCTAGGCTATGACTAAGTTACTGCTTCAAACATAGTATAACTTAGGCCTAACAGGTTTAACGGCAAAAGAGGGCTAGCCTAGGGGGAGGGAGGAACTATAAAATTAAAATATCCCGCCATGAGCAAAAAACATCTTTTTGAAAACAGGTGAGGTCACTCACAGTCCTCACGGACCCACAAGATTGTTACTTTGAGGACAAGTGAACATTACATGTTTTGTGTTAATTAGGCCTAGCCTAGGCTTATGTTTTTTGCAGAATGGAGATGCAGTCACAGTGGCCATTTAGGAACTCTTGTTATTTTGCAGCAATAATTAACGTTAGGCCTAGGCTATGTGTTTTGTGTTAATAATGGTTATTGAAAAACAGCCAGTTTCTCTGAGCCTCCAGTTTTGAGTAGCCCTAAAGTCCAAATTACTTAAGCAAACAACCAGACCAACACCAGGTGAGCCCAGTACAATTAGGATCTCAGGCAATAATTTATCCGGCATCTCATTGCAATTTGCTATACTGTATACAAGCTGGCCGAATTGCTATACAAATGCAAAAATGTGTAGCACTTTTTGTGGATGACCATAGGGTTTTCACTGATGTACACCTAAGAACTGAAAGAAATCCTTGAAACTGCTATGCAGAATTGGAATTCTAAATTATTCCCTGGTCTACACATCCACATAAGGCATGTGCTGATAATGTTAACAGTGATTGATCAAATTTGAATTGATCAACATTGGTACTGATAGGTTTTGTATATTGTAAACCAGTTAAAAAATACTGGTGCCTAAATTTTTTTGTTTAGGAGCCAGTGGCTCGAACCAATTTTTTTCTTCTGTACACCACTGGCCTTAGGGTTAATGTAGTCTGCAGTCTGCTGACCTCGTATTTGGGTCACTTTGGGCTTTCCATTCTGGGACAGCAGTACAGTATGTATGACATTTGCAAAATTGGGCTAGTGCATCTTTAAAAATTTTGACTTTATTTTATTTCTTTCATATTTTACCAGGGTAGCCCACTCAACATCAAGTTGGTTTTCCTTGGGGCCCTGGGTTAAAACATGAATAACATAAATATAAGGCAAAGATTAAAATACTGTAGGAACAAAAACATAGAGTTAATAGCATAACATTTCAAAATGTGAAAAATAAAACATAAAATGAGACTTAACAGGAAAACAATAAAAATACAGTTGTTAAATCAAGGATAGAAACAGTTAAACTTTGACAATAAAAACGTAAGAGTTGAAAAATCAAAATACAGGTAAGAACATGACACATCATACAGATATGAAAATGATAGAAACAGAAAATGGTACAAAAAGATGTGATAGAATGTACAAGAAGGGTCATGTAGATAAAAAGTATTAAGAGAGAATTTCTTGTCTTAGTTGACTTTTGAAAGTTTCAACTGATTTATTGTCCCTTGTTTTGTCATTAATACTGTTCCATGATGTAATTCCTCTTTCCATAAAAGATTTTGCATAAAGTGACGTGCGACATCGAGGCTTGGCCCGACGTGTGCAGTGAGAATGTACATTTTGAAGTTTTGTAAAGTTAGGTTTTAGATGAGGTGGGGATATGTCTGTGTCATTTAAGATTTTGTACATCATAATACTCCTATTAAAGAAAAATTGTTCATCTGTCAGTATCCAACATAGTTCGTTTAAAATTTTGTAAGATGGAGTGTCCCCATCTTTGAATTGATGATAATTTACCTGTATCCCCTTTGTGTTTATCAGTCCACACAGTACTACAAAAATTTTCTTAAAACAATTACTAGACACACAAGAGACATGTATGTTCATGGAAAAGGAAGTCTTTGTGTAATGACACCTGAACATTTCACTTAATCTACACATTCTGTTGTAGTATTTTTAACCAGTTAACTGCATATGACAGATATATCCGTTATGTCCTAACTTTATGCTACTGCGTATGACGGATATCCAGGGCTGGAAAAAATGTGTACTTCCTGGGAAGGGAGTCACAATTTCCACAATTCCTCCCATATTTTCATGTACATAAAAGGTATAAATTTCCCATCAATGACCAAAATTTCCCTCCAAATACCCAAATTTCCCAGGAAGGAGCCTCCCAGCTTCCCAACTTTTTCCACCCAGGCGGATATCTGTCATGTAATATATGCACCAAACTGCATCACATAATGCCCAGCCAATCAAAGACACTGTATACACTTGAAACTCGTTTGCTGTGCACAGTGAATGTTCTGGCCCTATTGTCTGTTTGCTAATTATGCTTTGCATGGATACATGCTTATGTCCATCTTCATATTGAGACTTTGATCACCCGGAAGTGTTCTTGGACGAAAATACACGGTCCATGTGTAGGAACACGTGGGTGTATTTTCTTTGCGATTTCACTGTTACAATGGCTTCGTGTACATTGAAGAAGAAGCGGTTGTCTTCCGAATACGGAAGCATTGAGGTGCCATCGAAGAAGCTTTGTGGTGTTTGTTTGATTTAGATATCGAGTCAGGTAGTGATTCAGAAAATGAGGAAGAGGAAGGGATTTGCGGGGGGCAAGTGACTTAATTACTGGAAATAAGTTGCAGGATACATTTTGGGGCTAAATATTTACAGTGTATTATTTTTCCAGTGTAAAGTTAAAATTTGCAAAAAAAAACATTTTTGCAAAAATTAGTTCCGCACTGGGATGAAAGTTAAATCTTTTAATTCTGCAGTTAGCTGGTTAATTTTACTGGTCTCAGTCTTTCTCAAATTCACATATGGTCAATTCCTTGTAAACAGGCCCAGAACCATAAAAAATCAAAATAGTGAATGTTCTTTAATGTTGCATTACTATGTATAGTTTCTTGGCAAAAAATTTTTTCCCAGTAAATCAATGTCACAGGAAAAATTTTAGTGCCCTCAAGGGCTCACTTTACCATCATTTTTTCAAGGGAAATGGCATGAATTTTGAGACCAACTTCCCTGATTAATTTGTCCAACCAATCAGTAGATTCATTTCAAATTTACTATCCATAAATGGTAACATAACATTACTTTTTTAAATTGAGAGAGCAAATTGCACTGCGACTTGTCATTTTGGCTTTCGCATGGGTGAACGGAGTGTGATTTTCAAAATGTGACACTGTAACACCCGTCACATTTTTTTACAAAAAGGTTGCCAAAAAATTGGACATGATCATGTAATTTAAAATTACTTTGGATCTTCTAAATTCATACTACCCTGGAGTCATCATATCAGTTTTATCCAAAAACATTCAAAGAAAATTTATTTTTTTTTTGATCCTTAAAATCTGTAACACCCGTCACAATGAGTGTGACGGGTGTTACAGTACCATTGAAAATATTCCCTAAATTCAGTAACAAATGCATGACATTTTCTGAGTACATAACACATAAATTATACTGTACTCTGACTGCTAATTAATCAGCTGCAGTAAAACAGAGAAAAGAGTTTTTAAGTTATGGAAAGTTAGAGCTAATTGCCTCTTTTCATACCCAGTGCAAAAATGTGACGGGTGTTACATCATGTGCAGTCTGATTGTCAAACAGTCATTCCATATTGTATCACTAGTAATCTCCATCATGACAAGCATGCTATTTGCAATTAGCCATTAATACAGAATAGAAGAGTCTAAATTTAAAGATGTAACATCAATTCTGTTCACCAGTTTCTTCATGTTACTGCAATGACACCATTGACGCACCAGTAAACTGACTGTACACTGATTTGATGCAACTAAGGTAGCACCTGATGCCACAGCCAAATTTGACGATTGTAATAGTTATCAATGGGTTGTTTTGCGATTTCAAATTATGGCCCATCTCCATGTTCATCAGTGTTATTACACCGGGTGGTAGGGGGTGGCATGTCCCTATCCTAACAATTTTCCCCCTCCCCAAAAGTGACTGCACCCAATGGAAGCCTCCCCACTCAGACAATATTCAGCATTCCAGAAAATGTTGTCTATTGTCTTAGCTACATACAGTACTGTACTACAATCATGTCAGATGTAAAGGAATGTTTAATAATGTCGCAGAGGCTAAATCTACTGTTTAATATTAATTGCACAAAAAGGCATCTTCAACAAATGTAATAAATGTCTACAAAAGTATCCCTTTGAAATTCTGTAAACCCACTACCCTCGGAATCACACCCATTCATTTTCATTAATGAGATAATCATGTTGCAGATTTACCCCTACCCCTTCCCTAAGTTATGAATAACAAGTTCAGTTTGTCATTATTTTTAAAGTTTTGTCCCAATGTTTGTACCCAAATATTTGAAAGCTGCTGCATGATCACAGTTGCAAGTCATGCAGAATGTATCCATACCCCCACAAATTACAACCCATCATTATCATTGTTATGTGCTTAATTTTTTTTTTTTTAAAGTTTGCAACTAGAAAAGACTCAAATTAATGTATTGATACATAAGAAAGAGAATGATCATGCTGTGTTTTACTATCATCTTTTTGTCATCTGCAACTCTGCATGTTATGGCCTGTTGTAAAACAGGGTAGCAACTCATTGGTGTACAGTAGGCACTTAAACATGCCAGAGTAATTGCTAGCAAGGCAGGTGCATGCATCACTAAAACACTCACTACACACCTACACTGAACTGCCTACTGTTGATGTTACTTATTGCTATAGTGAATTAGACAAACCTGTGTACTTAAGTTGATCATTGACAATTCTCTTCCAGTCACTGAGTGTTCTGCATGTACAGTAATTATACACAGTGTAGGTGGTTATTGTTGTTAACATGCATGAAGGTTATAGGTGGCTAGCTTTAACCTTGTACTGCCAATATATACAATATGTGTAGTGCAGTCTAATAAATATTCCACAAGTGATTTGTTTTCAGCAGGGTTTGTCAGGAAGATACATTATACTTTGATATTTAATATGCAGCACTCCTCGTACAGTATTATTGCAGTTGGCTATATTGATACGGCAGTACATTGTGAACAAACTTTAACCAGGGTTGTCGTCTTTTGTTAAATATGCAAAGCTGTCAAATTATAAATTTCTATAGGTTTTGTGTTTGTTGTATAGGGTAGTGAAATGCAGTAGTGTATTAACATAGTACAGTAGTTTTGTAGGGGTGCTTTGTGAAGGTAACAGTGTAATATCGTGGTGATGAATGAATTTCTGTTTACATAGAAAATACAATATTCTTGAGTCAGTCAGGCATGTGCAGTTGTGAACACAGTTGGTACTAGCTCTTAAGTTTAAACAATGAACATTTTAGTCCATAGACATGAAGATCAATACTTAAATGTCATAGTCACAGAACTATTAATCAGATATCAAATTGACAAAATATTTACCAGTGGGTGTGGCTAGAGAGTTGCACTGCAGTTGTGGCATTAGGCATATTGTTGCTATGCAATTGATATGTGGGCGTGGTGTGTGGGAAGTTGAAGTACTGTAGTTAAGTCTAGTAGAGTGATATATAATGTACAGAATAAACACTACACTGTCACTGTTGTTTGGGACTATAGTGACCACAGTTATACCTAGATCAACTTCCCCATCAGCTTGAATTGTATTGCTTTGGTATACATGTGTCGTAAAAATGCCATTGGTAAATCCCCCTCCCTAAAATAATTTCATAACATATTGTAAGTAACATAGAATGTTAAGTATTTGCTTGAGGAAAGTTGCAAGTTCACATTGCTTACATATATATAGTTCTTTATTTGTCCCAATTTCTTTTATGCAATCAACATTTTAAAGGTTCCAAACTATGAATTAATTTTCTAGTCGTAATTTTTTTGAGAAAAAGTATATAAATCACTGTGTATTTCAGAATTGATCAAAGTAATGTAGTAAATGTATTAATTGCAGGATGGTCAGAGTTCAGTTTCAAAGCATCCAGTATCCTATTGCAAAATGCAACTCTTTCCTGCACATGGATGCCATTGGATGCATTTTGATTGCCAGTGCCCATCTACAAAAATTGTAAGGGAGTAAATGAGTTACCACACACAATGTGGCCAAAAGTTGGTACATAAAAATGAAAAAAAAAATAATAATGCTGTAAGAATCATTTTTGTAGTTCATTTTGCTCTATAGATGCAAAAATTATATTAATTTTTGTTACCTGTTTATGATTTGCCTTTTCATCAGTGTTGTTTCTTCATCTCCCCTAACAAATCTGGTAGGGTTTTATTATTTGTGTCAACAGACAGAGCTAATAGGACATTACTTTGAATCTATTGATGAATCCCCTTGATTAACCTTTCAAAAATACTGAACGTATGTTCATTACCTCCATGGTGGCTGCTACGACATTATACAGTGTAGTACAGTACCAAGTACAGTACTTGCCAATTAACTTCCCTGATAATGAAAATTGCTGGACTATTATGGCAGACCAAAGAAGTTTTACACAGATGTTTTTTAAGGAACTTTCCTCGTTAAATCATCTTTATTAGAATTGAGCCTTAATCTAAGGTTTTTTTTTTTTATCCTATAATATAGCCATTGTTCCTGACATTTAATAAGATTTCAGCAGACCACAGTAGGTGAACTACTAGAAGCTGCAGAAGTAGTCTTTATTCAAGTATTATTCTGTAGTGCTATAAATCCCTTTAGCCTGCACACTTTATACACTAAGTGTTTATTGAGTCTGTGTTGGAATTAACAAAGTAACACAGGTTAGTGGCATCATGCGAAAGTCTGCACATATAGTGATACCAGTGAAAATACAGTATCATGCTGGTATCTAATTCTATACAATGTACTCTAAATGCCTGGAAGTTTCAGTAAAGCATTGAGATTCCTATCAGCTTGGCCCAAGTAAGAATATGCTTCATACGTTGTGTTAAGCATCTTTTGATAGACACTGATGTACGGTATTTATAGTTTGCCTCTTTCACTCTCATCAGTTTACTTCTAGACGAGAATAGATTCATTAATTGTACTGGGTCATAATTATACTGCACTGGGGTGTGGGTCTTGGTTCAAAACCAGTCACCTAGATCATGATATCCAGGGACCAAACCAAAAAAAAAAATTGAAAGCATTGGAAAAACAAATTTGGCAACCCACAACAATATTTATTTTTAAAAATTCATTTATGAAATTGCAGTGAATTTGTTTTGATTGAGTACTCAACTACTTTTATTACACACACTGTTCTCATGAAAATACAGCATAACTCAGAAGATTTGTAAGGATGTTTTAACTTGAGTATGTTAGAAGCACACAGGGCCTTACCCATTTTATGTCTACTTGTCCAAGACAATTTGAGGAACAGTATATGCTTGTGCTATTTGCAGTGGTGCCGGCACGGGGGGGGCATGGGGGGGCGCGTGCCCCCCAATCGATTTCAGAAATTTTTTTTTGAAAATTTTAAAATGATCCCAAAAGGCATTTAAGCTATAGATTTCTGTATGGGGTAGGGTGAGGTGTGTTTTCAACCAAGTGATGGATCTTTTGTAACCATTTTCCATCACAAATGGTTCTCAAACTATCAGAATTATTCCAAATCCTTCGCAAACTTTCAAAATTTTTAGCGCGCTCCGCACGCTTTAAACCTTACCTCAATATTGTTCTAATTATCAATAATTTCCGGTAGCAACTCCCACAGAAGCACAGCAACAGAAGCTGAAAGCTGTTTACAAATTCTCAGGTAAACTCGGACTGGCTTTGTGATTGGCAAATAAGTTTGTTGGGGAATTGAAAGTGTCTCGATGCAGAGCATAAATGCAGGTTTTGTCATGGTTATCTTATTAAATGAAAAATTTCGGCGCGCTTCGCGCGCATTCATCACTGTTTTCACTCCAACTCATGACCATCATTAATTAAAGTGGCCATGACACGTAAATTGGAGTAACAGGAGACTAATTTAGCCTAAAGTACACAAAAAGCTCTTTCTAAAACTGTTTTCATCACCCTTACAGCATTGAGCATTAAAAAGAAATTAATGTTTCAAAAAATTGCACCAAAAAATAGACTGTTGAAAATGAGATTTCAAGCCAACACAATAATGACGTCATTTTAGGAACACCAGCCTCTGTATACCGAACCTGGCGTACAGCATAGCCTATACATAAGTAAGAGATAGTAATGATTGTAATTCGTGGCATGTCTTGAATTTGAACTTTATTCTGTCTGTTTGGAGAGTGGTATCGGTCTGTTACATTTTGGGGCTGCAATAGGCTATTACTAATAATTACAAAAACTCTTGATTCATAACCGAAAAACGAAAAAGCTTGGCAGTATACTGTTCGGTTCGGTCTGCGTACAGTGAGTGGACTGGCTGCAGCCAGCGAATAATACTGTGCACACGCAATCATAGCCTAGGCTACTAGTTCCACGATTTCCACTGACACTTGCACGAAAGTATTAAACCTGAAGTTCATATTTTGACTGCCTGCATAAAACTTTCCAAGCTAAAGTCCCTTTCAATTGCTCCAAATGCTTCTCGTGCTCGAATTGTTGTGGTGTTGTACTTTTACCTCACCTAACACTGTCTCAAATCGATACGGTCCTGTGCGCCGTAACGAATTACTCACCCCATCTGCACCACTGACGTCTTGTTCAGTATTGCCTTCGCCTTTCTGATTTCAAATCCAAGAAAACTCACTTTACTGACAGTCCACTGACCATTCCTGTCCGATCAGGGAGTTGCCATTAGAGGACAACTCTCTGGCTCAGATCCGCCATTCCAAAGAAAGTATTAAATTTGATTTCACATGGTACCTACTACAAAACAGTGCTGGTGATACATTGTGTAGTAACAGGTATGTTGTGTGCTGTACCCATGGAAGTAGTACTTCCATGCTGTACCTATGCTGTTGTGTTGTGAAGGTTTGTACATGCAGCTACTTATCATGACACCAAGACGAAAAACCTGCGTGAAATGCATTTAATTGACTGAAACAAGTGGTAAGCACGAGAAAAGGGATAACAATTCCAAAATTTACAACTTTTCACGCAGGTTTTACATTGTATCGACCTTGGTAACCGGTACAATGGAATGCAAACACTGTATCAAATGTCCGAAGGATACCACGCCAAACAACGATCAGTTCCTAAAGTGACGTCACATGACGTAACAAGATTTTGAGAATTTTTGGAAAGACTAACTTTTCAGGGCTGGAAGAGGGTGTATTTTTTTCTCAATTTTCGAGCGGAAAAACAAGTTGTAAACAAACAGAATGGTTGATTTTCGTTGTAGGAAACGTATTCCTAAGGATACAAAAGGGTTTAAACCGTTAATTTACACGTGGCATAGCCACTTTAAGGTTTAAACACATGCAACTATTCTGATCACAACACTTTTCCGAAAACAGAAGTACATCCCCAACATTTGTAGGGGCCTATGGGATCTTTCAGTCTAATTTGTAGCATGATGTGGAAGGTTGAAAGTACGTATTTGCCGTTATACATTTTTCAAATTTTTTTACCCAGCGCTTCGCCGCAGCCTCTACCTGTATAGATGGTGATTTTTAATACACTTACGACGAAAAAAATATTCTGAAACGTGCCTTTTAGTCCTTAACCGGTCTAATATCACTTCCCTGCACCTATACTCTCTCTCTCATTCCCCATTGATGGAAGATGTTCGTCTGGATTTTCTTTCAAACTTAGTAAAAATACCATTGTTGTAACGTGCTCGGCATTATACTCTGTAGTACCATTTGGATGTCAGGTAATATCAAATCAGTGCCACATTTTATATAATTAATACAGAGCTTCCAGGAGGCACTATACAGGTGTCTGTCAGTAATAGATACCCTTTTATAATGCACAATGAGACAAAGGAAAATTTTCGTAACAGTCCAAGAATGTTTCTGTGGACTCGTAAAAACTTTCCCCGAATAGAAGGCATTAAAGCCTAGCCAAAAAAGGGGGCTTGGCGAGGTTTGTTGACAACATACCCTTCTCTAAGACAACACACTCCTCTTTCACCTAACCAAAAATTAGAATTCACTAAATTATGGATATTTTCCAGCCATGTATGATCAGTTCCAAAAACATCCTAAAGATAACACCATTTTGCATCTAAGCAACTTTAAATTACCAAAATTTCTCAAAGGGGAGGGGGCACCCCCTCCCATTAGACCCCTCCCCCAGGATGATACCTTTATGTAGTGACAAAAAGGATTCCACACTGCTGTATACCATCGCAGGGACGCACACTCTCTTCTTTCTCCTAACCAAAGATTAGAATTCACTAAATAAGGATATTTTCCAATCATATAAGATCACTTCTAAAAATACTCCAAAGATAGCACCATTTTGCATCTAGACAACCTTAAATTAACAAAAATTTCTCAAAGGGGAGGGGGACACCCCTCCCCTTAGATCCCTCCCCCAGGACGGCACCTTTATGTAGTGCCAAAAAGGACTCCACATTGCTGTGTACAATCGCAGGGACGCACAAAAATGGTACAATTTAAGCAGACTTGGGGGTAAACTGAGGTGGCATTGTGACATCATCTGTTATGCCCCCCCAATCACCAAATCCTGGCGGCGCCACTGGCTATTTGGACCCTGCAAGCACTGTATCTGATCCATTATGGTACTGGCACTGATAATAAACATATGTAAAGGGAAAGGCCAAATAGCCAGTAGCTGGCAAGATGTGCCTGGACACCATTGCAAAGTAAGACAAGTAAATTTGGAAATTACCAAAGGCCACCAAGTAAAAATATTGCTGTATGAGAGAGAGAGCTTTCCCAAAGGAAAATAAAGTGGTAAGCTGTTTCAGGTACCTTACATCAGTACTTTGGTCAAGAAGAGAGGTTGTCATTTTCTGCATGTTTGGCTTGTTATTGTAAGCCATGTAATGCATGCATGGTGTGGGTGTACCTTACTGTATTCTACAAGCTACTGTTACCGTAGTCATTCTGCAATGTTAACTGTTAACTGAAGCCTGCAGTCATCTCTGTGTAGTCTTGATGTTTCATCTTAGCATGTTAGCACAGAGAACAACCAGGAACATTACAGCCACTTTGATTACTTGTAGTACCCACTGTGCCTTCTGTGATCAGCTCAAATAATGTTTTTATCAGTATTTTAATATTTCCTATTCTGAAGTTTTGGTATGATATTATTGTTTATAACACAATTAAATTTACAGTGACAAGAGAATTTCATTTGTAGGCCTTTATTGTGTAGGCCTACCTATAGTATGTCACTGCAACAACAATGTAGGCTACCCATTCCATAGACAATGTGCATGGGGCAATGAAGGCTTGTTGGAAAAACAGAAAAAGATGAGGATGCCAATTGTCAAGGAGCTAAAGTCCCTGCTGTTAAAGATTTTACTGTACTTGAATGTATGTCAGTGTGAACGATCTTTCAATTTCTATCTGGATCTGTAGCATTTAATTATTTTGTATTTGTGTGTGTGCAAAAGCTTACAGCAAGTGACTCTCATGGATTCCCATTGGGAATGAATAATATACAGTGTAGAGTGCTTGCTTTAAAACTGCCAGCGAAGGGTCTCTGCCTTTATAAGGGTCTTTGCCTTGAGTTTAAAGAAACAATGAGAGATGTTTGGACAGTTATAATTTGTGGTTCTGTACAGTCTAATAGCTTTACTCACAATGAAATTTCAACCTACGGTAGTGAGTGTTAGAGAAATGAAAGAAATTTGTGAGAGAGATGTTTAAGAGGGAAAATGCATCAGTAGTACCCGTAGAGTGACCATTTGAACCAATTTCACAAAATTAGGACATGACCAATATATGCCATGTCATGTCACTGGTACACACAAGCATTGTTTACTCATGTGATTGTGATATATACTGTATCTAGGGCCACCGATTTTCCGCGATCGTGGAAAAATACGGAAAAAAACGGAATTGACGATTTTTTACGGAAAATTACGGAATTTGCGATTTCATATCGCGTCCACAAAAAAGTAAGCACAGAACAAGATTTTTGCATTTTTAACAAGCATAGACAAATTTATTCTCCACAAATCAAGGGCACTTGAGGACTTTTACACTTCTGAACGTACGTATCTGATTCGAGAACAGAAAATAGGTATAAAGGCTCCCATATTTTCCGCGACGTGAAACTCTTATGACTAAATGTTACTTTTCATTCACCGATCACGTCGGAAGATTCCGTGTATCGTGTTTTGTACTGGACTGTACTAAGGTAGTAGTGCTACATAGTATTAGTAGCCTATCCGCTCAGTTCTCTGCAAAAATACGTAAACTAATGTTACAGTATCTTAGCACTTCAAGGCCACAAAATTCCACTCAGTTTACTTGGTGCACGCATCTCATGGGGCCCTATCAATATGAATATATTTTTTGTAAACTGTCTTGCCCAAAACTGCTGTACGTCCAGTTTAAAAAGATTCTCCAAATGAAACGCAAGCCCGATATATTCCCGTAATCGAAAAACTGTCGCAACTCCTTGGATAATTGCCGGTGGGGGTGCATGAATTTACACGGGGCCGCTTCCCTTAGTTCATTCATGACCAACGCCCTATGTAACAGCGCGGGCAATACACGGTCCTTGCATTATGTATTGCACACCGTACTCCGTGTACTACGAAGGTGAACTTCAACTTCGCAAGAAACTTTCTTGGGAAGTTATGACGCACTTGTTTTGGCAATTTACGTGTACGCACGCGCATGTTATGACAATTAAAAAATTAACGAATAGGAATGTGGGAAGTGGAATAATTTATGCAGGATAACGAGGCATGTGTTTAAAAATGATATGATGATTTAGCACTGGAACTTGGAAAAACGTAGCGATGTCATTGCATGTCGCCCTGTAGTATGGTTTGTAGACTATGCAGATGTACGGCATTGATTGTCCGTGGCATGCACACCTCTAAGGTAATACTGTGTGAACTTTGACGCAACAATTCGATGATCGTTATCATTTGAAGAGCTTTAAATTTTGCAAATCTTGTGAGTATCAGTGCTGATATTTTGTGCAGGAACTTAAAGAAATGTGTGTTTGGGGGAATTATTCAGTTATTTGCAGAAACCAGAAGTGTATTTTAGCCCCGTTTCCAGTTTTCCAAAATCGGTGGTGGTAATCCTTTGAGTGATAAAATTTTACCCATGCTATATTATTCCCGATTTATCTGACAGATGATCGGTCGCACAATAACTATAAACCAGGTTTGTAACTTGTAGGTGTGCATGCGGGACACTTGCAAGAGGAAATGAGTTTAACGGAAGATCACGGAAACTTATAATTGCCATTTATATCTGAAACGGAAATCTACGGAAAGGGAAAGTTGAAAACGGAAAAAAACGGAAAATGAAAAGTGGAAAATGGAATTTATCATTTTGTGAAGCGGAAAATCGGGGGCCCTATGTATCAATGAGGCTTCACATTGCACTCCGTAATGTAGCTAATCAAACTGACTGTGGGTCCATTATTTTAATATCTATGGTTGTCTGGGAATGTGACTGATGAGTAACACTTCGATATAATGGAAGCTTTTTTCCACATGGTTTAATATCATATAGGCTGTGATAGGAATGAGTTTTATTTGAAAATGTGTTTTTGTAATCCAGCCTTTTTTAAGTTGAAAATCCCAACTGAACAAAATATGGTACTGCACTGTTTAAGCCAATATACAGTAATAGTAATAATAGTTGTGAGTGATCTTTTTTCGTTCATTTGTAAGATTTTTCATTGTGACCTCCCTAAAAAAGAGAACAAATCAATGTCTGGCGTAAAGTAATGCTAGGCGGAGGACAGATTGCCCAAAAGTCGGACAGTCCGGCAAAAAGCTGGGTACATAGCCCCCCTAAGTTATGGTGTGTCATCTACTTACAAGCAGTGTTGTAGTCGAGGCCGCTACTTCCGAGGCCGAGTCCGAGGCCATACCCTCCGAGACCGAGGCCAAACCCTCCGAGGCCGAGGCCGAGGCCGGGTTACTTATTATATCAGAGAAAAAATATCAGAGCATACTTTCACTCCATCCAACATAGTATTATAGCTGGAGCTCAGGATCCGTACTCCTTGCCCAGAGGTGGTGAGGCAATGGGGATTAGATTGAGATATCTTGCCATTCAAGGGCGGGCTTGTGAAGCAAAGTATGTAAACCTAAGAATGAGCAAATAGTAAATACACATAAGTCAAGTTCATTTAAATTTACCAAACTTTATTTTAAGAAGCTGGGCACTTGGGCAGTTGTCTCAAGTTACACCGTCACCTACTAGTGTTTAGAAACAAAAACATGGGTTTTCACAAAATACAGAAAGGATCAGTTCCAACTTCCAATTAGTTCCCAAAAAGTAAAATTAATCTGCCTTGCGAAGGATACTGCTAATCACTTTGAGCACTCTATTGAAAAAATGAGAGAAACTAAACAGCGGTAGTACATGTGTGCCTGCACAAATACCATACAAATTGTGCACTCATTTTAGAAAGCATAATTAGTGTATGAGCTCAATCTAAAAACAAGAAAATGTGTTTTCATGAACTTGCAACTGCCAATTTTCATGACCAAAGGTGGAAGAAGTCCACAAACAACCTGAAATAATTTTTCCTGACAGTACACACTGTTATGTTTCACCGTCACTACATATTGTACATAATAACAAATGTGTGTACAGAAGGTACTAAAATAACTGACATGAAGTCTACAATCTACAGTTTGATCTTTTACAAGACCCCAAAACAATACAAACTATATTATGGGGAACACAATACTTCACAAGTCCATACACACTGCCACGTGCACCACTGCACCCAACTTAAAGGAGCTTGGTTCTCTGGCTCAGAAGCTAAGAATGTGTGCATTGCACTTCAAAAACATGAGGCATTCCAGCATTTGTAGGGAAAGTTTGGCGCGATGTGGCCTCATGATCAGTCCTCCATGGCTGAAAACTCTCTCCACCGGAGCACTGCTAGCTGGCACAGAAAGAACATTCTGGGCCAGGGCATAGAGTGCTGGATAGCACAATCTGGCCGCACTGTCTGGCCTCCAAAAGGTGTTGATGGCTTGCAAAATTTGCATCGTGCCCTATGTTTTTTCCGTCCCCTCTCTTCAAACTCTTCGTGGTCATAAAATCCGAATTTTATTATTCGAGAATCAGCAGACATGGCGACTTCGTCAGGACAATAACAAGCTAGTATAGTGATAGTGCGCGCGCGAGTGACACGGCGGCTAGGCTGCGCTGCACGTGTGTGTGTGTGTGGTGTGGACTGTGGAGAACTGTGCATGTGCCGTACCGGTTATCCAGTATACGGTATACCGTGTGTGTGTGTGTGGTGGGTTCAGCCTTGCTGTATGGTGTATGCATTGCAAGATATTAAGATTACATGCGCTGTATCGTACGTTCACAGCTAATCTGCACTTTTCAACCGCAACGATCGATGTAGTCTTGTAATAGAAAATATCGAAAATTAATTTCAAGTCAATCTAGACATTAAACTTCGCATGGTTTAGTTATTTCTTTGCAAAATATGGTAGTAAATTATTAAAAAAGTCGGAGGTAGTCTTGCCCGGCCTCGAGGCCGGCCTCGAGTCCTCCAACACTGCTTCCAAGGGCTTGTTTCATAGGGACATCTTAATTGTAAATTGTTAATTGTTCTACAGTAGTCTCACTTAAAGGTTGTAAATAGATGGCTATTGACTATTAAAAGTGAATAATGTTATTAATGTAGTACAGTGTGGAACTCTGTTCCAGTTCTTGTTGTTTTTCCACTACCTCGTTCCCACAAAATCAGTGGAGCCCTTGCATAACCTACACACCAAAGAAAAGAAAATCTTATCCAAATATTGCCTCTGTATGTAGGTGTACTGTAAATTTTAACACCTGTGTATGAGTTTTGCCAGCCAGCATGGCAATCAGGTACAGTACATTCAGTTGATATCACATGTACAGTGATAGCAAAATGTGATGTGATGAACTACTTCCTGCCTGACATAGGGAGATACCATTGCTAACATAGTACAATAATTGAAATTACAGTGTTGCTACTGTAATTACATAGCTTCCAGTGGTGAGTGTTCCTCCCAGTTACAGAATACACACAAAAAGCACTAGTATCTTAGCATACAGTACTGGTAATCAAAACCTTATTAAATCAAATTCAATTTCAATAAAAAATGCTCTGTTTGTAATATCCTGATGTATGGCATAATGGTAATGGTATGATACTGTAGGTTGTGGTTAGTAGCTTCCATGTCCATTCTATTTTGAAAGTTGAAAACAAATTTTCAAAAGTTGTGTTTCATGTTTCCATTTTCAGAACAAATAGAAGCAAACTCAGTTTTCGTGCAATTTGACAAGAATTATGGGAAACTCTTGGAACTGGATGAAGTAAGTATCACTCTCCATATAGATATGCAAAACTTGTCTTGGACATAGTACAATGTCCTATGCAAGTGAGAGACATGTATATGATGGACTTAAAAATTTATGAACCAATTTATGTATGGTGTTTTATAAGGTTTGATATTAAGATAATAAATGGTACTGTTGATGATGAAGTCAAAAGCTGAAGCTGCTTCAAGTTGCTGTACTTAAAGGCAATGGGCAGTAGCCCCAAAATTTGCTTTGAAAAATCAGCAAACTCTTGCAAATCTCTTATTACATTACAGGCACCCCTGAAGACGTTTTGAACATACAGTAACTATTACAAACAATAGGTAAAGCAAGGAGAAATTCTCCTTGAATTTCACAATTCACTAACAAAAATATTATCACATGATCAAAATAGGCCATTCAAGAACTAGAGTGACGGGGCATACTAACTCTGATTGCATTTTCACATTTAAGTTCTTGCTCCAAATTTACAGAAAATTCCAGTATGCTGTAAGGGCAGAGCTGAGATGAAATGCATGCACCACACTTAGGCATCACATATTCGATTTTGTAGAAGTTTGTCCTTTAAGAGGCAAAGTGGAAACATTTTAGTTTTAATTCGATGGTTAATAATTGGGCTGTGATGGTTAAACGGTTAACTGGTTAACCGACCGATCGATCGATCGGTTAAATGACCGCCAAATGTTTCGTTTAACCGTTTTTGTATCCTAATAAATCTGTCGCCGCAGTTCACCTTTACACCTAAACTCCTTTATGCAGTAAACCGCAGAAGTTGCTTGCCCAAAACCACATAACAGTGGGCAAACTTTGGATGCAAAGGGTTTGAAAAAGACCTTTATAATGCCAGTTGCGCAGCTTTGGTTGGTATATCGATCCGTTCGCCCCATGATCTGGGAGTGTTTTGCTGAAATAATGTAACAATAAACTCTTTCACGCAAATTTTGAAACTTAGGATTAAAATGATCAAAGGTGCAGGGATTAACCTATGCAGTACATGCTACAACAATCCAACATACCTTTTAAAGTGTGGAGCACCGTAAACTTGATAGATAAGACTAAAAAGTTACTTCTAGACAGCAGAAGAATATATGCTTAATATCCTTCTTGATAAATGCACTTCGGGAATTTTCCCGGGCGTAACTTCCAAGGTTAGGTGTTTTCAGTTAATCAGTCTCAAAACATATGCAATCTGCACAAAACAGTGACCAAGCTATGTAGTTCTGGGCCTAATTATGCAACCCTGGCTTGCAAGCCTTGTAGGTGCAACTAAAATATTTGTAACTAAGCCTCCCCATTTAAGCCGACTTACTAATTTTAACAAAAGGCAACTAAACATTTTTTATAATTTTTACAACGTTAGTACAGCATAATTCCTGGAAAAGTTTTATCCCCCAAAATTCGGTAAGATGAGTGAAATTCTTTCCGCCATTTCATTTGTTAACCCCAAATTATAAAACATGGAGCATTCCAATGGTGAGCTTCATGCATAATCATATTATTTTCCAACATAATTAGCACAGTTCGTTGGACTTGTTGAACGAACTGGCACAATGTACGTACGTGCATTGTACAGTACAGTATTTGTAATTAGTATTTGTAATTAGCAGAACTGTTTGAGCTTGCTGAACGAACCGGGCCGGCTGGCCATGTGCTTCGCTGCTTCGCACGTTGCATGAACTATCATTCGTGACATACCGTACGTACATTGTACAATACAGTATTGCGTACGAGACAACTATGCACGAGTCCAGTAATAACATACAGTATGAAGATAGTTAATTATGAAGAAACTGGTATTTTCAGTAGGTATTAGGTAAAAAGGCATAATATGTGAGACAAGTTAAAATTCAGTGTTACACTTTTTTACGGAGCATGCAGTAATATGGGTAAAAACTTGCACACCATTACGACATAGCGGTGCTGGAATTCTTAGCAGACACATGTATATTACGTATGAATTGCAGCAAGGTCACAAGGCACACTATAGTACACTGTATGTGGTACGTTTGTACTCAACACTGCTCGAGGTGTGTGTGATACTGTATCGCTGTAGCCGGAGAAGTGTGTCTTGAACTGCGATAATGCCAGTGATATCCATACGCTTTTCATCTTACGGTGCTATGTTAGACCGCAAAAATCTCAAAAACGGCAATCAGTGGCATAACAAAAAGTATGCATGTTTGTGAAAAGTTTGAATAAATGCGTGATTCGCCCTTGCATACGTACTGCTTGCCAAAACATCGCAAACAATGCAAACGTTTAACTTGCACGCTACTTTGCTGATCATCACTACCGGTGCCATTTTAAGTGTACATAGGAACTTTGGTATTTAAAGTGGTGGCGCTCTTCCGAAATGTTTATTTTGTTTATATACCTTGACTTGTTTTTATTTTCAGTTAACCGTTAACCGTTCAGTTAATAAAAACGGTTAAACGGATAGTGAATTTACCGGAAATGCACATCCCTAGCTAATAAACCTCTGAAAATTTCATTGCAGCGCTGACAAATAGCCCATATCATTCTGTATATAGGCAACTCAGTAGTGTATGTGACTTGTGTTACTGGTACTGTACTGTGTTGAATATGCACCTCAGTGGAGTACCCTTTTGTTTGAATTGTGGATATTACACATACAATCAGCTGAAGAAGAAATTTTATTTTAGAGCAGGGTATCAGGGCTCGAAAAATCAGGTGTCCAAGTGCCCGAGGGCACCTTGTCTGGTGACTTGGTCAACAAAAATTGGTAAATTGCACAGCAGAACATGCCCAACTGGGCACCATAAGTCATGGTCTAAACCATGGCCAAAAGACAGAATAAGCAACCCACCACTAAACTTAAAGATCATCATTGTGTTGCTCTGAGTGTAAAAAGTTTTTTGCAGTAATACTGTAAAAATTACAGATTATTTCGTAGATTCCCCACGTTTGTTTCACCTCGCATATATTACAATCACACCATAGCTCTGCCGCTTGTAGATCAACCTTGCGCCAAGCCATAAATGAACCACAACTGGACCTGCCTGTCACTCAGCATTACTTTGAAACACAAGACTAGGCTAGCCTCAGTACAACTTGATACATAAACTTGTTAGGATAGCTTAGCAGCCAAAGCAAGTAACTGTGAAGAAGAAAGTATATCGTACAGGGAAATTATGCAAGAAAAGTTTTTGAAAATGTTATACAGGGCTTAGTTCGAGTATTTTAGACATGCATGGAAACTGTTTTATGAAATGAATTTCATTAAGATAATTTTTTATGGCATCACTTTTACGTTTGAGTTGGCTACCCTGTACGACTGAAACACCTTCACAGTCGTGTACTAGTACAGTATCTTGAACTGCAATTTTGAAGGACTCAGAGAGATCGTAGGCCCAGATTTAGGACAACATTCTTAGGGTTCAAAGAGCTAAAAAAGTGCTTATTATCATTATTTTTAAAAGTTACTAAATGAATGTGACTATCCTCAATCTGTTTTGTTTAATAGTTGTATCAGGTTTATGGGGTGAGTGATTTGGAACATTTTGGTGAGAATTTCAGTCCTAAACTGCAGGCACATGATGAGCTTGATTCTGCAGGTGGGCAGTTAATACTGAAATTGGTTGTAGCTATAAAGTAGTAAAAAGGCTTTTGATTCATAATCAGTGACTGCAAGTCAAAATGTACAGTAGTTTTAAATGGATGGGGTAATTTTGGCTGAGGAAAATAGACCTTGTACAATTCACCAGGAAATGGTGGGGTGTGGATGGGGTATAGGCCTACATATATATGTGTTCATCAATTCCAGGTAGTAAATTTGTATCCTAGAGACAGATTTACTGTTTCTCATTTTTGCTAACATTCAAAATGGTCAGAATCCCAGCGATATGTAGGTACTTTCATACGTAAGGGTACACAAAACATGTAGAGCCAGAATGAAATGTTAAATAACTATGAACAAGCATGTTTCTGTAAGAATTTTTTATTTCCTTTATTTGGGCAACAATCAAAGTCTAACGGGCAACAAGAAATTACTAGTTTCAGAAGATGGGTTGCCTGACAGCCTGGTTGCCAGAAAATTTTTCATGCCCTGGGTATGTGTCAATCAGTTAAATTTTAGGAGTGTCATTGCAGATTTTCCCACTTTAATAACAGTAAGAAACAGTGTGTGAGTGAGCCAGATACTAAAACTTGTTTCCATTTGAATACAAATCTTGCTTTATATGACCTGAAAGGATATGCGACATATTTTGATTTTTGTTTGTAAGGTTCCAAAGAAAGGTGTTAGAGTAAGCTGTGCATATCAACAACTATGTAAGGTGAAAGATCATTGATGAAATGTGCACTAAAATTTAATGTTTTAAGAATGTGTTCAGTTGAAGGTTGTTTACAAAACAAGAAAATATTACAGGTAGTTATGTATACAGCCTAGTTCCAAACTGTTATGGAGAAAATGTGCAGCCACAGGTTTGACATACATTATATATGTAATGTCTTGTGAAATTGATCTCTTTAATCATTATAGGTAAAGTGGCACCAGAGAATTTTGGTTACATTTGTTTCTTTTTTAGTATGTGTCTTTCTGCTAATTTGATTGACCAACTCTTGTAGTATGTACAACTGATCATTGTGATTCTTTGACTGATAATATTTCTACAAATTCATTCAGTAAAAATTCATGATACTGTATGTCATGATTTGTGAAGTTGACCGTTTTTCTCTCGTCAATTTCTAGTGGAACGACAATGATGCAACAACAAAGTTTAGGGAGGTCACCGCAATTGTGGCAACCACCTACTGCATGAATTTTACGATGAACTGCAATCTGTTGAGCCTTGACTCGTAAGTTATTAAAGCTGTTTTCAAACCCATAGGAAAAGGTAATAACCAAATTACAAATAGCTGGTGCAGATACAGGTGGGGTTCCCAGGAAATCCCCTCCATCCATTTTCTCTTTCTCCAAACTTTGGATCCACCCTTAAGCAGAATACAACATACAGTACACCAAGAAAGTTTTGTCTTGTTCAGTTTAATAGATTTATACTACTTCTTGTTTGAACACACATGGAGAACTTATAATATGTATTTGATACTATTCCTATGCATGAGTTAAAGCTCGCATCTGTTGTACCATGTAGGCTAGTCAGGGTAACCCTGCCGGAGGTAACGTGTTTACATTTGGTCTTTTCACTTACACTTCGACGTCAGGGAGCATTTTGCTCCGATTTTCACTTCGAGTGTAGGTGGAGCTTCAAGTCTTCATATGCATATTTATTAGAGGCGCTATCGTTATTGGTCACTGGAAGCGTTCAACCAGTAACACTGACATCGTACAAAGTTGAGTAGCAGTGAAGAGAGATGTCAAGTTTTGCCATAAATAAACTAATCCAGAACATTTTTTATTCTTTGCCAGAGGTAAAAGGAATCTGTGATGGTGATGTGTGTGTATGTCCGTGTGTATGAGGGTGTGTATGTGGGTGTATGTGTGTGTATGGATATATGTGATGCCTGCTCGTAAACACAGTATCTCAAGAAGGGTAACAGTTAGGGATCTCATACTTAGCATGTAGATGGCCCATATCAAGTAGATGGCCCCTATTGATTTTAGTAGAGGTCAAAGGTCATTTGGGATCACAAGGGGTCAAAAAGTTAAAACTTTGTAAACACAAGATCTCAAGAAGGGTAACAGTGAGTAATGCTGTGATGGTTAGTCCGAAACTGGTTTCTTCGGCTGCTAAAACTGGTTTTTAAATCAAAACCAGTTTTTCAAAAGTACAATGACTATGCCTACAGTACATGCCGCGCATGAGGTCTAGCCACGTGCTGCACATTGTATTGTTGGCATAGGCCTTAGGCCTACGTATGTACTTAAAATGATATGTGGTTGTCATCGCGCAAGCCAATTTTCTTTTGTTTTTATAATGTTTGCTTGATTCCTTTCTCTTTACAAATGGTTTATCTTTACATTATTTAGTATATGGCACCCTATCCAGAAATGTCACTCTGTAAATTTTTGATAATTATCTTTTCAAAGATACAGTGGTTTGAGAGGCTGTTAAACAGACTACTGAAATCACATGCGAGTGCAGCTTCTGTTCCACAATGGGAAGTCTGTATACTTAATTAGTTCCAATAATGTAAAACACAACAACAACCCATTCCGAACGATAATAAGAAAATCGCGTTTCATGCAAAGGTGTGAGATAAAGTACAAATTATAAAATCATCAGTTTCGTTCATGACCAATATGAAGTAACAAATTACATGGAAAGAGAGTTACAAAAGTTGAAATCATTTCACTGACCTCAAGTAGCAGATAATCTTCGTGATATCAAGTACAGCCGAAGGTTGTACTGCATACCTGTCTAAGCCACAAGGCTGCATGTATACGCCCTTACATACTACAGCACACATGCAAGGAAGAAACATTTCGGCGTAATCGACGGAGAAACAGTCTCATGCCCACTGAAATCAGTGTTCTTTTTTTTGTTTTTATCGTGCAATTTTCCATTTCCGAAAAGTACATCCCCAAATAGTTGCCACCAAATACACTCATGAATCCGAGAAGGTGTTTGGGCCCCAGAGAGGCCCGTTATAGTTCCATCAGTGCAGAAACTAGACCCACTCACAAAGTATAACATTGTACCAACAGTTCTGGGTAAAGGCCTACACAGTATGTGTTAGTCTAACATAGCTTCGAACTGCATCATAAGAGGTTTTTCTAATGTACAGTATAGCAAAATTAGAGGTTCAATTTGTCGTGAAAAATTCTCATTCGGTGAGATAATTTTTGTACCTTGTTTCTAATGTTCAAAATTAATGAAGTTTTAAAAAAATAACTCAAAATACATGTGTTACAAGCATTCTCTCTGCTAAAACATTTCTATCGAAATGGCACTTGCCGCCAATCGCATGAACAAACATTAAGGGCCGGGTGTACAGTGTAAACAAGCTCAAAATAATGGTCCTCATCAGTGAGCACAGGGCATAGTAATACGTCATTGCGTGTGTCGTAACGTTTTCCTGCCTCACGAATGTGATTGGCCTATTGTGATGTAATCAAAGTATTTTTCTTGGCGTGAAAGCAAGCCTGTGTAGAATTATGATTACTTTTCGCACTAGATCATGTCCAATATTGTTATGGGCCAGGCCTGACGCAAACAACGTTCATAGCAAAAGCCCAAATGCGGGGCTATGAGCGGTTGCATGAGATCATCAGAACATTGGAAAATCGGGACTGACAGAATAGTAAAGTTTGGAAAGGACCGTTGGCACATGTCAGAGAATGTACAAAAGAGATAATCATGCAAACTTCAACACACCAGTTTGCATATAGTTGTCAGATTTTACAAAATCGTGGACACTTGTCTGGGAATATGAAGCAGTGTAGGTGGTTTCAGGCTAAAGTAAGCAACTGTAAGTTTTCAGAACTTTTATGGAAGTTACAATAGATGAATTCCTGTGTATTTGTTCTAAAAGGTAGCGATCTTTGTAGGTGAAGAAGTGTAAAATGCTTAACAAAATAAACTTTTGAAGCGGAAGTCAAACCACGATCGGTCATTGCAACAGCCGGTTTTTCGGTACCGGTGTTCGAATCATAACTGGTTTTCTGAACAGCCTTAACAGTGAGGGATCTCATACTTAGAATGTGGATTGCCTATATTGAGTAGATGATCTCTACTATTTTAAGTGGAGGTCAGAGGTCATTTGGGGTCACCAGAGGTCAAAAGGTCAAAACCTTGTAAACACGATATCTCCAGAAGGATAACTGTGAGGGATCTAATACGTAGCATGTGGATTGGTAATATTGAGTAGATGATCCCTATCATTTTTTGTGGAGGTCAATGGTCATTTGGGGTCACAAAAGGTCAAAAGCTTGTAAACATTTAAAGGAGGATAACTGTGAGGGATCTGGTACTTGGCCGTATAGGGTAGGTGATCCCTATTGTTTTAAGTAGAGGTAAATGGTCATTTTGGGTCACAAGATTTTTTTACCTTATTAACATGATATCTTAAGTAGGATAACTGTGAGGGATCTCATGCTTGTCATGTGGGTGATTCATGTTTGTAACAATATACGTATGTGGGAAGGAATATGGCAAGGAATCACTAAGCCTTTTGGCTTTCTGGTTAATGTTTATCCACGATGATGTAGGCGACAGGATATCACAAAGGAATGGAGCAAATGCTACCTTCCTTTCATGTGCTTGACTTCTTGGTAAGGATTGGATTAAATGAAAAAGATAATGTTGTTTTGTTCAAGAGTAGCTAGTTTTCCATGCGTGTTTTCCATTGGCTTCAATTGAGTTATAAGTGAATACAGAGAGCTGCCACTCTAACCATGCTGAAAAGACCAAATTTACACATTGTACCTCGCGGCAGGGTTACCCTGACTACTTGTACACATACGAGTGACTCTGGTGGCAAAGTTTGATTGATTGGTCAATTTGTGTATGTACATATGCACCTCTCTTCTGCCCTCAACATGGCTGCTTTCTTTCGTTACCATTAAAACCTGACGCCGGTGAAATGGGTCTATAGATGAGTGGTAGTGCTGTGATTCAAATCTTTTTTGGAAAAATCTAAAAATGGTGATAACTTGAAAATCCAAGCACAGTTTTTCTCGGATAGTTTAGACCATACAGTACTTGCTGTAAATCTTCTTTGTTTAAATGGAAGATAAACTTAAAATCATGGCCAACATTTCCCTTTAACATGTATAGTAGATAATAAACTTATGGAGGATTACGACCATTGAATCTTTTGAAACAGATCTGTGTTTTAGGAAAAGATCTAATTCAGAACCATGAATCTTGTGGTCATGAAAAGTTGATTTCAGAAGTTTGCTTTATTATGCAACATTTTTTCTCCCTCTCTGTTTTAATGTAGTGATTTTTTTTCTGGTGATGTTATGCTAATGGAAGATCCCATATTCTACAATGGTGATATCCGGTTTGGTGTCTACATAAGTCTTGAAAACAAGAATGTGAATGACCCAGACCAGTTGGTCATTCGGAAAAATACTCTGAAAGGTGAGCTACAAACTAATTTTATCAGGGCCAACCCTAGCCAGAACTTCTGACCTGGGGGGAGCCAAGGTCACTGCACTGGTGTGGAGTGGGCATCAATTAGGATTTATTTGTGGTATGTAGCAAATCAGTTAGGCAATTGAATTACTTAATGGGGTGGTACAGTAGCCTGCAAGGGGTTAGGGGATACATTTGGTCAATGAAAGTTTTGTTTGGGCATCACGATAAGCAAGTTTCAGGCCTCATGAATAGCAAGTTTCAGGCCTTTTGTTTTGAGACGCGCGATCGTGCATGTGCCCTGACGCCCCTAAAGTGGATTTGAGGTGCGTTATTATTCACGCGCCTTGGAATTGGCAAAATGCTCACCTCATGTCACAGGCAGGCTTAACGATAATACTGTGAAACAAATTAGAGAAAATTACAAAATGACATGATAGTAAAATAAGTCTAACAAATGTCAATATCATGGAACTCATCAGAGTACAAACTGCTCAATTGATCGTATTTATGAAATCACATTTGCTATTTATCGGCTCCCTATCCTTGCAAGTGTGACGTAAATAACAGTCACCTTGGGATATACGCCAGATGTTGTACGTACAAAAACAGTTGACAATCTAACAAGAGTTGCAATAACCTACACTAGGCCTACTGGCTTTACCTCGCTCCGTTAACATCTCGAGGATACCAAAAAGAAAAAAAACACTCCTCAATTAATGGCTAAACGTGTCACTATTATGCAAATCAACACTGTGCTATGTGTAAAGTACTAAGATAAGACTACTGCCACTGTAAATATTTACGAAAAGTTACAGACCGAACCATGCTATTTCATTTAGTTTGCACCAAAATGGCATTCATGTGAAGTTTCTGACAGATTGAAAGGTCAACATACAAACATACGGATATGGGTGAGCTTGCTGTGGAACATAATAGTTACTGCCACAGAAGGCAGTAGTATGATTCCATGGCAAACAAATGGTTTGAGTGTATACTACATGCAGGCAGAGCATTAATAGTCTGCATGCAGGGAGAGGCTGTGAGTCCTTTTTTACTCGCCTTCATTTTCCAAAGGTAAAGGCCTGAGTTTCATATTTCGTATGCTGAATGGATTTGTGGAATACACGCTGGATAAACAAACAGAGCTCAGTACATAGTATACTGCTGTCCCCTATTTTCGTGTGCCCACAATTTTCGTGCAGTACATACCTACATCATTAAAGGGATTTGCCAGTGACAAAAATCAATACCTTCAAAAAATGCAGAAAATTTTTCTCATTTAGGAGGTGAAAACCGCATCTCAATAGCTTGTAGCGTTTGGAAGATATACATTTTCAAAAAAATGCGATTTTTTTTTCTCAAGACGAAGTGCATCATGGGAAACTGTGATGTCATCGCGGCACATTAATTTAACAAAGCCTTGAATTTCCTTATGATATTGACACCCCTGTAGGGAACATTTATCAACTTTGTTTACTGTGCCCTACAGATGTTGTAGATTAATGCTAAATCTACATGGAAAGATATTCAAACATTCCAGCAGTATCAAATTTCAAGGACAACAGGACATTCAATTATAAAGAAAAACAAAAGAAATCTGAGGCAATGTGCCCACTTTACATAACATTCTGTGACCTTGATGAGAAGTGGAGGTATTTTTGGACAAAAATAAGCAGTCTTTAAGGTTAGATATCTCGAGTTAGGAAAAGGGTATTGCTACGGGGTTTGAAGGGCGGGAACTGGAATATTTTTGTCTTTCACATGGGATCCTAATGAAAAGCCACTGGAAAATGCCTTTAAGCCTTCACCTATATGTGGCCATCTTAACTGCATGAAAATACGGTCTTCATTCTACTTAATGGCAAATTATATATCAATATCGAAAGAGATGGTTTATATGCAGTCTATGATACTAAACTACATGAAAGCCCCTCCTTAATATTTGTGATGGATTTAAAAAAGGATGATTAGACATATATTTCTCAAGGAACCTCAAATTTTGGAAAGTGTTTTAGGTACAGGTGTGTTATGTTAAATCCCGATAGTTTGGAGGATGTGCACACGTGCAGTCGAATTATCGCACTTATTGCAGGGGTACAATATTTTATGCAATACTACTTAACTGAGTCTCCTGTTAATGTGTTGTCTGATGACTCTCACACCCTGGAGTATAGTGAAATGTGGATCTTCTGTAAGTTTGAACACATTTCATATATGTTTTGAATGGTTGGCAAAGAGTTATTTCCTGACAATGTTACGAAAGTGGAGTAAATATCTCAGCACTGGTAGAATGCTTTTCATGACAAATGAGAACAAAAAAAAGATGCCAAATTATCATGCCCATTGCAACATTTTGTGTATTTATTTGAAATTGTATTACATTATCTATATATCTGTATCTTGTGCTGGAGGACACAGTGCTGAAGTGAGTTTCATTTACACATTTATCTGTACAGGATAGTTATATCAGGTTTCCATGCATCTTACAAAGTAATAAGATTTTCCAGTAAGCAAGGCTTCAAATAAGAATAGAAACTTGGGACAATGCCATATTGCTTCTAGTTGATTGCCTTAGAACCAAGGCAACAGGAGCGGAAGTCAGGGCTGAAATTTAGAATTTGAAAACCATGACCACTAAAGATGCACTACAGATGGACATTTTGGCCTTTTGCGTTGGATAGCTTCAAGGGGTCCCTAAAGTTTTATTGTCCTTTTGTTGTTTGGAGCCCAGAGAACTAGAGAAGAGGAATAAATATACTTTGTTTATCAAGTGAACAGTATCAGCTTAAAAGATACTATCTAGGCCTTAAAGTACAGCAAATGTAAAAAATATTAAAAGATCATTAACAATGCCAAGCAAACTAGAAAAAAGGAAGTTAAAAGTTGAAATTAAGTTAAGGCATCCTTAAAGAGGTAAGATTTAAGATGTAGTTGAAAGCTTTACAAATATTTCTCTCTGTTCTACAGAGATCCTAGAGAGTGGCACGGATAATTATGAGGCTGGACTGGTTAACGAAGACACCAGGTATAACATCACTCTTATGTTTGTGGATGGTGAAAGAATTGCTCCTCCGATGGACTACACCGTAAACATCATCATGATTATAGTCTCTTTGCTAATCCTACTCGCTGCCTGCTTCTTAGCCTGTGTTTTGAAGTGCAAAGAGTGAGTGTGATACCCACTTACCTAAATTTGACTAATAGTTTTAAGCATTGATGTAGGAGAGTAGATAAGGGGGAGGGGGGAGGGGGATGAGAAGGGTTGGTTAAATCAGCTCTCTATAGCATTACTCTTATGTATCTCTAGAGATGGTGAAAGAGTTGGTCCAGAGATAGATTTCAATGTAAATGTGTGAATGATTAGCCCTGCTCATTGTACTCTCTGCCTGCCTCTTAGCCTGTCTTCTAAATTGCAAACATTTTCATACCTGTTTAACTCCAAATCTGTTTTGCTCCTACTTACCTCCCCTGTTACTACTATTGGACAGTCCATCTACCGCGGAATGATCACTGGCAATGAATTTCCCCAACTAGATGGCGCCATACTATATCCTTCAGCTGACTATTTAACTCCTACTTTTAAGTATTGCTGTAGGTAGTAACATGTATAAGGAAGAGGGGAATGACGTTGGTATTTTCAGCAATTAGGTCCAGAAACAAGGAGGTTTAGATGTCAGTTTTGGCTGGATTTTGGCAAGGTAGCTTTAGCAATGTGGAACAAGTAGTAGGTGTCCCATGTAAACTAACTTTTCAATTAGAAATATGGAAGCCTGATTTGAATGTTGAGTGTATTGTAAAATGCCATAGGCCTTGGCCATATTTGAACTCATTCAAAATTGTCTAACATGAAAAGTTCCACTCAATCAGCTTTACTTTACAGCTATGCTATGTCAAATAGGTGGGGGTTGAAGGTGCAATAGAAATACTTTGCTACAAGGTAATTTTGAAAAAAAAAAAAAATCAGACATTCCCTTTAAGATTGGGAGACACCTCCTCCCTATGTCTGTGGAATTAGGCATGTACATGGGATTGTTGCCCTATCTTTGTGATACAGTTTTGTACAATTTTAGTGCAGGATTGTGAAATACATATGAGGATCCCTCCCTACTGTAGTGAGCATATAACAGTCTGTAGACAGTACCATAGCCTAACCACTCAGCAGAAAAAGGAAAAGTGGAAAGAGGTGAAGCAGTGATCATGAAATTAAAGTGTTGGCCAATATAATGACCATGTTGTATTTCAAATCCCAGTTTTGCATTAAAAAGTATTGTACATGAGGCTGTTACAGTATGTACTCTGCATAACAGCACATTGAAACCTCTTAAAGCCCTTTTCTGTTTGTAATGATAGCATACTGAGGGACCTTCTTTATTCAAGTAACATATTGAGTCATATCTCACAAGATATATTGCAGTTGTTTGAAATGAAAAATGGCCTTTGTGCAGGGCTGAAAAAATATTTATTTCCTGGCAAGCAAGTCAAATTTCCCACACTTTATGTTTTCATGTACAAAACTAGATATTACCATCCATGGCCTTTGGACATCGTCAGTCCATGTTGAGTTTACCAGTACCTTAAATTACACCAGTGCGAAAATTGTCCACCATTATGGATCGTTTTGTCAACAATGTCTTAAGGGTACAGAACACACCGTTTCTTTGGATTCTTCCCCTTCGTATGGCTAACTGTGGAAAACGTGAAAAATCATTTGTCAACCAAAAAATTATTGGTATTGGTTATATTTTGAATTTAAAACAATTTCATGATCTTTGACCCACTGCATTTAGTCTGCTTATGTAAATGATGAAACAGAAGGGAGGATCTCTTAGTGATATTTAATATGGATATGACTTAATTTGAATGGTAGACATGTCTAAACTGTCCTTCTGGTTTGGTTCTACAGAGACATGGAACAGAAGAATAAACTAAAAGGAGTTGCAACAACACAGGATACACATATTCCTGGAAGTAATGATGCAGGAGAGAACCTTACTCTGACGGCAATTAAGCCAGCAGCAGATGATGACAGCAAGGAACCCAGTGAAGGTGAGGATATATGTTAGTTATGCCTTCCCATCATGCATCATGCTTTGTTACTCTTCATCTGTTGCAATAGTAGCAATCATATTGCTTAAAAATTTGTTGTAAAAATTTCAAAATTTGATGTGAGGTCATGTGATGAATTTTAAATGCATGTTAGTTTTTACCGAGTATGGAGATGTTCTTTGTTGATGTGGAAAATAAGTATTATGTGTCTGGTGCATAGCATCTGTGATCTCTTGGAGATTTATCAAGGTTGAAAAGTGTGTTAAACTGATAACAGTAAAGGGAATCTTTGTGTCTTACTCATTGGAAGTGGGCCGATTGTGTGGTACTTTCGTTGCAAGAAAACATTGAAGAAAGAAACAGCATTGAGGAGTGAGAATGTTGATTGAAATGAGTTCAAAAAGGTTTTTAGGGTTTGTACCACATGGTCCTGCTATTTGCTTCATAGATTTCATGACGCATTATGACGCAGACACTTGTCTACTGTATATACACAGGACAAACTTCGTGAAAAGAAGTGTGTGTAGACAAAATGTATTTTAAAAGAACATGCATGTTCATGAATAAAGTCAGTGGAAGCTCTATTGGAATGTGGAGAGAATGTGCAGAGAAATCTTAAATAACAGGTTGCACCATGTAAACAATTTAATGATAAATTATTTAGACATGTAGTGTTCAAGATCCCTTTGACACCCAGACTTAAAATCCTTAAAGAGCTTGTTACCCTAGGAAACTGCCTTTCAGATATTTGCGTTAGCAAAGGTTTCTTTTGTTTTCATAAATATGTTGAATTTTGCTCACTTGTGATAAATCCATAGTAAGAATTGAATTTACTGTATGTAGATATGGAGGATAGAAACACAAGTCAAGGAAAAAAGATGGAGCAGAGAGTACACCTACGTAAAATTCCTAAGCCAACGTATTCTCCCCAATGTATCACCTCTCTATATTACATAAGAATCATGTATGGCTTTATTTGTGCCATCCAGCTAGGGTTTATTTTTTTACATCCATGATAAAATTTTGGAGCAGGAATGGGCCTTTAAAGGTCTGATCACACCTGTAATGATAGCCATAACAATAAAAAAAAATAAAATATATATCACCCCAGTGCAGTTTAAGGGGGTGGGAGTGGGGTAGGGGGAGTAGTTGTGGGGTTGACATATGATTGACAACCATAATTGTAACGTTACCCAGAAAATAAAAATCCATGGCCTTGCTCAGTGAGTGAATTGTGTGCTTGAATTGTAATGATCTTTGCTTTAGACCATCCAGGGGCATGGATATTTAATGTATCTGTTGATATGTAGTGATGTTTACTGTAAATATATGTGAGTGACTGTTATCATCAGATTGCAAGTTGGCAAAACCTGGAATGATTTTATCAGTACAGGTATTAGTAAAGTTACAGATACAGTCTTTTCTTAGGTGTGACATGAGCTGTAAAGGAGGAAAGTGTAAATTCTGGTAAAGGTTTCTGACAGTACCATTTGATGCCAGGAGCTGATTTTGTAACAGTTTTTTTCCACAGTTCAGAACTGAATTTCTTGAGTGCGAATATAGTGATAATTCCTAAAAGAGATGTGATATTTTTAGGCCCAGTTTCTGTAGGTTATATATTACACCCTGCACCCCTTCCCTCCCTAACATCCAATGAATCTTAGATATACAATACTACATTCTATTTGCCTAAATTTACCCAATTTGCTCATGTATTTTCATTTCGGAGATAGTTTCCTTGGAAGTGAAAAAAAAAGTGCCTGGCAGTGCCTCTCAGCAAATGATATCACTTTAATCCTATAAAAGAAAGTTTGACCACACATCTTGCTCCTGAGATAGGTAGTGTTAAGTGAATGATAGAGAAGTACATAATTTGAAACTTACACTTTTAAAATTGAATTTGGTGGACCTTCAGTAATCATGTTATCAGTCTAAAGATCCAGTGGTCTGTTTTTCTCATTGTCATATAAGTTTAATGGTGACAGATATCACTAGCAGGCAAGCATTCGTTACAGCTGTCTGCAGCATGGTATATAAATGCATAGCATATCAATTAGCAGAAAACCTTTGGTAGGGTGCTAATATTTGCATGCTAAGCAGCATTAATAATCTACTGCACAAATGCACATTATACTTCTCCCTGTTGTACTTAAAATCTTTTTAAAACCTTAAGTGTGTTTTACTGTCTCAGTTTTAACGTGATGTCACTTACTGAATAAATTGTCACAAATACTGTTACCTGATGCATGAGAATGGTCGTCAACACTTTGCTTGTTTTTGATTCATACTAGTTACAGTTTTCAAATTTATCAACTGACCATAGTAATGATGTGGCGTTATGAGGAGCAGCTGAAAAAGTTGTCGCAATAAAAAATTAATCGTCTTCTGCAAATGTGAGAGTTGATCTCTCATATTCGGAGGCAATTTTTCAAGTTGCTCAGTGCTCATTTCTGTCTTGGAAAAATGAGGCCGGGGAAAAAGAAAAAGGAAACAGGAATCACCAATGTATAAACATATTAACATACCACATTTTTTGCACAGTAGATGTTACAGAAATTCCCCACTTGCAAAGCCTTATAAATGCAAATACCAAGCTGGAATGGCATGCACACATTTTATAGTTTATTTAAATTTCATGCTTGGTAGTGTGCCACTAGCAGCTGTTAGTACAGTATATTATGCTCATTTTTCATTTTTGGTTTGGCTACACTGTGTAGAAACATTTTTAAGAGAAAAAATTGCATGAGCCCAAAATACAGTAGCAAGAAGATTTCAAGGCCGTAGCATGCCTGGTAGAGATAAATGTTCCACTAACCTGAAGCTTGTTACTTTGTGCTAATACCTTCCAGTGTTAACTTGTTGAAATGCATGAGTTAACCAGTTTCAGGGCTATATTTGATGAAAACAATTTCCAAAGTCAGCACAAAACAGTGTACAGTGATCCTAGATTACAAACAGATCAGTTACATAACACTGCATCTTTCTGTTTACATGTAAAGTTTTCTATTACATAGAATGTAACTGGAAAGTGAATGGTGTACACATTGATAATATGTACTGTACCATTGCATATTGCACTATTAAGTCTTTAACACAAATACACAGACGGCGGAGTTATTGCAGTAATAAAAATAATGAAAAACAAAGAGTGGTTACCAAAAAAATGACTCTTTCAAGGAATGCAGAGTGTATTTTGCATCTCCTGTACGCTGGAGGTGGTAGACTGCCCCAAAGAAGAGACTAAGGGAGAAGGGGACATGTCCCCATAAATTGAGTTGTTTTGAACATGAGGTATCTTAAATTTACAATGGTACTGCTTTAGCAAGGATTTGAACTCATATAATTTCTTTCTTGGAGTGGAGGGGGGGGGGGGAGGAGGGGGGGCTGAAAATCAGTTGTAAAGAGTCATTGTGAGTGTTGTGTGGTTATGTCAAATTATATGAAGGACAAATTATTTCCGTGAACTGGAAACTTGCAAATAGTACTAATCTTAGGTATTTTGGAGGCCAATGGTGTTTGTCATGACCTGTTATAACTTTATACCACAGTTAGTGACTTCCATAAGTCTCTTCTTTTGATTGGCATCTTGTTGCAAAAAGTTTGGCATTTTTGATGAGCTGTAAGTGGTGGAGGTGGGTAAAGGGCTTGAAATTAGGACCCTCTGAAAATATTTAAGTGATATGATATAGAAAGTCTTCGTGACAAGAGGTTCCTAGCTGATCATTATGTTAAGGAGGTGTGAAACAGTTTGATAAATTTTGAAAACATTTTTAACACAAGTAGCTTTCTGTGATTGTGTAGTCTTTCCAGGTTATTACATGCATTCAGACTTATAAATATCCTTCTTCATGTTCTGTTAGACAAGAGAGTTATTAAATGCTTTTCCAGTAATGAATGAATCATGTAGTGTGAAGACATCTTTGAAGGGTCTGTGTGCATTCACTCTGCAGACATATACTTACCTCTTGCTACATCTAATGTGTATTATTTCCCAAGAGAAGCGAGATATTTAGAGATCATTTTAGCGCCGCATCCCCATTGTGACCAGGTTTTGATTCTCTTACCCAATGACCTGTCCTTAAGTTCAAGGGATTACATAGATTTGTAAAGTCAGTCCTTAAAAGGTACATAGTGGGAGAAATTTTGAAACAATGAAGGTGACGGAAAAAATAAAAACTGGAAGTTTTTTCTTTGGGGGGGGGGGGGGGGGGATGAGGAGGAGGATTGAAAAAGGACAGTGAGAAAAGAAAATAGGAAGGATTCTCCTAATTGAGGAAACTAACCATTAAGTTGAAAACATTATATTTGTACTTTGACTAGAGGGTACAGCCTCAGATAACTTGTTTGGAGATTGCTATCAGTTACTTTCATTATGGAGATGAAGATGCAATCTTTTTATAATGTGAGGAAAAAGTCATTAATGTTATGGTGATGTTTTTGAGTTTGTTCTAGTGTCATAATGACAAAGAACAAAGGAGACAGAAATATTCTTCGTTTTGTCGACCTAACTAGTGGTTTGTTATTTGTTTATCAAGGCTGTCACCAGGGTGGAAAACAGATTATTTCCAGTTTGTAGAGGACATCATCTTTTTTGTTATGTGCACCCTTGACCTTGTCTTTCTTCTCTCTTTCTGTCTCTCTCCTACAGCACAACCAATGATCTGATGAATATTTATAAAGAGTCTCCTTGCTTTAATTAAGATGAGTTTAAATTTTTGTTCATCAGTTGTCTCCATGGAAACAGTTGGCAAAGTGTCTTCTCCATGCTACAGTTTATATTACAATTCTTATCCAATATTTTATACATTGCACATTTTACTTTTTATTACCCCTCTCATCACAATGTAGCATGCCTTC
The DNA here is from genome assembly GCA_029531755.1 of Holothuria leucospilota. Lineage (NCBI taxonomy): Eukaryota > Metazoa > Echinodermata > Holothuroidea > Aspidochirotida > Holothuriidae > Holothuria > Holothuria leucospilota. The sequence goes on along the minus strand of CM055982.1, from coordinate 14,182,374 downwards.
CTCACCATTGCACAACCTTCCAACCAATCAGTTGCTTGCATGTAAAACCTGCAAACTCTGGTCCTCTAGAGGTGTATTATTTCTCTTTATTTCAATATAGAGGTGCAATTGCTTGTTTATTGAATAGCTTTTTTTGCATAGACAACTAACAGTATAAAAAGCCTAACAGCTCAATAATAACATTATCTGAAAAGAAACATTGTCAATCTTGGGATGTGTAGTACCTAAGTATTACTTTGTTCCTGAAAAAGGAAAGATGGAGGAAGGAATAGCAGTTACAATAATTAATGACATTTAGTCATTTGGTAATTACTATTAATTTTTACTTTGCTTTCTTTTTTATTTTGGATCCCTGTGTGAAGGAAACTTAGTGTGTGACATGTACAACTTGCCACTGTTAAGATATGGTTTACCACGTAATAATAGTTTCACATAGAAACGGGAGATGGTACTAAGTACAGTGCACATATTTGTCGCTTAATCACTTTTCATTGGATGAAAGAGATTAACTGTAGAAAAAACTTTGCATGTTAGTTTATTTCCACTTCAGTCTCTCTAGAAAAAAGTGACTCTAAGGGTGCAGATGTTGGTACAAGGGTGATGGTCTCACTGACTGGTGGTGTGGAAAAACCAATAGTTAATGCCATTTGAGATTTATTTTAAATCAATTGGCAGGTATCAGGTTTTTAGGAATTGATTATGGTACATTAGGTTGAAAAAAAGTGAACAATGGTTCCTTAATATTCAATTAGGTAAAACCTGCTGTTAAGTTAAGCTCAGTAATTTGCTGCTTACCAATTAATTATCATCTTCAGTGCTATTGTTATCACTGGTTGCTGGCCTGGTAGGTCAATACTTTATTTAAATGAAATTACTGCTGTTTTCACTATGCTCATAAATCTGAAACTTAAATTGCTTACAGGTTTTGAGGAAAAGCACATGACATGTATTACCATGTTCGCACTAGAAATGTTTAATTGAGAGGAGGGGAAAGGGTGATCATTCCCTTACCAATAAAATTCAGGGGTGATTATTTTTGTTTTTTTTTGTAATGCATTTAACTAGATAATGAAGTGACTGAAGCAGCTGCAAAAGAAGCAGTACTTAGTTGCCCAAATATTGTGTGTGTGTGAGGTTTTAGTTTTAACTAAAACCTCACTCATTAAAATGCTACTGCAATGCAGTAATTACATGTCATGATGGAAACACTGGTACATATGATCCAAAGCTTTGCAGCCCATCAACAAAGTAGGATAAAATACATATTATTCCAAAGGTCGAATTGCAGTCTCACCATCATCAATATTGAAAAGTTTATAAGGTAACGAATTGTGAGAATGGTTATTTTGTGGCACAGTAAGCTTCAATGTTATGTGATCAGAATTCCAAACTTTGTGTGAGTGCATGACTGGTTTACCAGATTCCCAGCTGTAATGTGCATGACATTCCCATGCCTACCCCGTCGTACTTGCCAGTTGCACCACCAGATTTCCCACATTGTCGAATGCTGCAAATTCCTTCGATGTGATGCCTCATACAGGTTTAGTTTTCCTTGTGTGATAAATATGCTTCTGTAATGTGTGTTATGATAAATGTGGAAATGAGAGATTCTGCTTATATATCAATTTTATGCTGCCAAAGTAAATGGCTATCCTGCATGTAGGTGATCATATTTGTGAATTAAAAATTTTCTTTGCTAAGATAAAAAGGATACTTAACCATAAATAATCCACTTAATAGTATTGAACATATAAATGCCCATGCTTAATCTCTACATTATTGTGAGTGTTGATTTAGTGTTGTCAGTTATATGATACAGTATGAACAGTTCCTAGGATTTTGAAAAATATACTGCACTGAAACTTATGCAAAACTCATTTTTTAGCTCATTATTTAGCCATATTAGTAACAATTTGGGAGTGAGATTTGGTGTGTAGTATATTTTTTGTCATTTTTGGATTGGGACAGCAGAGAATTCACACTTTAAGTGAATAATCATTCAGTATATTATCATTAAAACTATAAACTTTCCTACTAGCCATGTATCGTCATCTAAACACATAACACATACATGTACGGTAAAGGTACCTCTCATTGATTTAACAGTATTTACTCATTATAACAGTCAAGTTTATTACAGTGGCAGTACTGTAGTGAGAGGGGTGGCCCAAAACACTCACATTGACAGAATCTCTTAGCTCTGCTACTGGTTCAGTAGGAAAAGCTGGGACCCTACTGGAATAGACCCATTTCCAAACAGCTGTTACAAAGGATTGCTGAATAGACTTTTGGTATCTGTCTCTTCTGTAATTTTAAACTGTGGTCAAAAATGATGCATACCAAAACTCTATCCCGTAATCCTTTGTAATTGCTATTTGGAAAAGGGTCTATGGGGTTTTCAATAACATTTTTAAATCCGAAAACTTTTTCAATTTTGGAGGTGAAAAAGAAGATATGCAGCAGTATTGTTTCAGTATAGCTTTTGGACAACTGTATTTGGAATACAGTGGATGTTCATTATGTACTGGTAAAATGGCAATACTTATATCAAGTACACAAACAAAGAATCCGCTTGAAGAATATAGTTTTCCTTTGGTAATTAAATTTGTCAATACTTTTCATTTTAAATGTTACACACATATATATCTGCAGTTCCTTACAACTTTCATGAAAAGAAAAAAAATGTACACTTGGGATTGCTTTTTTCTTTTATAAGGGAATTAGTTGAAATGTTTTAAGCATGTTTCACAATAGTCAAACTACAAAGTTTGAACTTGCATGGCTTCATGCATTTTAAGTATGCTTTGCAATGCAATCCTTTTTAGAACATGAGCTGATGGTAAAACTAGTAATGAATTTAGTACATACAAAAACATGGAATGTGACACTTTGAATGCTTTTGATAGTCATGATAAAGATGTCTAGCTGCCCAAATGAATTAGGGCTGTGAACATGTAGCAAAACTGTTAAGCATGTAATTGCAAAATTTTGTAATTGTTTTATAGGGATTAATCACAGTTGCTGCCTATGCAGTGCCCGTGTGCAGAAGCTATGAGTCAATATTTTTTGGCCTATTATATTATGTTTTATGGACAAGTAGGCCTAATTGTATTTTGGGAAAGACGAACACAAAAACACTGAGATTTATTAATGACAAGAATGACCAAAAATATTTGTGAGAGGTAAGATGGATGAAAATGGTGAAATTCACAAATGTTGAATTGGATAATAAAAAGACGAACAATGAACCACTATTGCAATTAATCGCAAGTAGCTTTTTACTATGTGTTTATTCCACTGATACTGTTTGTCATAGAACAGAAAATATGTGCAAAAAGTATCATAATTTCATGGTTATAATAGATGTGCTAAAAGACAATACCTCGTTTTGAAAACTTATTTTTCCCCCTCTCACCTTCTCAACAAACCCTAGTTTTCTGGTCTTTCCTCATCCCACTCCTTCCTTGATTTCTTGATTGGACACTTACCTTGGTGTCACTTCATGAATCTATTGATAGGATGAAATTTTTACTTCCAGTAAGTCTAAAGGTGGCATACTGATTTTCATTGCCACCAAACACCGTTTTTTAAATTTTTCAAGCACAAAGAAGTTTCTCCAGTCATAAGTGGTGCTACAAATCATACAGTTACTTTACATTGCGGTTAATCATTAAGTCAGCTATCTCTTGAAAATTAACTCATCTTGGGTGATTAATAAACTGTACCCTTAGTTTCGTTATCTTAACTAGAATTTTTGTTTAATTTGACAAAGTACTTTTGTACTCATGCTTCAGCAGTCTTTGGTGCAAGGTGTTTGCTGCCAGTACTCTAGCATATGTAACTAGTATTAAAGACCATCTTTCTTGAGGTTGCAACTTGGTATATGTGTACTGGTAAACCAGGTTAACTGTAATATCCTTGCAAAATTGTGTCAAAGTTTATGTGCACTAGACCATGGTGGAGCTTAATGTATTGTGTTAGCAGCAAATTTTATTGAAGTTTATTGACTGTGATTTACTGCAAGTTTATTAAAGATTGAAGTATCTGTTGAATGTTGATGGAAGTATGAAGTTGACTAGAGAATCAACTTCACAGAAATGATATGTTTATAGTAATCAGGGACGGTTGCAATATACAAAGCTGTGGAATAAAGAAGTGAATACTGCTAGATTGACTAGATGGTAGAAACAAACTTTAATCAGTCACTACCCTTCCCCATATTTTGGATGTTTTAGTCTCTCCACTGCAAACATATATATGAATTACAAAACAAAAAAAAAAAAAACACTCCCACCCCCACCCCCCACCCCCAAATAAAAAATGAAAAATAAAATGAAAAATATGTAGGCCAGGCTACTTGATATTTTGAATTTTAACTATTTACACAAGATTTAGGAAAACAAGGGACTATCTTGTATAGTCCTTCAGGCCAGAATGTACCTTGACCCCAGAAATAACCGTAATAATATTCTTTACTTTACCGATGTATCCCTAAGACATTTTTTGACAAAGGGAAGTAGACCTGTGGTGGAATGTGCAAGTGAATGTGAGGGCTTAACCCCAAATCTTGTTTTCTGATATCAGTCTATGAACATAAAGAGTAAAGTCCTCTTGCGGTGTGCCTGGCATCAGCCCTTAAAGGCTCTCTAATTTCACACCATACATTAACAATTCTCCCTACTACTGTAAGTTAACTTCTAGCCAGCCCTCCTCCAATTTAAACCAAACCTCCTGTCTAGTACAGTACACCACTAAGACAGAGATACAGTAGCTGGCACTGAGTTCAAATTGCTGTATGCAATATTGTCATACACAGTGTGTGTGAGCTTAATTGGGAACACAACTGACTGTGCAATTTATTGTTGACCAACCAGAGTAAAACTGTATTGTTTTAATGAATGTCAGTTGAAGTGCAGTTATCAACTCTATTTAGAACTTTAGGGCTATTCCTAAATACTTTTGGGCAAAGAGTTGCCAATAACTCCCAAGTTTGGGGGAAATGCCTTATCCCCTTTAAGTTCTATGTTGCTAGCTATTTTAATTATATTTTCATAATACTGGGGGTTATTAGAAGCAAGGAGGCTTAGGACAAGCCATCCTTTTGCCTTTTATTCACAAGGTATCTTTGAATAGTTTTCAGTGGTAATTTTTCATAGGAAAGAAATAGAGTGCAAAAAGCTGAAAGTTGAAGACTTGCCATGTTTCAGATGGAGAATCCTCTCAAGGATGAAACTCTATAGGAATATCCATTTGCCAGCATATGTACTGTTCTAGTGTGTAGTCATAATGTCATAATAGTTGTTGAAAATCAGCACTTACCAGTCTACATCGCCCCTCTCCTTACCTCTCTCTCTGTGCTATTAGTTTACCAGGGTTAGTTGCGGGTAAGTGGGGATTACATAGGTGAATAGGAGGTAAGTTGCGGGGCTTGTAGATTCCCAATCCAGGGAGTTTTGGGGAATTTGTGCCAGATTCAGTCAAAACTGCATAAGGAAAGTTTACATTCTAGTAATTATTACCATGTTTTTATGTTAGAAGAATGCTTTTCTCAACCTGGTATTTTGATTTTGGAGTTAATATTCAGTGTTTTTTTTTTTCTTTTTTTTGCTAGGTATAATACAGACAATTCATAAAAATTTCAGTATCTTCAATTTTCTGCACTGCAGTGCTGATGTTGGATTTAATATGTATGTGAAATTTTGCATTTGATTTAGGTGGTTTTTTTTATTAGTTTTATTATTTTGCATTTTGGATGGATGAAGTCCACTTTTGTATGTATGAAAACTTTGCTTTCTTTTATACTCAGAGATCAATTAGATTGGGGCAATAGCAGCTAATAGTGTAAGATTACAGTGTTTCATAGTGTATTCTTGTATCAAGGAGTCATGTTTTCTACATCAGTGTAATTTTTCTATCATAACCATGGTGATCGTTATCTAATTATCAAAAGTTGGTAAATTGTGAGTGTTTTAATTATTTGTACATATAATCTAATTTCATCAGTACTTCAGATTTTCACTATGATTTTACTAAAACCTAAATGTGGGTTACAGAATCATTAGCTTTATAGCAAGTTTAATTTCAAAAGTTAATGCATCTTTGTAATTTGATACTACTGTAAGTCATGCAAATACCGAGTCACTGTGTATGAGTGCAATTGAGTTCTGATCAGAGGTATGCGAAAGTGACTTTTGAAATAATGAAATTGCAGGGTCACAAATACCATTTCAAAACATAAACAACTTTATTTGATGGCTGGACTTAAGTTGTTTCCTAGTCTGTAATATAGAAGACCCCAAAAGAGGTGGTCTGTAGTTGTTGTGTGCACATTACTTTTGTGAGCTCAATTTTCCCAGGGCCCAGGGTGCCATAGGATGCAGCCTCATTACCCCTTGCTTAAATCCATGCAGTTGTCAAAACTACGGAAGCCGAGAACATCACGATGGTGTGAAATCTGACATGCCAGTTTTCCCACCCCTTTCTTCGGTACATATGGGAAGGAGAAATCAAGGTACGATTTCTCCATACCATTATCCACCGATAATGTGGAGTGGGGAAAACCAAAGTTAGTGAGGGGGTACATCAAGAAAGGACCATTACACAGTGTCTATTTTCGAACACTCTGTCCATAAATGGACTATGTCCATAGATCCTCTTTTCAATTTAAGTAACATAGCTAGCTCTCTCATCGACAATATCTCCGTACCACGGTGGGATCATCCCACAGTGGTAATAATATAACCAAAGTTATATAGCGCCAATCCGTGCCATGTGCCGGCGTGTCTATGGACAGGGTGTTCGAAAATAGACAGTGTAATGGTCCTTTCTTGAAGTACCCCCTCACTAACTTTGCTCCACTTCACATTATCGGTGGATAATGGTAAGGAGAAATCGTATCTTGATTTCTCCACCACGATGTTCTTGGCTTCCGTACAAAACCGTACCTGGTGAAAGTGCTTTTAACAACAAGGTCACCTTAGAATAGCTGAATTTGTTGCTACAATGTCTCTTACATTTTCAAAGTTTGCCATTTAGGTTGTTACATTGGTGTGCTGACAAATAACATTGTTTCAAACTTTTCAAAGCTGATGATTGGTCTTAAAAAAAACAAAGCTTTAAAGGACTAAGCAACTTGATTAAATTGAAATTGGTCACCAATGTGTACAGTGTCAAAAAATACAGTTTCAAAAGTAACACAGGGCCTCTGAAAGAGTTTTGAGTGTATGGAGACCAGGACTGAAACTGGCAAAAGAAAACTTTGAAAGTCATCCCTGATGGTGTATGCTTCTACCTCAGCTTGTCTGATATGTGAAAGGCTCTGAGAGACACGGAGAACTTTATCAGTCTGCACATGTAAGCGCAGGTCACACTAGAGCGATTTCAGATAGGATTACGGTCTGATTTTGTAAGTTTTAGTTAAAGTCTTCTCCATCTCTGGTTGGAAAAAGCCAAAAATTTGCCATCCTGTGTAAATATGTGATCTGCATCAGAGGACTACGAAATGAAATGTAAATTATTTTGAGACGTCAGATCGGCAGACAGCGTTTATTGGACATGCATGCAAAAATCGGTTTGATTTTTGAACAAATACTGCTCTGTTGAGCAGTATAAGTTATGTGATGGTAGCAAAACAGTTTATGGTGAGACAAACTAGGATCAGTTATGGATATAGCGTGACCATCTTTAGAACAAAGTCTGAATTAAAAAACTATTGGTCCAATTTAGAAAAATTCGGATTGGATTTCAGATTGAAAATTGCTGTAGTGTGACCCGCCCTTTAGACCAAATTTGAAGTATCATGCATGCTTTTAGTTCAAGTTACAAATTTTGCATGTAATACATACAGTATTTTAATCAGTTTTCAGATGATATGTCTTTTATGTCAACCATCGTCACATTGTAAGTTTGCATTTTACTTGACTATGCCATTGCAATATTTCATCATAAACTTTCCCTAGGATTGTTTTGGTATTTTTTTATTTTCATAACTAGTCCTGGAAATATTTCTTTCTGACTTCAAACAGTCATTTTGGTAGTCTCATACATGTATGAATCATCTATACTTGTTGAATACGGTTCTATAATTGTCAATGGAACAAACAGAGCTACATTACAAAGCAGCAAGTGTTTTGGACTTGACATTTAAATGAGAAGTGTAAAGGTCAATTTCTGTTTATCTAGAGTGGGTTTAGTTTGGTTAAAATGCATGAAATGTTTGCACTGTCAATAAATACTGCTGATCTATAAAGCATTTGGAATCTTGGTGTCCTTTTTTTTTCTCTCTCTGACTGTTGTTAACTAGGCTCACACAATATTGTACATGTTTAAAGTATAGCTGGAGCTCCACAGTGTACATTTGTATGCTTTTATACTTGGCTTTTAAAAACAATATTGCCCTAAAGTTCCCCTTTTCACTGCTTTAATTTTCTTTTCTTACAATTGGTCCACCTGAGAGAGAACTGGTCATTAGAAGTAAAATATTACCATTCATTGCAGAAATTAAATGGGGTAAAAGAAAAATTTTCTTGGAGAGCGAGTTTTTAATTCAGGCTGTAATTATACTGTAATTGTATTTCATTGTTTTGAGGTCCATTGAGAATTTTATGAAAATGCAAATATTTGAAATGTTCTATGAAACAATTACAAATTATGAAAATTGTGCAGCAGAAAATTACAGACATTGCATGTTTGCATGGCTAACTGAAAATTAGTGTTCAGAGAAACAGGGAATGCCTGAGCAAAGTAAATCATTTTGTAAGATTGACTTGCAGTCTTACAGTATCATTACCCTGATGGACTCATTGGGACAAGAGAAGGAAATGAACATTGGTTGTGAATACCACATGGTCAAAACCAAAGTCCAATACATTAGCCATCAACAGAAGTGTTGGCCTCTACATGGTAATTTCATCTATTTTTACCATTGCATAGCACATAGTAATTCTATTGTCAAACAGAAGTTATCATTCTGAAAGGTTAGGGATATGTGTGTCGCTCTTTTGCAGTGATTCAGTAAGTGATGATGTACAAATTAAATGGTATGTAACGATGAAAATAAAATTGTGATTGCAGATAGCCAGAAAAGTGGTGAATTAGGCAATGTGCATAAACATCCATACTACCAATTATATGACCCCTCTCCCATGGCTCCTTTAATTTAAAAAAAAAAAAGGCTTGCCACAAAAAGCTTCAAGCCACAACTGTGTAGCGAAAAAGAATGTTTTGAATTTTAACAGTATGATCACTAGTATTGTTGTTTTTTGTGAAGAAGTATTCATTATTTCATGACAGTTGATAGTCAGTTGTCATTGTTGTGATGCCACACAGAGGTTACTAGCCTGATAACTAGCTTTTTGGCTTTCTACACACAGCAGTGTTGGCACTAGGGCTCAAAATGTGTGCAGGAAATTCCACCCTTCCACAAGTTTTTTGGGGGGATTTCAGATAGGAAACAGTGCAGGAGTTTCCCGCAGACGAATGTTTTGTTTGCAGGACTTGTGAATTACAAGTAGGAATAGCACAACCGTGCACCTTAGCACCAACACTGACACACAGTGGTACACCCATTAGGCTGATTAGGTTTTACCTAAGTGACCTAGTTGAGTGGGGGTGTGGGGGTGGGATGACAACCCAGCTTTGGAGTCTTTGCAGTGGATTATCCATCCATTACAGAGGTCCTTATTGATTGAAATACAGTTTTCCTTCTGAAGTTCAAATGGAATAGTACCTGCAGGCTGTAGCACAGTGGCTTTCTCACTTACAATAATTTTAGCACTTCGGAGTCGATAAAAACATTTAGCAACAAAGTAGTTGAGGACTTAAACTACAGTAGTACAGTAGTCAAGTATTCACAACAAGATGAATATTCTGACCTGTTTTCCTCATCTTTCAAGCATATAAGATGGAGGAATTGTTTTCCTTTGGAAAATTCAATAGGTTTAATTATTTAAGTATTTCAAATTCAAGGATCACATTTTTTCGTGACATTTTGTAATGACATGGGGGATACTAAGGTGCCCATACCACTTTTGATCACACTGCACATAGTTACATTGTTGTTCAGTATCACTGCAAATTGTGGATATAAGTTGTAGATCTAAGTACGAAATTCAGTGTAACCAGTTGGTTGAAAGACAGTAAGTGAAGTACTTGCTTTAGTTCACTTAATTCAGCTAGTTTAACTAAAATTAAAAATGTCAAATGCCACAGATCTGTCAAGTAAACTTGTAATTTCAAGGAAGTGAAAATAAGCTTTAAAGAATGCTACGGATCTGGAAGACTACATGATTATTTGTTGATCTTGTACAAAATCATTTATCCCCCCCCCCCCACCCCTGTAGGTTGAGAAAAGTTCTTCATTGTGTTGGCAATATCGAGTAGTTGTTCTCCCAAATGTTAGTAAATAACTTTAGTATTCTTGGTCTAGTGTTTATGATCAAGTTGAACAGTGAAAATATACATCTTCCTTTCTAAGCTGTCTTCTTTCTGTTTAGAAAAAATTTTCAATAGTTAGAGAGTTTGTCTTTGCACCTTTTTATGGGCAAGGTTGACATATCAGTCATCATGAAGTTCTGATGCCTGTTTTTAGACGATGATCAGGGAATACACATTCCCAAATTTCAGACTGGTTACCCTCTATAGCAAATTCTTTAACATGGGAGCCACTGTCATGTAGCATTTGTACACAGTACAAGAATAGATTTCCTGAGACTCCCAGTAGCAATCATTATTAGTCCTGTTGGGTGGTTTACAATGTTTACAAAACACAGTGTGTGTTCTTGCAATTATGCAGAAGATAAGCTCAGAAAGACTTAAAAAAGTATTCAGCTCAGAGATATATACTGAGGAATCAATGGCAATTTTGTGACCCCAAATTGTAGCACTTTCAAGCAGGTACGTATCTTGTGACACATACGGCAAGAATTAAATTTGCCTTCAGACAGGGTTAGAAACTTAATTGGGTCTCAGTCAACATTATGGAATGTGTGTGTTAACATCATTTGGGGCAGCCCCAAGTTGAATAAATGAGAAATTCAGGGGCCTCGTAACTGAAAAATAAGATTTTCTTTACCCCCTTGAAAAATGTATTTGCTGATGAAGTAGGTGAAATGGAACTTTAACTACATAAGTAGTGTGTTTGACACAATATTTGTGAGAATGGTATCATTTGGAGGATCCGACTTGGAAAGATTTTAGAGTAGGATGACTCGTACATTGTTCTGATTGGTACTGTATTTCAAAAGAAGCTGAGGGTGACTTTATGCACCCTTTACACCAATAAAAAGAGAAGTTGCTTGATTACATGAAACTTGTATTTTGTCACCAGAATATCCCTTTAAATTATCAATCAATACATAGAATCCAGCACTGGTGTTAAACTTTAATATTTACAGTCCTCATTAGGAACATAACAAATTGATCACTTAGGCCTGCATTTGAAATGGACACTGAACTGGGGGAGTTCAGCACCTATACAGTATTCAAAATGTAGCAAATATTTTATCATGTTGAAGGGAACATTTTGAAGGCAAAGACAGTAAAATGTTCAATTCAGTATGGAATGTTACATTTTTGCACAATGGAAGCTTTCATAAAATAATTGAAGTTTATATTAGTACCTAATAACCCACCCAATAAATGATTGATTCTTAAAGACGAAAGTGATTAGCCTATTCCTCCTTTGTAGCAGTACCATTGAATGTATCAAAGATTGGGGGACTGAACATCTCAACTCCAAAATTTTTACATTTCCTTGGTAATTTGGGGAAGTTTCACCTTTAAACTGAAAATTTGAGGGATTATAGCCACCCAGCCCCCTTCTCACCCCCTTCTCTCCCCCTTCCCCCGGTTCCAACGGCCCTGTGTCAGTACTTCTGTTTCTTTGTTCCTGAAAGTGTCATTAAGAGATTATCCTCCACTTACTGTATCAGCTGACATTTTCCTAGCTGATTTTCTTCCAGACTGAATCTTATGCCCCCTGGGGGGCAGTATATCAGGCCACTTTCTCATGCTTTTCCACTCTTTTGTCACAGGAGCAGTGAAAGCCTAAGGGTCTGAGAGTTCCATTCTTGCAAAATGACAATTTACAGGTAATATATTCATTGATCAAACCCACCAGCATGCACACTCACTTCTCTCTTCTCTTATTTCTTCATAATTTTTTTTTTTGTTTGGTGAAAGGGTCCCATCACTGTTCTCAATACTTAGGTACTGCCTGCAGTTTTATTTTCCATTTTCATTTGATTTTAACAGTAGTTACATAAAAAAAAAAGAAGCAGTAATGGGGGCAGGTTGTTAAATTTAGGTCGTTTAATTGGCCACCCACCCTCTTTCACCAGTAGCCCAGTTTGGGAAAGTTTGCATCTAATTTGAAATTTTTAGCTCACAATGGCGAAGATCCAAAAATTTTAATGCTGAAACAAAATCAGTAGTTACCACCCTTTGTAACAATTCCCTGTGGTGACATGGCAAAAGGGTAATAGGGTAAATAGGGTAATAGGGTAAAGGGTAATAGGGTAAAAGGGTAAGGTGTAAATGTTGAAGGTGTTTGACCTGTTGGTTAAAAGTATGAGTACAGTATATTCAATCTAGAAACCTGGAAGATTGGATCTGCAAAGCATTTTAGCATTAGACATTCTTTAGAGAAACTTAAGACTTAAATGCTTTTGACAAATTTCTGCCCTGCCGGCTACATATTTTAATTTTTTTTTTTTTTTTTACTTGCTCTTCACTAATAGTGCAAAGGATAAACATCTTGCAAAATTTTATTGCAATATATTTTGCTATTTATTTGCTATAATGTAGTTACACATAAAAGTTGCTTGGTTTCTGTGTCGCTTGCCATTAACCAAGGTTTACTTTACTGCTAAACTTATCTCTTAAAGGCTCTAGGTTACATCTTTGTAGGAGGTGGCTGTGGAAATTTATATTTGCTTGTTTTTTACTTTTGTTTTTTTAATGCATGATGGTGCGAGGGCTGGTTTGTAGCTATGGAAAAAGAACGATGCCCAGCTACAGGTAGTAAAGTCATATTCCATTAGAGTGAAGGGAGGCTGGGTACCAGCATCAAATTGCAGCCTTGGAAACCCTGGAATGTTTTAGACTTACGTAATCTCTTTGGAAGGCCTTTGTTTTCACAGAACAATTGCAGGCCAAGGGTTGTGTGCACGGTTGACGTATATGCCACATCAACACTCCCCTATCTATACTCCTGTAGCCCTGTTGTGAGGGTGTAGGAGTGTACTAATCATATATGTGTACACATTGTTACAGTCATTTATAAATACATTTTATCATGGCAGTGTCTGCTCAGTGTCCGATGTTGTTACTGTTCCATACTACAGAGTATGGCCTTGTCCTCACAGACTCACAGCTACCGTGTTGTAACATTACTTAATGTCAGCATACCATACAGAACATTCTTTGTAAACTGGGCTTGCTTAACCAAGGTCACCCTTGGTCCCAGGTTTAAAATCATGCTTTTATTGCATCTGTTCACACCATCCTGTTCACATGAAGAGCACCTCATACAAAATTAACACGTCTCCAAAATGCTTCTGCTGTACAGGGTTGGAAAATACATTTATTTCATGGGAAGCAAAGTGCAATATCCTGCAGCTTTTACACATTTTAATAAAAACACAAATTTCCCACTAAATGCGAAAATCACCTGCCAAGCTTATCAGATTGCAGATTCTTTTTTCCTTCCATGGCTAATGTATACAGCATCATTGATCTGTTGCTTTGTGGCCAATTAACTGTCAAGGCCTGAATTTAAATGAAGTTCAAAATATGTTAGGTACTGTACAATTTACTACAAGACAAAGAACAAAAACTTACTTAGTTTTATTTGAAGCAGAGACAGATTTGATTTATCTCTTCTTCCTATACTCTTCCCTCCCCCTCCCTCCTCCCCCTCCCCCCCATAAATATATTGACCATAGGTTTACAGATGAGATTTCATAGAACTGCTTCTACTACAGTTGCCATCTGGTTTCTTTGGGGGGAGGGGAGGACTGAAACTCACAAAAATCTGCAAGCTGAAAAGATTGAGTGGCTGCACCACCATCCCTCGGTTCCGAATGCCTTGTACTATATTCTCACAGTGTTCTTTTTATTTTACTAGAAAAACATCAGTCTCTTCTTTTACAACGAATATCATATTACTATTGTGACCACAGTTACTCTGTAACCTTCAAAACAACACTTACTACATATTGAGTATATAGTCAATAGTACAGTACCATTTACAACAGCTGTGATATGCTTGTCCAGTACTGACCATAGTGCTGGTGAAGTGTTATTGTAACCATGTTATATTTCCATGCAAATTTACATGTACTGTAACTGTAGTTCTGTCCTGTGTTTCTATGGTAATAATTAATTTAGGCCTTGTTTTACAGCACTAAGTGACCACAAATGTGGGAGCTGCCTACATGGCCTATGAATGACATCTTCACGTGGGGTGGCTAACCAGTCCAGCCAGTAATATCAAATTTGGATTCTTTTGAAAAGCCAGTTCAGATGGGAAAACCATAGATTTCTCTTGAATGAAAACCCCACCTTTCTTTGACCGGGCCGGAGATCGAACCCTAAACCCCTCAGTTGCCAAATTTCATTGCTTCAAATGCCACTGCCTCTATCCACTTGGCCACAGTAGTATCGCCCTCATAATCATACTCGTATGTGGTGCACCATGGATATGATGTATACTTGTCTTAATTATTCATGAAAGAGAAGTTCTTCATGAATAATTCAGTGATTTATTTAATGTAAGATGTAGGAGGATTGGTACTATTAATATGACCCCTCCCCCTTTGTGGGGGTTGAAATGAAATGGTTTGTGGAGTGGTACTGTATGCACACTCATTTTCCTGTCATAGGTCCCCACATATACATCTGTCAATGCAAAGTGTGTCCTGCACTCTCTACATTTGCTTGCTTTTATTCGAACTGTGAATGATTTTAATAATTTAGTGGCAATTCATAGCATGCAAGATGGCAGGATGAATGAAAGTGTGTTAGCCACGTTGCCATTGTTTTGTGTAGACCAATATGGGCAATATTTTATTCACACAGCAGAACTGCCGTACACAGCAGTCTTAGTTTTAAATACACAAGAAACATTAAAACTTAATTGTCTATAGGATGGTTGCTTCTATTCTAACAGGTCCTACTTGTTCATTAACCTCTCGTGGCTCAATGTCCAATAATTATTACTTTGTCAAATTACTAACCAGTGGCACCAGTAATTTTGTGTTAAAGATGTCATAACTGTACTTTATTTTGTCATAACACAACTGTTAAATGTGATACAAGCAAGGACATTTCCTTGTTTACATAAACATCCTGGTTAAAGGGATCAGCTTGAAATGTAATACATAGTAGTTTGTTTAAATTCTGTTGTACTAACATTCTATCAGTGTTCTTAATTGTTTATATGTTTAGCTTGTTGAAAAATTAGTTTAGTTTAAATTGGCCAAGTTGGCATCATCTAAAAGGAATTAGATGTCACCCATGCACTTTTATTTTGGACCATCAGTAAAATTTTTACATCTTGTGTTTAGTACTCCAAAGTACTGTACCATTCATGATGTAATAGCAAGAATGTACAGTATAAAGTGTTAAAGGTAAACGGCATCAAGGTATCTTCCAGGTTTAAGAATTATTCAGTTACAAAAGAATTGTTACACAAATTAAAAGTGCGATGAGTTGAAACCGGAAGTGGTGACTTCTTTTGCTGTAAAGTATGTTGAAGACAGTGGTAAACTTGCAGGTTTTGTTTTTCCATTGAATGGTTTAGTTGTGATGCTCATACCATAATGAACATTGACAATTACACACAGTACATGTAAAATACTACCTCCATCGTCTTGGGAGTCTCCACATGTCAGATACAAGCAGTAATAATGATATGTTAGAACAACTGATATGTGCCTGCAAGCATTGGAAGAAATCTTGGTGGTGGGGAGGTGGTGGGGAAGTGGTGGTGGGGGGAGGTGGTGGTGGGGGAGGTGGTGGTGGTGGTGGTGGTGGGGAGGTGGGGAGGTGGGGGAATGATTTTTTCCATCAACTAATTTCACCTTTTCCTGCCATATTTTGCTTCAGTTGTAAGTGTTTTATCTCCCCCTCCAACCCCTCCAAACACCTCCCACCCCTCCAACCCTCCAACATTAGTTTGTGAACTCACCAAAGAAGGCACCTCTGTGATTTAGTCATCAGCTGAAGTGACACAAGAGTGCAGCACCCTTTTGGCTTGTTGCTATTACCAAATAGAGCATCTTTTGGATGGACTTTATGGATACCAGGAGAAGCCAAACATTAGTGTAGGATCTTACCCTCTCAGAGACCACTAACTTGTCATTTCTGCTGGCATACTGTAGTAAGGGAGGGAGCCCAAGTCCTCTAGTTTGAACAGCTTTCTAATGGGCTAATAATATTGCTGCAGCAGTAAATCTTCAAAAATCATTTCCCTCACCCCATACCCAAATTGATGTCCCTCCAAAATTTTTTATCTTGCTGGTTCCGTCTTTTCAGATTCATCATACATGTGACAGGGGCATACCTAGTTGGGCAGGGGGGACACCGGGGAGGCATTCTTTCTTGTAAGACCAAATAGGCCTCCACTCTCACTTGCTGAGAATAATTAAACCTGCTGGTGAGGCCCCCTTGTGATCAGTCTCCCCCTCACCCCTCCACCTTACCCACTGGTTATGCAAATGGTTGTGCTGCCACTCCCTTCCCCTGTCCCCCTCCCCCTCCCCTTCCCTATATGGAACTGCTTGGTGGTGGCCCACACAGTACTGCAAGGGATTGAATCCCATGCTCCACTGTTTATATAATTAAATGCATGTAGTTAAATTTAACTTGTAAAGTGGTTCAACTAAAAATTTTTATGGATTAACAAAACTTTCTGTATTATTTTGTCCTTTTGTTGATTGTCGAAGTTGAATGTCTGCTTGTGTGTAACATTAGCCTACACTCAGCTCAATGGTTTGTGTTTGTTGTTCATGTTGTCTAAAACTGGTGATTTTATTGTATTGTTCTTTTAAGTGTAAGGTAGAAGAAATACATTCAGTCATGATCATCACAGCAAAAATCTTACATAGCCCTAAATCCATGAACAGACAGTTTAGCCTATAGCACTTTACTACAGAATAAGGGAAGTAGGTCAGTATTTATGGAAAGGAGGTATTTAACATTTTTGCTATAAATCAACATTAGTTAATAATATGCATCAAAGTTGCAAATACTGGCTCCATATTTCTGTGGGTGGGAGGAGGGCTCAGGGGAAGGTAGGGAGGGATTGGCAAAGTAGGACAAATCCAATCAATAAAAACCAAACAGTGACTGTTTACAGTGTACATACTTGCTTTGGCAAGATCGTTAAGGAAAAGCAGTAAAATGTAGAACTGTTTATCAAATTTCCCCGCTAAATGATTCTAATTGCCCAATTTGATGTGGTGGGGGAGGGGGTGTACATCTGTGGTTAGAATTGTAACGTTGGATATCAAAGAATTTTATGGACCTAGTGAAAGAGGAATATGGATTCTGTACTTGTTTGCTCATTTAACTCCATTTTTTTCCACAATTCTCACATCTACGTATATGTTTCAGTCCAAATCACAAATTAAAAATCATAAGAGGGAAGGGTTCTAAACTTCAGTACTTCAGAAACCCCTTTGTCTTCTATGTATTTTCAGTTTATCATCCGATGACTTGTGAGTGACCTGTAGATTGTACATTTTTTATGTAAGCCTCATGAAATTTAATTTCAGAGATACCAGGAATACAAAATGTAAACTGTATGGTTACTATATATTCTTCAAATTTCTGCTTAAAAAATATTGTAACAATCCTGATCATTTTAGCAGTATTTTGATATTTTCATCATAGCTAGCATACAAGGAAATCTTCCATTCCATTTTCCTATTCAACGTCTTTCCCCTCCCACCGACCCCATCCCCCACAACCCCATCCATTTTAAACTTACAGAGATCTCATCAAGGTATAGCTTCATTAAATATAGTATGGCTTTGAATCCATGATTTAGCCAGGGCAATTCTCCAGTGCCACATCCTGAATGGATAGGCTAGGGGAGAAGTCCAAGGGGATGGATGTCCCATCCCCTCAGGAATTTTTCTTCTAATGTGAGAGGTACCTAGAGAATACAATTTGTAGTGACTGATTTTTGCAAAAATGAATTAAATTGATTCCTTTAAACTGAACACCTGTTCAGAAACTGCTCTTATTTTGTATGCTGCATTCCTTTGCATTTGTGCAACATTTGTCACACAAATATAGGCTAGTCAATCCCGGTTTGAATGGTTAGTTAAGTTTGCCATTGATGTGTGACTGATTGACTTGGGTTTGTTCTGTTCACAGGTAGTGTGTACAGTTGGAAAAACAAGGTAAGTCCCGTCACAAAAAGTAGTGTCAAAACACAAGAGACTCAAACAAGCGGTCGGGTGGTATTTATTCCTGAAGGAGAAGCTGGTTCAAGCACCTTATCACCCGTACAAACACCCGAAGTAGGTCCTCAGCAACATTGTGACACCACGATTCGTCAAGGTAAAGGAGAATCATCCCTCCCAGAACTCTCTGATGGACAGAAATCAGTGGCTAATGTTAATGTGGGAGAAAATGTATTGAAAATAAATGTTGAGAGTAGTAACGCTACTGCAGATACTGATGGAGGTAAGGGTAGGTCATCAAGGCATAATATTCTTCCCCCACTGGGGGACACGGTGGTTCATGACACATCAGGGGAACTGACAGGCCCCATCCATGGGGGCACAGATGGCAGTGAAAGCGATGGTATGAATGAGAAAAAGTACAGAAAGAAGCGACGTAAGAATAAAAAGAAAAAGAATCTTGCTTCTGATGATGAAAATAATGACCTTCTAAATGAATCCCCAAACCGGAAGGCATTATCCCCGCTGGGAGAAGAGGTAGCCCTTAAAGACTCCTAAAGGCTGAATATAATGGCATGATTGTGTATCAATAAAATTTATGTGATTGCTGAAAATGATTAATTGTAGAAACATATACATGATTGCAATCTGGGTGAGTAAATGTCATTTCTTTTGGCAAATGTTATGGAAAACTAGATTTTTTTGCATCCAGATTCAATTTTAAATTTATGTCAAACAAAGTTTAAAACAATATGTCTACTGTACAAAAGAGAGACAAAGATGTAGTTTTGAATTCAAGATTAATGTGGTTAAACAAATTGTAAATTTTGTGACAATAGGGAGTCTCGATTTCAGGACGTTAGACAAGGAGAGGGGTAGGTGGAATAAAAAACTGGACTAAGCATGCATGTAGGCAAAGATGCTCTGTTGTGTTAATTTTTAGAATGGTTCTGGACCAATTTAACATTCAGTCTAGAAAAAGAACAGAACATTACATGGGGTTGTCATGGCAGTTTCCTTGGTCTGCATGTATGTCTCTGTGTGATATTGTTTTGCAAACTCACAAAATGGACTTCTGCAAGTTTGGAAAGTTTTAGAGATGATTTCATATTAAATGGCAAATATAGGTGAAAAGCATTCATCTTTTGTACATTAAGCCCCTTGTGTATGGATTCATTCCTGAATTTGATATTAAACTTAACTCAGATCAGAAAGTGTTCACTTGCAATGCCTCATCTTCTATTGTAAGTAGGTTTGTTATGGTGTTCACAAAATCTTTAACAATAAAGGCCCTTTACTCTTTTTGTTTTGATATTATCCAGGAATTTGAAGGTGGGTTGTGTGCATTTAGCTCTCCGTACTTTAGCTTACGTCCTGATGGGTATAGCTCTCCGTCCTCTAGCGCTAACGTCCTGAAATCGAAACGCTTGCTAATGTATCTGAGACAAAGTGGATGAAGGGTTTAGAGTCAGGCCATTCTTTAATGCTGCCCAATTTGGCAGTGCTTCATAGGGCTGTGACCGTGTAGCGATTAATCGCTAAAGATTGCATGTGGAATAAATATTTAGTACAAGCTAGTTAGCAATTATTCGCAAACCTTAACCTAATATTGGCCCCTACGTAGTATGTCATCATGTTGTGATTACTGTCTCGACTAAGAACAAGCCTTTACAGGAATCCTGTTTGGGGTTCATTGGGGGTATTACATCCAGCATCACCAATTCATTTTGAATATTTATCATGTCAATCAACACACACCGAGTCTTTCTGTTGAGATAAGGTAATTGTGATTAATCACTAAACGATCTCAAATTTTTTGCGATTTAAAAGTTTATTTATTTTGCTACACGTTCACAGCCCTAGGACTTCAGTGAAACTTCACTCACCCTGTGATGTTTTTGAAAATTGCCAGATGAGATATTTTGATGGTATCTGTACTATTTGTTCAATTTATGCCATTCTTTAGTGCCAGACTTATTCAACTTCTCATTTAAATATGCAGGTCATGTGTTGCCTTACATGTAAATGAACCACCTTGAATGAATGCAGTATTCAGTCAACATTCTGCCTTAATATCTATCTTTGCAATATATCTTTATTTTACAGAGTTACTACTCTCAGCATTGTATATTTTCTTTGAAGTCATTTTATCAGATAATTTTGAGTTGTTGAGGGCTACAGGCTGACCTTGTCACCCCGCAGCCATCGAATTAAAGATTTTAAGTTGAAAGCAGTGACTTTGATCAGTTTCATGAGATTATTCATTACAATTGCAAACCTAAAAACTTGTGTACATATTTTAAAATGTAATAATTCATTATCATACTGTCCATGCTAGCCAAGGGATGTGTATATAACTTCCAACAGGGAAAAGAAAAGTTAAACTGCCAAAGAAAAAATTACAATTCTGCAAGTTTTGTTGTTCAAGTATAGTGTACATGACCCACAAACCCAGGATGGTTATTTATCCGTTCCAGAAATGTAAAAGTAAAGAAATCTGGTTAGTTTACAACATTCCTGTCTACAGAGTCTGTGGGAGGCGTACTGGATAAAGCACTGATATGTTGCTTACTACATGTTCATATGGTTTAATCCCAAACAGTATTTTCCAAATTTTGTGTGGTCCTGTCTTAGATGTATGATCTTCAGCACAAACAGTGCATCAGCTCTGCATAATAGATGTAACTGATAAGTATTCAGTGTTGTTTTTATTCATGAGTGTTTGCTATGGAAAAGTCTGGTTTTTCAGATGATACTTGCATCTCTGGGGAAATTAGATGTCTGTTTAAAATTGACAAGTCAGACTTAACGTAAGTTTTGGAAGTCTAATCTCATTAAACTCTCTGTGAATAATATGTCACTGTACTGTACATTTATGTAGGATGCCATTCAAGTCAAGTGAACCCATTTCAATTAAGAACTGATTTTAATTATTTTATTAATATCTCAGCTTACATTTAGCATTATTTCAAAATTGAAATAGTTAGTTGCATGCTTTTTCAAACATGTTTTGAAAAGAAAAAAGGTCCTTAGTAAGTTACTGCAAATTTTCTAGGCTTGGGTGATTCCAAGAAGTTGTTGCAGTCACCAGAATCATGATTCAATGTAAGAATTATTTCTTCCACTTCTGCTGTCAAAGCCAGATACCTGTCTTACAGAACATTTGAATTTATTTTATCCTATGCAGTCAAATCCCAGGGATGGACTGTTTCTGAAGTTTTGTGATGTCACACAACTCATTGGAAGTATTTTTCTTCTATATCGTGATTTATGCTGGAGAGAAGTTTAAAGATCAAACAGTTATTCTGTATGACATTATTTCTTTCTAGCAATCGCACTCCAGTCTAAATTCTAGTCTCACAATCAAATACACAATTCTTAACTTAGAATCATGATTCCAATTAGCATCACAGTATACTTGCCAAAGTTAGAAAATTTATATTCCTTTTGAAAACAATTTTTCAGGCAAGTTTGTCTCTTCTCTGCAATAGACCCTTTTCCAAATAGCAATTACAAAGGATTGTGGGATAGAGTTTTGGTGCACATTGTTTTTGTCAATGGCATTTTACTGGCGAAAAAGGACGCACACCAAAATTCTGTCCCACAATCCTGTGTAACTGCTATCTGGAAAGGGTCTATGCTTAGAGCAAATTATTTAATACTTTCTTACCCAAGCTTGCCTGCAAGGAACAAGTACAAAGAGTTAAACTGCAGTAACTTACCATGGGTTGCATGATTAAGAAATTCACAGTATTATAATTTACGAATGCAAGTTTTTTATTGTACCTGTGCATTAAAATAAAATATAGTTTACAGCTAGGACCAAGCTGATGTGTGATGAGCAGTGTTGTAACGAGTCATGACTCGAGTCGCTAATTTGCAGAAGAGAAATGACTTGAGCAATTGTATCATAATTTTCCTCATAGAAATACTACATTGGCTCAGTCACTGACTCGACTCACTGCAAAATTGAGTGACTCGTTACAACACTGGTAATGAGTAAAGTAATAGTATTAATTTAGGGGGATAGGTGAAAAGTTTGAAATGTTTTGTTCCTTGTATAATACTGTAGCTACCTCCTCTAATTTTGCATGGTTTTGAGCAGAAATTTGCTAATTTTAGGACATAATTGTTGCATTATGTAGGCATTTCATTTGTAGATCTTCTAAATTTGTTTGCAATATTAAGATTTTAAGATTTTTTAATTGTTGAATTTAGTGTTAAGTGAGCCATTGTATCTTTCACACTGTAGTCAAATGCTTGAAGTAAATTTCATGAAGTTTACAAAAATTTTGCACTATTCATCGTATTGTATGACTCTTGATATTAGGTAAATAATTTCTCAAAAATAGTTGGCTTTTGAAGAAAAATATTTGAGTTTGAAAAACCTAAACCAGATCTTAACTCTTGTATTGTAAGAATTAGATTATAAGTTTACAGCTAGTTTAGTATCAGTATCTGAAATATGGGGAATGGGGAAGGCAAGTCATTAAGGGAGGGGGAGAGGGGGGGGAGAGGGGAACATCATGCATACATATTACACATCGATGCATAATTAGCACATATAGTCACAGTGGATGTAAGTTCACTGATGAGACTGATGGAGTGTACGTTTCCAGTGCATTACAATATTATGTTTGACGATTAAAAGTCAGTATGACCTTCATGTGTTAAATTGAAATAAACTGTGAAATGGTAAGTGGGGACATAGTTGGGGGAAGGGAGGGTGAACAAGTACATAGGCTAACACCTACCCTTATGGTACTGGCATCATTCCTGTGACACTCTTGTCATCAGTTTTACAGTCATTGGTTGAATTGTGTATGACATATTGCAGCATGGGTATTTTTTAGCACATTCATTAACAGTATCAGCCATTGAGGCCTCCATGACAAGTAAGTGAAAGATTGAAATATTTCTTTTCTAAAGTCTATTGTGGCATTCGCCTTGAAAGAACACACAAGTGTGAAATTTGTGCCTTTCAGTACATGAGCTTTCATTCAACATTTGGTAAAATCTTCACACAAATCTACGTTACGCACATTATGATCCTTGAATCTTTAGGGGGAAGGGAGGGTCTAGGGGGTCAAAACTAATTTTGTTTGGCTGTGAAGTGCAAATTCTATTATAATATCATAGGTTCAGATTAATAGCATGGTAGGTAACCGAAATGAAAATACAAATTATGGGAGAGGATTTATTAAATATGTGAAAAAAAAAGTTGTTTTTATGGTGTGAAAATATTCAAATGAGATGGTCTTAGTGAAGAGTTAATGGACACTGAAAAAGTGGTATTGATGTAAATTGTCTATAGATAGTCATTAAAAAAGCTTAGAAGATTGGTTTTAAGTGGGCATTCTATGGTGATAGTTTTAATACTCAAAAAACTTGTGTATTTTGCATGTACTTTGAATGTTATAAAAGAAAAAACACTTTTTTTAGTTTTGTTGAAATCATCTAAATATATCTTCCTGGAAAACAAACTATTGCCTCATATCGATTTTTCAGACAACTTCAAGAAACAGGAGAGGTAAAACTGCTCATATGATAAAGAATTGCATGTTTTATTTTCCAATTTCATGCCTAGTTAAATAAGCTCGTGAATAAAAATATGTGCCACTTATCAACTGCAATATGAACTATCAGAATTTGACTTACAAACCCTCATGATGGAATTACACAATTTGGCCCTCTCTAGCATAAGCCCTACCCTTCCAAGGATAAGCCCTGCTCCTTCCAAACCTGACTAGAAGGCTACCATCTCATATGTTATACATGCATTCACCTGAAATTATATTTTGGAATATCATTGGTCCTTTTCAAATTATTCTCTGCAAGTGCCCCCCATCCACCCACCCAAGGTAAAAAGGGAAGGATGGGTCTCATCCACCCACCCAAGCTAAGTTTGTACAAGTTGAACCTTTGAGGGTCAGGAAGCCAATTGGCTCAACAAGGACCCTATACCAGAATGAGTGGGGATGAACACTGGCGAGATTCGCCTTCTCCTTTCAAGTAGTGCTCGGAGGTTAACGAGGCAGGCGTGTACTAATCGCTCCCAATCCTGCTCAGGGACCCCCACTGTGTATCCCCAGTCTTTAGCCACTTTCCCAAAGACTGGTAGGGGTGGAGGTTCCTTGCTCTTTACCACTGCTTGACCGCTGAACTGAGCAAAGGGGACAACTTCCTGAGGTGGACAATCAAATATCCAATTAAAATTCACCAATTTAACCTCCCTCGGCATAACTGTGAACAGCTACATGTATGCTGAAGAAGGAAATTTTAGTCCCCAAATTTCTAAGTGATTCCACCAGGATTTGATCAGGGGTCCTCTAGCATGCAAGGCAGTACACTCAAACCACCAAGCCAACTCCACCCATAAAAAAGATTTCATAAAAAAAAAAAAAAAAATTTTCATAAAACAATGTTAGGGTGCAGGGTGGGAGAGGACATGGAGGCAGGGGGAGCATAGCTTCAGTTTCCGGGTTTACAGCATTATTCCCAATAAAGATACGGACCAATCTGCTGTGAAGTTGAAATTTGATAAAGGGAAATCTTGCACCAATATAGCACAGACAATAGCTTTTGTCGTTATTACACCATTCAGTACTACCATTAAATTCTGGCAACTTTTCGCCACAAATTTTAGTAACGCATTACGCAAGTTGTCGATGATGCATTATTTGAAGATCTGAAAGTTGTGTGAAAAAATTATTTGTGCTTTGTGCTGTATATCAGCAAAATTCTAGTTGGGAACACCATAATTCTTGAAAGTTAACTGACCCCACTACCTAAAATTTGAATTGCCTATGATTCTTAATACATAAAGCAGTTTTTAAAGCCATGCAACTTTTTTGTGTATCAGACGCAATATTAACCTTTGAAATGTCCATCTGATCAAGTGTATAACTAGTTTTACCATTTGCTAGTAATAAAACACAAATACAGAAAAACAGGACTCTTGTTTAAACCTTTGTAAAGACAATATAAAACTGATAAGAAACATTAAATAACTTAATAAAACTATAATAGTATGAAAAGTCACATGCAGAAGTATAAAATGAAAGCCTCTGAGTTGTGGAAGAATTTTATGGCCTGAAACATTGGCTATGCCTCATACATATTACACAATTAAAGTCAACATTTGTTACAGTAGTCAAAATCTATCACACTTTGCTCTTTCTCAAACCATTTTATCATGGCAGGGTGACAATGTGGGCAAGACTTTCCTTGGATATGGCATTATTGGTTTTCCAACAGAATACTTTACAGTGTTACTTACCAGTGTGTTCAAACCAAGTTAAGGTGTCAGAGAATCTCTTCCTAAATGAATCAAAAGACTTCTATCCACACCATCTAATTAAGGATTTCTCAAGTGTTATGGTCCGAGGGTCACTTTTGCTTGAGTTTTTACTATACAACTGACTAGTTTAGTGGTTCCCAAGAGGGGTGCCAGAAAATTTTCTAGGGGTGCCAGCATAAGATTAAATAAATAAATCAAGAATATACAATTATTACACATTGTAACTAATAACTGTACTGTATGCCTTGTTACTAAAGTAAGAAGACATGGAAAGTGCCATTTCCTGCGATCTAGGGGGCGTGTTAGCCCCAAAAGTTTTTTGGATACTCCGTGCCAACTGATGGTGGCACTCTGCTTTAGATAGTGTTAAGAGGGTGCCATGTTATAACTCATTATCTAGGGGTGTCAGATGTCTAAAAAGGTCGGGAACCACTCGACCAGTAATGACTAGTCAAGGGACCAAACAGCTGTAAGTTCACGACCAAGATAAGCCACCCCTCCTTCCATAAAAGCTATGGATCTGGTCAATCATAGCACTACAGAATTACCAAAGCATGACAACTTTGACTGGGTGCTTAAAGAGGAAATCCTTTTAGGGATGGAACCGCCCGCCCCCCGCCCTTCTACCTGCTGATGCTGTTCAATTTGACAGAAGTAAGCTCTTTTTCCAGAGTTGTCAATTCCTCCTGTTGAACCATATGAAATTTAATTTGGCACAACCCATGTACAACTTTGCAAATGATAATATTTTCAGTCAAAAAGTCATTTTTCATTAGGAACTCTCCTCCTTAAAAATCTGAACTTTCTGACCAGACTTCACAAAGGGGAGGTCGGGTGTAATAAAATCCTACTTATCTGCTCATTTCTTTGTTGTAAGAAACCACAATCACTTGTAGGATTACACTTAATCCCTGGCCAGTGAGGAAGTTTTGTCCAGTTGGTTACACAACAAATAAACTGTTGACATTTCATCCATATTGCACACTTAAATCTTTTATGTGTGGTAATCACAGGAAGTCTAAGACCAAGTGAAATTAGATTAGGTAAAAGATAAACAGTTAAAATGTTTACAAAATAGGGTCTGAATCTTTAAGGAGAGGAGTTCCTAATGTGACAATTTTCAAAGTATACTCTGTGAGGGGTGAGTCTGAACAAGGATTTGGGTTTGGGGTTTTATACTTTAGCCAAAATGATGCAAAATGGATGACCACTAACACCAGGCATGATTCACATACCAACACCAAGTATGAGGGACTTTCCCTGATGCGGTTACTTATTACACAGGGAAATACTGTACATACAAAAGTATATATCCATTTTACAGAAGAAACAATATCCATGCACTCGTAACAACCTTCCGCTTCCTTCCAGGAAACCAGTAATACCACCTATTTGATTTTGCTCTTCGATACTATCACATACACTACTTACAATGTTTCCCTCCTTTATATATGTAGCTTGCACTTAATTTTAAGGCAATAAGCAGTCACCCCAATCATAGCTTGTATGCCCACTCTAGTTCATGATTGGCCTATTTTGATCATGTGACAATGCTTTTGTTAGTGAATCGTGATATTCAAGGAGAATTTCTCCTTGCTTTACCTATTGTTTGTAATAGTTATGTTCAAAACGTCTTCAGAGGTGCTTGTAATGCAATATGAGGAGATTTGCAAGAATATGCTGATTTTTCAAAGCAAATTTTGGGGGGACTATTGAAACCCAATGTAGCACAAAATGAAATACATAGGTAAGATTTCACTACAACAAAAAATGCTACTGTACAGTGGGAAATTTCCGCGAGGCTAATTTTTGGCAAATCTGTACCTTGTTCGCATATTTGCGGAGTGAAGAATTCGCTGTTGCAGGCAACCATTACAATCTTGCACAAACTAACGAAAGTACTTTCGTGGGTCTTAAATTCGCAATTAAATACTTGGTCGCGAACAGCACAAAAATTTCACCCCCGTGAAAATTTTCCACTGTACTGTACATGATAGCACTACAGATGATGATTACTGCAAGTTCTCTGGGGCCATTTATAATTACCAACAGTTTTCAAGCATACCGGGAGTACACCACAGCAACTTTCCCATGGCCTAATTATTATAATGATATTGTCATTAATACTTTCGTAAAAACATACAAATGGGCAGTCATTATCCCCTTCTAATGCTCTTGAAAATGCTGATTTTAATGGATGACCCCAAAGTTGCTTTCCAACATCCCAAATATCACCATTTTGCTGTAAGACCTATGGTTTTAGGCTACCTGTATTTTGACAATCTTTTGATACCCACAAAGAATGTTACAAAAAGTTCTCAATGACTCATGTTTCAAATTGATTACTCTTTACAATACCAGAAGTAAAAGAAGTCCCCGTTTTCCTAAAGGTAGGCATATAGGTACATACAATCAAAAGGGCTGTTTTACTCCAACAGTTATAGCATAAAATGTCCTTTACAAAGGAGTGTTTGGAATTATTTTAACATTTTTTACACCTTTCTAGAGATAGACCACTCCAAACATGGACTATTTCTGAAATGACATATTACCTATAGATTTTGCGAGGGGGCTGTGTTAACTCTTGGGAGACCGGCTCACAGTGCCATACTTGTACGATTTGAAATTCTGGAGACCTTTGTTTTTTTTTTTTTTTTTCGCTTTTCGGGTAATTTGAGACCGACTTTTGATTTTCACGTTGACATAACTGAAAATGTTGTTCACGTCTGGTCTACTGTTACAACGGCATACTGAACTGGCTTTGAGACCGACTCCCCCCCCCCCCGTATTTACGCCCCTACCTATATTAATAACTTCTTAATTATTACTTGCCAGGTACTAGGTAGTTTACAGGCTTATCATCAATGACATTGATATTTTTCAGAAAGACATGTTTAACTTCAAAAATAAACATATCAGGACATATCTATATAGCAACAGCCCCCCCTCCCCCCAAAAGTTGAAAACAGGGTAACAAGAGAAATACCTTGGCAGTGGCTTCTTCCATGACACATATTTGCATACCTGTACTTAGGTCATGGTTATTCATGAGTGTAAAATAGAATTATCCAGTAGTCTGTACAATTGGGAATACTTGATGATTTTGAATTACCCTGTACAATTGGGAATACCTGATGATTTTGAAAGAAATTGTAGCTATTTGCAACATCTTTAATGGTTTTTACATTAGATGGCCTATTATGTCACTTTTATGCCACCAGACCTTAAGTAATTTATCATAAAATGAAGAAATTTTCCTGCCTCTACAATCTCCATGTCACATTTTTAGTACCCAATCTCACTCTTGTAAAAAATGGTTGATTATTAAATCCTCACTACTTCCTCAAGGTTGGTAGATTTGTGGAAGCCTGCATAGATGGCTGGCTCTCCCTCACAACCTTCCTTTATGCCACAGAGCAAAAATGTCTCATTCAGATCATCAATGACCATATGACTTCCACTCTATAAAGTAATTCCTCTCTGTCAGAAATCTGCCAGAAACTTATTTTACCTACACACAAGGTGTTTGGCCAGATTAAAGCCGCAGTCACACTACAACGAATTAGGATCGGATTCCGATCCAATTTTGGTGAGTTTTTATTGAAATCTTCTCCATCTCTGGTCAAACAGAGCCCAAAATTTGCCAACCAGTGTAAATATATGATTTGCATCAGAGATCTATGAAAATGAACTGTTAACTGATTTTTTCGTGATGTCACACCGACAGACAACTTTTATCGGACACGCGTAGTCCGATAAAAGCTGTCTGTCGATGTGACGTCACGAAATAATTCGTATAAATTTAATTTTCGTAGTCCTGCGATAAAACTCATATAATTACACAGGTTGGCAAATTTTGGGTTCTTTCCGACCCGAAATGGAGAAGATTTTAATAAAAACTCACAAATCCGAATTCGTTGTAGTGTGACCGCGGCTTAAGGCTACTGAATATTTATTCCAGAGAGGAGTATTACTACCATCACATAGAGCTATGAACATTCAGGGAGGTCAAAGTCACTTAAATATCGCCACCCTGGTATAACACAAACTTTATTATGCCTTATACACAATAAACAGAAGACTGAAAGATTAATATGACACACTGTTTCAATACTTGGTACAGGGTGCCTTCACCTTGAGGGAAGAGTTTCAGCCAAAATTTAGTCAAATAGTAAAATATGTATAGGAGGAACTAGATCTGAGAATTCTGGTGTTACTTTCATTCAATTCCAATGTCTGCTTGCTTAAAGTCCAATTTGGGTTGACATTGAGTTAACTTCATGTGCTAATAGTTCAAGAGCCACATAAAAGAACATGCAAATTTCACAAGAATGCTCTTTCAAAAAAAAAAAAAACATTTGCTTAAACCCTTCTTTAAGTTATGGTAATATGCCACCAACAGGAACTATTTTCACTTCACAGTTAAAGAATGAAAAAACCCCAATGAAAGATCTGTTGGAACTATTTAAATATCTTTTACCATTCTTAAGATATACCTCTTCAAATTTTGGTGGTTTCTAACGTAACTCATGCAAAAATGATGATTGCCTATGCAAAAATGATGTGGAATGTTGCAGCGTGTTGGCATTTCTTCTGTTAACCCTTTACAAAGTATCTCTTAATTACTGATCAGATACATTACAGTTTGGTGAGTGATACTAAAACTTTAAAAGAAAACATTTTTTAACTTCCATAATAAATCCCTCAGGGGATACCAATGCTACAAGTGTCCTTGGAATGAAGTTTGGAAAAACAAAGGCTAACATAAGCCATATTTGGTAAGTCCATCTTTTGACATCATAAACTTGCATATGTAGCTCATGTTTATTCATGAAGCAAGTGTGAAATAGAAATTGTCCTGTAAAATGGTCAATATTTGATGGATTTTGATGTAAATTGCTACTTTATTTCTGGATTTTTAAAGCTCTTTCCATCAAATATCAACTATGTAAATTTCATATTTCAATTTCACCAGACCTTTAAGGACCACAAAATTTTTCCATGACCTGTGGATCCATAATCTAGTTCATTAAAGCACATTAAAATTTTTGGTACTTGCTACCATGCACAGTTTAAAGAGAAGGCACAGCAAAAGTGCAAATTATACATCTGCTACAAAATTCTACGACTTTCCAATGACTTCTTTATTGTACAAAATTCTATTAATTTTACATGTCGATAGTCTGGATTCACAAAGAGTACTTACATACAAAATGTTGCCTGAGTTGGACTTACCCTTCATGAAGGGGAAGGTGCATTTTCATAACTTTACGCATGCTTCAGAGTTGTTGAAAGTTTTAAAAGCCATAGCAATACATACAGAGGCATGCTGTACCAAATTGTGGCGCATACGTGTAACTGTAGAAAACTGTGTGCATAGTTTTCAAGATAGCATTCAATTTGATTGGCTTCAAATACGACAAAACAAGATGCAACAGCACACTGGAAGGTCAGGTACATTTATATTAGCTACGCTGCATATCTTTATGAACCAGTGGTGGCGCCAGGTGGGGGGCAAGGGGGCCATGGTCCCCGTCGGGGAAATTTTCCGGTTTCGTCGGGGAGCTGTTATGCATATGATAAAATATGTAGTGCCCAACAATGGCCAGTTCCCACGACGATTTACTTAATTTTGGTCTAAATTAGGGCAAATTCTTCAATAAGACCCCAAATTTTCCAATTTTCTTCGTTAAAAACCCAATTCTTTTTAAAATTTTCCATGGTAAAAGCCCAACTTTTTCAAATTTTCCCCAATAACAGCTCAAAATTTTCGGCACGCTTCAAACATAGTTTCAACACGTTATCACCCTTGTCAAGGTGTCGGGTTGCTGGCCCCATATTGGGGAGCTTGGCCCCCCGTTGGGCAAATCCTGGCACCACCCCTGTTATGAACTGCACAAGTTGTTTTTGTGAATACCACTTCAGAAAGTTCAGATGCAGTGCATAAGTATTTTGACTCACGCAAGAACTTTCACAAATGTTAGTGAATCCTGCCCCTTGAAACTCACATTTCCAGGCAACTGGGACCAGGTTGATTTATAAACAAATCCCAACCAGAGAGATGGATTTCACTAACGTTGCAATTAAAATCAACCACATACTGCTATAAATCAGAGGTAAGTAATACCCTGAATACAGTAAGAGAGCACCAATTGTAAGAGTTAAAAGAAATTAAAAAAGTATCATACCATGAATGACTTAAAATGCCTAATGATAACCTTTCATAAGATATTAGAAAAATGCAAATAGAAAACTGTGCACATATGGTGATAAAAGTGGAATTGTTTCAATAAATATACACCCATACACAGATTATACCTGAACATGAAAACTTTACAATGTGAGTTTATATTCCGCATGTTCTACAGAATACTGAGAGGAAAAACCAATGCTTATCATTTCCAGATGGAATATCTTAACGATATGCAAGTTTAAATATCTTAGACACCTTGAAACAGGTGTAACAAACTTCTGGCATTTATATCATTATAGCCAGCAGCCAGAGTGCAAGATAAAGGGGATGGAGGTTGGGGGGGGGGGAGGATAGAAAGGGAATACTCATCTGGTCAAAGATGAAACCATAATGAGGTAGGGTCTCTACATTTGCTGTAATCTTTCATTTTGAGATATTTGAGAGTTGACTTCTTTACACTTTATAGAGGCTGTTTCCCTCCCCTCCCCCCCCCCCAGCCCACAAAACATTTCTTGACAGTTGTTGTAACTGTTTCACCAGATTTGATCTGGCTAGTTAGATGAATTCAAGTTTCCCCACCAGAGAGCATCTAGACAGTTGTATTCACTGTCTCACCTCTGTCTGTGTTTGCTTTCAGGGACTCTTCTTCTTCTTCAACACTTCTCTCCAAACCTTCTTTGTCCTTTTTCTGCCTGAAGCAGCAGCATGCTAACTTTTCCTGACAGGAAGTGGGTAATACCATGATAACAAAACCAACAAAGATGAGACAAGCTCCTGCCAGTTTCAAACCTTCAAATGTCATCCCTCGGAAAAAGAAATCAACCACTACCAAAAAACAAAAAGAAAGCAAACCCCATTCAAGTCAATTCATTTCAATGCTTATGACAAATAAAATGTGCTGATTGTCCCTAGGGCATGGACTGAACCTTCAATGGACATTACATTGATACAAATTGCAACCGCTGAAATCTGCATTGCAATTTTTATTTCATTTAAAGACAGTTACTTTACTCTTGAGGTTCTATTTTTTGGGGGGGGGGGGGGCAGGAGTGGTGAGGAGGATATTGACTTTTCTTGACTGATATCATTTGTATTTACATATCTAGCTATCATTGCGAAGCATGTATTTAAAGTATTTTGAGTATGTTGTTAAGTGCTATATTAGAATAAATTATTAGTTTACTTATCAAGCCAATGCATCACAGATGAATTCAAAGTCCTTTGAGATTTGACACCTTTCAGTAAATGATAGGTGGAATAGTAATTATTCCAACTATTGGCAGCACTATCACATTTATTCAGTATTCCAACTTGTATACAGGGAATCACATAAAAATCTTTCAAGGACACATTCACTTGAATAGTTTTACGTCAAATTTACTTTTGGTATGTGAAGGAGAAACAATAAAAGTGGTCTGATGAAGCTTTTCACAGCCTTCTTTAGTTACTCAAAGTGGACTTTAAACAAACAGAATTGATGTCATCTCCTCATATTGATAACCAGAATGCAAAAATGCATTGTGGTTTCGATGATTCATACACACCTACAGTATCATGGAATTACAGTAGTATGAAGTGACTGCAAACTTTTTAAGGCCAGACCCCTGATGACCCCAAATGACCTTTGACCTCCACCAAAAGTGATAGGGTTCTTCCTCTCACCAGTAGGCATCTACATACTAAGTATGAAATTCATCCAACTTCCTATGTCAAGATATCATGTTACCAGGGTTTTCAGGGTTTAACCCCCGGTGACTCCAGATGACCTTTGACCTCCACCAAAAACAATAGCATTCTTTGTCTTTCCATAACTCATCTATATACTATGCACAAAATTTATCCATGCTTCCTGCATCAAGATAGTATGTTAACAAGGTCTTCAGTTTGACCCCAGTAACCCCAAATGACCTTTGACCTCCACCAAAAACAACAGGGTTCTTCCTCTTCCCATAATGCATCTACATACTAAGTATGAAATTCATCCAAGCTTTCTACCTTGAGATATTGTGCCAACAAGGTTTTCAGTGTTCGACCCCCAGTGACCTCAGATGACCTTTGACCTCCACCAAAAACAATAGGGTTCTTCCTCTTCCCATAATGCATCTACATACTTAGTATGACATTCATCCAAGCTTTCTACCTTGAGATATTGTGTTAACAAGTTTTTCAGAGTTTGACCCCCGATGACCCCAAATGACCTTTGACCTCCACTAAAATCGATAAAGTACTTCCCCTTTATATAACACATCTACATACTAAGTATGAATTTTATCCAAGCTTCCTACATCGAGATATAGTGTTAACAAGGTTTTCAGCATTTGACCCCTGGTGACCCCAGATGACTTTTGACCTCCACCAAAAGAAATAGAATTCTCTGCCTTACCATAAGGCATCTACATACTATGTATGAAATTTATCCAAGCTTCCTACATCGAGATATCGTGTTAACAAGGTTTTCAGTGTTTGACCCCCGATGACCCCAAATGACCTTTGACCTGAACTAAAATCGATAGGGTTCTTCCTCTTTCTATAATACATCTACATACTAAGTATGAAATTTATCCAAGCTTCCTACATGGAGATATCGTGTTAACAAGGTTTTCAGAGTTTGACCCCTGGTGACCCCAAATGACCTTTGACCTCCACCAAAATCAATAGGCTCCTTCCTCTTCCCATAACGCATCTACCTACTAAGTATGAAATTCATCCAAGTTTTCTACCTTGAGATATTGTGTTAACAAGGTTTTCAGAGTTTGACCCCTGGTGACCCCAGATGACCTTCGACCCCCACCAAAAACAATAGGGTTCTTCCTCTCAATATGGGGCACCTATGTACCAAGTTTGAGAAGTGTCAGAGTTTCCCTTCTTGAGATATCGTGTTAACGAGCAAGTGTCACAAACACACATACACACATACACACACACATACACACACACATACATACATACATACACACGCCAGCACAGTTGCATAGGTTTCTCTTATCATCGAAACCAAAAATGCATTAGTATCTTTTTCTTTTCATTCCATGTTCTTGACCTTGATATAGAATACAAGTTTAGCTTAAGTATATGTGAATATTAAATCCCACCAATATCCCTTTACTGATACACTGAAATATGATATTTTGGAGGAGGAAACTGAGTAAGAATATTTATGAAAACATGACTGCTGCTGAGATATGTGGGGCTATGATGTCATGCCTGTCCGCTTTTCTGTCCCCTTTGGGTTAAAAATCTGATATCTTCATTTGCTATATCACAAGAGCAGCAGAGAGTTAGTTAGTTAGATGAGGTTTAACGTCCCAGCTTCCAACCAATTGGTTCAAGTCGAGACGACAACGGCCCTTTTTCCAGTTGTGGCTCACTGGCTTGTTTTCCCTACTCCATTGCTTATGCTGAGCACCAAGCACAAAGGAAGTAGGTTCAAGTCTTTGGTATGACCCGGCCAGGGTTTGAACCCTAGACCTTCCGGCTGCAAGTCAGATGCTCTAACTACTTGGCCACTGCAGTCGGCAGATAGTAATAAACTGCAAACTTCACTAGAATGTTTATACCAAGTTCCTCAACAACTAATATATGAGAAAGAATTGTTAGCTTAAAATCCTCCTTGAAGCTACACTAAACAGTGAATACAGTTCAAAGCGACCAACTTAAAATACCCAGTTTCCCTGAATGCAGCAAATTTTGAGATTAATTTCAAAGAACTTCATCTTGAGTTTGGTAGTAAAAATAGTAAAATAACAACTTTTCCTCACCTCCATTGATTGGAATTCCCAGAACATGTCCAAGAGAAATAAGAAGAGGAAATGTTACAGCTATCCCAAAATTCACAAGGAAGTTAAAAACTGTAAAAGATAAATGAAATAAATTACTCGAGTTCATGCCTGGCCTCATGATCATGAAAATGATAAATGATGTAGAAATAATTCCAACAGATTTTTCATCAGGGAATCTTTATTTACCATCTTTGAGTAAAACAACTATTTTGGTTACATGTCCACATACTCGTGTTACATTAGTGATCACAGCATATTTTCTTGGCAAAGTTTCACACATATGATACTTTCAAATACCTTCACTCTATATGAACAAGTTATAAACTAGAAAAAAAAAAGATAATAGCAGCAAATGAACAAACACATTCAGAAAAATGTTCTAATGAATATTTTTTAAAACAGCACCCACCAGAGGGCACCTTCAGTTGAGATGTCAGAATGTATATAGTTTATACTCTTTCTTGAAGACAAAAGTCAGAGACTTCTCAAGCACTTTTAAAGACCGAAAGCAATCTTTCCTCAAACATATTTACAAAATTTATAGATATGTTCAGGAGTAAGTTTCATCAGGACTGTAGTATTTCATCCACAAAACTTTTCTCATATTAAAGCTTTTTACTTTGTATTTATTACTTCTTGAGATAAGAGATGTATTCCATTCAGTACCCAAGGAGTAAAAATCCTTGGTACAACCAAGGAGTAAAACCTTTAGTACAACTAAGGAGTAAAACCCTTGGTACAACCAAGGAGTAAAACCCTTAGTGCAACTAAGGAGTAAAACCCTTGGTACAACTAAGCAGTAAAACCCTTGGTACAACTAAGCAGTAAAACCCTTGGTACAACTAAGCAGTAAAACCCTTGGTACAACTAAGCAGTAAAACCCTTGGTACAACTAAGCAGTAGGGCTGTGCATTTCCCGTTAATCCACTATCCGTTTAACCGTTTTTATTGACCGAACGGTTAACGGTTAACCGAAAATAAAAACAAGTCAAGGTATATAAACAAAATAAACATTTCGGAAGAGCGCCATCACTTAAATACCAAAGTTTCTACACTCAAAATGGCGCTGGTAGTGATGATCGTCGAAGTAGCGTGCAAGTTAAAACGTTTGCATTAGGTGCAATGTTTTGGCAAGCAGTCCGTACGCATGGGCGAATCACGCATTTATTCAAACTTTTCACAAACATGCATACTTTTTGTTATGCCACTGATTATCGTTTTCGAGATTTTTGCGGTCTAACATAGCATCGTAAGATGAGAAGCCTATAGATATCACTGGCATTATCGCAGTTCAAGACACACTTCTCCGGCTACAGCAATACAGTATCACACACGCCCAGAGTAGTGTCGAGTACAAACGTACCACATACAGTGTACTATAGTGTGCCTTGTGACCTTGCTGCAATTCATACGTAATATATGTATGTCTGCAAAGAATTCCAGCACCGTTATGTCGTAAAGGTGTGAAAATTTTTACCCATATGTATTACCGCATGCTCCGTAAAAAATTGTAATGTTGAATTTTAACTTGTCTTACATCGCATGCCTTTTTACCAAATACCTACTGAAAATACCAGTTTCTTCGTAATTATGAACGGCAAAACTTTTCGATAACGGCAGCTACCGTCATACTTTATGTTATAACGGGACTCGGGCATAGTTGTCTCGTACGCAATACTGTACAGTACAATGTAAGTACGGTTTGTCATGAACGATCGTTCATGCAACGTGCAAAGCAGTGAAGCACATGGCTGGCCGGCCGGCCCGGTTCGTTCAGCAAGCTCAATCAGCTCTGCTAATTACAAATACTGTACTGTACTATAAAATGCACGTAAGTGCAGTGCGCCGGTTCGTTCAGCAAGTCCAACGAACTGTGCTAATTATGTTCGAAAAAAATATGATTATTCATAGAGTTCACCATTGGAATGCTCCATATTTTAAAATTTGGGGTGAATAAATGAAATGGTTGAAAGAATTTCACTCATCTTTGCGAATTTGGGGGGTTGAAAATTTTCCAGAAATTATAGTAACGTTCAAAAAATTATAAAAAATGTTTAATCGGTTTTTGTTAAAATTATTAAGTTAGCTTAAATGGGGAGGCTAATGTAGTTACAAATATTTTAGTTGCGCCTACAAGGCTTGCAAGCCAAGGTTGCATAATTAAGCCCAGGACTACATAGCTTGGTCACTATTTTGTGCAGACTGCATATGTTTTGAGACTGATGAACTGTAAACACGTAACCTTGGAAGTTAAGCCCGGGAAAATTCCCGAAGTGCATTTATCTTGAACGATATTAAGCATATATTTTTCTGCCGTCTGGAGGTAACTTTTTTAGTCTTATCTATCAAGTTTACGGTGCTCCACGCTTTTAAAAGGTATGGTGGATTGTTGTAGGGTGTACTGCATAGTTTAATCCCTGCACCCTTGAGAATTTTAATCCTTTTCAAAAGTTTCGTGAAAGAGTTTATTGTCACTTTATTTCGGCAAACCACTCCCAGATCATGGGCCGAACGGATCGATATACCAGTCAAGGCAACGCAATGCAGACTGTGCAACTGACATTACAAAGGTCTTTTTTTAAACCTTTTGTAATTTTTCATCCAAAGTTTACCCATTGTTACGTGGTTTTGGGCAAGCAACTTCTGCGGTTTACTGCATAAACGAGTTTAGGTATAATGGTGAACTGCGGCAACAGATTTATTAGGATGCAAATTCGGTTACACGAAACAACATTTGGCGGTCGTTTAACCGATCAATCGGTCGGTTAACCGGTTAACCGTTTAACCGTCGCAGCCCTACTAAGCAGTAAAACCCTTGGTACAACAAAGGAGTAAAACCCTTGGTACAACTAAGAAGTAAAACCCTTGGTACAACAAAGGAGTAAAACCCTTGGTACAACCAAGGAGTAAAACCCTTAGTACAACTAAGGAGTAAAACCCTTGGTACAACCAAGGAGTAAAACCCTTAGTACAACTAAGGAGTAAAACCCTTGGTACAACTAAGAAGTAAAACCCTTGGTACAACTAAGGAGTAAAACCCTTGGTACAACCAAGGAGTAAAACCCTTAGTACAACTAAGGAGTAAAACCCTTGGTACAACCAAGGAGTAAAACCCTTAGTACAACTAAGGAGTAAAACCCTTGGTACAACCAAGGAGTAAAACTCTTGGAACAACCAAGGAATAAAGCCCTTGGTATAACCCTCGAGCTTTATACTAGGAATTGCAACACAGTAACTCAGGTCAGAGCATCATCTAGCTGATGAAAGAACATAACATAATAACTCTTGAATCCTATGATAGTAATTATTGATGAACAAATTAGACTTGCCTTGAAATTTGTTTGACATTTATGCAGATATTTATTTTACTTATGAACTTCAAGCACTTGTCCATACTCATCACTGTATGAAATAACAAAATTCAAGTACTTTCCTGGCCTTGAATGACTCATTTAAATCAAAACACTTCAGGATTTTAAGGCCATGTACAAGCAACGGCTTCAAAACAAGAAGGTTTATACTTTATTAAAAGAAGGGTCTAAGCTAAGTAAGTTCTGATATGATAGAAGGGTACTTATTCTAAGCATTCTGTATTGAAATCTCATGTGTGGTTCTCTAGATATTAGCAGTTCAAGTTGTCACATTTTCAACATAATGTGAACTTGAAGCAAGCACACATGATGTCACAACCTCACATTAATAAGCACTGTTTTGTTTTTCTTTAAACTTTACAACCAGTTTTCTCCTCCATAATCCCATGTTATCGGAATTAGAATGCATGAGAGGCATGAGAATTTTGCAAACTTCAAATTCCCCATGGGGAGCTCCTATTCCTATTAACTTCAAGGTTGACACAACAGAATGACAAAATAAAGGAAACAAAGCATTTCTCATCAATGTGAGGAAGTGATATAACCCCTGCTTGCTTCAAGCCCACTGTAGGTCACAAATGTAGTATGATGGCACGACCTTATAAGGCCACTCTAAGAAAGTTTTTGCTTTTATAAAACAAGACAAAAGAATGTGAATCTGAAAATTTGCACCTGAAAATTTTTTGGCAGACTTGACCTTATTTGAGAGCTATAAATCTTTACCACAGAATTTTCCTTTCAAGAGACACCATTACGACAAGTCCAGCATTTCCAGCTTAAGCCTAACATCAGAAGTAACCTAATAAGACCAGCGGGTGCTGTTTACAATTTCTGTACAGAGCTGTATGTGCGGGCTCAGTGTCAGGCACTTTGTGCGTTCAATTTGAGGCTGCATATCTTAGCATGCGCATGCTTGAAATATTAAACAGGTTTGCACGCATTTGCAAGGGAGTTTGCTATGCCCGTGCTGCATCAAAAATTGATGCACTGATTGTGACACCAACTTTGACGCGCTTTGTTGACTGTATCGATGCACGAAATTCGAAAGTGGCCTTACTAGGTCATGTCACTATAACTTCATTTGCTGTTATCTTGAGAACTACACGTCTGATTTGAATGGAAGTTTCACCAAAGTGTGTAGATTTAGGTCCTCTTTTACATACAAAAAAGAATTTTTTGCTTAAACCCTTCCTTTAAGTACTGACCCTGAGAAAGGCTATACACATACCTACTCCCAAGGCTGCACTGCCACATAAGAATCCCCAAGGCATGACCTCCCATGACTCCTGGCCAGTGTAATACAGGACTACCAAAATAGGCCACAGAAAGACAAAGTCAAAAAAGCCAAGAATGGTGAGGAAGAGAGAAACTTGTCCATAAGTGGCATCCCCTATCACACGCTTAAAGATAACCTGAAAAGTAGAGAGAACAATATTTGCATTTTTAATGAGCCAATATCTAGTCAATCCTAATCAAGGCACAGCACAATACTACTCAATGATAAATCATCCCAGAGATAATCCCTCCGAGTGTGGCAGCAGCTCTACTGGTGTGCCTGACAATTTTCCTCACAGGTACCCAGTTAACCCCTAGGTGGAGAGAGGCAATCGAGATAAAGCATCTTGCCCAAGGATACAATCTAATGACCCAGGCAGGAGTCAGCCCACAATCCTTAGATCACAAGATCCAACACCTTAACCAATAGGCCAACTATGCTCCACAATTCTTGCATAGTTCCATTGAAAGCACGAATCTAGATGGCACACCACTGATCTTGTAGCCATAGTAAAACACCATCACAGAGCAGGATTTAAGATGCCAGGGTTTACCCACTAAGTAACCATGATGAAGCTTAAAAAGATCACATACACTAGCTAATACATGAGGGAGGGGGGGGGGTACATATAAAACCTAAACCTATTATGAATGGCAAGCATATCTGATTGTTTCCCCCAAAATATTATGCAGGTGTCTAGAATACTGAGAGTGTTAAAGATGTTACACAGTTCAGCAGGCTGTATATGGTTCTAAAAACCATCAGGGCTCAGAAAATGAGCCCTAGGCCCATGCTACCTATTTGCAATCAATATGAATAAAAAAAAACTTCTAGGCTTAATTCACCAAATTATGAACAAACCTTCTTTGTCAATTTACATCAATATCTATGCAATTCTACACAGAATTTGGCACAACAGGTGCCACCATTGCAAATAAACACTGCAATTTTTGCACAAGTTTTGCCTACTTACTAACTACAGTATATTATGTATGAGATGTACACAGTAAGCTAGGTTTCACAAAAGAGGCAGATACTTTGAATAACTTTATCAACACAAGAAATTACTTTCTCAAGGTCTGTCAGATAAAAACTAAAAAAGGAGATCTAGGGGGTTGACCTTAAGAGACCTTAATTTAGGCTCGAAAAAAGTTTTGACATGTAAGGGGGTACTCAATCTAAGCATTCTGGTGAAATTTGCATTGAAATCCTATCTGTGGTTCTCAAGATATTAATTAGTAGATGAAATTGTTACATTTTCAACCTCATATGAACTTGAAGCAAGCAAATGGGACATCACAGCCTCACTTTAATGAGCTCTCTTTTGCTTTTCTTTGAACTTTTCAACTATTTTCTCCATCATAACCTCATGTCACCAGAATGTGAATGCAGGAGAGGCATGGGAATTTTACAAACTTTAAATTACACATGGGAAGCTCATATCCCCATTAACTTCAAGGTAAGCATGACAAATTAATAAACAAAGAAATCTAAGCACTGCCCATCGATGTGAGAAGCTGATAGAACCACTGCTTGCTTCAAGCTAATTTTAGGTCACAAATGTAATAACTTGATTTATACATATCTCAAGAACTAGACATCAGAACTGAATGGCAATTTCACAAGCATGCTTAGATTTAATTCCTCTGTCACAAACAAAACATATTTTTTTTTTTGGCTTAACTGCCTCCTTTAAAAGCTATTATTGGAACCCTGCCATTTTTCATCAGTGATACTGTACTCTTTAGGGTTCTCCAAGAGCTTGTATAGCTTTTTAATTTTGCTAATTACTTGTTCTTCCCTCTTTTAAGATTCCAATGCACACACAAAAGTACATATGCAACCATCTTTACTGGAAGC
Source organism: Holothuria leucospilota (assembly GCA_029531755.1). NCBI lineage: Eukaryota > Metazoa > Echinodermata > Holothuroidea > Aspidochirotida > Holothuriidae > Holothuria > Holothuria leucospilota. Next base: position 14,140,182 of record CM055982.1, on the reverse strand, counting down.
AAACAATTTTCATCAATGATACAAGTATAAAAGTATAATACCTTATATAAAGCAGCACCACAGGCAGCCAACAATGCTAGTAGTACTCCATCAATTCGGGTGCCACCTTTCTGAAAGCCCTCGGCATAAGATATCAGAACTGTGCCTCCAATGGATAGCAGTACTGATAAAGTCTGCAAAAATATAAGAAAAAATGTTATTAACTTTAGAAAAAAAATTTCTGCTTCCTTTAAAATCTTAAACTCTCATTTGTTTGCTATCAGTTTTCTTGTCTTAGCTTAAGCAAGAATTTAAGACCAAATCTCTCGCAGTTAATTACTGCTTATAATATTATTAAACACTGCCGCATGTTTTCTTTTATTGAAGGAGAGGGTAAAACAGTTTCAATAATGTGTGTGTGTGTGTGTGTACTGTTATGATTCAGTGAATCAAGACACAGATCCCGCACCTGGAAATCTTGCAACTGGAAGTTAAAAAGGTTCTTAAAGACAGACACTCATCACCCCAAGTATGACTTTTACTTGGGGGTAAGCAAAAGTCTCAAACTAAGCCATTTGTACAGCAAAAGCCATGCACACATATGGATACACAGTCGAAAATCTACCACATGTAATGCAGTAGCGTACAGTTCTGATATCGCAAGGTGGCTTCAGCTCTGTACTGCTATGTACACACTATAGGCCTAGATCATTCACTCTGCATAGAAATGATGTCAGGCCCCTTGATTTCTCATTTGGCCCCTAGATTCCATGGACTAGGGGCCTGGTTGGCCCCCAAAGTTTGAATGCTTATTTCGACCCCGGGCCTGGTTTACCATGCATCCACATGACACATGCAGAAATAACTTTAATCTTGACATAGTTGGACATATTATTAGTATTTAATAATAGCATCAGCCATTATTCCCTATTCTTGTCCTGTATCAGTATCATTTAAAATCAGTGAAATGCGAGTACCATTTTACAGCTGATATCTTGAATCCTAAACTTACGAAAATATTCCGTTTAGTCTGATTAATTTAAGTCCCAATATTTTACCTTATGAAAATAACTGCCATTGGTAGCATCCAATACCCTATGGTTTTTGATTACTCACTTCTCAAATATTGTTACTGAATGGGTACTGGGTGATACTGAGAATTAAAAGATGGGTATCAGCCATATTGACTACTTGAAATATCCCTCTCATCAGGGCGACAAAAAATGTTAATTTCCCAGGAAGGGAGCAAAATTTTCCACAATTCCTTCTGTATTTTCATGTACAAAAAAAGGGAAATTTCCTTCTGTCAAAATTTCCCTCCAGTTGCCAAAATTTTCCTCCAAATGCCCAAATTTCATGGGAAGGAGCCTCCCAGCTTCCCAACTTTTTCCATCAATTCCTCTCATCATTATGAAACCATTCAGTCTTACCAAGAAACTCTGGGAATAGCGGTGTTTCACCAATGTCACATGATCGTGCGTCCCTTTGGTTGTTAGACATTTTGCAGAGCAAGCGTCCATTGTGTCACAGTAGTATCTATGGTTATGCCGTGCCCGTGTGCTGTAAATATGTTTGCTGCATGTGTGCTGTGCATGTCACTACCAGACAGTCTCAATCATGTGACGTCACATGAAATACCACTATAGCAATACTACTAGACATATTACAAGAGTAATGACTGTTGTATCATTTAAAAGTATGAGAAAGTTTGAGTCAAACAATAATTCAAGATCTACAAGGCAGTAACTTTCTTTCTCTCACAACCTTACTTCTTGAAAACAAACTATCCAGTGACTGCTCTTTGTTGCCACGTCTCTTTGTCCCAATGTCTCTACATTCTGACAAGTCTACACGAAGGTCAGTATTAGGATAAGGGTTAGGTTAGGGTGAGAGTATAAGAGTTCTGTGTGTTGGAACACTGAGATGTAGGAACATACAGGTGTTGGAACACAGAGGTGTCACCAAGCTTCCCAGGTAATGTACCTTATTTCAAATTGCCTAGCATTTAATGCCTATAAATCACGGTTATGAAGGCATGAAACACTTCTGCACAACAAAGGAGTATATCCATTTAAAGCTTCTTGGTTTTATATTAAAACCAAGTTCATACACCCTTTAAACCAGGCAGCTGCCCATTGTTTCCACATCTCTTGCTCTGATGTTTCTTATGTTCTGACATTTTAGGGGGCTAAGGTAAAGAGGTTATGGTAGCATTAAAAAGTTGGGAGGTAAGCTAGGGTCACAGTCAGGAAACCAGAATGTAAAAATGCATTGAGGTTTCGATGATATATGTTCTATTCTAAAAAAAGCCATGATGTCCGGGCATATCTTTCAGTCACTGGTCAAGCGCTATCTTAACATGTTGGAAAATAATTTTAGGTTCATATTTGATCTTGGGAATTCCTGGGAAATGTGGCATTTTGACCGCTAATGACTCGAGATGATGATCTTGGGAATTCTTGGGGTAATTAGCTTTTTGACTCCTGGCGAACCCATGAGACGATCTTGAGAATTCTTGGGAAATTTTGCTTTTTGATCCCTGTGACCCCAGATGACCTTTAACCTCCACCAAAAATGAAAGCATTCATTTTTTCACCATAATGCATCCACATACTGAGTATGAAATCTATCCAAGCTTCCTACCTGGGGATATTGTATCAACAAGGTTTTCAGTGTTTGACCCCCATTGACCTCAGATGACCTTTGACCTCCACCAGAAATAATAGGGTTCACCTTCTCATAATAATGCACCCATATACTAAGTATGAAATCTATTCATACTTCCTACCTGGAGATATAGTGTTAACAAGGTTTTCAGTGTTTGACCCCCAGTGACCCCAGATGACCTTTGACCTCCACCAAAAATAAAAGTGTTCATCTTCTCATCATAATACATCCACATACTACGTATAAAATCTATTCAAGCTTCCTACCTGGAGATATCGTGCTACTAAGGTTTTCAGTGTTTGACCCCTGATGACCCCAGATGACCTTTGACCTCCACCAAAATTGATAGGGTTTATTGTCTTACCATTAAGCATCTAAATCCTAAGTATGAAATCAATCCAAGCTTTCCAGCTTGAGATATCATGTAAACAAGGTTTTCAAGATTTGACCCCAAATGACCTTTGACCTCCACCAAAAACAATAAAGTTCTTCCTCTCACCATAACACATCTACATACTAAGTATGAAATTTATCCAAGCTTCCTACCTTGAGATATCGTGTTAACAAGGTTTTCAGCATTTGACCTCTGGTGACCCCAGATGACCTTTGACCCCCACCAAAAACAATAGGGTTCTTCCTCTTAATATGGGGCATCTATGTACCAAGTTTGAGAACCGTCGGAGTTTCCCTTCTTAAGATATCGTGTTAACGAGCAAAGTGTCACAAACACACACACATACACACGCATACACACACACATACACACACACAAACCACACACATACATACACACACACGCCATCACGAATGCATTGGTTTCTCTTATCATCGAAACCAAAAAAGGGTAGGCAAAGTATTAAAGTTTTTATCTTACTATCTCTAAGACATGAAAGCAAAATTGCAGATATTCCACTCAAAGTCATACAGTATGTCTGCTTGTATACAGACGTCAGAACCTAAAACAGAGGTATCAGACCAAAGAGAAGTTGAAAGATAGTGAAGTCTCATCACAGAGGTGTAACCTTAAAGGGATAGTCCGGTGACAAAATACGAGAATTTCATAAAAGCAGGGGATTGTTTTTCTCTTAATTGGTGTAAATCCCATCTGAATTGCATTTTGTGTTTAGAAGTTATGATTTTTTTTAAAAAAAACATTCACAGCAGTGCATTGCATTATGGGAAATCTATGATGTCATACAGGCAGATTAATTGAATATTTTGTGTATTTACATTTATAATTTATAATTTGACACATGTTAACAAAATATGCAGACAAGTCTAGACATGTATCCTTTGTTCTCACAAAAGTTTAAGATCAACCTAAAATGAATGCTATTTCAATGTTTCACTGGTGTTAAGTTTCAAAGTCAAACTAAATACTTCAATGTTAAAGAACAACAAAAGATTTTGGAAGCAATCTGCTAGTAGAACACAATATTTGTAACCTTCATGCAACTGGAAGCCTGTTTTTAACAAAAATAACCAATCTTTAAACAGGACTATCTTGAGCAAGGGTGCCCAACCTTTTTTGACCCAAGATCTACTTTTCAAGTAACCAACCTCCCAAGATCCACCAGTCCAGTGTCAACATCACAAACCCACACACAACTTTATTTTTTTCATTTTTTCCTACACCCCTCACGGTCGACTTGGGATTAGTCCGCGGTCTACCAGTAGACCGCGATCGACTGGTTGGGCACCCCTGATCTTGAGTTACAAACAAAGCTATGGGTGTGGGGTTTGAAAGGTATGAATGAAAAATTATTCTTTCATTTGAGATCCTCTGGAATGTATTTCTTCAAATACAGTATGTAAGCAAAAATGATTACCTTTGCTGGTATTTGTGCCACAACCTCAGAGAGTAGCACCCATGAAAGTATGTAAACAAAAGCTGTGTTGGTCACAAAGAGAGTAGTAACAACTGTTGCACTGGTACTCCCTAAGGCACGGAGATACACGTAATTGGTACCAGCCCACATTAACAGAAATGGACCTGTAAGCTTGAATGCTGACAGCCAAGTCAGTCCCTTTTCTCCATACAGTTTTTGATCTTCACTAAAAATAAATGAAAAATACCAGAATGTAAAACTGGTTGAGATTTTGGTGACTTCTCCATTAATAGCAGGCTTCTTTTTACCAAAAATAAGTTAGTGTCTGACAAATCTATCACGTATATACCACATTGTAAAGTCACAATGATCATGTCATTGCACAAAGTCCACCGTCCTACAGTAGAAAAGAGTACACACTCAGCTTCTTAAATTTCAGATCAGTGGTGTAGCCAGGATTTTTTGAGCAGGGGGCACTGGGGGTTCACAAACCTTTCCTAGGGGGCACAATTTCTGAATTCACTTCCTCTCTAGAGATACAGAACTATGCATTCCAAAATTTTCCACGGGGGGCACCTGGGGTGTCATGGCTTTGTCGTGGTGGGCAAGTGCCCCCTCATGCACCCCCTGTAGCTAGGCCACTGTTTCAGATGAACTATTACCTCCACTGAAATCAATAGGATACATTACTCTTATGTAAACTGAGAGTTGTCCCTGGCTGCACAAAAATGTTCAAAATGCGAATTTAGAAAACATAACAAAAAAGACATAAAACAAAACAACTAATAATATCACAAACCTAACAATTACAGTAATTCTTTACCCTTGGATTCCCAATAGGCTTTCTCTTCACCAATTTCTGAACAAGATCTCAGAATAATGTTTAGATACAGTACAACTTACAAAGCCAGGGAACCTGTGTGTCCTGCAGTATGGGAAACATATGGGGGGGGGCAAAAAAAAAACAAAATAATGGGAATGGTCTACTTGGATAGCATTTCTGGCATAGTCCCTTTTGAAACCAGAAAGGAAATGAAAGGTATCAATCTTTTGCATCTTGAACTATTGCATTTACTAGCAACTTCCAATGTTTTTCCTGTTTCACCACTGGTGACCTCATATAACCTTTGACATTGATCAACAACAACAAGGTTCATCTTTTGACTATAATGCATCCACAAGCCAAGTATGAAAAAGGTATACATGCTTCCCACCTTGGGCTATTGGGTTTTACAAGGATTCAGTTTTTGACCTCTGGTGACCTCACATGACCTCCAACCTCTAACAAAAACTATAGCATTCATTCTTCCTCATAATATGATAAATTAATATACCAAAGGGTGAAAAGTACCTACCATTCCTAACTTGAGATATTATGTTTACAAGGGTTTCTGTTTTTGCCCTATGGTGACTTGACATGACCTTTTACCTCTACCAAAAACAAGAGGAATTATCTCCTCACTATAATGGTATGAAAACGTATCCATGCTTCCAACCTACAGATATCGTGTTTACAAGGTTTTTGGTTTTTGACCTCTGGTGACCCGACATGACCTCTGACCTCCACCAAAAACAATGGGGTGCTCCCTCTTAATGAAAATTCACAAACCATGTATGACAAGTATCCCTAATTCTATCCTGAGATACTGTGTTTACTAGCAATTTCCAAGCTTTTTGACGTTTTACCTTCGGTGACCTCAGATAACCTTTGATGTTTACATAAAAGGCAGTAGGGTCCATCTTCTGACTATAATGCATCCACATCCCAAGTATGAAAAGTATCCATACTTCCTACCTTGAGATATTATCTTTTATACAAGGTTTTTGTTTTTTAATCTGATATGACCTCTGACCTCCACCAAAACAATCAGGTTCTTTCTCTCAACATGACATAATCACATACCAAGTATGATTCTATCTCACAGATGCTTTGCATTCCGGAACTACGTGAGAAGCGCTAGCTGACTAATTACCGACATTGTGCTATTTGACTTCGAACCGTCAACATCACTGACCGGCTTAGTTTAAGCCGTAATTCCTTCATGCAAAGCATATGATTCGATAGAATCTAAATCAAACTTCACTCTAAGTTCGTTTAATTGGAAAAAAAGTCTCCACCATTCTTATCGTGCACTACCGTGTTAACAAGCTAAGCATAACAAACACATACACATGCAAACCCACTTACACACAAGACTGCATGGATTCCTTTTGCCTTCAACAAGGAATCAAAAAGGTTCACACAACATTTCTAAAAGAAGCCCCTCCTGTAAGTGGCTTGAAACATGTTTAAGGACAGTGCACGCTTTCCCTGACATTTCAATGGAAGGACTGAGAAGCAGAGCACTTACTTGTACATCTTCCGTATGCCAGCCTTTCGTTTCGTGGGAAACATAATAAATGAACCAAGAATATATGCCGGATAGCAGACCATCATCCATAATGTTAAAAACCATGTGATGAAGAAAGGCCCATAGAATGTCTCTGAGTAGGTGCTCTGGCTGAATTGTGTTGATGCTACCCAAGAAAAACACACACCTAGCCCAAACAAAACCCCAATAATAGCTTTGTGGACATTCTCACTGACAGTTGCACGTTTTTCAGTCGCTTCATCACTTTCTTGTTGCTTGTCTAAGATAAGAATGCATGGAAAAATGATTGTAAAGAGAACAAAAGTACAATTCTTTTAATGTTTAGACAATACATACTAATGCACTTATCAATTGAATGACGCACCCCACTACCCCCCCCCCCGGCATTGTCAGTCAAATGCGAGTCATTGACCAATGACAGTGTGACTCACATGTCAGTCACTGAACCACTATTGTCAGCCACCAGCATGACTGAGGGGTGAGTCACATTACCTCAATTGTCAGTCACTATTGTGACCAAGGGCTGGATCATTGTCAGTCAATTGTTACACTTTACAGTGATATCAATTGTCATTCTCATTTTTCCAGTCAATATTGGTGACCCACATGTCAGTCAAAATTGCAAATTGTGCATCAGTTTTGTGACTGAGGTGTGAGTCATTTTACATTAACTTGTCAGTCACAGAAGTGACTGAAGGGTACGCCATTGTACATGTCAACACTGTTGTGGACAATGACCATGTCCAGGGTAGTGGGGTGCGTCATTCAATAAGTGCATAACAGTTCCTATTTTAAAGGGGCAGTCACCCCAATTTGCTTTCATGAGAACCATCCAATAACATACATGGATATGACTCCTTTCCTTCATGTTTCATACTTCACAATACATACATGTACAGATACAGTGTAGTGGAATTGTGAAGTGGAGGGCACATGAATCAGAAAGTCAAACAGCTTAGTAATTTCATGTCTCAACAAATATTTTTGGGTACTTCGAAGATGTAATTCTTTGCTTTCAAATTGACATGGTTTCAACATAAAATTAATTGTGCTTTATAAGGAAGAGGAGAATGCTTTTTAAAAAAGGAAAAAAAGAAAAGAAAAAAAAAAGAACATGGGTATAGACTACCCCTCTGGTAAATTACGACTCACATTTAAGTCAAAGTTTTACCTGTGAGATAAGTTAACAGTTTGACAAATCTAGAGACCGAAAATGACCATTGATTTCCACAAAAAGGTCTTTTCCTCGGTACAGGGCATCCACGTGAAAAAAAGGTAAAAACCATTCAAATTTCCTGCGGCAATCTGACTGAGGGCTCACAGTCAAAGTAACTATGGGCACTGTATTTCACTTGCTGAATATGAGAGAACAGTGCACATTTTCTCAACCTTCTGGGTTTGTCACCCCAAGATTGCACTTGCCCCCACCCCATTAGTTATATGCTGCACCACTCGCAATTCCTCCTGCTCCCCTGTGAGTGGCCTGTTATCAACCCTGGGGGCAAAACTCATGCCCACACTGGGACAGAGTCTACGCTGAGAAACACTGGAATACAGATTATAAAGATAACACGATGGGTGAGTACTGTCTGCAAAACGAAATCTCACTACCTCATGCCATCCTTTACAAGGTTTTCAGTTCATACATTCGACCAATACTTGACACATTACTTTTCTTGCACTCAATATGCAGCATCTACATGCCATGTACCATACACTATGGGATCCATAACAGTTACCGTTCTTGAAATATCGTACTTGCAAGTACTGTAGGTTACAAGTTTTTCAGTTTAATCTATGGCCGCCTCACACAATTTTAGACCTCCACCAAAACAGTATTCATTGACTCACTAAAATGCATCCATATCCCACACACTGTTTGACTTCACCTTTATTTGTTCAGAAAGAAAACGAAGGCTAGCTACTGGTCAAAATGGCAAAAGTGGCCATTCCATTGCAGGCTAAGGGTCAAGACAACTCCAAATAGCTTACAAAGCATCAGTTTATGAACCAAACTAGCAAAGGCTATGCTTAGATCTGATAGAGTGAATAGTGGAACGAATACTCCTTACAAATATTGACTGAAGCAGACATATTTGAAGTATTTGACCTCTGGTGACCTTGAATGACCTTTTACCTCCACCCATATTAATGGGGCTTTCTTCTTAAAAGAAAGGTTTAGGCTTGAATGAATTTTTGATGTATAAGTGGGGTACTCAACTCAAGCATTCAGGTAAAATTTGCATTGAAATTCAATGTTTGGTAGCCAAGATATTAGCAGATGAATTTGTCACATTTTCAACCCCCAGGTGAACTTGAAGCAAGCACATGTGACATCATAGCCTCACATCAATGTGCTCTGTTTTGTCTCTTTTCTTTACACTTCACAACCAATTTTCTCCTGCACATTCTCATGTTATCACAATGTGAATGCATGAGCATGGAATTTTGCAAACTTCAAATTCCCCATGAGAAGCTCATATCTCTTCTAATTTCAAGGTCAGAACAACAGATTAAAAAACAAAGAAAACAAAGCATTACCCATCAATGTGATTAGATGATAAAACCCCTGCTTCCTCCAAGTTCACAAGAGGTCACAAATGTAACTTTTTTACAGGTTGGTATCTCAGAACCACATATAAGAATGGAAATGGAAATGAATGGAAATTTCACCAGAACATTTACATTCTGTTTCTCTTTCACACATCAAAAATTAATTTTTTGCTCAAACCCTTCCTTTAATATGAATTCCATGATTTTTTTCTAAGAGACTTTTTGATAACATTACAAATTTCATGACTTTCTGAGGCATGGAAACTGCTAATTAAAAATTTTTATATATTCAGAAAGTTTTCAGTCACCACAGGAACTCTGCATAAATATCAGTGGTTTCCAACCTTTTTCAGCTTATTGCCTCCTTCACCAAATGGAGGACTGACAAACACCCACCGTGTCTATAACATAATATTACCATGAATGCTCAAGAATACAGTAAAAGCTACAGTAATGTTAGACCAAAGGGTACACATACATAATTTTTTAGGTGTTGGCCTGGCAAGCTTAGTATCAAAGCAGTGTAGGGCTTCCAGTTGTGATGGCGAATCCTAATAACAAAGGCATGAAGCCTTGACAGAGATCAGGGGAGGCAAAATGTTTCTGGGGATGGGGCAGATGTTGGGGAAGGGGGCTCCACAGGAGTGTGGAATATCCCCCAATGGTACAGAGTCTAGGGGCCATCTAAGGCCCCTAGACTCTAAGGTCCCTGGACTCCTGGACTCTGTGCCCTTGCATGCATTGATTAAGTTAACTTACAGTAGCTTACCAATGTGCTCGTTTTCGATTTTGTCTGCCCTTGATGCATCATCTTCTTGCAAGTTTTCAGCATTCAGGTCAATGTACTTGGTTTCACTCATGGTTAAATGTTTATTAGTTCCTTTGTCAGAACCAAAGATAAATTCTTCAAGATCCCACTAACTATCTCTCTCACAGCAATGAAGTACCTACATGCTGAAAACTGAGATATAAAGACTTAAGTCATGAAACAGTCCTCATTTCATCTGTCCTGCAAAGAAAGTCAGTTTACTAGAAATTTATACATGTCATGTCATCATGATTTGCTCAAAGTGCTATGCTGTGAGTACCGGAGCCTTCTTTGCCAGGGCTGTCAAATTTGACTGGCACTTCATGCCAAAACCAAACCAAATCATGCATTTCACTGCCAGTTAAAAGACTAGATGGTTTGCACTTGCAGGCAAGTAAAGATCAAAGCCACTGAAGATAAAACGCCTAAATATTTGCACCACTTGAGTTCTTGATCGAATACATAAGTGCGTTACAAAAGGGGCAAAGGGCCTACCATGCTCACTTCTCAGAACAAAAATGTTCTGCTGCCAATGCAACTTTACCCACTGTGTAAGAAATATATCTTCCAAGCAGGCAACAGCTGGCTGTAAGATGTTTGTACCCCAGATTCAGGTATATGGGCATGCACAGCTAAAGCTAAGGCTTTCAAATGGATTTAAGCGACAGATCAGCATGTTAAACAAAAGCCCAATGTGCCCTACGGTTCCTTACTGAATGTAATAAAACTTAGCCATATACATACAAACAAAATATCAGCTATGTGGGCTAAATAGTTTGAGGGGACATGAACATTTGGTTTGGAAAATGGGAAAAATCCCTTACCCCAATCAAAATTAATTCCAAAGTATCAACCATGTCGGACCCTGTCAGTGAGAGTTTCACAACTTATTGGATCCATAATTGACCTTTGGTGACCTTGGATCACATACCAGGCTTTTCTTGGAAAATGTGCCCTTGCTACATTCACATTTTGTCCCAAAATTTCAACCATATCAGATGCTGTCACTGGAAGTTGTTGCAAAAATTAGCATAAGTTGGCAGCTTTTTGCCCAAAAGTGACCTTGAATGACCTTGGATGACATGACGGTTTTCATAAAAAATGTTCCAGTCGATGATGTGCACTCTGTCCTAAATTTGCAACAGTGTGTGTTCCAATGTATACACCCAATGTTATGTATCAAAACAGACCTTTGGCCCAGGCTTATAACTTAACAACTGGGTGTCCGATTGAAGCGGGACTTGGTTTCCTCTATAGAGCACTCATAGCTCTATCATATAACAATATAGTGACAAACTTTTCTTCTTTTCCCCATATCTACCAAAATGAGCATTTTTTGCAAAGATTTGATTTTTGAGCTTTTAACCAAATCAGATGCAGTTTGCCACACTGATAACTTCGCACACAAAGGTTGCCCAGGGTCAAACCCCCCTGATAATTTTGATCACAAAGTACCTCTGAGATCCAAACATGGCCATGAAATTCAAATCACCATAAAAACTAACACAGGTCATGAGAGGTCAAAGGTCACCCAGATGCAGGTCAACTATTGGATTACAAAAGCATAACTCTCAACTTTGACAGACAATTTGTTCTCATGTTATTGCCAAAATACTAGTTTTTGACCCCTAATTGCCCTTTGTTGACCCTGGATCACATGACCATCCCCTTTTGAAAATGATCTTATCCTTATCCCATCCACAACTAGCCTCAAAAAATGAACCATGTGGGACCCTGTCAATGGGACTTATTGGGTTTTTAAATATTTCAGATTTTGGCTCCTTACTGACCATTAGTGACCTTCACATGCACTAAAAATAATAAGGCACACCTTTTCACTGTGGCAGATCTATATACCAAGTTCAAGTTTAGTCCAACTTTCTCTTGGTGAGTTACAGTGTACCCAAGCAAGTGTCACAGACTCATGCACATGCCAACCTATTAAAGTACATAGGTTCCTTTGCTTAAGCAAGAAACCAAAAAGTGGGGATTTTTGTAGACTTGCCCCAAGTCTCTCGCGATGTCCTTTCCCAGCTGATAGGATTCCTATGGTTCTCTACTCTTTCACTGTTTCTTCTCATAATGACACCCTCTCAGGCCTCTTCGACTGCACCGCTGCAGACACAATTTCTGACATCCCCCGCTTTCTACACGGAATGCACTGTGATGTCGTTATACACTGTGCATGATACCCATATCGAACAACACGCAGCGAACACAGAATCATTGTATTGTCGTTATACACTGACTGTGCTACATATATCGACCAACACACTACAAGCGAGTTCCCACAAGAGACTTGTTGCTTTTGGCCTTGGTGGGCGTCACATTTTAGCCAGCGGTATTCTTATATGAATATTCACCATTCTACAGCCAATGAAGAGTTTCCAATATGTAAACAACTCAATGCGCAAAAGTGAACTGCAATGTTCGTAAAACTAGAACAGCAATGCTGTTGTGCAGCTCACACAATTTCTCTTGTCTGTTAAAAATAGGAACTCAAAAGAACCAAATTTTATCATTTATTCACCAACTTCCACAAAACCTCCTTACCTTGCAAAGGCAAAAGGTAAGAGAAGAGCATAATATTAAATGAACTCAAAACCCAACTGAAAAATCACAAGCACGTTTAGGCATGTAAACACTGCAACTGACACCGTTTGATGACAGATCTACAAATATCACTGCATATTTTCTAAAATCAAGAAGGCCTGTAAAGGTTACATGCTTTAATTAGCAGCAAGACTGAAATTAAACTGATGTTATTAAACTGTTCAAGTTTGCAAAGTACATGTAGTTGCACCTACAACTCTACAAGCAAACACTGCATAGGTTTGCACTCAATCAAAACAAACCACAGACTCAAAAAGCTGCTACTGAAGTTGAACTCAAAACAGTTACAGTATTGCAATTACTTGACTTGACCATCTCAGTTGATCCAGGAACAAAATGGGACATATCCCCACAACAGGTTAAACCATTTCCCTTTCTTGTAAGCCAAACTGACCACAGAGTTGCTTCAAATTTTGTTACCATGAATCAAGTAGCTGCTCAATGCAGGGAGTTCCCATGGAACTCCTTGCTTAATGAACCATGATAATACAATTAGTTATCCCCAAGGCATTGTGATTGCACAGGCCACTGGATGAGCAAAGACATGTATGTGAATGGATCAAATTTCAAAACAAACCTGCACAGGCAGTTGTGAGATAGCAACTGAACACACAACCAAGTACACTGCTAAAAGTGCAATGAATAAACAGCTACTTGTTCAGCAGGCACAGTGAACTCAGCCCTACAAAAATTGCTTAAAAACCAAATTTAACTTTTGTATATCAAAATGCAAATAGGCAAGTTTTAATGCTCTATGGACAAACAATCATGTCCCCAAATTTCAGCTAAAAATTTTCACACATCAAAAGGCTGAAAACTTTTGTTGAAAAGTTGACGACATCTGCCCCATTTTATAACCTCACACATGTACTGTGTACAATGTGTGAGCTAAAAATGGATATGAGTATTTATCTATGAATATCCAGCAAATGCCATACAATACCCAAGCTGATTGGATGATAACGGTTAATTATCTTTAAATATATTCATCCTTATTTCTGGATGAATAAACTTAAAGCTACCAAAAGTTACAAGTCCCTAATGGCAAACCGCTCGATTGAACAGTCCGTTATGTGTGTGTGTGTGGGAGGACAAGAACCATTTGAAACAAGTGCTATCGCCTGGCGCTAGCGCGTGTTGCAACGGGACAGTAGGAAGTAGGCTGAGACTGGTGTATTGCGGTGCAATGTGGAGTAGCCTAACTGTGAGAGAAAGAACAGGCAAAGAATGAGAGGTGGAAGAGAGAATAATGTGAGGGACTTGGGGCAGGTCTAGGATTTTCGATGGTGTAATCATGGATTCAGCGCCAGAGTTAACCTGCATAGTGGCGTTCAAGTCTGGGACTATTTTAAGACTGATCACACTAAGAATTTGACAAACTATAACGAAAGTTAATGGAACTGCATAGCAGATTATTGTCATTCGAGATAAAGACCGACTGTAGTGGCCAAGTGGTTAGAGCATCTGACTTGCAGCCGGAAAGTCTAGGGTTCAAATCCTGGCCGGGTCATACCAAAGACTTAAAAATGGAACCTACTTCCTATGTGCTTGGTGCTCAGCATTAAGCAATGGAGTAGGGAAAACAAGCCAGTGAGCCACAACTGGAAAAAAGATAAAGACTTCCCATTTGTCCAAATGGGCTGATTATTCATAATGGAACACAGTAAAGCTGGTGAAATTGAGAAATGGTCAAATGGTCAAAATTTCCACTTCATTAAATAGTCAAAATAACTGGTGGCTGACAAAGAATGCATTAACGATGCATCCAACAAACCTTAAAAACTCCATTTTAGTGCTATTCTTGTGAATCTTGATAAGTCTGGTAAGTTCTATCCAATCCCAACTTATATTCCACAAATAATGAGTCCATTCCACCATAGCAACAGAACCTTACCGCCATGGCAGAAAGGCAGGTTTTCTATGGCGGAATGAACACATTTTCTATGGCGGAAAGTGCCTAGGCCTATGTCGGAATGGCATGGTCCCGGTCTAGTTATTCCTAGGCTAGACAGGTGCATTCTGTTTAAATTGGAGGGGCTAAAAGAAAACTTTGGGTACAGTTATAGAATACAGGACCACTCTTGAACATCACCTAGCATCCGCATGCCAGATTGGAAAGTTTGCCCTGCGCGGGGGATAAATCCCCCGCGCAAAAATAAGAATTTAGAAGTTGCCAGTCGCACAAATTTAACAACTGACAACTGCAAAGGCGCAAACTTCTTGGCAGTACAACTACGCAAGTTGCCTGGGAAAGGCAATTTCCTGCAATCTAGGAGTTAGTTTTAGCCAAAATTTTCTCAGTACCCTCTGCACCAACCGATGGTGGCGCTCAGCATAAACAGTATTGGCCGCGCAATTCTCTTGACCATTATTAAAATCCCCTGTGCACCATTGCAATCTTTCCAATCTGGTCCTGATGCGCAGATGTGATGTGACACTGTTAATACAGGAGGTATGTACAGGCTTGCACCCTAAACTTTTAAATCTTGGAGTCTGATATTCGTGACATCATTCACTCCACATCCAAGCATCTGTGCATCCACTCCAGAATATTGCTTGTGGTCCTACTAAGGAATGGACAACAATGAGTCATTCTCCAAAATCTCAAATAAAACATGCCTGCTCAGTGCTGTATTCATCTTCTCATTTTATTTTTAAACCATTTATATTCATCTACATGTAACAGCCTAAACTTTTGACTCCGAATCTAAACCTTTTGAAAAGTGGAAGGGCTAGCATTTTTACAAGCATTTGTGGCAGGTGAACTGTAGCTGTTTCACAGTCTTCAACTGCCACAAATGCTCATAGAAAATGCAAGCCCTTCCACTTTTCAAAATGTTTTCAAATTTGATGAATTTCTATGTTCAAAAATCTTGCATATTAATGCTAATATGTATCTGTAAGATTTGTAATAATGAAAGCAAAACATAATTGACAAATTTAGGAAGTAATCTTGAAAGTTAAGAGAACTTCAGAGAATTTTTTAGGAGTATTTAAAGTGTGGAAGTGCTGAATGCTCTCCTATAGAGGCTTTTCATTTGATGTCATAATACTCCCTGGCACCATGTTGGAGTACATGTAACTTCGTAGTAGACCACACTCGACGCGCTTGCTCGATGAATGTGTACAAACCGCGTATACCACAGGCCACACTGTGTTGCGCGTTCAGTATACTTCTGCACAAAACCATGTGTTGTTGGCATGAGTGTCCTCCAGCATGGTGAATCCGTGACGTAATTGCAAAGCCTCTATAAGCAGCTACTAATACCATCCTCAAACTGCTACTCCATCGAAATTTCGTCCTTCAGACAACGCCACTTGAAATTATTTGGGAAAAAGAACTGCCTTAAGGTACCTTATGACCAAAAGTCTTGACACAGACAAATTTTGCGAGGAGAGTGCAGTAATTAAGTTGTTTGTTCGAGCTAGGTGATTTGTGACATACCTTTCCGTCTATAGGGCACAACCCAAATTCCTCGTTCTTCTTCTTCGTTCTTCTTTCGAAGAAAGGTACTGCCTACTGAAAGGTTCCTCTCATAGGAACAATTAGTGTTACACAAGTATACGACGAAGACCCCAAAATTCAAGATATTTACTTCAAATCAGAATCATATTAGAAATCCTTACAATATGTTCTACCTTTTCACAAAACTTACAAGATTATACAAAAAATCGCAAAATAACACTACCTAGCTTGAAAACAGGATGATTTTCTGCAACATCGGAGCGCTAGGAAGTGTTCGTTAGAACCTCATTAGAAAAGATGGATTGTGCAATAAAATCAACGTGTTAGCCTTACGCCAGTCTTTTCTTTCTCGTGAATATATTATGTGTACATACATAGTATAATCATGACATAAGCAACGACTGGCACAAGGCTAACAAGGTGATTTTATTGCGCAATCATCTTTTCTACAGGCTTCAAAGTGGTCCATCACAGAAATATAGGAGGTTTTATAGGAAGGATACTGATGAATATATAGGGATTTATAGGATTTTTCCAGGAAAATATAGAGTAAATATAGGAATGTCATACACTAGCGGTTCTAATTATCTTCAAAATTCCTCAAAGTTGTGGATGAGGAAAATATGGTACCTTAGGAAACTAATGAACTATACTGTTTAAATGATACAAATGTGATTAACAGTATCACAAGTGTGGGCTATGTGGTTTGTATAATAAAGTATCCATAAATCTTATTATTTGTGCATACTAAAAAGGCTCAAAATTTGCAATATCAGAAGGCGAGAACACAGAATGTGACCATGATGGTGCTTTGAATGGATGGGTGGTTAATGTGACAATAAACTGTTGCTTATGTCCTAGAGTACACAGACAGAATTTACCTCAGCTCCAATAATAATGGGGTTGAGGTGAGGAAATTTTTGAATTTTTTGCTGCTTAAATAACAGGAAATGGTCTTTCAATACAACACTTCGCTATAAACTATACACTGTACTGCTAGTCAATCTTGATATAAAGTGTGACACATGGGTGATGATAGTCAGACCAAGATCACAGGCCTATGACAACTGTACGGTTGCTATGAATACCTTCCAACTCACTTCCCCAGTGGCACAGCCAGAACTTAATCATGGGGGCCATGTTGTTTATTCTGTGATTACCAACATGGGGAAGGGTCTTCTAAGGGGAGGGGTATCCCCCTCCCCTTTGAAAATTTTTTGAAAGATTGGGTGTACTTACATGCAATCTGGTGCTAAATATGTTATCTTTTTGAAGTAAACTTTATTGTCAAAATCAGATTTTAGGTTACTAAAATAAAAGAAAAAAAATCAGCATTAGGGAAGGAAAGTGGGCATGGCCCAATGGTCCATCAATCTAAAAATGTCACTGCTCACTTTGAATCTGTACAACCTGGCAGAAGTGTAGTCCACATATGTCAAGATGCCTACACTGTGCAAAACTGTCTGTGCATTAACATACTTAACATCTAAAATCTCAATTGAGGAAATTACATGACAAAATTAGGGAAAGGGCAACTTGGCAAGTGCCCCTACTCGTCACCAATGATGGGCACTGCAGCACCAGAGCCATACATGGATTAGATTTCCCACTTTGGTCTATTGGAAAAATTGATGTGGCATTCAGAGACCTACCAAAGTGCTTCTAGTGGAGTTTTGGGAAAACCTCCTTACAGATCTGCACATTGTAAACTTGTAAACATTAGTGATATTCTTAATTTTCTCAAAGCACTAAGTTCTTATTCTTTAGGGGGAAAACTTTAATTGTACAACACTTTGGACAATCAACTGATCTAATGGTTAACAAAGTTTGAGGAAAGATGGCAGATGGCAGGGAAAATATTGGTATTTCAAACCATTGTACTACAATATTTTGAATGAAAGAATCAGTTATATCGCAGACCAGCTATCTGTGCATACAAAGCATAGGTAAGGGTTTTAAAATGTGGGAGACTACATGACTACAGGGGATGCCAGGCAAAAGGCTCTAATCCACCCCCTTACAATACCACTAAAATTCATTCAAAGAGATGAAATCAAAGAGTACTTAAAATCACAAATGTGAGAGTGGAACATTTATGGGGGATGAAATAAGTGTACATTAGTGCCCAATGCTGTTTCATATGAGAATATTTCTGAATCCTATAATTGACCATTGTGTACTTGCATCTAATACTTGGCATCTATACACTGCTACTGTACCTGTCTGAATAAGCCACTCTGAGTCTACGACACTCCGGGTCTACAAAACTATCTTGGAAAAAGAATCCATCTGAAATTTTCACCCCAAAACACCATATAAAAGAAAAACATTTTTTTTGACAAGATCAGAAAAATATAGGAGAAAATAGGAAAACAAGCCTAAAATCATACAAATATAGGAAATATAGGATTTTTTGAAATTTATAGGAAATTATAGGAAATATAGGATCACTTTGAAGCCTGTTTCTAACGAACACTTCCGAGCCCTCCGACGTTGCAGTAATCATCCTATTTTCAAGCTAGGTGTGTTATTTTGTGATTTTTTTTAATAATCTTGCTATTTTGTGAAAAGGTAGAACACATTGTAAGGATTTCTGATTTGATTCCGATTTGATATAAATTTCTTGAATTTCGGTGTTTTCGTCCTATGCCTGTAACACTAATTGTCCCTATTGTTCAAATTTCGGTCGTACCCAGTATATGGTGTACTAGGCTATACAACGTAAGGGCCGCCTGTGGCTCTCCCCTACTGTAAGTGTACATTGTTAACATCGCGCAAATCGCACACACACATTCCCGTACTGTAGCTATTCGTAAATACCCTAGCGTTACGGCTACGAACCCGCATTTACTGGCGCTACTTCCTACTACTTCATGGGCCTAGCCTATGTGAAGAATCTACTTGAAAGTATTATCCGCTGCTATTACAAAATTCGTTCTTAAAATGTAAAATAATTTGTCTCGCTTACCGACAAGACAACAGAGATACGTGATTCATGTGTGTCAGCATGTCTGCATGTTATGTCAACTACTCCTGCACGCGCACGTGTATTACATTTTGAAAGAGCGCCACAACAGCCTCGGTTCTAATGTCTCTATGTCGCAGCCTTTGTTAATTAAGGCTTTTCTGCCGTTTGTTATCCCTCACTTTATTTAGGCCTACTTCGATTTGAAAGTAACCTATGCGCTCCAACCATTGAAGCTAGGCCCTCGTAACACTGACTGCTGAGCAAGCGGATCTCGCATCGGCATTCTGCGTAGCGAATTCCAGGGGGAGTACAATACCCAGAAGGTAACAGCCAATGTTTCCTGCTAATGTTTCCAGAGGGAGGAGGAAAACTGTCGCAGGAAAGACTCGACAGAGGCTTACTATGTCTCGGTTCGAGCCTTTTGCAATGTTCCGCGGGCATCGCCCGCTCGGTGGACCGAGTATTACTCCTCCACCTGTAACTAGAAATTTGAATTCGCATGGCAAATCCGACGTTAGCCTACGTAGCGCCTCTGTGGCTGCCGCCCCTTTTAGGCTGCCGCCCCTCAGAGCCTGCCGGCGATAGCCATAAATTCCTTTCACTGAGCCCAAAAGTTGATGAACTTAATATTCATGAGCATGTTTGTTTTTTCGCAGCCATGAGCTGAACGAAAAAACTTCGTCCGCTCCGCGGGGTAATCCGACGTAGCCTCTCCGAGAGAGAGAGAGGTGTGGGAGTTGTTTTTCAATCGGGAGAAAGGAGATGGAACATATGGCAAAGACATTTCAATTTTTATAAGCAAGCTTATGACAGTAGAAAGTTTATGAAATGGAGTTGTGTTACGTAAAATATCCTGAAAGTGCAGGTTCTAAGCATGATAAAACAGTGGGTACCGAGGACTAAAAGATTATTATTAAAGATATTATTATTCAAGTGAATTGAATTTACTTTTATCAGTTGCTTCGCGGGCCAGATGAATTAGTGGTCTCGCGAGCCGGAGGCTAAACGAACCCACATGCCGGAGGTCCCTCACCCTTGCTGTACTGAGCCACCGTACATACCCTAATGATCTAAGTGCTAGTGCACAGTAGGCCTACTACACATACCGCTATGTTGTTTTAACGATGGACGTGAATTCATTCATTCATAGACAGTGTGCAGCTGCTGCTGCTAGGGCTAATAGGGTGCTTGGATTGATCAAGAGGAATTTCAGTAGTTTTAGTAAAGAAATTTTCTACTAAATCTGTATAAGCAGTTGGTAAGACCCCACCTCGACTATGCAGCCCAGGCTTGGAGTCTCTTCTATGAAAAGGACAAGTTTCTTTAAGAGCAGATTCAGAGGAGAGCCACAAGCGTTATACCCGAGGTGAAACACCTACCTTATCATGTTAGACTTAAACATCTTGGGCTTACCACCCTGGAGCTGAGAAGGATTGGGGGGGGGGGGCATGCTTCAGGTGTACATATTTCTCTCTGAAAGGAATCCTTTGTCATCTTACATTTAAGGGTTCAAAGTAATTCTCGGGTTCGAGGCCATTGTAAGAAGCTAGTTAAGTGTTTTGCAAGGCTGGAAATTAGGAAGTTCATCTTCTCTCATAGAGTTGTTAACGAGTGGAATAGTCTGCCTGAGTGGGTAGTTAACTCTACATCTGTGCACTGCTTTAAGGTTAACATTGACAAGTTCTTCCATAACTGTGGTAGGATCTAATTTGTGCTGGGCTCGTTTGGTGTTGGTTGGTTTTTTGTTTTCATTTAATATTGTATGGACTTCAGGGCATCTTATGGGGCCCTAGCCCTCCTTTGCCCTTTAACCTGTTATGATATGTAACATTAACGGAGCTTTCATTTTTGTGGACTCGACTGGAATCGGCTCCGCCGAGTCCAGCTGAGCCCATTCCAGGCCAATTCCGAGTCCGGAGTAAAACGGATGTTACAGCTCTGCCTATAGATAAAAGTAGAGGAAGTCCGCAGGACTTTCTTGGAGACCATACAGTACCACTGCAAATATCTGAAACTATCTCGACTGCCAATCTTTACGTTTTATCTCAGATACTTCTCAACTTGATTAAAGAAACTTTACTACACTTTCCTATAAGCCCGTTACTCGGCGTTCGTCAAACTTGACGTCATCGCTTCCTCCCTCCCTCTAAAATAAAATCCTGCATACGCACGGATGAACAAGGCTGTATTTAAAGAACCCAAAACCATTCCTTTAGTATTAACTTAAACAGCTAAAACTCGGCCTGATTTGTAGCCCCTGGATCTTTGTTCAATCTCTATACAAAAGCATAAGTTCAAGTCTCCGTCCTCATACCAAAGCTTCCCAGTCGGCTGTCCATAGTGTTCTCAGAATGTGTGTGTCATCATGACCACTGGAAATTTGAGCATCGAAATCGTCTGTAATAAGATAGGGGCTTACCATTTGACACTTCACCCAAATTAAATGCCCTTCCGTAGCGGAAGGATATAAAGCAAAACGTTGCTTAAAATATCTTCAATTTCCAACCATTTTGCGTATTTTCAGGCAATATTTTGGGGCGGAGGAAATTTCTTGAATTAATGGTTTAGCTAACACTGTTGTTCGCTTCTTCTGAAGACGGCGGAGAAAACGCTAGAGAGACTTTAGTCTAAGAAACCAGCGCCTTTCTTTGACAAATGCATCACACCATTAAACAGGGATAATAGACACTGTCACCTTTAGCTGGAAACAATATTTGGCGCTGTATGCTAGCGTGGAGAGTATACACCACAAGTAACTACAGACCCCTTCCAGGTTTTTAATTTTCTACTTGCGTCCAGGCTCTAGGTATGATTCCATAGGCACACGCGCCTCGATTCGTTTTCTGTCGACCGTATCTCCTTGCGGTACTTCATACTACAGGGACTGGTAGCACTACAAAATACAACATGAACTTTCATGAGCCACGGGACGCATAAAATGTCTTTCAAACAATAGGGATCACATAACAGTTGAATGCACTCACATCTATAACATAACATAACAGGTTAAAGGGCAAAGGAGGGCTAAGGCCCCATAAGATGCCCTGAAGTCTATACAACCTTAACTGAAAACAAAGAACCAACCAACACCAAACGAGCCCAGCACAATTAGATTCTACCAGTAGCGTGTTCAAAGGGGGGGGGGGGCCAGGGGGCACTGCCCCCCCCCACCTCTGAAGCCAGTCGGGGGAAAATCTCTTAGTCGGGGGATTTAAGGGTTAGGGGAAGAGAAAAAGATTGAAGAGACACTGAGCACTCAACAGGGATGGCGCCAGGTGGGGGCGGGGAGCCCCATCGGGGAGTCTTAATCATACGATAGAGTATGCAGGCAGTCCCCGACGGCGACTGAGGGAGGACAATTTCTCAAATAAGAACCCAAATTTTTCGGCGCGCTACGCGCGCTGTATAGGTACTCCAGGATCTTCAGCAGTTCTATTTCACATTGCTAGAAAGCACATGTCCTGCCAACCTTACCACAAAACATGTAGGCAGAGAACACTGTTCATGTGGAGGTCGAAAATTTCATCGCATGTCGCTAAGCCTAGTTACTGTTCTCTAATGTGTGTCATGCGGTACGGTCAGTTTGTGAGCGACTCACGGACCAAAGTTTGGCTGTTTCATAGGGTAGTCCAAGTGTTTCGATAATATGTATGTTATCCCCGATATGGTCTAGAACACCTACAGTTTTTCTTTTTTGTTTTCTTTATGTTCTTGATCACATTTTCTTCAGATCCATCTTCCCCATCCCCTTGTCGGCATCGGGGCTGTCGGGGCTTCAGGTCGCTGCCTCCGCCCGTCTGGCCACCTGTCGGGCAAATCCTGGCCCCATCCCTGGCACTCAAAACTTAGAAGTAGCCTACAGAATGATATTAGAAGAGATTTTTTTTCATTTTTTTGGTCGTTTACCAAAGGATAGAGCTCTTCCAATTGTCCTACAGTGAATAATCAGACAGGATGCTATCAATATCAATATCTGTCTGCCTCCTATCATTAAGTTCCCTTCGCCCTTCGCGCTAGTCACTTTAACCATCTGTAATGGTAAACTATATAGGTTTAAGGATGAAACAGTGCTGCTAACTTTGGCGATTATCTCAAGCAGCCTTCTTGACTGGCCTCGTGATCTTTAACGTAGTACCTGTCAATGTATGTGACACATACTGTAGCACACTGCGGCTTTCAACGCATAGAGGATAACCTGAACTCTCCGTCACTGACATCGAATTTTACAAAATCTGAAACAAACGAAACCAGATCAATAAGGCCTCTAGAACCAATTTAGGGCGGTCTTATTACCTTATGTTGCAGGAGCTTCCGGGGGCTTCGCCCCCTGGACCCCCACCGGGGCTCTGCCCCTGGACCCCGCCAGGGGCCCTGGCGCGGGCCCCTGGACCCCACGCGTGCAAACTCGCGCTTCGCGCTCGTGGTGCACCTTCGGTGCACTTGTCACATCCCTCCATGTCAGTCGGGGGAATCACAGGTTGTGCCCCCCCCACCTTTGAAATCCTGCACACGCCACTGGATTCTGCCACACTTATGGAAGAACTTGTCAATGTTAACCTTAAAGCAGTGCACAGATGTGGAGTTAACTACCCACTCAGGCAGACTATTCCACTCGTTAACAACTCTATGAGAAAAGCTGAACTTCCTAATGTCGAGCCTTGCAAAATTCTTAACTAGCTTCTTACAATGGCCTCGAACCCGAGAATTACTTTGAACCTTTAAATAATTGCAAGAGGACAAAGGATTCCTTTCAAAGAGAAATTTGTACACCTGAAGCATGTTCCCCTAATCCTTCTCAACTCCAGGGTGGTAAGCCCAAGATGCTTAAGTCTAACATGATAAGGTAGGTGTCTCACCTCGGGTATAAGGCGAGTGGCTCTCCTCTGAACTTGCTCTAAAAGAAGCTTGTCCTTTTCATAGAAGGGACTCCAAGCCTGGGCTGCATAGTCGAGGTGGGGTCTTACCAACTGCTTATACAGATTTAGTACAATTTCTTTACTAAAACTACTGAAATTCCTCTTGATCAATCCAAGCACCCTATTAGCCCTAGCAGCAGCAGCTGCACACTGTCTAGATGGCTTTAAATCACCTGTAATAACTACACCCAGATCCTTCTCAAAAGTCACATCACTCAGAATACTACCATTCATGTTATAATCATAGCTGAAATTTTTAGGACCAAAGTGAAGGACTTTGCACTTATCTGCATTAAAAGACATTTGCCAAGTCTGAGACCATGAAAATAACCTATCCAAGTCTTTTTGCAGTAATGAGGCATCATCCCTATCACTAACCTTCCTATAGAGCTTAGTATCATCAGCGAACTTACTAATACTAGATGTGAGAGAGCTATCAATATCATTGATGAAAATTAAGAAAAGAAGCGGGCCAAGAACAGAACCCTGTGGAACTCCACTTGTAACTTCTTTCCATACTTTTTGCTTGCATTGAAAATTACGTAAGGTTTTTCCTTCCACCAATTGAACAACCTTCATTTATTCCAACAAACTCCAATATGCCAATAGCACGTTCGCCATCCATTTGCCACACCTCCCAGATTCAGCCCAGGACTAGGTCACTTAAGTTACCCGTTTACCTTAATACAATGAAATACAATAAATAGATACTCACAACGATACAGAGTAGTAAGTTGCTTTCTCAGCGAGGTAGACTCCAGCAAAAGTCTGTAACGATGAGCGGACCTCCGTCTCACGAACACGACCAGTAGTGACAAGGCCTCAACGCCGGTCGGAACCTTCCGACACACCCTTGGCTGCATGCTTCTACACCCAAAATTTAATGACGAACATCAGAACCGTCAAAGTTCTACAACCTTTGCGAAACTGATATGTAGACCACTGCCTGCCTGAACCTTTTCTACCCGCTTCTCGAAGAAAACTTCTTGACTACGGAATGAATGTCCATTTTTACTTCCCAAAGTGTGTCTTATACTTCTCTCAGGAGATAGAACGTTCTCCGCAAACTATCTCTAATTTCTACTTTCAGAACCCAACAACTCAGATTGACACACCAGAATCCCTCTACAACACTTCTCGCATAACAAAAGGTAAGCATTCCTACGATTAGCTATCGAGGATTAACTACATTTTATTCTAAGTAGGGGTTATCTATAGGGAAAATAGCAGACACTTCTACAAACGCCCTGACTTTTCATTTGATGCCTGGCGCAAACGAACCTAAAAAGCTCTTAGTGCGACAGACACAAATTGTTGACAGATTCTTAGGGGTACCCCTAGTGGCGTAGCCAGAGGGGGGGGGTAGGGGGAGAGTGCCCCCACAGAAATATTGTTGAAAAATGAAGGAAGGCAAAAAAAAAAAACGAAACCAAAAGGTGAGAGGAGGGAGGGATAGGAAGTTGGTGGGGCGAAGTGGGAGGGGGTAGGGATCTACGTCTCGGGGATGAGTGATGACGATGGAATGCGCAGCAGAAGGGACGGCATATTTATTTTATGCAGGACGCATTGCCAATAGGCCCCCGAAAATTCAATCAAAACCTTGGATGTTAATGATGTCATCTCGTCTGTAAACAGTGTTCCGCATTTTTTCTCCTTTTTTTCAACAGATTATGCCTTGGGGACTGAACCCTAGCCCTTTTTACGAACCCTGTAATCCTGATTTTGAAACAAATCCCGAAAGTGTTGGTTATCAATGTCATTTTCACTCAGAGGGCGGGCCGCCCCTCCAGGGGTGGCGCCAGGTTGGGGCAGGGGGCGGGGGCAGGGGACCATGCCCCCGTCGGGGTATTTTTACAGTTTCGTCGGAGAGTCTTATTCGATACGATAAAGCATGCAGTCCTCGAAGGCGACAGTCGCCCCGACGGTTTACCTGTTTTTTTGCTCTCACGAGGACAACTTACCTAATAAGAAATCAAAATTTTCGGCGCTGGGTCACTCCATTTTCTTCAATATTTCCATTCCATATAGCTAGATAGCACAAGTCCTGTCCACCTTACCAAGTAACATGTAGGCAGAGCACACAGCTTATGTAGAGGTCGTAAATTTCATCCCATATCGCAATACCTAGTTGCTGTTCTCTAATGTGTGTCATGCTGTACTGTCAGTTGGTGAGCGAGTCCAGGTGGTTTCGATGCAATGTATGTTATCCCCGATACGGTCTTCAACCCTACGGTTTTCTTTCTTTATTTTTGTTCTTAATGATTACATATGTTTTCTTGTGGAAATCTACCAAAGATTTTCGCGCGCTTCGCGCGCTTTGCAGTTTCACGATCCATATTCAAAAGAACGATATCAGTGCGCAACTTGGCACTATAGTAAATCGCGTACTGCGTCTCCTTGCAACTGAGTCAAAATACAAATGTTTGTTACATCTCTGCATAGACTCCGTCGAGTTGCATTGGGTTTGCGACTAGTTGCGTCAGTTGCTGCCGAGTCGCTAGTTGCTACGTGTGCTCCGGTGCGCACCGGATCACATGAAGCAACTGCTTGCAACTCGTAGTATCTTGCAAATAGTTGCAGTCAGTTCGCCGATGTACTGCGACAATGTACTGCGACAATGCTGCTATCTACTGCGCTCAGAGCCGAACATACCCAGCACGATTTGCATCTCAACTAGCATCTACGCTACAGACTGCAACAGACCCATACCGTGCGGCGTCATGCAGCGTCGTACTGCGCTGTACTGCGAACATTCGCAAACAAGCGCAGTACGGAAAACACCCTTTTTCCCTCCTAAAAACTAGCCTAATCGCAGCATGCATGCGAACGTACTGCGAACATGCTCAGCACGACGCAGCAGCTACTGCGAACGAGTCTGCACCTGGGTCCTTCCGACGCAGTCTCTACTGCGCCTGATTGCAACCAGCTGCGAGGAAGTCTCAACACGTTTTCAGCACGACGCAGCAAGGCGACTGTACACGGACTGCAACTATTCCAACTATTCCAACTATAACATGCGCCGAAATTAGCAGTACATCGCAAAACGTTCACAGTAGGTCGAAAAACGGTCTGCATACGTTTCATGCCCAGTCGCAGCTCAGGCTCCAACCGTGCTGCACACATTCGCCGTCGTTCGCCGATCGACGCAAAACAACGCAGTACGATTTGCAAATAGTTGCACATTTTGGTTTGCAGACTACTTACAGTACAACGCAGACCGACGCCGCCAGGTAGCAGTACTGTCTGCGTCACACTCCCTCCTCCATTTTAGATGTCACTAGTTGCAAGCAGTTGCATAGCATTTGCAATACCACGAGTTGCAGTACAGTTGCAAGCAAGTGTTTTTGTAGTGTGACTGAGGCATTAAGTGATATTATGCAAAATAGACTATGCCCTGCAATGGCATAGGATAGTAAGGCTCCTTCAAATCCCCTTCTCATCATGCACCCCCCTCGACGTAGTGGGTTGTCGGAACTTGGGGTCGCTGGCATGGCCCGGCCCCCGTTTGCGAAAATTCTGTCGCCACCCATGGTCGGTTTCCTTATTTTGGCTTTCAAAAGGATCATTTCTGAGATAAAACCTACAATTTTCGGTACGCTTTGCCCACTCTTCCTCAGTTCCGTTACTTATAGCTAAATATAGTACAATGTGTCATTTCATTTCCGTAAACCTAGTTAATGTTTCCTTATGTCTGTCGTGAGGTACGGCTTGTGACCAGAGGAGGGAAGTAAAATGTGAGTTATGTCTGATAGGGCCCAGCTGCCAGAACAATTGACCTATATAAGTTTTAAATAAGTACAGATTCTCTTTAGTGTAGACTTACCCAAAAAAATTTCGCGCGCTTTGCAATTTCACAGTTTAGGTTCCGGATAAAAACGGTAAATCTATGTTCCTCTATAGTATATACAAATTTTATGTAATATATACCCCGCAATGGCATGGTATAGTACATAGGTTTTCTTCAAATCCTCCCTCACCAACCCCTCGACGGCATCTGGGCTGTCGGGGAATCGGGTCGCTTCCCCCCCCCCCCCGTCGGGCAAATCCTGGCGCCACCCCTGCCTCCCTCTAAAAACCCCTGTAGAGAACACGGGGATTTAGTATAAAAAGAAGCACCATTTTGCATCTAAGCCCTTCGAGACGGCAAAAAAAATTCCCCTCCCCCAGGAATGCGGCCAAGAATGGGGACGATGAGTCGACTTTTCCCCCTCACACCAAAAACCTGGCTACGCCCCTGAGTATCCCTAAGAGGTTTAATCCATAGTGACAATGGAAGAAAATGTTTTGAAATCGGCAATCTTTTAAATATTCATGACAAAATAGCTGTTCGAAGAGAGAGAAGAGTTGTTTTGGAAAGGTAAGCTAATTCGGTCTCAATAAAAACAATGGCCGCGGCTACCTACCTAGCCGAGGCCATTGTTTTTATTGAGACCTTTGATGTCAAATGCTAACTACATGTAATATGGAATCCGTTTCATCTCAAAATGAAAGAAAATAGAAAAAAACTATTACCAATTGCAACCGAAAAAAAGGCTATGTGTTCGGGGTGAGGATTGCACGACCTGATAGTGTAGGCTACATGCATAGCGTGTAGAGACCTGATTTAGAAATTTACAGTAAGGTATGATTAACAAAACGAACCCCTAATTAAGGAAAGCAAAAGTGGGAACGTAGAGGAGTCGATAAAAGGTAGAACAAGGAAGTTATTAAGGAGAAAACAACTGCAAAATCTCGACAGTTAGATATGAGTAAGTGTGGAAAACAGCAGTAAACTCAAAACCGCAAAACGGGAAAAGACTCACTGCTAAGTCTCCTGGTGGACTTGAACTCACGTAGTACTTAGCATACGGAGTCGAGCGCCTTACAATCTGACCTACGACGTTAGGTATCAGTCTCCATCAGGACCGACGCTAGAGGGGGTGTGGGGGTGTGACACTCCCCATCATCCACGCAGTCGGCAAAATAAAATGAAGGAAAGAGGGAGGTGCAAACGAAGGAAGTTAGAGCGAAGAAGAAAGAGGAAAAAAGGGAAAAAAGAGGAAAGAGAAGAGGAAGAGAGAAAGACCGAGCGAACAGAGAAATGAAAAGGGGGGAGAGGGACAAAGCAGGGCAAGAGAAAGGGGATGGTGCAGACGGAAGACAGGAAATTGTAATGCATTTGTAGACAACGTTTATCACAATATTTTCAAAGGCCGTAAGCAACACTTTTTGAAACTTAAAACATATTCTGTCGG
This sequence comes from Holothuria leucospilota, assembly GCA_029531755.1. Lineage (NCBI taxonomy): Eukaryota > Metazoa > Echinodermata > Holothuroidea > Aspidochirotida > Holothuriidae > Holothuria > Holothuria leucospilota. Next base: position 14,110,777 of record CM055982.1, on the reverse strand, counting down.
CAAAAAAAGCTACATAGGGCTTTTCAGTATCATTGTATACTAAAGGAGTTCATCGTTCATGTGGTTTCTGGAATTGAGTCGGTAAATTCTGCACCAGTCGGCAAAATGAAGGAAACACGAGGAAAAGAAGTGAAAGAAAGAGGACAATTTCTGTAGTCAGAACCCAAAATTTTCGACGCGCTTCGCGCGCTGTAATGTCACTCCAGTTTCTTCAGTAGCTCCATTCCACATAGCTAGATAGCATAAGTACTATCAACCTTACCAAGTAGTATGTAGGCAGGGTACACAGGTTATGTAGAGGTCGTAAATTTCATCCCGTATCGCAAAGCCTATGCTGTTCTCTAGTGTGGGTCGTGCGGTACGGTCAGTTGGTGAGCGACTCACGGAGCAAAGTTTGGCTATTTCATCGGTAGTCCAGGTGGTTTCGGCACATTGTATGCTGTTCCCGATACAGTCTACAATCCTTACAGTTTTTATGTTTTTCTTTTTGTACTTAATGATAACATGTTTTTGTGTCAGCCTACCAAAAATTTTCGCTCCCTTTGCAATTTCACGATCATACTCAAAAGAACAGTATCAGTGCGTAACTCGGCTCTTGACATATTAGATGATATAATGCTAAATATACGGTACTTTGCAATGGCATGGGATAGTCAGGCTCCTTCATATCCCTTTCTCACCCCCTCGACATGCTGTGGGAACTTGGGGTCGCTGGCATGGCCCGGCCCCATGGCGGGAAAATTTTGTCGCCACCCATGGTCGGTTACTTATTTTAGATTTCAAATGGGTCATTTCTGCGATAAAACCCAAAATTTTCGTTATGCTTTGCCCACTCTTCCTCAGTTTCGTTACTAATAGCTAAATATAGAACAATTCCTTTCCATCTTTTCAAGTAACTTAAGTAGAATTTATCGTTTTATGTAAATGCCGGGAATCTCATCTCATTTCGCTAAACTAAGTTAATGTTCTCTTGAGTCTGTCTTTCGGTACGGCTAGTGACTCGAAGAGGAAAGTACAATGTAATTAGTTGTGCCCGATAGGGCCCAACTGCCTGGACAGTTGCCCTTAGTGGCGTACACAGGGGGGAGGCCATTGAGCCATACCCCCCCCCCCTCACGGATGTTCCTAAAAAACGTAAATGTTTTAACAAAATTTTACTTCCAAAGGTGGCATATGTGGCACCAGATTGCATGTAAGGACACCTAATTTTTCAAACATTTTCAAAGGGGAGGGGGAACCCCTCTCCTTACACCCTCCCCCAGGCCGGCGATCACACAACATATTGCATGCCCCCTTTGATAGAAATCCTGGGTACGCCACTGGTTGACTATAAAGCTTTAAATAAGTACAGATTCTTTTTAGTGTAAGCTTGCCCAAAAATTTCGCGCACTTCGCGCGCTTTACAATTTCACAGTTTAGATTTCGGGAAAAACCTTAAATTGGGCGGAACTATTTTCCTCCAGTATATACAAAATTTTATACAACATATGCCCCGCAATGGCATGGTATAGTACACAGGTTTTCTTCAAATCTCCCCTCACCAATCCCTCGAAGGCATCGGGGTGGTCGAGGCTTCGGGTCGCTGTCCCCCCCCCCCCGTTGGTTGGGCAAATCCTGGCACCACCCCTGCTGGACCACTACCGGTTGGACCAACGGTTCTCAGCTCTAACTGTATCTCTTATCAACACTTTCAGTCGGCATTTGTTTCTTCTCAGTCGGCAAATACGGCATCCTTATGAATTGGTACCGTACTTTATATTGCAAGAGACACGTCCAAATGATGTTGTTTCAACGCTTGAAAATATTCCTTATTTCTCCTGTTAATGTTTTTCATTTATCCTGTAAATTTTTCGTTTTTCCTAACGAAGACGTCATAAAGGTCTAGGGGTGAGGGAAGTGGGCACAGAAAGTCGTGATACTTCTGTCTCAAAAGTTTTTCAATTTCTTCGGGAGACATACTGTATAGTCAAGATGGAAGGTACGATAAAATGTGCAACTCCAACGTTAGGATAGCGCCAGGATTTGCGCGACGGGGACCCCTCCCCCAGGATTTCACCTTTATATAGAGACACAGGGAGGATCCCCACTGCTCTATACAAAAACGCAGGGGGAATAAAAAAGGTGCAATTTACGCGCCGACACTGCAGTTAGTAAAAACATCATGCCAGGAAAAATAAGAATTCACTAAAATATGGACATTTTCCAGCCATGTATGATCAGCTCAAAAAACATCCAAAAGGAAGCACCGTTTTGCACCTAAACAGCCTTAAATGAACAAAATTATTTCAAAGGGTAGGGGGCCTCCCCCAGGACGACACATTTATGTAGTGATAAAGGAAGGATCCCCACTGCTGTATACAAAACGCAGAGTGCATGACAAAGTGCAATTTAAACGCCTCCACTCAGTTGGAAAAACATCCAGCCGGTCGGAATTTGGGACCTTCACACCCCCATATATATATCACCCTAGCAACGGGCCTGCTCGGGTCCATGATCTCCGACAATGATCCACGCTGCAAAGAGTTGTTTCAGCTATTTTGGGACATGATGAAAAAAAATATCTTGAAGTAATTCCGTGGACTCCGTGTATTTCACTTGGCAGATGATGGTCATGTTAACTTTGAAATGATAATTCTAATTAGAACAGGACAAAGTCTGTCATCATAAGGGGGGCCGGGGGGTAGGAAAGGGCCTATAGGAAGACGCCCCCTCTTCAAAACCAAAGGGAATGGTTTGTGGTCATGCATGTCCCCCGTCCCCCCCCCCCCCCACCCACATTTGAATATGGATTGACGCCCCTGATACTGTACGTATTATTTCTTCTGAAAATGTCATTATTTAGAAATGCACAGTTCAAATAAGAAAAGGCAAATAAGAGGAAAGAAAATATTTGGCCTTTCTCTTTCTATCAAAGGGCATATGGTGTCCTAAGATTTCGTTAGTCCATTTCAACTGGCCTGCCTCCCTCACCACCACTGGATTACATACGTCAAACTATATGGCCCGTCGATCTGACTGCAGCCTGAGTGAGCATGCAAGTGAGTGGGTGGGTGGGGGATTATTGGATTATGGTACGGTTTGTTCACATGTCACAGGGATGAAACAGAGAGATAAGTGATGGTATATAGGTTAGCTAGTTAGATGAGATTTAACGACACACCAACACGAATGTGTTGTATAGTGTCAACTAGATAAAGATGTAGTTTGGTTTCAAATACAGCTCAAATACGGTGCAAGTCCTTCCCTTTAGTCGCCTCTTACGACAGGCGGGAAATACCGTGGGCATATTCTACAACCCCCGGGCGTGATGGTATGTAGGAGCTGAAATTCCAAGCTGTGTTTGAAGCCAGAAAATTCCAACTGTCGTAGTCCATAAAGGTCAATCTATAGAATTTAATTAACCAAGATGTAGCCAGACACCTCACTTCTAGCTCACCCCATTTTGCTTCCAAAACTGATGTTTTGACAGGTTGTCAGCACAATTGTTTTGTTCCAAATTTTATCCCAAATGCGCCCTCTTTACAAGCGTTTGGTACTTAGTCACCCTTGGGTACGGAAGCCGAGAACCTCACAGTGTCTATTTTCGACCACCCTGTCCATAAATGGACTATGTCCATCGATCCTCTTTTCAGTTTAAGTAACATAGCTAGCTCGCTCGTAGACGATTTCTCCTTACCACGGTGGGATCATCCCACAACTCCCTGACCCCACGTTGGTAATAATATAGGGAGTTGTTAACGCCTCCCTGAATAATATAACCAAAGTTGTATAGCGTCAATCAGTGTCATGTGCGGGCGCGTCCATGTATGGACAGGGTGTTCGAAAATAGACACTGTGTAATGGTCCTTTCTTGAAGTACCCCCTCACTAAGTTTGGTTTTCTACATTCCACATTATCGGTGGATAATGGTAAGGAGAAATCATATCTTGATTTCTCCTTCCCATGTTTACCGAAGAAAGGGGTGGGAAAACTGACATGTCAGATTTCACATCACCGCGATGTTCTCGGCTTCCGTAATTAGGAGCGCGAAACGGTTGCAGAAATGGGACACATTCGAAATGAAGACGCTCTCACGTAAAGAGTACCAACGTTACATCTGCGGGAACAGGACCCGTTGGGTCCGAAACATTTACAAAAAAGGTGTCGATATATTCCGATTCAAATTTAATGAGAAAAGCAATGAACGCGAGAAAATTTTGACATTTTGCAACAATTTTAAACAAAGTATATTAAAAGATCGATCATTTAAATCTGACAACCAACCTACCTCCAGTCAAGAGTTTTCCCGCCAATACAAAGTAAGAAAGGAAACAAAAGTAGTATCGTGTTCGGCATTCATAGGCCTACAGTAACACAACATGACCAATAAAAGGACAATCGCGCACGCACTGCCATGCAGACCCAGGGCCTATATATACCATAACACACAGGGACGGGCTTTGGTGTGTGAAAGTGTGTGTGTGGGGGCGGGGGACAAACCCGGGCGGAATACCAACGGGGCCGAAGGTGCCTCGGGAGCGTGAAACGCTCCTTCGAAGGCATGGGTTCCGCCTTATGGGACGACACCCTGGTGGTGGTCCAGGGGCAACGCCATCGGGACCCTGAGGTATTAAAATAATTTAAACCATTATAATGAAGCATTTGGCTATCTTAAAACTCATCGGATGTGCACTGAGCATATCAGAAGAATCACGATTTGACCATTTTAATGGAGCAATGGAGTAGGGAGAACAAGCAATTGACCCACAACTGGAAAAAAGGCCGGTGCCGGCCCGACTTAAACCAATTGGTTAGAAACTGGCCGTAAAACCTCATCTAACTCAACCCTTGACCATTTTAATAATAACCTCAGTCAGAATTACAGGTCATTTTGAAGGCTTGTAGGTGGTTACCATGATGACAAAAGAATTTGTATGAATATGGCACACGCAAGATCTTCTACAAGAAGTAATCACGAACCAATATTTAAAACGGGTGCGCGCAAATAACGCCGAGGAAAACAGCATTTTATCAGTTTACTGCAGTCATTGTTTTTCTTCATTTTCGACTGCCATATTATCCATTACATTAAAGCAACTCCCTGATTAAAGTCTGTCCTACTTTCCCCAGCCAGGGTATTGTCTCTTTTTTTATTCATTTTTGTCCACGGTCTGGGACAAGGGCCTCAAGTTTTTCATTACTGTGAAAAATATAATAGTTTCGAAAATACAGGTTTAAGCATTCCTTTGTAAGGACGACGAAAGGTTGAGAGTGATGGTGAATAATACTTGAAAATGAATGAATACTTCAAAATGAATGAAATGTTACGGGTAAAATGGCCATGGGCTTCCACGGTAAAAGATCCAGGAAAGCAATTTTTACTGGAGCCTGCACCTTCGTATAGTGTGTCCAACGATTACGAAGCGTTTTACTGTTAGTGCCGAAGTCAAGAAGCCGGAGGGTGGGGATAGTGACTATCGGTCAATTGTATGAGGATGATGGAAGTTGGTGTGGAAAGTGAACAGCAGGAGGGGTGTAGGGGTTTTGAAATGGTACCGTAATTTACTCAAGTACTGATCCTACAGCCTACAGGAAGTAATAAGGAGACAATTCCACCGACAAAGGTTCTACTACTGAGTACGGACAGCGGCATTAACGATACTTCTACTTCCAATGCCGTCCCGCGAAGCATGCCGAAACTTAATGGAGAATCACGATTCCCCACATAGGGGTAGATTTGTGAATTGTGCATGCAATAATCATTCATGGTGGGTACATTTAGTACCCTGAGTAACCCTTATTTCAGGGTTTCATGTCATAAAAGTGTGGCTGGGAGCCAACAGCCATGCTTTGGAAGCAATTTTAATTCAGGTACCTAATAAACCTTTAAATAACAATTGCCCCTTGCCTCCCCACCTTTGAGCTCCTCCACTGTATTAGTACTCACTGCGGGTGCGCCGACGAAAAAAATCTGGCACTGTTTGATATTTGAATTGTTTTTCCTTCATTTCACATTGCAAAATTGACCATGTTGAAAATTCCCTCATAATTTCCCTCGCTTTTCTCTCTTTCGTTCATTGTTTTAAAATTATTTTTATTCAGTTTTAAGGTCTAGGGAAAAGTGTGATGCAAGTGCCCCGCTTGCCACCCCCTCGTAATCCTGCCTATAACATACATTCAGGGTTGTTCCCGTTACGCTTTGAAAGTAACTCGTTATAGTTACAGTTAATTCCGTAAAACTGTAACTCGTTACAGTTACTAGTTACAATGTTGAAAAAGTAACTAGTTACAGTTACTTTTGACTAAAAAGTAACTAGCTACATTTCAAAAGTCACTCGTTACTTCAAGGTGAATATACGGTACCTCGGTACCTGAAATGGAGGGGGGGGGGCATAATTAGATAGTAAGACGGGGGCACATGAGACGACCGACACCTCATTTGTGCCGGTTATCCTTAGGTGTTCCCCAAAGAAAGTCAATGAAGCTAGCTGATCTTCAATGGGCATTGTCGCAGAGGCTCCTAATGCTCAACATGAAGCAGCGAATCATGATACTGTGTCGGAGCTTACGCAAACTATTTGTTAGAGGAATATGGTTATAACCAAAACTTTTCCAGTTACCAAAGTACTTCTTTGAGGGTTGAAATCTTTATACTCCCATCACACAGTCGGCTAATTTAGAGAGGTTAGCGGCTATGCCGGAAAGGGGAAGAGCGTTGTTTCAGCAGTAAAGTCTTCACCCCTCAAGAGCATAAATATGGTATAATAAGAGGATGAATACATTTGTTAGCAGTAAAATTTAAAAAACCTCACCGCTAAGGTTGGGCTAAGTGATATTTCCCCATAAATTTCAAGTTTCACATTGTGTCGATATAAAACAGTGCATAGAAATGGTGATACTATGCAGTTTATACATGCAGATCATGTGCACATAATTCACTTTCCCTTTACAATAGGTAAAGCTTTAAGTCGGACACTTCTCTTTCCAATTAGCTTTGTTAGGATACTTTTAACGCCATTGACCATTTCAATATTCTGCTGTTTTTTTATATTAACCGTACTATTATTCCAGTGTAAGGAGTTACGGACATTGAAAAGAATATGATATAGCCTAAATTCATACGTTTGATTCATCACATAAAGATACCATACATGTTAAATTAGATGCATAAATGGATGCACGGTGTTTACCAACGCTTGGCACCGTATAGATTTACTGGGCTCCAACGCAAGAGTCCGGATTCGGTTAGCTTAATGCCGGTCTCAAGAGCGTTTTTCTAGATTAGGAATTTGCCCGGGATAGAAGGTTCCGGAATCGAAATTTTTACGGAATGTGATGTAACTGGACTCGGACTCGGAGTTCATTCCAGCCGAGTTCTCAAATATGAAAGTTACATTAAAAGTGTTTAAAGTTCCATTTGTGCACAATGTACAGATCTAAGGTATTGTCACATACAATCAACTAAATTACTCAGGAGGCCAGGCTATGGAAGTGAGTACAAACGATGACTTTGTTAATTAATGGTGGACATGTACGATAGAATTAAAACATCTGTATGTGTGATATGATATACATTGGCAAAAAGACTGGTCTCGGAATTGGTGCCATTGGAATCAAAACTGGCAGAAATTTGAGGATCCTGAGTAGTACCATGCTCGGAAAGATTCGGGAATCTAGAATCGCAGTTAGCTCCGACTCGGATAGGGTGAACACGGGTCCAGCCCTAACGTCTCAAGAGGCAATGATTAAACTTTCAAAGTAAGCTGGTATTTGAATGCCCATGGGCCAACCCGTTTCTCACGGTACACTGTCTCCACTGTGTCCTCTAAAGGACAATATGAGTAAACCAAGGCCCAGCTGACTTTACTTAGAATACATAAAGTCAGCTGAGCCTTAGAGGACCGTTCAGTATTTTTCAAATAATCGCACAAATCGGTCTCATGGATAATAAGCATTGATCTGTCTAATAAGTATTTTGACATACAGATCAATTTTAAACTTATTTCAATCAGGGAGTTGCTATTTGACAACTCCCTGGTTCAATAGACAATCAAGTGGCCCGGCCTGTAAGCCTGCAGCGTGTGCATCTAATATCAACTTCTGATTCTAATCGTGAATAAAATTTGATGTCGGTGAGGGCGACGTCGATAATAGCGATGAATGATAAATAGCCTATATCGAAAATAATTTTACATTTTACTACCAAAGTGTCATCAATTTGAAAATTTTCTGTTATTCTGTTATTAGCTCAAAGAAAATGCAATTTGTGGTCATTTTGACTATTTGTAACGGGAAAGTAACGGGACCCAAATGTAACGCCGTTACAGTTACTTTTACACAGAATTGTAACTAGTTACTTGCTCCGTTACTGAAATGCAAATGTAACTCGTTACAGGGTTCCGTTACACAAAATGTAACTCGTTACAGTAACGGCGTTACTTGTAACTCGTTACTTCCCAACCCTGCATACATTGTAAATGGGGGGGGGGGAGGGACTCGACTACAGCACTACAATACACGTAAATTTTTTAACACATATTTTATTTCAAAAGTAGCATATGTGGCATACGATTGCATGTTAACGACACCTACTTTTTCAAAAATTTCAAAGGGAATAGGACCCCTCCCCAGGCTAGCCTAAGTCGCGTCTCTGTGGCTGCCGCCCCCCCCCCCCCTTTGGGCTGCCTTCAGATGGTTTTTTCGTAGCGATAAGCTGGACGAAAAAAGTTCGTCCGCTCCGCGGGGTATCCCCAGGCCGGCGACTACAACATAATTCATGCCCCCACCTCCTTAAGAGAAATCATGGCTACGCCACTGATTATAATTATTTTTGTAACGACTTCCCCAAAAATTTTATCAATATGGAACGGTAGTAACACGGCAAATGATTGTTATGTTAGGCTGATTTGCATGCGGTGTGATAACCGATGCATGCCTATGTAACATGTACTGTTGTTTCCTTTTTCTTTTGAAAAATTATATTTTTTGTTGCTCAAATTAAAATCGGAAAAGTCAAACTGATCAAATGTTTTAGTGTGGTAGGGGGTCAAGGTCGAGAAAACGCGTCTGGTCTACCGACCCCCCCCCCCCCCGGCCCCATGTCAAACATCTTCCTACGATAGGACTGCCTGTGTGTTGTCGAGGCTTGGCAATCATTTTAAGGCGAATCTAAAAGTCACCACATTAGCAAAGGACGACTATAAGGTGCAAATTCCTAGGACTTCTATGAAATTTACATTTTCTGACACTTTAAGTTGTAGTCGCTGAGATTTTCTATGCACTTTACATTAGACCCATCACATACTGCAACAAATACTATTCCATCTCTTGCACATCGAAATGTTTGTAAACAAGCCCGATGTACTGTTCAGCACATACGTACGTTTCGCGGCCGACATGCAAACATTTGTTTACAACCAAAATTCTACGTCGTCGAACCGATGCTATGTCATGCAACTGCCATCTGCAGATCATTACAGTACGCAACAACTCGCAGGCCTAACCCAACCCTACTGTTCAGGTTTATAAACCCATCAATACATCGAACGTCAACCGAAGACACCTTGAACAAATGGTCATTTTGGTACATACCAGTTTAACTACTAGAGCTCTGTTCGTAACTTCTCACGTACAATTATAGCATCCAACTTTATTACCAAAATATTTCGCACATGCTTAAGGCATTCACTTGCATTGTTAATTTGTTAATGACCATTTTTCACCAAACACGGGGCCAAGTTTTAGCATGTATCGATGTGGTTGGATTGAACGTGGCCTAGGCCTAGTTTAGGCCATTGCAACTGTTGTTAGGCTACCGCACGTGTGACCTGCACATAATTAATGGGCCAACGCCAGGTATATTCGTCACCTTCGCTATAAGTGATTGACTGATTACGATCTCAACTTCGTTAAACGCATCGAATTGATGCGGACGTTTTTGACAGGTCGTCACGAAAACTTCGGGTTCTGGAGAGAAAATTTAATGGGCGAACTGATTAAAATTTCTGGATACGTAAATAGCCACTTGGGCTACTATTTTCGGTTTTAATTTTTCAGGGACCGAAAATGTAATTAGCCAATGGCTGATCACCTTCTTGCGAACAAGCTTAATGGTAAGATAGTTAGTAACCTTGTTAGTTTTTCACATAATTTGCAAATGAAATGCGTTTGTTGTAGCATGACGCTTATGATAGGATCTGAAAGAGTGAATGGTACACAGGTGCGGATCCAGACATTTCAAAAAGGTGGGGGCTGAAAGCCCCCTTGAATATTCTCCTAGATTAACATTATGCTCATTTTCACGTATTTGTTATTGTTGATGTGGCGAAAAGGGGGGCTGAGGATCCGCGCCTGGTACATTCATTTTGAGTGATGGGGAAAAGTCTCCAATAATGATTTTTCTGCTTTTTTTATCATTTTACAGTGGCTACTCATGTCTTAGACCAAATACCAGTTTTCAAGATTTTTTGATGCTCACCTTCTTGCTAAGTTAGTATGGCTAGAGCTAGCCCCTATCTAGTGCTCACATAAAGGTCACATGCGGACATGATTTGGCAATGTTGCAATCAGCGCAAACTTTTGGCAAGTACATGGTAAAATACCAGTTTTAATCAAATTTTAATTTGGGGTCCAATAATACCAGCTGTCTTTTTGGAAATACTGTGAAAGCCTATTGCCACACCTTTCCCACAAGGTTTGCACCAGGAAACCAACAATGCCCATAAAACTGTGCTTATTCACACTCACTGGGCATAGCCTCTCTTGCTTGAGAAAAACAAATAACCTTCAATAAAAACAGAAATTCTTTCAAAATTATGTATTTTCTTTTGACCGCCATCCAAGCTTCTTTGCACAATATGAGTACTTACACACTGACTTTAAAATCAATCCTGCATGCTATTCATGCCATGTTGAACAGTGCAAGACAAACTGAGATTTCAAAAGGGCACTTGCACTAAACATAATCTGCAAATATCATACCCTACAGCACCTGCAACACTAAGTATGTTTTTCAAATCAGGGACACAGTTTCTGCTGATAGATAAAGCATAAAATTGCAACTGCTTTCCAAAACCGTCATGTTTATTTTACGAAAAAAAAAAAAGCAGCAGCTATGACTTACAGAACACAACATTTACTGATGACACAAAGTTCTTTCAAGTATGTATATCACTTCTTTCTTTCTTTCTCTGGCTGCTGGTAACATTTGGGCACAGCAGTTAACCGTCACTGATATCATGAAACACTCTCTCCCCCACCCCTTTATATTTATATCTGGTTTAATTTAAAGGGGAAAGATTTCTTTTAAGTCCCTTGTATAATAAGGGAAGATCCTCACTCAACACTACATAATTTATTTTAAAACTAAGCTTCCTTTGTTGATCCACTTTTCCTTCTGAAAAACTTCCTGTGAATAGCAAACAGAATCTTTTTCCTAGCAGGAATGCTAGTTAACCTTGGCACACCTAATTTACAAAAAGTGTCAATGAGGGACCACTTTTCATTTCTGAACTTAGACAAAAATTTTCTGTTGGACTGGTTTGATACTAGTATAGCCTTCTGGGGGTGGATGGGGGGAGACATGGCCAACCATCACTTCTTTCCAGAAGCCTTAGCAGCAGATTTGGTGGCCTTGGCTGCAATATCTTCCTTGGTAACTTCTTTGATTACACCAACAGCAACTGTGTTCCTCATGTCCCTGACAGCAAAACGGCCCAATGGTGGATACTCGCTGAAGGTTTCCACGCACATTGGCTTGGTTGGCTTCAGATCAATCATGGCTGCATCACCAGACTTCACAAACTTAGGATTCTCCTCAAGGACTTTGCCAGAACGTCGATCAATTTTCTCCTTAATGGCAGCGAACTTGCATGCAATATGAGCAGTGTGGCAATCCAGTACCGGGGTGTAGTTTGCATGAATTTCACCAGGATGGTTCAGAATGATGACCTATAAACAGAAAAGAAGTTATTGAAACCAGAATACAAAAATGCATTGAGGTTTCGATGATATATGTTCTATTCCAAATAATGCCATGATGTCCTATATCTTCAGTCACTGGTCAAAATTTCCCAAGATTTCCCAAGATAGTCATCAGGGTCACCAAAGGACAAAAAGCAAAATATCCCAAGTATTCCCAAGGCCTAACATTACAGTATAGCCTAGAGGCTAGCCTATGATAAATACTTGGCAAGGCCCTAAGTAACATTAGCCTAGGTCTAGCCTAGGCCTAGCTATAAGTATAAACCAAGCCTAGGCCTATGCACAGCTGCATGGTCACAGAAATCTCTCTGTAAATACTACAAACTTAGATGATGGGTACCAACATTTGACAGGCAATAACTGCTTTGATTAGCCCTAGCCTAGGCCATAGCTATTACAGTAACCTACCTCTAATATCAGCCCATACATACTGTACTACAATTAGGCTAGCCTGTACTGTGGCAGTTAGGCTAGGACTTAGTCACAGGACTAGGACTTTGTCTAGGCCTAGCCCATAAACCTGGAACTCTGCATTAGATTTATGTACTGAGTCTAACGTTATTGTGTGTGTAGGCTAATGTTTGTTGTTGGTTCTGTAACAACACTTAGGCCTAACGTTAGGCCCTAACTGTTAGGCCTAGCCTACGTTAAAACTTGATCTGCCGGGTAAATTTTTCACTAAAGTTACTCATGCTACTCTGAAGAGGAGCCATATTACAACATACTGTGATATTCCTGCTGTAAGTTTGGTTATTCCATTTCTTTGAGCTACTCAGCCAGCTCAAAAGACCTTGGCAGGCAGGCTATGTGTGATAGTCTGTCACTGCACTCAGAAACTAGCTTTTAACACAGTTTCTGATTGGTTGAAAGTGGATCTGTTTACAACTGATCAGCCAATGATATGGTAGCTTATGGTAGCTTATGGAATGTCATGGATCTGCTGCAAACTATCTTCTGATTGGTTTAACATCAACTTGTTGACAAAAATTTAACCAATAACATAACAGCATAGATTACTGGGCTCAAATAAATACACTACAGTACTGTACAGACAAGTGAAATACTGTAGTTTATTCTCAGTCTTTTGATATGTTGGCTAAAGAATAATAAAGTTCGTGAAAGGACCTATTTACTCATTCAAAATTCGGATTATCAAGGAAAAATCCGTATTCCCATATTTACAATGATTTTCCATACTGAATATGGAAAATCTGTGCTGGTTGGCAGCTCTGTCTCAGGGTTTGACCCCCCTGGTGACCCCAGAAGACTTTTGACCGCCACCAAAAATGATAGAGTTCTTCCTCTTACTGTAAGGCATCTAAATACAAGGTATGAAATTTATCCAAGCTTCCTACCTCCAGAATATGTTAACAAGATTTTCAGAGTTTGACCCCCGGTGACCCCAGATGACCTTTGACCTCCACCAAAAATGATAGGGTTCTTCCTCTTACCATAACGCATCTACTTAATAAGTATGAAATTCATCCAAGCTTCCTACCTCAAGATATTGAGTTAACAAGGTTTTCAGGGTTTGACCCCTGGTAGCCCCAAGTGACCTTTAACCTCCCCCAAGAACAATAGGGTTCTTCCTCTCAATATGGGGCATCCATGTACCACGTTTGAGAACTGTCAGAGCTTCCCTTCTTGAGATATCGTGTTAACAAAGTTTTCAGAGTTTGACCCCTGGTGACCCCAGATGACCTTTGACCTCCACTAAAAGTGATAGGGCTCTTCCTCTTACCATAACGCATCAACATACAAAGTATGAAATTCACCCAAGCTTCCTACCTCAAGATATTGTGTTAACAATGTTTTCAGGGTTTGACCCCCGGTGACCCCAGGTGACCTTTGACCTCCACCAAAAATAATAGGGTTCTTCCTCTCAATATGGGGCATCCATGTACTACATTTGAGAACTGTCAGAGCTTCCTTTCTTGAGATATCGTCTCAACAAGGTTTTCAGAGTTTGACCCCCGGTGACCCCAGATGACCTTTGACCTCCACCAAAACTGATAGGGTTCTTCCTCTTACCATAATGCATCTACATACTAAGTATGAAATTCATCCAAGCTTCCTACCTCAAGATATTGTGTTAACAATATTTTCAGGGTTTGACCCCCGGTGACCCCAGGTGACCTTTGACCTCCACCAAAAACAATAGGGTTCTTCCTCTCACTATGGGGCATCTATGTACCAAGTTTGAGAACTGTCAGACCTTTCCTTCTTGAGATATCGTGTTAACGAAGTTTTCAGGGTTTGACCCCTGGTGACCCCAGGTGACCTTTCACCTCCACCAAAAATAATAGGGTTCTTCCTCTCAATATGGGGCATCTATGTACTACGTTTGAGAACTGTCAAAGCTTCCCTTCTTGAGATACCGTGTTAACGAAGTTTTCAGGGTTTGACCCCCGGTGACCCCAGATGACCTTTGACCTCCACCAAAAATGATAGGGTTCTTCCTCTTACCATAACGCATCCACATACAAAGTATGAAATTCATCCAAGCTTCCTATCTCAAGATATTGTGTTAACAAGGTTTTCAGGTTTTGACCCCCGGTGACCCCAGGTGACCTTTGACCCCCACCAAAAACAATAGGGTTCTTCCTCTCAATATGGGGCATCTATGTACCAAGTTTGAAAACTGTCAGAGTTTCCCTTCTTGAGATATCGTGTTAACGAGCAAAGTGTCACAAACACACACACACACACACACACACACACACACACGCACATACACACATACATACACACGCCATCATGACTGCATAGGTTTCTCTTTTCATCGAAACCAAAAATTGCACCTTCATATTTAGCTTTTCTCACTTCAAATTGATTCTATGAGTGTGTGGGTTGATCTTTCACCTACATATCATGCATGTAAGGAGTAACAAGGTTTTCACCACTTGGCCTCTAGTGACTTCAAATAACATATGACCTCTACCAAAAACAGTACCCCTGGTTCAAGTTTTTGGACTATAATCCATAGACATACCAAATATGAAAAGTTTACGGTAGTGTTTTCACCATGGACCAGACCTAGATGTAACTAGCCGGGTAGAATATTACTACCTGGGTAGCTTTTTTGTTATGGTTTTCTTTTAATCTAGGCAAAATGACATCATAATTATACTGTACAAAATGTATTTTTCTTCCATTTTATTCACAACCAAAAATGATATTGTATTGAACTTGTTTGTGTTTTTCTGTACCTTGCTTTTTGTTTAAAGAAAAAAAGTGATCCCAAAAAGGAGTGGGGCTGAAGACCAATATCACCCCCCCTCCCCTCCCCCGGCCCCCGAATCCACAGGTGAGATGGAATTTCCAAGGATTTCAGTGCTTGAACCCTGGTGACCTCTGACCTCAAAAACCACAGGGTCCCTTCTTCTCAATATGGTAAAGCCATACACAAACATGAAGTGTCCATAAATACTTCCTTAAGATATCATGTTTACAAGCAATTTCCAAGTGACAATTTACATGGGAGATCCATCTCGAGGTTCTAACTGAGTGAACCAGCATGAGGGCATCATAGTCTATTAAAACATTATTTACTTTTACACACCTCCAACCACAGCAAGTCATTTCTGACCACCTCAGGTAAAGAACCACAAGGCAAAACCTACTTATGCCCTTTTAGTACCACAGTTTGATCAAACCTGCCATAAATCTTAATGGGACCCACCACATCCTTGCAAAGATGCTGGAAATAGTAATTTACAGTATATGATGTTTTAGGTTGTTTACGTTTGTTGCTTTTATGTCACTCTACAATTATTACAAGAAGTGGTTGCCACTCTTCCAAGTCAAACTTGGAAATGTAACATGGACAATGAATTAAGAATCAATCACAAATCCCCAGAGCACATAACTCACAAAATGCTGTTACAAGCATTCACTGTGCTGCAGTATTTTATGCAAGTTGGCAGACAATAAAATTTACCATGAAACACATTAACGTAACATGGTACTTTTGTCTATTAACCAAACACGATGGCATACAGAAATCTAAATACAGAATTCCAGGACCATCAGTGACTGTGCAACCCCATCAATAAAACTGGACTGCATATACCTGGGAATAGAATGAGACGGTTCCTTTGGGAGGATCATTCTTGCTGTCTCCAGCAACCATACCACGACGAATTTCTTTCACAGAGATGTTCTTAACATTGAATCCAACGTTGTCACCAGGCAAAGCCTCTGTCAAAGCTTCATGGTGCATTTCAACAGACTTGACCTCAGTACTGATCATAACCGGTGCAAAGGTGACAACTACACCAGGTTTGAGAATGCCAGTCTCAACACGGCCAACAGGGACTGTCCCAATTCCTGATGCCAAAAAAAAAAAAAAGAAAGAAAAAAATGAAGATGTATGAAAACCAAGTACATACTTGCCCGATCAGCGCAGCAGGCTGTATTACTCCTACACCTGTATTAGCTGCACTCTTAATATCAATGTCCACAGAATTTCACAAGATCTTCATCCATCTGTGTTTTGACTGTACGCTATCAACTCTTCATACATATGATACAACAAACAAATCAAATTCAATGTAAAATATACATTTGACATGTATTCAATTAAATGTACAGAACACTCTAAAATGGGTCTTTACCTCATTCCCCATAAGCTCTACCATTACTTTTCATTTTTATTATAGATATGAAGCCCACCACACAGTTATGCATAGTAGGGCTACACATTTTAAGTAAATTCACTACCCATTAAACCATTTTCATTATCTGAACCAATAACTGGAAATAAAGTCCAGGTGCATCGACACTTCAGAAAAGCACCACTAACTTAGGGTACAATGCAATTTTCAAAAGACAAACCAGAAAGCCAAAAGGCTTAATGATTCCTTGCTAAAGAAATGTAAGTCTATTACTGTGTTTTCAAATTGTCAGTGTTTCATAAATTACTGTCTTTACAATTTTCAGAACTTCTAGGATCCTGGGCAAAGATCAAAGACACTAATACCATATTAATAACCTGTTGGCCTACAATGACCTCAAATGACTTTTGACCTACACTTAATATGGGCTATCCACATGTCTAGTATGTAATTCATCAAAGTTTTTCTGCTGATGATAAAGCATTTAGCGAACATTGCATTGAAGTTTCAACCTTCTAAACTCTGATGACACCAAATGACCTCAGACCTCCACCAAAACAAGGAACATTTAATCACTGCGGGCCATTCACATGTCAAGTATGAGATTCATCCAAGTTGCCCAATGACCTTTGAGCTCCATCAAAAACAACAGCGTTTTACCTCTGACCGCCAATTGAGCATTGTAACAGAGAATTATGACACACAGGAGACATATACATGCAACGGTATGACCATAAGGACTATCCTACACACAAAACAATACAAAATTTAAATCTTAATATATCGATGACTACAAACCTCCAATTTTGTAAACATCCTGTAAAGGCAATCGCAAAGGTTTTTCAGTTGGTCTCTGAGGAGGGAAAATTGAATCTAGGGCTTGGAACAATGTCACTCCAGAGGCACTTCCTTCCTTGGCTTCCTTCTTCCATCCCTTGAACCAAGATGTTTTTTCAGATGGCTCAAGCATGTTATCACCATGCCATCCAGAAACAGGAACAAATGGTACACTTTTGGGGTTGTAGCCAATCTTCTTGATGTAGCTGGAAACTTCCTTCACAATTTCATTGAAACGAGACTCACTGTAGGGGGGTTCAGTGCTATCAATCTTGTTCACTCCAACAATGAGTTGCTTCACACCTAGAGTGTACGCCAGCAGAGCATGTTCTCTGGTTTGACCATTTTTAGAGATACCTGCTTCAAATTCACCAGTAGCAGAAGCTACAATCAGTACAGCACAGTCAGCCTAGAGAGAGAGAGAGAACAATTGAACTTGGGTATTATTTACTGATGAGAATTCAATCCAGAATGCAAAAATGCATTGCCATTCCTGTGACTTCATTGACTTTAGTAAAAAAAACAGACATTGTACAGAAGTAGCCTAGCTCTTACACTTCAAATGTCCTGTTGCACTATTCTATGGAAATACTGTATGGCAACAACAGGTTCTACTGTGCAGTATGGAGGACTCCCATTAAAAGCAAGGGATCTTTGCACCAAATTTTCTGCATCCACATACCACGCAGACAAATAACCATGCTTTTTATCTTGGTTTGTTTCTGGTGAGGGCATCATGACTGTCCATATACATTATTAACTAGTGTTTTCACCAGGTACCCGGATACCTGACCGATGGCGTTACTACCCAGGTATATTTACTACCTGGGTAGCATTTTTCTATGGTTCCTTCTTATCTAAGTGAAATGACATCATAATTGCAATGTAATTTTAAATTCTTTTGTCCAAAGTATACCCACTGTTACACAGTCTGGGGCAAGCCACTTCTATGGTTTCTTGAATAAATGGTTTTAGGTATAATGTTGGACTGATTTATTAGGACACAAAAACGGTTAAACGAAATGACATTTGGGGGACTTTTAACCAATTGATCAGCCGGTTAACCATTTAACTGGAACAGCCCTAGTGGAAACAAAATTCACTTCATCTGTAGTTTTGAATGCACTTTTCCAAGGGGTGACATACACCGTGTGCACAAGGGAAAAAACTTTTTCTATAGGAGTCAACCGATAATCGGATGGGATATTGGATCGGGCCGATGTTAGGACTATCGGTAAAACATCGGATCGGCGAAATATAGAAAATTGCACTTGCCCATGTTCCGTGCGTCGAAGATTCCATTTACGTACATCGACAGACGTATAGTGATAGTGATTTCTTACAACAAAGAAATGAACAGATAAATAGGATTCATTTTATTACGACCGACAATAGCCCTTGTGATCAACTAGGGCTATCCATTTCAGTTTAATCTCCTAAATTCCGTATCAGCAGCGTAAACTGGCTCTATTGACAGGCACTGTGATATTCGCAATATGCACAAGCTTTAAAATCTGTACGTAGTCTAGCGATCATGTCCACCCACTTTTAGTTTCAATTCACCGAAATTTATCATTGAACGAAACGAAGTGTGGAATTCACAGTCATTAATTGTATGTTTGATATAGGGCCGAAATGTTACATCATAGTTTGCAGTAGTTACGGCGGATGCTTTTTATGTAAGACATGCATGTTCATTTGTGTGAAATTAAGAGTGCCATGTGCTCTTATGGCTTTCGTAATAAACGATGTCTGCAACATCACCCTGATACCCAAAACTCCTACTAGCTGCATACTTTGCACACAGCAAGCTCTCTAGCTAGCATGGAACAAATACTTACGTATGGCTGTATAGTACATGCATGCGTGCAATACGTACTGCTATATGAAATACTCCAAACAAATTTACACGTGTAAGCCTACACAATCTGTTTATGTGTAGGTAAAGCATGGTAGGATGGTGCAAAATGGCCAAGTACATGCACTGAAATATCGCAGGCTTATTTCTGTTTTAACGTTCATTAGTGCGAGTGACTTGGGCTACGAACAGATAACGAAAGGTATTGCATTTTGTCAGGGGAATTAGCTTACTGTGAGTAGGTGAAAGTCAGTTCAATCACGGAATTATGTGCTACGTATGAATGAAGTATCACCGATAGTCCACTGATTGCTTATTTTCGAAGCTTTATTTGGTCATTGAATTGTCATATAAACATCGTTTTGTGAATGAAAGGTATCAAAGCGAAACATGGAGGGGAAAATACTAAACTTCTGTTTTTTTTTTTTTAAAGGAAATTCATTTAAGCCAATGTGCATGCATAGGCATGGCTCACGAGGAATAAGGAATGTTTGGTCGCACTGTGAAACGATGTAAAAGCATTGATAGCGAAAATATCGGATCGGATATCGGCCGATGTTGTGATAAAAACATCGGACATCGGATCGGCAGCAAAAAACCACATCGGTTGAGCCCTAATTTTCTACACTTTTCTCACATGAATATTAAAACATGTCCCACCTCTACATTGTCCATAATTTTTTTGTTGCTACTAAACAATTTGCAAAATTTTGGCATCAATATAAGTGGCAAGGGAGAGGTATTTTCCTCATTTTCTTTGCGATTCCCATTTCTTAAATGGGAGCATGCCAACTTTTTCTTCACATTTGACCCGGCCTGTGCTGGCCATGTGTACTGCATGCAATAATTATAGTACAACATACTGAACAGAGCACATATGCAATTTAAGTTTGTTGTATTTCTATGCATGCACAGTTTGTGCCGTATCATACCTTAAAGTGTACCTAAAGTCTAAAATTTCAAAAATGTATGTTATAAAGCTTGAAAAATGCAACCAAATGGTCCAACTCCCATCTTAATAGGACATTCCTGAGCTGAGATATAAAATGTTGTAGCTTATTCACTCAATTTAAAATTGTGGATTGCGCAATAATTTGTGATGTCATTCTTGTACTACTCAAATTAGTCTTTGTTTTTTCGAAAGCCACTGCACCATGTGCCGAAATGTGATCACTGCCTTACTGTTATAGGGTGACTTGGCAATATAAGTCCTCTCAGTACAACATACCATGCAAGGGAACTGCAATTGTTTCAAGGTCCTATAAACATCTTAATTTCAAAAGGAAACAAAACCAGTCCATGTGAGTTGTACAAGAAGGACTTCACAAATTATAGCGCAATAGACTATTTCAAATTAAATGAATAAATTTCAACATTTTATATCTCAGCAATGGAGTAAGCTATGAAAATGGGAGTTGGATAAATGAAATTCACTTTCCAAACTCTGAAATATATTCTTGTAATTCTAGACTTTAGGTCCACTTTAATTTAATTATGGGTGAAATCTTGGCCCGCAGATACATTGTTAGGATTTTACAGTGTACTGTCATATCACAAAGAGGCAGTATGTCAGTTGAGGATTTTTGAAAAGAGCTGAAGGAATGCAACTTAAAATTTAAAATACATGTTTGATGGAATTCCATACACATGGAACATATATGCTTGAAGCATTTATTGCAGAGGTTAATTAAAGACAGACAGTCATCACCCCAAAGTGCATTTTTAGTGTAGGTGTATGAAAATTCTCAGTTGGTGACTGCTCTTTGATTGACATCAAAGTTTGAAAATTTGAAAGATGCACAGCAGCCCACATTCCACACAAGACAGAGTGATTTCATTACATTTTGTAGCCTTGTATGCTCACCAGGACATGGCCTTAAGCAATAAAACAGGTTTATTCCTGCACAAGGAGTAGCTTCATACAGTTATGGGAGGAGCTAGAAATTGCATAGTTGGGAGAATTGGAACTGTCTGGGATGATGAAAATTCCCCTTTAAGGTGACAACCTAGCATTTTTTTTTTTTTTTTCATGGTGCACAAGTTTTGGCACATTGAACACAAAACTGCTAGGGGGGAAAGGGTTTGGCTTCAATGTTAAAAATGTGGGTGACTACGAATCCCAGTAATGGCGCAAAAGCAGAAGTTCAAATTAAATTTCTGGGGGGCTGATTTTCACAATTACATGATCAAGAGTAAAAACCAATGCAAGTAAAGCATTTTGATAGTTTGATACCCATGTTCAGTCCTATCAGTTGTACGTAGCAAAGTAGGGCAGACAGATTGGGCCAGAAATCAAACAGAATGCATGGAAGTATCAAGTTGAGAACTGCAGTTGGAAACCTGGGTACCAAATCGGTAATGCGCTTCAGACATCCAGGTACAAATGTGCTGAAAACACTAATATAATCCTTGTTGGAACCCTGGTTCTTGCCTTTTTGCCTTGGCTTTTGCAAAATTTCCATAAATGTTTGAGAACCACATCACAAATGATTCAATCTATAAAATTAATCATCAACCTCATCTTTCCAAAAGTTAATGCACATGGGCTATTATATGAATGCTTCTGAAATGGTTGACTCATTGTCTAGCCCATCATAATTTTAAGGAAAGTTCCAGATACATACTTGGAGACATCTTGATCGAAACATCGCTTGCAAATGTATCTAAAAATTCAATGAGCACCTTTGTTTACACTCTGGGTGTCAACTGTTCACTGTATTTGGACTTACCTTTTAAATTAGTGAAAAGTGAATGATTTTCACAGTTAACGCTTACCTGGGAAGTGCCAGTGATCATGTTCTTGATGAAATCCCTATGTCCAGGAGCATCAATTATAGTGATGTAATACTTGGTTGTTTCAAATTTCCACAGGGCAATGTCAATGGTGATACCACGTTCACGCTCTGCCTTCAGTTTGTCCAACACCCAGGCATACTTGAAGGATCCTTTGCCCATCTGCAATGAAATATGTACATATGCCATTCACTAAGCTGCCAACCTCACAACCATAAATCCTTATGTCAAAGACCTGGACTTTCCAACTAACATCTTCAGGTAACTATCAGTTTCCACGAGCAGGCAGTCAACTATTGTCAGGCTATGAAAGTCTGGTGTTACCCACTACACTCTAGGCCTTTATGTTATATGCTGGAAGAGTGATATCTATTGCACAAAGGAAGTCTCAATTGCTGTTTATGACATGAGTCACAATGGCCAGGTAGATTATAACTGTTTTGGAAAAGGTTAAGGCAACAGAATTCCTACAAAGCAAAATATTTTTGCTTTGTCATCTTTAGCAAGGATGTAAGTCTGGTTCATATTCCTCATATGGAGTGAACATCGTCAGATTTAAACTCAATTTGGAAAGCTATGCCTAGCAATTTTTCAGCCTCTCAAATGGGCCCTTTTCATAACAAATTGGCAGTCTCGGAGATTGTCAGATACATACCTAGCTTATCAATTGCCAATCATCCATAGTTCATTTTAGTGGGCATGGGGTGTAGTATAAGGCTTGCAACCTATTACTCTGACACCACTAGAGCATCAAGAGATGCAGAAGCTCATACCAGACACAATTTAATGAGATGTCTGTCTCCACAGTCTAGCTACAGGAATGAACAAGATGATCCTTGAAGTGCATCCCTTATCCCACTATGTGCATCGAAACTTATGTGGCCTACTACCCAGTACTACTCTGCAACAACTCAGTTGGCATTGTACAAAGGCTGTACGTCTGCTGTATGTCTTAATCTTTTGGAGTTTAATACCAATAAACAGATCTCTCCATTGGAACTTTACTTCATTCACTTCACTTCATGCTCCCACACAGGCTCTCTGTACAAGGTTTTAGAGGAGGCAACATTGACATACTAATCACAGTTCCCTTTAACTTACTCTTAACAAACTCCCAGTTTACCTTTCACTGTCAGGTAGTGTTAAGAGGGTAAAAACGGGTGGGTTGAAATAAACCAGTTAAAAAGGTGCCATGATAATCTTTGATCTGAAATTGGGGTCACGGTTTTTAATGTTCACATGCCAATCACACCTCTCAACATCTTTGATAATTTGGTAATATTTCAAGGAGGGAGACTGTTCATAGAAATAACTAAATATGGCATCTAATGACCCTAGGATAAATTTTTTCACACCCCTCTGAAGGCTCCTCACCCCAAGATAGTCATGATCAACTTTCAGAAAAAATATATCGAACATTGCACTGAATGTTATTTTTTTACACAATTTTCATGCATTCATGGACAAATACACCGACTCCCCAAGATGACATTCCAAGATGATAAAAAGCTCTTACCAGCTTTGTTAGTATGAGCTAAAATGGGTGGTCCTTAAAATAAAAACGCTTGAGGAGTACAAAGATAATCTTTGATCTAAAACTGCTTCGGTTATAAGTAGAGATTGCTTGAGGGATTGGAGGGATTACAATGCACACTTACCTCTTGGGCTTCTTTCTCGAACTTTTCAATGGCACGCTTGTCAATCCCACCACACTTGTAGATGAGATGACCAGTTGTTGTGGATTTTCCAGAGTCGACATGACCAATGACGACAATGTTGATGTGGATTTTTTCCTTAGGCATGATTAAGCTGTCTCAGAGGTATTTATTTCTCAAACAGGAAAGCAGAGTGCCAAGATGACAAACCTATTTGAGGTAAACAAAAGACAGAACAAAGGCTCATTTCACAAGGCTGAAAAATTCCAAAATGTCCTGTCCCTCTGTCTTGACAAAAACATAGGTGTTAGTATTTACAATGGCTAACACAAACAGGAACTTGGTAATTAAGGATCATCAGGAAATACAGTCAGGCTCCGATTAATCACCTGTTCAATTGCTCGGGCAACCAGACTTTTTGGGGGCTAGCAGAATCACAGGCGTGGCATCTGATCGGACACATGCCTGCCTGCCCCCCCCCCCCCAAAAAAAAAAACTGCAAAAGCTTCACTATTGTGCGACGCACATCACGAAACTTGCAGGCCAAAAACCCGACTCTTAGTCAAAACATTATAACCCTGTTAAGTAACCCTGTTTACTTAACGCATATACACACAATGACACCCACACACACTCACAATTTCAAGCTATAGCGGAAAGAATTTCACTCTTCTTGTAGTATTTTGGGGTTGACATTTTTCCAGGAATTGAACTGACGATGAAAAAATTATGAACACGAGCCCAATGGGCACTATGGTTCCTTGCTGAGTGTAATAACACTGAGCCACGAGCATCGATCTTCTCACAACAATGCATCCATATGCCAAGTATGAAATCTATCCAAGC
The DNA here is from genome assembly GCA_029531755.1 of Holothuria leucospilota. Classification (NCBI taxonomy): domain Eukaryota; kingdom Metazoa; phylum Echinodermata; class Holothuroidea; order Aspidochirotida; family Holothuriidae; genus Holothuria; species Holothuria leucospilota. The sequence continues at coordinate 14,086,211 of CM055982.1, read as the reverse complement.
TTCCTACCTTGAGATATTGTGTAAACAAGGTTTTCAGGGATGACCCCTGGTGACCCCAAATGACCTTTGACCTCCACCAAAAACAACAGCATTCATCTTCCCACCATAACCCATCCACATACTAAGTATGAAATCTGTCCAAGCTTCCTACCATGAGATGCTGTGCTAACAACATTACAGGGTTCCCACTCTTTGCTAAAATAATTTTTTCATGACTTTACAGGACCTTCTATTGAACTTTTATGGACTTTTCACTAGTGTAGAAAAGAGAGAATTTAAAAGTACAGTAATAGGGATAGCCAAAATGAAGAAAAAGAAAAATGGATATTTTTATAGATATTTTTGTTGTAAACAACAGAAAATTCATGACTTTTCAGGTCCTCAGAACATTTTTGTGCAATTTAAGTACTTTTCAGTCCTGCATTTTGATGAATCAAAATTTAAGCACTTTTCAGAAATTTAAGGACCTGTGGGAACCCTGAACAAGTTTTCACAGGGTTTCCATTAGGCTTCCAATCTCAAGAGTCCCGAAACTCTCAACTTTCTTTTTCAAGCGTCCCCCAAATATTTCGAGGGTTTCCAAAATTTTCCAAGAGTCCCGTATTTGTACTATAACCTCTTACATATATCTTCTTCCTTTATTGCATTCTTTTTCACATACAACTGATGTAAAATCAATCAACGCTCGTCCCTTTTCTCTGACCACATTTTTCCATGTGAAGAAAGCAAAAAGAATTCGCGGTCAAAAACCGTACTATGTTTGGTATAGGACCGTAATGTACGCGAACACCGATACCTTAGGCTAGGTTAGAGTGAAATGAATGGCGAAGCCGGCAAAAACGCCCTTACATAAGGCTACGCACGAGGTCTGTAGAGAAGTTGACGGACGTACCTACGTCTGCATATAAGTACGTGTGTATGACCTTAGGGTATGGTTCATGAGAGTAGAGCATGCTTTCGATCACTGCTTGTACTGCTAAAATTGCCATTATTAGTCATATTTTGCATTAATAACGGTGGGTGCTTTTTATACAAAACATGCATGTTTATTCCTATGATATGAATTGTGCTTTTACATTATTTGCGAAATTACGATACCTGAAACGTGAGCTAGCTGTGCAAAAAAGTTTGATACACTCGAACTCATGCTTGATCGGAACAGTACAAGCTTCACTGTTTTATGCACAGTATTAATTACATATACGTATAGATATATATCACATCATGCATTCCGTACTGCTGTATTAAACTATAACGTGTTAGACCTACACTCTACAACCATACGTAATGCACGTCAGGATAGTGTGAAATAGCCAAGTAATTGCATTGAAATACTGCGTGCTTCAGTTTCCGTTTTACCGTTCATTTTTTAGAGAATGAGGCTATGATTAAGGTTTAAGTTGAGAAGAAAACAACAGGGTAGGGGTACAGCAGCATTTTTTTCACTCTTCTTACTTCTAAACCCGTAAGTAGCGGACCTACAGAGGTTTTACAGTGTTCATGGCTTTAGCCCGACAGGCAATTTTAATCATGAATTTTGTACGCCCTAACATTTGAATAGCAAGCTGCGAGCCTCGGGCTACCGGCACATAGAATTTTCGAGCCATTACTGTGCATGTGCAGTGTACTCTTCACTTAACTTCAAGTAACACCTGGCTAGCTTAATATATGGGAGTTTGCGTACATTACTTCCCTACTGTATTTGACAGCGCAGTACGTTTGTATACCGTGCTCGTCACTGCACAGCATCCATATGAGGTGTTAATGATTGGCGTGAATGACGGACCTACAACATTATATTGCTTCCAGTATTTTGTCGGCATAAACTGAAAAAATTCGCTGTAAAATATGCAGGCTTGAAGCTTCAAAGAAACTTTGACTGCAAGTGTGTGGTATGTTGTAGCGCGTTTGAGGTATTTTTTGCCAAGGAATTTTGCAACATTTAGAGCTACAATTTTTGTGCATATAAGGCTGAACATCATGCGTCCACGAGACGCACTGGATTTTCTTCCAAGCGTCTAGGCAGCTTGTCGTGCGTCTGAGACCCGGGTTAACGAAAACCCTGTTTCAGTGGTTGACTGTCGGTGACCCCAGATGACCTTTCACCTCCACCAAAAGCGATAGCACCCACCTTCTCACTATAACGCATCCACATGCCATGTATGAAATCTATCCAAGCTTCCTACCTTGAGATATTGTGTTAACGAGGTTTTCTGTGTTTGACTGTTGGTGCCCCCAAATGACCTTTGACCTCCACCAAAAAAAACCAGCATTCATATTCCCACCATTACCCATCTACATACTAAGTATGAAATCTATACAAGCTTCCTACCTTGAGATATTGTGTTGACAAGTTTTCAGTGTTTGACTACCAGTGACCCCAGATGACCTTTGACCTCCACCAAAAGTAACAGCATTCATCTTCTTACCATAATGCATCCACATACCAAGTATGAAATTTATCCAAGCTTCCTACCTTGAGATATCATGCAACAAGGTTTTCTGTCTTTGACCCCTGGTGACCCCACATGACCTTCGACCTCCACCAAAAACAATACGGCACACCTTCTCACTATGACAGATCCAGATACCAAGTTTCAGTTTAGTCCAACTTTCCCTTGTTGAGTTACAGCGTACCGAAGCAAGTGTACAAATATTTTAGATACCCTGTACAGGCCTTACAAGCCAGGGTTGCATAATTAAGCCCAGAACTACATAGCTTGGCAACTATTGCATTCAGACTGCATGTGTTGAGCCTTCCACAGTGCATTTGTGATGAACAATGTAAGCATATTTTTTCTGCTGTCCAGAAGTAACATTTTCATCTTACCTGTTATTGTTTTCCAAAGTATTTCACTTAAAAGTATGTTAGATTGTTGTAGAGTGTGGTGTCTAGTTTTACCGCTGCACCTTTGAAATTTTTTAATCCTTTTCAAAGGATGAGTGAAAGTTTATTGTAATGTTATTTTCATGAAGGGATTCGCAGATCATTGTGCGAACGGATGGATATACCAGACACAGCTGGGCAATGCAGACTGTGTAACTGACACTGTAAAGGCCCTTTTGGATTTTTTAACATTTTGTAAGTTTTGGTCCAAGTTTTCCCATTGTTATGCAGTTTTGGGCAAGCAACTTCTGCAGTTTATTGCATAAACTGATTGGGGTATAAAGCTGGACTGCGGCAACTAATTTATAAGGACACAAAAACGGTTACAGAAACCAAAATTAGGTGGACATTTAACTGATGGATTGGTCGGTTAACCCGCACAGCCGTAGTCAGAAGTCCCTCAGGCTTTAACCAATGAGAGGGGTTGCCACGTGTGTGGTGTTAAACCTTCTGAAAGACAGGGACGTTCATATTAGGGTTCATGTGCTATATCTCATGTACTACTGTGCACTTTGCCTTAAGAGTTCAATTCCAACAGCCACTAAATGCCACTTGTCACTTCACTACTCGATGTCTCACCGAATTTCAATGTTATGATTTTGCAATGATTTTGGAATCATGGTAAAAGCACTCCAGAGATTACATCATACGCAAGATGAACAGTTTGCAGGAGAGAACACATTTAGCTTTCTAGACATACTATTCAGAGTCTTTGCATCATGTATGAGTATCTGTTACTCATGAATTGGTAAGTCTCAAAAGTTTCGATCACAGTGTATCACAACCAAGTATACATAGCACTGTGTACTTGTACTTTACGATTTACGCAATAATGATGTCAGAAATGTGGCCCTGATGAGCCCTGAAAGTTTTACACACTGATTTGACTCGTCCACATACCCAATTACCTGTATTAGCTCCATTAATATTGATTTGTGCACAGCACCTGACAGATATTTATATAGCTATAGTGCGAGCATGTTTTATGTATTGTTGTATGAAACTAGAACACTTGAAACAACCACATGTGAGCCTACACCTTCTGTTTACGTATAGGTAATACACAGTAAGATGGTGTGAAACAGCCAAGTAACTGCATTGAAATATTGCGTGACTCTAAGTAGTTCTGTTTTACCATTCCTGCTGTGAGACTTGGGCTATGATTACGGTCTGCACAGAGAAACTTCTATTTTGTAAAGCCCTATTGTGCAGTAATATGCAGATTTAGGCGACTGCTACAAACGGGATAAGAAGGACATTGCATTTTATTTTGGGGAATTACTAGGCATACTGTTTGTAGACCAATTGTTTCCTTGTGGCTGCAAATGAATCAACTATTTTGTCGGGCACATTCAGGCAAGCAGAAATGGGACTGACTGTGCCTGATTGGGCAAGTGTTGAAAATTAAATTTACTGGAGCCTGAATACAGTGACCTAAAATAGCTGGATGGTGCTATGTACAATGAATTTCACAACACAAGCTTACATATATGACTTTTTACATCAAGCAGTAGCAGCCAAGGGAAGGGAGTCAAACTATCAATATAATCCAGAATTCAAAAATGCATTGACGTCATTTCCAAAATATTAAATCATATCAAAGCCTTAGGTAAGAACAACTTCTCTGCTTAATTGCCATCCACTTTCATGTCACTGATTTGCAGATAAATACTTTTTGGAGATATTTGTTTATGAGAATTTGGGGAATTTTTTGAAAAGAGCCTTCCTTAAAAGGTTGTGTAAGGCATATGGTTACAATCATCAGGAGTGTAATTTTCTGTCATCCATTTGAAAAGGGACTGGTTTCAAAAATAATGAATTGTCAAGGCCAACATTTCATTACAGCAGCAATTTATAAACAAATTTCAGGAAAAAAAGTGATGTTGGGGAAAATTTGAAGGGAAATTGAAGGGGGTCAAATACTGGTCACCAAATCTTGATCTGCTGCCCAGTATTCAACCCCCCTGGTACATCTGTGGAATCAAAGATGTAATGAATAAAGTTGAAGCGAGTCTTCTGGTCATTTCTCAAAGAAGTTATTATTGACAAGTCATTTTGCATAGTTCTGCAAAAATATTGAGTCTTTTAGGAAATATCCTAAAATCAATAATTTTGCACTGAAATGTGTGTTATTTGACCCTACTGACCTAATAAAAACAAAAAAAAAACCAGCAAGGTTAAATTTTCTTCTTAAAGACATTTAAAAGGTTTGTTCAGCAATTTAACTGAACATAGGTAATGAAGATACTTCATATTTCCTTGCTATGTTCAGTTAATCTGAATTATACTTTAATTTTTGGGGGGTATAATGAGCAAGGGGTCACAAACTGGTCTCAAAATCTGAATACTGGTAACAGGGGGTTGAATACTGGGCAGGCAAATCCAAGTTGTCAAGGTGAACTTTCTCTGAAGAGAAAGGCTGAATGCATAATTTTTTGATGGTAACATGTTATAGTGACATGTACTAATAAGGCCACTCTCGAATGTCGTGCATTGATACAGTCAACAAAGCGCGTCAAAACTGCTGTCACAATCATTGCTTCAATTTTTGATGCAGCATGCGCATAGCAAACTCCCTTGCTAATGTGCGTGAACATGTTTTTCAAGCACTTGTATGCTAAGATATGCAGCTCAAATTGAACGCACAAACTGCCTACACTGAACCTGTACATACAGCTCTGCAGTGTTCGATTTTAAGGAATTTGCAATGGTTGTCCAAAGGACTACCATTTTGTGAAATTTGGTTGTCCTGCACAAAATAAGGTAGTCCCACTTCTACTCTTTGCAGCAATCATGGAATTGGAAGCACATCACCATGTGTCCCCAAATTTAGTGGCTTTCACTTTAATACACCGTATAAGAAATCCCAGATATCCATGGAAGTGCTCTCTCAATAGCATCTACAGCAGTGTGTGATTACTAATTTTATGGGACAAGCAGCTAGCACCCAAATCAAGACATTGGCATTTTCTGAAAGGTTGAGGGGAAGGGACCGGTGCCACGGAGGGGAAAAACAATTCATTAATTGCGATGAGATCCCCCTCTTCAACAGTACTGGTCAACATTCACAGGCCATACTAAAACTATAGTGACAATACCCAATGTTGTGGAAAATTGATGACATTCTGGCAGGGAAAGGGTCGTTGGGGGACATTGACCGTAGCAAGTTGGATTTGCCCCCATCCCCAATTGTATGAACTCATCTATGATTGATTGGAAATTTGAGTATGATTCATAAGGCACTTGAGTAGTATCAGGTTCCAACAGCTCCTTTGGTTTTTGATTATAATGGAATCTTGAGCTTGTGCCACTCTCTCATAACACTAAGGTATAGGCCCCCCTTAGGAAAAAATGCTCTTTAATATTAGATTTATTGTGAGAACCGTTGACAAGCAAACAATGCTCAGCAACACGTAAGAAAAGACGCAGAATATTAAGGAACGGCCTATAAATGCAAAAAGTAAAAAACATTAGAAAATGGTAGGCTATGTTCTCCTTTGGACTAGTAAAGTTCATTGTGATAACTCTTCAGAAATACAGCCTTAGGTTAGGTTCGTAGTGTAGACCTGTACATATATATTACATGTTAGGCTAAGGCCAATTGCAATGCCACTCTTAAGAAAAGCACCTTGCAAGGAAAACCTGCTGGAGTAAATCTTGCGAATATGTCTCTGATGGTTATTTCAGAGTCATTTAAACATGCCATCCAATTATTTTTGGCCATATTGTCCATTTAAGGTTTTTTCTTTCGAAATTTCTGACGAAGGGTCTTGGAAGTAGTGATGCTATAGCCTATGCCATATGTGTACAGAGTGCACTAGTTAAAGTGATCCAGAGCTCTGTAAATTTCGGGAATAAAATGTCCTCATTTGAGGACTAGAAAAAGTTTTGTACATGATTACTGATACAATGAAACTATCACTAAGGAAATAGCAAGAGCTTAATTTACTTTTTCAAACTATTTTCAGCTTAAGTACGTACATGTGAAATCGGGATCAAAAGTTAAGTCTTTGTAATTTCTGCATTCTTTACCTATGAGTGTAAAGGACTGCCTTCGTAGCTTAGTTTCTTGTGATGGAAACATGGCGTGCATTAATACCAAATGGTGAACAAAGTAAAGGTATAAGTTCAAATTGCGGGTTAATATTTGTAGCTTCCACGGAGAAATTCACCTCCTCGGTGTACAGTGCAGGCCTGATGGAGTTCGTCCGGGGCACTCTTCAATAGTCACATTTCGATGCAGTGACTATGTGGGAAGTTGTAGTATGCATGCGTGATCACCGTATTTTGCAAGTAAAATTTTGTGATTGGATTTCTAAAGTTCCTTGTTCGCGCAATTTACTGCTCTGTTAATGTAGACATGAATGTCTTTCAAAAGATTTGGTTGTCCCGACGGACAACCTCACACACTTGTTTTTGTAGCATCTGGTAGTCCTGCAGAATTTTTGGTTGTCTCGGGCACCAGGACTACCGTTAAAATCGAACACTGAGCTCTGTACAAAAATTGTAAACAGCGCCCGCTGGCCTTATTAGGTTACTTCTGATTTTAGGCTTGATCTGGAAACGCTGAATTTGTCGTAATGGTATCTCTTGAAAGGAAAAATCTGTGGTAAAGATTTATAGCTCTCAAATAAGGTCAAGTCCACCAAAACTTTTTCAGGTACAAACAGATTCACATTCTTTTGTCTTGTTTTTTAAAAACGAAAACTTTCTTTGAGTGGCCTTGTTAGGTTGTGCCATCATACCCATCATAATGTCTAACAAACACTTTCTGAATCATATTATTACATTTTACCTGGAAGGAATAATTGCAGAAAGTTCCTTAGGGGGTCGAATACTGGTCACTCTACCCTAGGCCTAGGCTAGCCATGTTTCAATAAAATTTAGGCCTAGGCCCCTATCAACAATATCAATAAGGCTATAGGCCTAGACAGTGTAGCCTAATAGTGTTTGTGAAGTTGCCAAATTACATCGGTGTCAATTTGGTAAGTAACCAAGTAGGCCTAACGTTAGGCCTAGGCCTAGACTGAGACTTGTAGTCTTGACGGCTTGAAAGTTGAAAGAAGTTCTTGCCACAACACGGACTGCGGAGAAAAGTGTTTAGGCTATGGCGCGATGGGCATGATTGAGGACTAGCCTTCATAGGCCTACAAATGTTGGCTATGATGGTGTTTTTTACCAAATGTTTAATCGTGTAGACTGGGCTAAATACTACTTTGGCCCTCATCTTGTCTTTAGTTTATACTTGGGCCTTGCCTACGGCTACACTGCGTGAAGCGCACGATATTATTTAAGATGCGAACACCTTCTGTTACGCCTTGCCGTGGCTAACTACAGCATAATGCCTAGGCCTATCCCATGTTACATTTCTTTTCCAACAGAATTGGGGAAAAGTAACAACTAAAACAAAACTTCGTTTTTTGTTGACTACTGTGTGAGAACATTTCGTCGTTCTTTTACAAGCTGGGAAACTTCACTCATTATCATATGGGACAAAGCATGTATTGTGAAGCCTATAGTGTAACCTACACAAACTGTATGTGTGGTAGCCATTGCGATACCCATGTTAAAACGACATGAATATCTTAAACTTTGAGCAAGTATTTTTCACCCGCAATACTATAAAACGACAAAATATATTTCGTATAGCTATACTTACAGTCATTTAAACCAACTGTCATACAAATAACTTCACGATGAAGAATTTTTACCTTATTTTTACCAGATCTAAAATTCAGGAATTTTCTTACTCACCGGCTGCAGAATGCCACGAGTGACGAAAGGATCGAGTAATGATGTCACAGAAGCTATATAACCACGAGAGGGGGTAGTTAGATTGGGCAATTGGTTAACACCCTTGTAGATTGCGAAATACCAAGAAACAGTGAAACGTGGATGACACATGGGTTTGATACCGTGGCACTGGGGTGTTTCCGAATGGCATGAATTGTGTGTGCTGTATCTGTACTGCATATTAACATTGTCATACAGGGCAATGGTAGCTCATGTAATGTTCTGATATTGTGTACCTACTACCATTTAGCAGCTACATGGTTTGTGTATGTACGGAACGACTTATTTTGTTTGGGAATCCACTAGGACTACAGTAGATAATAACGGACTGCAGGCTAAGAACCCACTTTGCTCAGTCTTCGCGAGAAATTTGAAAAAAGAAAAATGTCGGTCTGTAACTCAGGGCTACATGCCTGCATGTTCGCCGTAGCAGAGCGCATGCATTAGTGTCAAGTTTATGTCCATATCTGGCGGAGGTTCGAAAGTGGGATGCCAAGGTTGGGGGAATGGGAAAAGGAAAGGGGAATTTCAGAAGCGCAGGTCGGGGGGGTTTTAACGTAGTTGGTTTCTCGACACCCAGCACGCCCACCGGTAAAGTAAGCGGCCGGGTAAGTTGCACCATCTGACGTCCCTATAAGTCGGTTAACCTTGCACATAATTTTAGGAAGGCAAGAAATCATCGTGTGTGATTTCATGCGAAAGGTAAAACGGCTTTTCTAAGAGGCCGGGCTTCGAATCTAAAGTGTTTGTTCTTATGACCAAGCTAGACCCGGTTCTGTTGTCATGCTCATATATATCCCAGGTAACATATTCCCATATGGGACCCTTAGGGGCCCATATGGGCCAGCATATGGGGTTCATATGATTTTGCACCCAAGATTCAAAAGGGGCCATATGGGCCAGCCCATGTCCCATATGGGATAGTTCTGTAGCCCATGTGGGCAACTGCCCCACATGGGCCCAGAATTATCCCATATAGCTCATATGGGCACATGGGCTTGCCCAATGTGTGTTTTCTGATTCGTACGTTTGGCCGTGTCAACAATCAGTTGCACTTTTGCCACCTGATGAAGGGTTCAAACAGGGGCGTAGTGAAGGCGTGTATCTTTGGGGGGGGGGGTGTAGAGATCATATTTTGCCGACAGATCTGATAATGCCGATAATGACGAGCTTTAGCGGGTGGGGTCCAGGGGGCGAAGCCCCCGGAAGCTCTTAGGTTTAAGCAAATCTCTGCGTGAAAAATGAAGTCTCAGGATGAATGGATATATTTTGTTTCATAGTGCATCATCAATTGCAAAGATTCCCAATAATTTTAATCCATTAGGCTATAACTCTCGTCAGGCCGCTATAGTTTTAAGCGGTTGGGATCCAGAGTCCCGCAGGGGCGGCGCCACTGAGGGGGGGGGGCAGGGCAGGCATTTTCCCCCCTATGGTTTTTCAAGCCAAAAAATAAAATCGTCTAAAAACTTTTTAAGACACATAATTTTGTAGGGGATGGGGTGAAGTGTTACAGTATGTCACCCATCTATCACAATATTAGTGAAATTGTTCGTTACAAAATACCTGAAACTCGCAATCCCCGCACGCACGCATAACGTTTTCTGTTTTCTCCATTGTTTACATGAATGCAGGTTTAGTATTACCTAAACACTAAGGCCATTATACTTAACCCACAAACAAAAAGAGCACAGGAACCGAGAGTAAAGCTAAAACAATACAGTAGTATACCCTAACGCCAAGTTATTGCACCTTACACTCAGTCTGGTGTCACAGAGCAAAAAGTTCTCCCTCTCTTGGAGAAAAGGTGCGTATCATAGACCCTTTTCCAAATAGCAATTACACAGGATTGTGGGATAGAATTTTTGTACACATCCTTTTTGGCCACAGTAAAATGCCATTAACATTAACAACGCGTACCAAAAACTCTATCCCACAGTCCTTTGCAATTGCTATTTGGAAAAAGGTCTATTGCAAGTTACACCAAAAAATACAGACAGCTAATTTGTGCATCAGGGGATACGCCTGATCCATGAATCTCTATCTAACCAAAACCCCAACCCTACCCTTAACTCGGAATATATTTTCGTCCGGGGGAATCTTCGGTCTTCAGTGAACCTTCGAACAAGTGGACCTTCCGTCTATGGGTATTCCCCCCCCCCACCTGTCCGGATTATGTAATGTTTGGCAATCTCCAACATTTACTGTCTCTCCATTCCCAGAATGTGACCATTTAAAGTTAAGAACGTGAACATATATATTGGGGGTATCATGAGTCAATCACTTAACGAACATTTTGACATAAAAATATAAAAAACATTTCATAAAATGAATTAAACTTTGAAGTAATATTATATGTCTCCCTTATTGCATAAGCGTACGAAGCGGGGGGGGGGCTGGGGGCTAAACCCGGAGTCAAAAATCTGGGGATAGCTGCTGAAGTATGCTTCTGCCCCTAGCATCCAAGGCCAAAAACCCGTTATTTGTCTCTTCAGCAAAACATGTAAAAAAAATATGCTTAAAATTTGCCCAAAATGTTGCACCAAATTCAGTGCATCTGAGGACCCTCAAATACCCAAAAATTTTCCAAAGGGGAGGGGTTTCCCCTCAGATCCCTCCCCCAGGACGGTGATCCGAAACAAGGTTCAGCCCCCCAGTCTCGAGAAGCTACCTATGCCTATTCCTTATTGTGTTTTATTTTGGTGTTGTCCCGACTGAGTAATCAATAGAAAACGAATTTTAAGTAGTAGGTGCATGGCCTTACACACACAACACAATCTTTACTGTATTAAGAAATCTTGAGTCAATCAGAAAAAGAGCAAAGAAATTAGGGGCGGCGTCACAGGGTTCAGGGGGAGACCGCCTCCTATCATTTGCAAGAACAGGGGGAGAGAGGAGAAAAAGAACAGCAAAAAGGAAGAAAAGGAAAAAATGAAAGAGAAGAAGGGAATCGAAGGAGAAAGAAGAAGAGAAGAGGAGGGGTGGGGTAGGTATCTATTTGATCCATATAATTAGTCCAGAGCTTCCAGGAGGCCCTATACCGGTGTCTGCCAGCCTTTAGTTACCCTTTTATCTGTTTATAATGCACATATTAATCAACGAAAATGTTCGTTAAAGTTCGTGCTTCTGCCGACTCTATATACGCACGTATTTTTGGGTGAAACCATACCCATACACAGGGGGTGGACTTCAGGAGGTTTGCTGACTACATACCCTTCTCTTAGACAACAAAGGCTACTGTCCTCTTTCACTAAACCAAAACTTAAAATTCAATAAATTATTAACACTTTTCAGCCATATATGATCAGCTCAAAAAATACCAAAGACATCACCATTTTGCATCTAAGCAACCTTAAATTGATAAAAATTTCTCAAAGGGGAGGGGACACCCCTCCCCTTACACCCCCCAGAAAAGCATCTTTCCCCCAAGCAAAAAATAAATATCAATAAATTATGAACACTTTCTTCCATGTATCGTATATGATCAGTTCAAAAAATATACCAAAGATATCACCATTTTGCATCTAAGCAATCTTAAATTGATAAAAATTTCTGATAGGGGGAGGGGAAACCCCTCCCCTTAGACCCCTCCCGAAAAAAAGCATCTTTCCCCCAAGCAAAAAATAAAGATCAATAAATTAAGAACACTTTCTTCCATATATGATCAGTTCAAAAAATATACCAAAGATATCACCATTTTGCATCTAAGCAATCTTAAATTAATAAAACATTTCTCAAAGGGGAGGGGACACCCGTCCCCAGAAAAGCATCTTTCCAAAAACAAAAATTAAAATTACTAAATTATAAACTTTCCAGCCATATATGATCAGTTCAAAATATGTACCAAAGACATCATCATTTTGCATCTAAGCAACCTTAAATTAACAAAAAAATTCCGAATGGGGAGGGGGACCCCTCCCCTTAGACCCCTCACCCAGGACGGCGATCACTCATCTCATGCTTTGCCCCCCCCCTATCGAAATACCCTGGCGCCGCCCTGGAGCCCCGCCAGTGTATTAGCCAGGACGTTTACTCAATGCGACATTTACTGATCTGTGGCCTGGGGGAGGGGTCGATTCTGGAATTTGAAAGGTGCCTAGATGGCAAATGGTGCAATATTTGAGTGGATTTCTGCCCTAATTAGGAACCTCAAAATTTACACCCGGGTAGAATTTGCTTGTCAGATTTCGTTGTGCGACATTTGTCGCCGTTTATGCGACAGCGACATTGGCGCAAAAATAGAGGCTGGCTTAAACACTGGGCCCGCCTTAGGGCCCCTGGTGGGGGTCCAGGGGGCTTCGCCCCGGAAGCTCTGAGGTTTTAGCATAATCTCTGGGTAAAAAATTAAGTCTCATGCAGGATAGGTATATTTTGGTTCATAATACATTATCCAATGCAAAAATTCCGGAAAATTTTAATGTGTTAGGCTAATCCTCCCGTCATGCCACTGTACTTCAGGAGCTGCACCTGTCGTTCAGAATTGGAACACTATGCGTTCAGCATTTGAATATAGACGCGTCAGGCGTTCAAATAAGGTTAGTCAGTGTTCGTCCAGGGTTCAAAAAGGGAGAAAAAGTGTTCAGAATCGTGACAAGCGTTCAAAATAAGCTTTGAACGCCGGGATGGGTTCTGTATCTGTTTCGTTTTCGCGTTCAAAAGTTAAAAACCTGAGATTGCAGTGAAGGGAAGACAGGCGCGGCACGCATTATTATTATTATTATTTTTTTTTTTGCCAGGATGCATTATTTTTTCCCAGGATGTTTGTGGGTAAACTGGATCCTCGGGAGTTTGAAACAAACACAGGACACACGACATACTGTAACAAGACACGTCTAAACTAGTTGCGGTGCCATGACGTTAGTCACGGTGGGGGGGGGGGGTGTCATGGAAATGATAAGATGGACAAGTGTTGGTTAAAAACATGCGGTCCCTTTCTTGAACAAATTAATGTTTCCTCTAGCAGAAAATGACATTTCAACAAGGATGAAGTGAGTCGAGGGCTATCTGATAAAGCTAAACGTGTTGATGTATTTCATTTTTTAAAGAAATTTAATTCACATGTTATATGTTTACAGGATGTGCATTGGGTAAACGAGAAAGAGAAGGATTATCGAACGGAGTGGGGCTATGATCTATTCTTTAGTAGTTACTCATCTAATTCTAGAGGTGTTGCTATTTTAATTAATAAAAATTCAGTGTCTAAGGTAAATTGTATACAAAAGGACAAGGACGGTAATTTTATTGCAGTAAAGGTTACTGTTTGTGATTATCGATTTATTATTATTAATATCTACGGCCCAAACAGCGACACTCCCTTATTTTTCGAGTACATTAATTCCTTTATAAATGATTTAGATGATGAAACTGATTTTACAATCTTATGCGGGGACTGGAACCTCGTACAAAATTTCCACTTAGATTGTGATGAGTATGTTAATCTTAATAACCCACAATCTCAGGCCAAAGTACTCCAAATGAAGGATGAACAGAACCTTGTTGACCCTTGGAGGGTCCACAATGGGGACACCAAAAGATATACATGGAGAAGAACAAACCCTTTTAAACAGGCAAGACTGGATTTCTATCTGGTTTCAAACAATATTTTAAATTTCATATCAGGGGTCGAAATTTTACCTGGGTACAGGACTGATCACTCGATTATTGAGTTACGTTTATCTTTTCACAACATCCAAAGAGGAAGGGGATACTGGAATTTCAACAATTCTCTCCTGAACAATCCTAATTACATTAAAATGGTTAATACTGTAATTGATAACTGTATTATACAATATGCTGTTACTCAAGAAACAGATATAAAGGACCTACTAGCCACTCCGGTCGAGGACCTAGTCTTTAATATTGAGGATGATCTTTTGTTTGATACCATATTGCTATTAATCAGAGGAGAGACAATTAAATTCTCATCTTTTCTGAAGAAAGAGAATGCATGTAAGGAAGAAGCCCTGCTCAATGAAATTACAGATCTAGAGAAGAATATCGATAGTGGTTCAATGGGTGCATTGAATGAGAAAAAAACATGAGTTAGAATTACTTAGAAAGAATGTAATGGCAGGGGTCATGACTAGGGCTAAGGCGAATTCTATTGAGTTTGGTGAAAAACCTACTAAGTTCTTTTTTAATTTAGAAAAACGTGCCGCCATCAACAAGGGAATTTACAATTTGTTCAGTTCTGGTGGTAATAATGTTACGTCTCAAAGGGACATCACCGATGTGTGTTACAAGTATTTCTCTAAGCTTTATTCTTGTCATGACTTGCATGATCACCACGGCGATGTATCTACTGCTAATGTCAACGATGCGCTTAATCTCTTTCTTGGAGGTGGGGTCCTCAATGGTTTAAAACACGAGCAAGCTTCGTGGCTTGACCGCGATATTACCTTCCCTGAACTTTATCAAGCCTTAAAACGTCAGAAAAATGATAAATCTCCAGGGTTGGATGGTTTTACGTCTGAATTTATCAAGGTTTTTTGGAACCGCTTAGGTATTTTTTTCTATAAAGCTGTGAACTCCTCCTGGCGTAAGCAGAGTATATCTTCAACGTTGAGGCAAGGCGTGATAACCCTTTTTTTACCTAAGAAAGATAAACCCAGGAATATTATTAGCAATTGGCGACCTATTTCTCTTTTGAGCATATTTTATAAAATTTTATCTTCATGTATTGCGGAACGTATTAAGTCTGTGTTACATCATTTGATCCATGCCGATCAAAAGGGGTTCATCCCTGGAAGGTATATTGGTGAGAGCATCCGTGTGTTGTATGATATACTCTTCCAAACTCAGAGAGATAATATACCAGGCCAACTCCTACTACTAGATTTCGAAAAAGCTTTCGATTCTATTAATCATGATTACCTATGGATTGTTTTAGCTCGCTTTGGTTTTGGCCCAAAAATCATTAAGTGGTGTACAATTCTCTATAAGAATGCTAGTTCATGTATTTTGATTAATGGTCATCTTTCTCGCTTCTTCCCTTTACACAAGGGCTGCAGGCAAGGAGACCCGTTATCTCCATATCTCTTTATTTTGGGGGTAGAAATACTAGCTGCTAGTGTTCGTTACAATAATTATATTAAGGGTATTACGGTTTATGGTTGCGAAGTGAAATTATCTCATTATGCGGATGATACTCAAGGGCGTAGGCTGCATTTGGCATGGGGAGGTGCACATTTCAGGTAGGTGGAACCAGGGAGAATATCTAAGCGGAGCGCCAGCATTGCTTGGCGCGAAGCATACGAGAAAATTTTCGGTTTTTAAATCCCCCAGATGGCCGGAAACAGCATTTCAGGAGACTTAAGCCACATGTACCCAGCCTTAAAAAAAGTGATCCCCAGTCTGCCGTTTCTCAATTTACTTGAAATAGTACACGAATTGTTAATGCATGTCTTTTTTATTCAAATTTAATAAAATGTCGCAATATTCATATTCTAAATTGATAGGTATTCCCAAGGCTTTCAGACTTTGACCTCCGCTGACCTCAAATGACCTTGACACAGATTAAGAGCTCAGTTATACTCTCATGTCAAATAGTAACTCAATGACCTATTTTCCTCTTCAGATATCATTCCTACCAGGGGCGTCGTGCAAAAATAATTTTTTATGGGAGGGGGGCTATGAGCGGTGACTGTCCGAAAGACTATCTAAGCGGAGCGCCACCATCAGTTGGCGCGGAGCGTACAGAAAATTTTGAAAAATAGCGACCCCTCAGACAGCCGGAAATGGCATTTTCCAGGTTTGTTAGTAGAATCAAAGCAGCCGTTATTTTGAATTTTCGTTTTGCAATAAAATTTTCACTTGATCATAAAATGTAAAACTACCATTGCATGAAATGCAAGCTAATAATTGGGAAATGAGCTTCTCTGCGAGGACGTATCATAAATCAACACTAAGAACGTAGTTCACCTTTCTTCCTCGAAAAACTGTCGAAAATTGTAAGCTGCGTTTTACGTTTCTCTGCCATAATTGTTTCTAATCACTGTTCCTCAGTGCGTGCGCAGGTGTAAGGTGAGGGCAGACTGTGAATCACCCGACTGACATTGAGAAAAGTCAACTGGTTAGAAACAAAATGATGCCTCCTTCTGGAACAAGGGCGTAGCCAGGTATTTGTCAAGGAGGACCAAGTCCGTAGACAGACTGTCAGTGCTCCGCGCCACCATGAGTTGGCGCGGAGCACGAAAATTTTGGCCCGAAATGCCTCCCAGATCGCTGGAAATGACACTTCCCAGGCCCATTTACCAGATATAAATGGGGAAATACCAGCATTATTGTAAGAATTAAACTTCATAAAATACCAAAATATGCCGGGGGGGGGGGAGTGGGTGACTGCCCTCTTCCTCTCATTGGCTTCGCGCTTGCACAATGACCAATATGAAGGTAAATACCTTTATAAATATATGATTTACCGTTTTTCTCAGAAAGTACTGTTATTTGTTTAGTGGTTAACCTTCAAAAGAAAAACAAGTTTTAATTGAGGGCCGCAAGGTCTGATTTTTCGCTGTCCTGGGGGAGGGCCTAAGGGGAAGGAGTGTCCCAATCCCCTTTGGAAAAGGTTTGCTTTTGGAAAGCAGGCTGAGATGCAAAATGGTGCCACTATTTTTAAAACATCTTGAAGCATATTAAAACACGCATGACGGCCAATCGGGAGGAGGGAAACGGTGCACCTTTTGCTCGGCCAGACTCGGTCAGACTGCTTCCGACTTTCCCCTACTAGATGATTGTCCACCGACTACTTACACTAGTTCGGTATTAACGCTCATAACATATAAGTAGCTATTCACATAATTAAATTGGAACTGATTCTGCTTTTTTAGTCGGAAATGGCTAATTATCACCAACTATCTCACCTTTTTGTCCATGTACGACCTGCCCTTCATCCAAAGATAATTTGCATGAAATGAAAGAACAGCCTTCCCCAGCAAACTGACCTAACCATGCAACGGGGTAACATAACTCCATTGAGTTATATTTTCCGAAAACAGTTAATTTCTCGTATTAACTGGACATGTGAAGGATTTTAAATGCATTTTTGCACAAAATTTTAGGACACCTTTGACAAAATTTGATCCCCAATGGGCACGACGCCACTGACTCCTACGAGGTTTCAGAGACTTTTTTGTTCTTCAGATATTCCTTCTACAAGGTTTTTCAAGACTTTGACCTCTGCTGGTCACCTAAAATAACCTTGAGCTTCAAACAGAAAACAATAGGGTTTTTCCTCAAGTTTACATGGACAACATATGATCCGTCAATTTTATTATTTACAAAATACTTAAATGTCTTAATTCTCAGTCTGAGAGATAATCATTGGACTAAAAATAAGTTTGGGATTGAGTAAAACCCGAGCTTCCACACGCACACTAAGGCAATTTGGATAAATGAGAGACTTGTCTTTGGGTTCTCAGCACATATAGAGATACCGTGGCTCTAGACTCATATATATCAAGGCGCATCCTGTAATTCAATTACCAAACTTACCGATGTAGGTTGATGTGTGGACAAAAGTCATGTTCGTCCTTGTTTTCACAGCTGTTGAAAACAGAAGGAGTGCATTTTTCTGTTTCCCAGGCCAGAGCGGAACTCCTCTGCCTCAACGGGTGGGTGCACGTGCACCCAATGCACCCCCCCAGCCTACGCCCTTGAATACTATATTTTTATTAGATGGAAGTGTTGACTCACTTAGACATGCTATGCAAGTTCTTAATAATTTTGCATTACTTTCTGGTCTTTACGTTAATTGGGGTAAAAGTAAAGTTTTGTGGTTCGGTTCAAAATGTTTTTCTCAGGAGAAGTTCGATGGTTTCCAACGACTCATTTGGGATCCAGGGGGACTCTTTACGTATTTAGGGATTCTCTTTACGGTTAACCTTGAGAATATTGTTGACATCAATTTTAAAAATGTTACTGATAAAATCAAGGGGAGTATGTCTCATTGGTCAAGGAGACGTTTAACCCCGCTAGGAAGAGTAACCATTGTTAAAACTTTACTTGTCCCAAAGCTTAATTATCTCTTTTTAAACATTCCAAATCCAACTGATTGTGTTCTTAAAACAATTGAATCAATGTTTTTCAATTTCATTTGGAATGGTCAGGATCGTATTAACAGGTCTCAGTTTTGCCAACCTTACAAAGCAGGTGGAATCAAAATGATTAATTTGAGGGAATTCATTCACTCTTTAAAATTAACATGGCTTCGAAGATTTTATAATGCAGATGATGTATCTTTGTTATCTACAATGTTTAATTACTATATTAAGAATCAGATTGAGTTTGTTTTTGAAGGAGGGATAATTTATCTCTCAAGTAAATTGAATCAAGTCTCTAATCCTTTTTATAAGGACGTAGTGAATGCCCTTATTCGTTTAAAACGGGTACTCCAAAGTGATTGTAATTACAACAAAAGGTCTGATTTATTTCTTTGGCATAGTGATATTCTAAAAGTTGACAATAAACCTTTCATCTTGCGTGACTGGTATGTCAAAGGTGTAAGTTATGTGAGTGATATAATTGACAATGAGGGTCATTTTCTAAACCTGAATTCATTTCATGAAACCTTTAATGTAAAAACAAATTTTTTAAGATTCTTTGGAATTTGCCAGGCAATTAAAGACTATTACGGCAACGTGAACTTAACCAAGTTCATCCGACCACATCGGCCTCTAATTTATGACATTTTATTTAAAAGTCAGAAGGGTTCGCAGGACTTTTACTCAATCCTTAATACGAAAGGGGCTATCCCAAATTCTCAGTCAAAATGGTGTTCTGACTTACAAGTTTCTTCAATGAACTGGCAGAATATTTATAATTTACCATTTTCATTGACAGTTGGAAGTCAGTACAAATGGTTCCAATACCGTATTAACACCCGATTGTTGGCAACAAATTCTTTCCTTTATAAGATTAATATTTCTAACTCTGACCTTTGTTCTTTTTGTTTCACTGAGAGAGAGACTATTTTGCATCTTTTCTGTAATTGTGTCAAAGTGCTGCCCCTTTGGGATGCCTTTACTAATTTTATCAATCTGAGTTTTGAAGGGAATTTCCGTCTTAATGCGTGTATTAAGCTTTTTGGTATTACAAATAACATTGGGTATAATAACGGTATTAACAAACTTTTAATTTGGTTTAGATATTTTATATATAGGGGTAAACAGAATACAGAAGTACCCTCATTCAATTTCTATCTTTTTGAAATCAGACAAATTATTTCAGCAGAACATTATAACGCAGTGATCCACGACAAGCTTGAACTTTTTCATAATACATGGGGTCAAGTACTTAATGAATTGCACCTAGAATTTGAATAAGTGCTCATCTTAGTGATAAAATCCTTTTGGGAGCATCATAATTTTATTCTAACATTTACTGCTTTTTTCCTTTCTTTTTTCGTATATTTTTGTTTTGGCTTTACTTTACTTTGCATTGTATCTTACTTTTAAAATGCCCAAGTATTTTTTACTACTTGATGGTCTATTGTAAAGTGTCTAAGCGGGGGAGTACCCCTTGCCCTCTAGACACTATTATGTTTAAACGGGGCAAATAAAGAGGAAAAAAAAAACATGCGGTCCCTTTCTTGAACAAATTAATGTTTCCTCTAGCAGAAAATGACATTTCAACAAGGATGAAGTGAGTCCTGCACATAAAATGATGGTGATCGTTAGTTACTGCGAACCAGAAAAGTAACGTGAAATTTCACACAAAAAGTGTGGCTCATTTAAATCGATGGCGCTATTTGGAAACCCATCAACATTAGGCACAGCAAGGCCAGATCCGTACTCTGCAAAGATTTTTTAAAACAGACATCGCCCACGCATTTTAAATGAAGAAATGTTCCCACAATACTCCTTAGAAAGGTCATGAGGTCACCAGAATTAGCAGGGGCCAACAAAACAACCATCTCTTCAACATTGACTGCACTGTATTTCGATAAAGCCAACCGTCTAAGCAGGGTCGTTGCGAGCGGGGGGGGGGGGTGGGGTGTCACACCCCCCAATATTTGGTCGCCCGTCGGCAAATGTACAGTCTGTCGGGGAAAAGAGGAGAGGGAAAGGAAAAGAAGAGGAAAAGAAGAGGAAAAGAGGAGAGGAGGAAAAGAAGAGAAGAGAAGAAGGGAAAAGAAAGGGCAAGGAAGGGAGTGAAAGGGAAGACGGAGAATGAAAAGAAAAAAAAGAGAAAGAGAGAACGGGCCAGTCTGTTATCGGCTGTTTCGATTTTCGGCTCTTTTGATTTTCGGCTTTTCATCTAATTGGCCCATTCAAGTTGAAGGCCCGTCGGCAAATCGATTATGCATGTGACGGCCGTATCAACGGCCGTCGGTGTAATTGGACGAGTGACTGAGTCCATCGGCAACTCGGGAAAAGAAAGGGAGTTAACGGCTTCCGTATAGGTGCACTATTTCGGAACATATGACATTCTTGAAAAACCACTTTCTGCACACTATTCCTCACTTTTATCATCACCATGGGGAGCAGCACCCGATTACCCATTGACAGGGTATCCTTAGCCCGTCTTCTAAACCTAACCTTGACTTAAAACACATTTTGCAAACTTCTGAGGATCCGGTCTGCACACAAATATCCTGGGAAAAATAATGCGTGCCGCGCATGTCTTCCCTTCACTGCAAGGACGCCTATCCACTTATCGTGGCGTCTAGTGTTCAAATGCTGAACACATAGTGTTCCAATTCTGAACGGAAGGTTCAGCTCCTGAAGTACAGTGGCATGGCGGGAGGATTAGCCTAACACATTTGAATTAACCGGAATCTTTGCATTGGATAATGCATTATGAACCAAAATATACCAATCCTGCATGAGACTTAAATTTTTACCGAGAGATTAAGCTAGAACCTCAGAGCTACCGGGGGCGAAGCCCCACGGACTCCCACCAGGGGCCCTTAAGCCGGCCCAGTGTTTTTGCCAGCCCCTATTTCTGGGACAATGTCGCATAAACAGCGACAAATGTCGCACAAAAAAAATCTGACAAGCAAATTCTACCCGGGTGTAAATTTTGAGGTTCCTCATTAGGGCAGAAATCCACTCAAACATTGCACCATTTGCGATCTAGGCACCTTACAAATTCCAAAAATTTCCAAAGGGGAGGGGAACAACCCCACCAGGGGTCCTTAGGCGGGGCCCTGGACCCCACCTGCTAAAGCTCGTTTTCGCACTACGCATTACCAGATCCGTCGGCAAAACATAATCTCTCCCCCCCCCAAAGATAACACCTTCGCTACGCCCCTGTGTCTAAGAAGAGATCCTTATATTAGACAAGCCAAGATTCGCAGTTTTGTATCGGTGGCATTAGTTGTTGGTCACTGCGTAGCAGGCACCGCAATTAAAAAAGATCCAATGTAAATTTCACTTTCAAAAATGACAAAAAACAGATCACGACGTGTCAATCTCCAAGACAATAAAGGTGTTAAAAGTTGGTACTATGGTAAAATTGTAAAGACTTTCAAAACCTAAGTGGACCTAAAGTCTAGACTTACAAGAATATATGTTTTGGAGGTTGGGAAATGAATTCCATTCATCCAACTCCCATTTTCATAGCTTACTCCGTTGCTGAGATATAAAATGTTGACATTTATTCACTTAATTTGAAAGAGTCGATTGCGCAATAAATCGTGATGCCCTTCTTGTACAACAGTCACATTACTTTCTTTTGTTTCCTTTTAAAATAAAGATGTTTATACATCTTAATTTGTTCGTTCTTGCAAAGCAATCGATTCTTTTAAGTCTAGTCTTAAAATATTTTTATTAAATGAAGCATTTTACAAGGTTTAGTTATTAGTTTTTATTCTCTTTTTGTTTCTTGTCTTTTTTTTTGTTCTCTGTTTACTGTTTTATTTTTATTGCTTTAACCGTTGTACCTTAGCGCCTTTGATTACTTTTTGTAGAACTTGTGCGCTTTATAAATTAATTAAATTAATTAATTATAAATAAATATTATTATTATTATTATTATTATTATTATTGTTGTTGTTGTTGTTGTTGTTGTTATTATTATTGTTATTATTATTATTATTATATTATTTCTTAATTTTATTATTAATTATTATTTTTAGTATTATTATTATTATTATTATTATTATTATTATTATTATTATTATTATTATTATTATTATTATTATTATTATTATTATTATTATTATTATTATTATTATTATTATATTATTATTATTATTATTATTATTATTATTATTATTGTTATTATTATTATTATTATTATTATTATTATTATTATTATTATTATTATTATTATTATTATTATTATTATTATTATTATTATTATTATTATTATTATTATTATTATTATTATTTATTATTATTATTATTATATTATTATTATTATTATTATTATTATTATTATTATTATTATTATTATTATTATTATTATTATTATTATTATTATTATTATTATTATTATTATTATTATTATTATTATTATTATTATATTATCTTGAAACATTTACCGTTCCCTTGCATAGCATGCTGAATGGAGAGGCCTTACATAGCGAAGTCACCCAATATCAGTAAGACCGTGATCACATTTTGGCACAAGGTGCAGTGGCTTTCGAAAAAAAAACAAGGAAAAATAAAGACTGTAATTTGAGTAGTACAAGAATGACATCAAGAATTATTACGCAGTCTACCATTTTAAATTGAGTGAATAAGCTTCAACATTTTATATCTCAGCTTAGGAATGGCCTGTGAAGTTGGGAGTTGGACCATCTGGATGCATTTTTTTTAGTTTTGTAACATATATTTTAGAAAGCCTAACTTTTCCAGTTCTTATGCCTATATGATGGTCAGGGTGGTGCTAGGATTTGCCCGACGGGGCAGGCGCGTAGCCAGACTCTTCGGCCCGGCGGGGCAAAATGAAAATTTTCGTCCCGATTTCATGATTTTCCAAAGTAATTGTAGAGGTGGGTCTCTCCCACCCACCGTTTTCTTTGGGTCCAGTTTACCCCCCCCCCCCCCCGCCAAGTCCGGAAGCTCTGGAATTGTAAAGAACTGGGGCATGGGAATACAATATAGACTTGATATTCAAATGTCCTTATTAGTATACGAACTGATAAAGTCACGTTGACCACAATTTAAATATTTTTCATAACGCGGATGAAATGATGAAGATTTGATGACACCGGAGTGCCCCGTCAGTGATAAACTGGAGGTAAGATTGAGGAATTCTCCAGAGGGATCCATAACCTTTCCTCAGAGGGACGTTTGAGACATTATCTAAGCGGAGCGCAACCACCAGTTGGCGCGAAGCGTACAGGGTAATATTTTGGCCAATATGCCTTCCTAGATTACAGGGAATGACACTTCCCAGGTATTGTAAGTTGCACTTAAAATTATCAAATATTTTTTGTTTTAAGATTTTAGGAGGATTGCTGCCACAGTCACACCAGGGGGTCCCCTGAGAGAAAATTGAAACCTAAGTGGACAGAGGTAAGATTTATCACTTCAGCCTATATCTCAGCTGGGAATGCAAAATATGGGTGGAGCTAGCGCATGTTTTAGTGTCCATGTGGGCTTATCCTGTGGCCCGACGAGCCTGAACGAAATACTTAACTATTTAAAATGGAATTGGATGCGCACTACAAACAACATAGAATCACAATTTGATTTTTTTTTATAATTACCTAACTAAGAATAGGCTATCGGTAGATAAATATGATGGTCACGGTGATAGGTTGCCTACGTAGCAGGCTATACAGCATATTCCTTGTTCAGTCATATCCCTAACAGTTTGGGCAGCTCAGGGAGTTGTCAGGGCAGCAAATTAGGAGCTGTGCAAACAGAGTCCGCTCCGCGGGGTAGGTGATAGGGTGAGTGTAGATGGGAGCGGATGGATTATGCCGGGAACTACACGGGTCTTTGTAAGGATTAATCCATTTAAGATTTTCACAAAGAACAAAAAGAAACAAGCACGCAGGAAAAAAATCCTTCTTGAATTAAGAGAGCTTGTCCTGCGAGGCATTGTTTTCCTTCAATTGTCTAAAATTCTTTCTAATTTATTCTCGTCTCTTTTCTTTCCAGATTTTTTTTTTTTGCTTGTTTGCTTCCTTTATTTTTTAAAATTTGTCCCTATTTTCTGCCTAGAGGATGGGATCCATACCCTCTGGATCTGCACCTGAGAGGATGGATGATGGTGAATGAGGGACGCGTGGACGCATAAGGTTTTGAGTAAATTCTGCTCAAACTGTCCTGTAAAACTGACTAACTACAACGACACTCTGCCCCCTGCAATCCACCCTCAGGACGGCGGTCCGAAATAAGGTTAAGCCCTCCAGTCGAGAACAGCTTTCTACGCCTATGGATACATGTTCCAATCTTTTAGGGTACTATGAACCTTTCAAAACACGTTTTTTTTGCTACTGTTTGACGGTCAGGTATACCGACAAAATTTTGTTTTGCGTACCTCCCAGACGGCCGGAAATGGCCCTTCCCATGCAGGGCCGTCTAGGGTCATATGTTTGGGGGTGTGACGGTCCTAAATTTCGACTGGCTGGTTGTATTTCCAACTTAGTGGTGGCACGTGAATTGCATTTTTTATGCGCCCTGCGTTTGTAGGCCTATACAGCAGTGGGGATCCTTCCCTGTCACAACATAAAGGTGCCGTCTTGAGGGAGAGGTTTAAGGGGAGGGGCCCTCCCCTTTGGGAAATTGCTGTTAACTTAAGGTTGCTTAGATGCAAAATAGTGCTTTCTTTGGGATATTTTTGGAGCTGATCATATATGGCTGGAACATGTCCATAATTTAGTGAATTCTAATTTTTGGTAAGGTAAAAGAGGAGAGTGTTTTGTTTAAGAGAAAAACACGTTGCCAACAAATTCCCTTGTGCCATGCCCTGCCCTGCGTTTTTTACACACAAGTGGGGATCCTTCCTTTGTCACTACATGAAGGTGCCGTCCTGGGGAGGGGTGTCACCTCCCCTTTGGGAAATTTGTGTTAACGTTGCTTAGATGTAAAATGGTGATATCTTTGGCATATTTGGGGGCTGATCATGTATGGCTGGAAAATGTCCATAATTTAGTGAATTTTAATTTTTGGTTAGGTGGCAGAAGAATATATGTGTCCAAGAGAAAATAACGTTGTCATCAAACCTCCTGAAGTCCCCCCCCCCCTTTTGACTACGTTACTGCCTTCTACTTCGTGGAAAGTTTTTACGCAAAAATACGTACGTGGAGTCAACAGAAACATTCTTGGACTATTACGAAAATTTTCTGTTCCTTCATTGTGCATTATAAAAAGGGCATCTAAGGCTGGTAGATACCTGTATAAGGTCTCCTGGAACTCTTGATCAATCATTAAAATGGCGCAGTTGCATCATCCAAATGATAATATAGAGCCTGGGTTCTTAAATGGCGGCCCGCGGGCCACATCCGGCCCGCTAGGCGATCCAATCCGGCCCGCGAAGATATTGAGGTTTAAAACAAAAAATGAGGTTGGAAAAACAAACGCGCCTACAATAATCACGTATCTTTTCGAGATATATTTTTGTGTGGAAGACTCGCTTTTGTTACTTGAAATAGAGTAAAGCAAAACTAAAATGTACCAAAACACCATTTTTAGACGCACTTCGTACGTACCTGTAATTATCATTTATTTCACCGTATACTTCGTAAAGGACAGCTTCGGTGCAGTTACTGTTCCAAAGCTATATGCAATCAGGAACGTGGCTAGGGGTTCCCCACTCATCTTGGTAAAATAAACAAAACTTGGAAAATTGGGGTGTGAGATCGGGAATTTCGACTGCCGCACTCGAAATTTTCTGGTACAGGCCAATTCGCAGATTCCTGTAAGGTCAGTGAAATGAAAATTCCTACCACCGAAATCATAAAAAGCGCGCATACAGCGCGAGTGTGTTTCCCTTTTTAGTCATATTGGGTCATTTTTGCCAAAATGAACCTCACTGGATGGTACGAGTGGTCGGGCATAGCTGATGGAGGCCTGCAATTTATCACGGGGAGCACTAGGGGTAAGGAGGCCAGGATATCTTTTCGAATGATTTATCTTTTAATTTCTTGTACCAAAAATCTTCCCAAACTACCAAAATTATCGCGCGCTTGGCGCGCTTTCCATGTTTAAGCTCAATTTAAAAAATTACAATAAGCAACTCACTTATCCACAAGTCAACTGTGTAATCAAAACGATGTGCAGTTTGTCCGACATAGGGTGGTCAGATCAGCAAGGGTTGGGTAGGGGAAAGTCTGTCAGACCAAGTTTCATTGGCTTACAAATTATGAGGGACACAGGCTTCTTGGTAGAAGGGAAATAGGCCTAAAAGTTGCCTCTCATTTGCTTTTCTTATTTGAAGAGTTTTTTTTTCTAAATTATGAAATCTCGAATTGAACGATTGCTTAGATACATATTAAAAGGCTTGGTGGAAGCCGCTTCCAAAATTCTGGAAGATATTTTTAACACCTACATTCTTGGCACGCTACACGTACCAACCGACGGTGACCCTCCGGTCAGCAAGTGTCATCATAAAGTTCCCCGTCCCCACCCAAACATATTCTTTTCGAGGTGGATATTCACCGCTGAATATAGAATGAGTTTATTATCCGCTCTGCATGGCCCAGGATTTTCCTTATTGCCCAAAGTAATGGTCAAATTGTGATACTGTCCTGTGCGCCTCAAATGGAACTAAAGGATAATTATAGGTTTCAGCTACAGCGTTTCTCTAATACATGAGAGCTTCTGGGGGTTCGCCCCGTTGTTCCACAGGAGTGTTGTCATGGACCTCTTTGTGGGCTCTTCGAAGGACCCCTAGACACCACTCTCTTAAGTGGGAGGCTTTACGTTCCCGTGGCGTCGTTAAGACATGTCAAAATGGGACTTCCCCTCACAAACTTACGAGCCTGTTTTTTGCCCGCGAGATTTTCATGATAAAAAATGTGGCCCGCCAACAAAAAATAATTAAGAACCCCTGATACAGAGTATGACGCGAAGTACTTTACTACATTTATCGTATTTTCACTACTAATTTTAAACGAAAACAGGCGAACAGCGTCCAGCAATGGGGAATGGGAGGAAGGTAGAGTATAGGTGCAGAAAGTTGATATTATACCGGCCTCCCTGACAGGTAGAGCAAACAGCGGCGTAGCCACGGGGGGGGGGGGCCTGGGGGGGCTACGGCCCCCAGATATTCGTCAGACCCCCCAGGTTTTTGTGTCCTAATAATATGTGTAGGAATTAAGAAAAAATAAATGTGTGAAAAACACATTTTGCGCACGTATGAAATCAATTCATAACTTTAAAATGCCTACTTTCACTAAATTAGGTATATAATCTGCATTGTCGTTTACTTCTCATATAATTCACTTGGACGATGAAACGAACGTCCCGACGACTAATTCGGATGGACATTGTCGGGTTTAGACCCTTTCTGCCTTTCGGATGGATGGTTGATTTACTGAAAACATAGCAACCATACACTGAAGACCATTCTTACACGACCATTCATATGCGGTATCATACACAAAATATGCCGTACGGTAAGGTACTGCGTTCGAATAATTCTGTCCTTAACAAGTATGTCCTGTCTCTCTCCTTGCCCATGACAAGTGCACTGTAGAACTATTGTTTTCGACAAGTCCTCTTTTAAGGAGTTCGCACTGGCGTCACGGTCCGGACGGATTTGTAAAATTACCAACAAGGTCCGGATTTCATGTGTTTCCCACATGATCCCTACTTCTGCTTTGCGAGTTAAATAGTTTGAAAGATTTACTGGTGGTATTATAGGTCTGACCAAGTAATATACCGATGACTTGAGTCCGTGAATAAATACAGCACCATTTTGCATCTAGACACCATTAAAAACCGGAAAAATTTCTAAAGGGAAGGGGACACCCTTAGACCCCTACATAAGGACAGTGATCTATGTCCTCCTTGCTAGAAAATAAATATGGTAACCCTAGGTTAGAGACAAATGGTATGATCTAGGGGGTAGGTAATTGAGTGGACATGTAGCCTATGGACAGGGTGATGGACAAATGTAACAGAGATATACTAGAAGGTGAATATGGGAGAACTGCAGGCAGAATAAATGAAAAGGGATGCATAATTCAGTATGATTCTTGTATTATCTCAGCTCAATATGATATCCACGGCCGTACACAGCGGGAGGCGGGCAATTACCTCCACAAAATTTTCAAAGTGCATCGTTTCCAACTTTGAGAATGTACAGAGAAAACGCAGTAAAAATATAAGAAATAGCTGTGATCGTAATGATAGAACTTAAACAATTTCAGATAGGCAGATCAATGTTTTCATACCTATATCTGTACACATCACCAATCATTTACAGCTCTATTAGGACAGCTCTATTATTACTTTTTGCTCTATTTCTAGCCTACTTTACTAATATTCTCGCGCTAGGCGCGATTATGCATAGCTACAATGTTGCTGTTATTGCTATAGGTAGCTTCAAACGTTTTTAAACCGTGCCAGTTTAGTCATAAAACGTTTTATAACCAATAACACTCCCTCCCCTCCCTCAAACCCTCCCCCACAACAGAGTTCAATGGCTGAGGTCATGCTTCACATCGTATCCACCTCGCTCTCAACGCTCTCAAAACTGACTTTTGTCGCACTTAGTCACAACTACTTTTCGTTTTCCTTTTAAAGCTGAAATCCCTCAAATATTGCACCATTTGCTATCTATACGTCCTCCTGAAATTACAAATTTTCGCCAAGGGGGAGGGAGACACCCGTTCCCTTTAGTCCCCTCCCCTAGGCCACAGATCAGTAATGCCCACTTTTTGCCCCCTAGCAAAAAAGTGTATGTGCGGCCTTGTGTATAACCATTTTTCATGGAATTTTTTTCCCATTATTTGAGAAATGGCAGACATGAGTTTCGAATTTCAAGGCTGGGTACATGCAGCTTAAAACACGTGGAAAGTGCCGTTTCCGGCCATCTGGAGGGTTTGTAGAGCTAAAAATGTTCTTGCACGCTCCGCGCAAACTGTTGGTGGCGCTTCGCTTAGATAATCTTGACAAGCCTGACCCTCGGCGATACCGGCCCCCCAATTTGTAACCTAGGCCCCCCTAAAAATTTCATCCTAGCTACGCCCCTGAGAGCAAAAGGGGTGACGGACTAACGAGCGCGTTTTAGAATGCTCTTTCGTGGTAAGTATATTAAAAAATACCATCTATACAGATAACGGCTGCGCGCGAAGCGCTCCGTAAAAAAAAAATGAAAACTGTATAACGGCAAATACGTACTTAATCTTCCACATAATGCTACAAATTAGATTGAAAGATACCATTTTGATGCAAGACCCCTACAGATGTTTGGCGCGGTATCTGTTTTCGGAAAGTGTTTGATCAGAATAGTTAGTTCCATGTATAATTACCTTTATAATGGTCATGAGATGGAGTGCAAACCGTGACGCATGCGGGCGAAGCGCGCCGACATTTTTCATTAAATAAGTTTTCCATGACAAAACTGGCATTCAGATTGCCCAACAAACATACATGCCATTCAAAAAGCCCTTCTTTTACCTGGTAATTCGTAAACAGCTTACAACTTTTGCTGCTGTGCAGGTGCGGTTGCAGAGACATTTTTTTAGGGGGACTATGTTGCCATTGACCCTGGTGAAACCGGATAAAGAGAAGGCCCGTGGCCAGAGATTCTGACATAGGAGGCTCCGGTAACGCAAAGGTGGGCACTGAAGAAGATTATGTTTGTAGCTAGTGGTTGTCAACAGATGATGGCAGTTTGCGTGAAGCTCAGGAGATGATATCTCAAGCCGTGCCCGGATCATCACTTAAAGAAATCGGGCCTACGTATAAACGTGCGACCTAAGTGCGCGAAGTTCCCCTTTCCTGGCGGCAGCTCCCCCTTCTCTTGTGATGCAGAGACGTGGAATATGTGGAAAGTCTCACAAGTGAACGGACCATGGCTATGGCTATGATGGTGCTACTTCAGCTCCGCAACGGTACATGAAGAGTTGAGTGCTTTTCGGACGATGAGGGAACCATGCTGCTATGGGCTGCCATAAGGCCCTGGGGATGATTCAGTATAAGATTACACCTTGACCTTGTTTATGCTAGAAAAGTTCACTGGTGCTTTTGTGCTAATCATGTTCATAAGTGATAAGAAAAATGTTCACCTCCCACCGGGACCTCTCAAAAGGGGAAATTGAGGGTCACATCACACGGGTTGCTTACGATTGTATCCTCCACGAATCAGTTGACGGGCTGAATAAGCTAGTCAGGAACATCCAGAGGCAGTTTAGTAGCGCACCTAGCTATGCCCCTGCTTCCATTCATCAAACGCATCATATTCGTTCCCTTATCCTTTTTATTTTTTCTCTTTCTTCCTCCTCTTTTTCCTTTTTCTCTTTTCCTCCTCGCCTATCCTTATTCCTCTTTCTTTCTCTTCCTTTTCCTTTTGTTTTCTCTTCTTTTCTCTCTCTCTCATTTTTTCTCCTCCCCTCCTACCCGGGGGACGTGCCCCCGGCGGATACGCGCCTGTAGTGGGTTCTCGTATCCAGATCGATGTTTAAAAGGTGTGCTTACTCATACTTTGTAATAGCAAATCTCATGGGCACAAGGGGCACATCCAATTTTAGGGGGCACGTTCCCCTGCTCTCCCTTGGCGACGCTACTGATCCCCCATGTTTGAAAAAGGACAGGTGGAAGGGATTATCCCCCCCACACACACACACACACACTTTTTTCCAGAACCCTGATGAAAATATAGAAAAATGTTTGCATGATTCCATAGCTTGTAACATTGCTGATTCAAAGAAACCAAACTCGAAAATTTTGAAAACAGCCATTCAATGGATCAAAATGTTGTAAACATGCCTCAGATTACACCAGACATCATCTAGCCTCCAAATTTTACCAGGGCCCTTAAATGAGCCCCAGATCCCTCGCTTCTAAGGCTACTCAAATAACAGTCTTGTTTTTCTTGTTTTTTCGAAAGCCACTGCACCTTGTGCCAAAATGTGATCACTGATGTCTTACTGTTATAGGGTGACTTCGCTATACAAGCCGACTCCCCACATGCTAGGTAAAGAGATACTACATTTTTCAGGGGCATATACACACATCTTAACCTCAAAGGGAAACAAAAGCAGGTAATGTGAGTTGTACAAGAAGGGCATCACCAATTATTGCGCAATCGACTATTTTAAATTAAGTGAATAAATTTCAACATTTTATATCTCAGCAACGGAGTAAGCTATGAAAATGGGAGCTGGATGTATGAAATTCATTTTCCGACCTCTAAAATACATAAACTTGCAATTCTAGACTTTAGGTCCACCGAAGCTGCTGTTTATGAACAAAATTCAGTCTTCGTCAGTTTGCAAATGCTAACGCAATGAATACAATAATGCTTCTACCAAAGCTCAACTTTAAACATGTATTTTTTTTTCATGGTGATTATATGAACATCTTACGTATAAATCTCTACGAGCCTACTGTTCATATTTTCATAATTCCGAATCTTTTTAGCCTTGTTCTCACTACAGATGTTGGTCTTTTGGATTCTCCCTTTGGTTCAAAGCCCCTACCTGTTACCCAAAGTGTCTCAAAAGCCAACCAGAAAGCCAAAAGGCTTAGTGATTCCTTGCCATATGGATATATTGTAACACACATGAATCACCCATATGACAAGCATGAGATACCTCACAGTTACTCCCACTTGAGATATCATGTTATAAAGTAAAAACATTTTGAAATCTTGTGACCCAAAATGACCTACATGCTAAATATGAACAATCCACAAGCCAAGTATGAGATCCCTCATAGTAACCCTCTTTGAAATATCATGTTCAGTAGATTTTGACCATTTTTTGACCTCAAATGACCTTTGACTTGCACGAAAAAGAAAAATTATAGGATCATCTACACAATACGAACAATCCACATGTCAAGTGTAAGATCCCTCAGGTATCCTTCTTGTGATATCATGTTTTCAATGTTTTGACCTTTTGTCCTCTGGTGACCCCAAATGACCTTTGACCTCCACCAAAAACAATACAGATCATCTACTCAATATGGGCAATACACAACCCAAGTATGAAATCCCTCACAGTTACCCTTCTTGAGATATCATATTTACAAGGATTTCACCTTTTGACCTCTGGTAACCCCAAATAACCTTTGACCTCCACTAAAAACAATAGGAATCATCTACTCAATATGGGCAATCCCCATGCTACATATGAGATCCTTCAAAGTTACCCATCTTGAGATATGGTGTTTACAAGGTTTTGAACTTTTGACCACTGGTGAAACCAAATGACCTTTGACCTCCACCCAAAAATGATAGAGATCATCTACTCAATATGGGCAATTCACATGGTAAGTATGAGATCCCTCACATTTATCTGTTAAGAGATATTGTGTTTACAATTAATTCCCAAGATTTTACCATTTGACCTCTGGTGACCCCAAATGACCTTTGACCTCCACCAAGAAAGACAGGCTCCATCTAATTAATGTGGGTAATCCACACGGTAAGTATAAGATCCCTCACATTTATCATCCTTGAGATATCGTGTTTACAATTATTTCCCAAGATTTTACCATTGGACCTCTGGTGACCCCAAATGACCTTTGACTGCTACCAAAAACAATAGGGATCATCTACTCAATATGGGCTATTCACATGATAAGTATGAGATCCCTCACATATATGTCTGGAGATATCATGTTTACAACTAATTCCCAAGGTTTTACCATTTGACCTCTGGTGACCTCAAATGACCTTTGACCTCCACCAAAAAAGACAGGCTTCATCTACTCAATGTGGGTAATCCACATGGTAAGTATGAGATCCCTCATGTTTATCATCCTTGAGATATTGTGTTTACAATTAATACCCAAGATTTTACCATTTGACCTCTGGTGACCCCAAATGACCTTTGACCTCTACCAAAAACAATAGGGATCATCTACTTAATATGGGCTATCCACCTGGTAAGTATGAGATCCCTCACATATATCTGTCTGGAGATATCGTGTTTACAACTAATTCCCAAGGTTTTACCATTTGGCCTCTAGTGACCTCAAATGACCTTTGACCTCCACCAAAAAAGACAGGCTTCATCTAATCAATGTCAGCTATCCACATGGTAAGTATGAGATCCCTCACATTTATCTGTTTAGAGATATCGTGTTTACAATCAATTCCCAAGATTTTACCATTTGACCTCTGGTGACCCCAAATGACCTTTGACCTCTACCAAAAACAATAGGGATCATCTACTCAACGTGGGCTATCCACATGGTGAGTATGAGATCCCTCACATTTATCATCCTTGAGATATCGTGTTTACAATTAATTCCCCAGATTTTACCATTTGACCTCTGGTGACCCCAAATGACCTTTGACGTCTACCAAAAACAATAGGGATCATCTACTCAATATGGGCTATCCACCTGGTAAGTATGAGATCCCTCACATATATCTGTCTGGAGATACCGTGTTTACAACTAATTCCCAAGGTTTTACCATTTGGCCTCTCGTGACCCCAAATGACCTTTGACCTCTACCAAAAACAATAGGGATCATCTACTTAATATGGGCTATCCACCTGGTACGTATGAGATCCCTCACATTTATCTGTTTAGAGATATCGTGCTTACAATCAATTCCCAAGATTTTACCATTTGACCTCTGGTGACCCCAAATGACCTTTGACCTCTCCCAAAAACAATAGGGATCATCTACTCAACGTGGGCTATCCACATAGTGAGTATGAGATCCCTCACATTTATCATCCTTGAGATATCGTGTTTACAATTAATTCCCCAGATTTTACCATTTGACCTCTGGTGACCCCAAATGACCTTTGACCTCTACCAAAAACAATAGGGATCATCTACTCAATATGGGCTATCCACCTGGTAAGTATGAGATCCCTCACATATATGTCTGGAGATATTGTGTTTACAACTAATTCCCAAGGTTTT
This sequence comes from Holothuria leucospilota, assembly GCA_029531755.1. NCBI lineage: Eukaryota > Metazoa > Echinodermata > Holothuroidea > Aspidochirotida > Holothuriidae > Holothuria > Holothuria leucospilota. The sequence goes on along the minus strand of CM055982.1, from coordinate 14,051,579 downwards.
ACCATTTGGCCTCTGGTGACCCCAAATGACCTTTGACCTCTACCAAAAACAATAGGGATCATCTACTTAATATGGGCTATCCACCTGGTAAGTATGAGATCCCTCACATATATCTGTCTGGAGATATCGTGTTTACAACTAATTCCCAAGGTTTTACCATTTGGCCTCTGGTGACCTCAAATGACCTTTGACCTCCACCAAAAAAGACAGGCTTCATCTACTCAATGTGGGTAATCCACATGGTAAGTATGAGATCCCTCACATTTATCCGTTTAGAGATATCGTGTTTACAATCAATTCCCAAGATTTTACCATTTGGCCTCTGGTGACCCCAAATGACCTTTGACCTCTACTAAAAACAATAGGGATCATCTACAAAATATGGGCTATCCACATGGTAAGTATGAGATCCCTCACATTTATCTGTCTAGAGATATCATGTTTACAAACAATTACGAATAATTCCCAAGGTTTTTACCAATTCACCTCTGGTGACCCCAAATGACCTTTGATCTCCACCAAAAACGATAGGTATCATCTAATCAATATGGGCAATCAACATGCTAAGTATGAGCTCAGTCACAGTTACCCTTCTTGAGATATCGTGTTTACAAAGTTTTGACGTTTTGAGCTCTCCTGACCCCAAATGACCTTTGACCTCCACCAAAAACAATAGGGATCATCTATTCAATATGAACAACCCACACACCAAGTATGAGCTCAGTCACACTTACCCTTCTTGAGATATCGTGTTTACAAGCGAAACCGTCACATACACACATACACACACGCATACACACACACACATACACACACACGACATCACCATCGCATAGATTCCTTGCCTGCCTACAGCAAGGAATCAAAAATGGAGTAAGTAGTTTTATTTACTCTGGACAAAAATGGGCTCCTTGATTCTTCCATGGGCCATTTTAAGACATGCTGTGGGCCATGACTTGGGAACCTGGGTTCTACCTGATACCATACTAGGCCCAGCTGGTGTATTCACTGGGCTCAAGGCATGACCTTAAAGGGCAATTAGTACTACTTCAAAACTTTGCTAAAGAGAGAACTATTTTGTATCTCAGCCACATTACATTAAAAATAAATTCACAAAAGGGAGGACTACTCCCCCTCATTAGATCCCTCCCCAAGAGGGCACCCCATGTGAGGGTTGACACCAGAGCAGCAGTCGGAAAATTGGGGAGAGGGATTTTTCTGGCTTCAGAATCCACTTACTTGGTATTTTAGTCTCTATACAGCTTATCAACAGGCCCACCCTAAATCCCTTATAGCTTTACCTGAAATAGCCCCATGGTATACAGGCCTGTCGTCAATAAAATGAAGTGACATAATATTATGGCAGGCACGTAGCCAAGGGGGGGGGCAAAGGGGACAGCCCCCCCCCAGCATATTTTTGGTATTTTAAATGTTTATTTTTACAATATTGCAAGTTTTTCCCCTATTTATATGTGGTAAATCAGCCTGGGAAGTGCCATTTCCATCGATCTGGGAGGCATTTTGGTCCAAAATTTTCTTGCGCTTTGTGCCAACTTATGGTGGGGTGAAGCACTGAGAGTCTGTCTAGGGCTTTGCACCCCACCCCCTTGACATTCCTGGCTATGCCCCTGCATTATGGCAACACAGACATAGCATTTCCATCCAACAGCTAAACCAGGATTGGGGTAAGTATGTGAACTACCCCATTTAATATCTTCTGGTGAAGCCTGTGCCATCTGTCCATTGTTAATGGCATCATCTACAAACAGTAATCATAATCATGTATTAAAAACACTGGGAGAGTTGGAAGCAAACCTAAACATTTCAACCACCATTCCTGTGATGGAATATGCTGAATAAATAAATTCAATGGTGGCAATTTGTTCTCAGTATGGGCCAAGACCCCATTTTCAAAAAATTTACTGTGTGAAAAATCAAAGTCAATGGGCAATTTCTCAAATTTTGGGGGGACATGTCCCCCCCCCTCCCCCAGATTGCTGCACATGAAATAATGTCAATACATAAATACAATTTTGCACTTTCACTTTACTTCTTCTTTTTTCTTTTTTTTTGCAAAATTTATCATTTGGAATTCTTTTTCAATGATGTTTAAATTATTTATAACTTGTAGTAGCATATACTGTATATAAAATGGAAAAGAGAAGTAAAATCAATTGGAAACATGAGTAAAATTGATGACATGGAGTAAAATAGGTATATTTTAAGCCTACAACAAACCTGAATCTGAAACTTGTTAATTACAACATACCATGATGAATGAATCTATCCATTAAATATTAAAAGACACGCCTTCCCAACACGGAGTAATCCATAAATGCAGTAAAGTCATACATGTTTTACCAATCACAACCAAACTTACATCATATAGAAAGATAAATGTACCCAACTACCTTACTTTTATAAACTGCCTTTCTTTCTATATCTTAAAATAATTTTTTTAAAAGTATAAAAAGTTTTTGTACCACAGTTTAATCCCTTTCATGTTTTTTATGACCCCATAGACCCTTTTCCAAATAGCAAATACAAAGGACTATGGGATAGAGTTTTGGCATGTGTCATTTTTGTCAATGGAATTTTACTGTGGACAAAAAGATGCATCTCAAACCTATGTCACATAATTCTTTGCAATTGCTATTTGGAAAATGGTCAGTGTGACAAGGATCTATCCCTTCTATCTACTGTATGAAAGACATCCAAACTAAAAGTATGACTTGTGTCAATATGATACTTTATGAGACACCATTGTTAATAAGATTTTTAGTGTATGACCTCTGACGACCTCAGATGACCTTTAATCATCACCAAAAATGCAAGGGTTAACACACTCTACAGGCATTGACATGCAATGAATGACACCTATGGATGAGATACCATGCTTTCAAGGACAACAAATGGAGAGTAAAAGTTCCGTCAACTTCCCCCTCCTAGGTTTACTTTTAGCCCCTCCTACAATTTACAGAAAAAAAAAAACACCAGTCTAGTGCCCCTTTCAGATAAGGCTATAGCAGTCTGTGTTGAGTTTAAATTGCTCAATGTCATTTCCACACACTTCTCTGTGTGAGCTGTCTCCTATACTAGACAGATGGGTACATCTCCATAAGTCATCACTGATCAATCTGTGGGATGCTGTTCTGATTTAACATGCCAATCAAAGTGCAGTCATTGATTGCTAATACAGATATAGGGATATTCCTAAATGCTTTTGAGGTGATACAACTGCCTCTTTTCACAATGCCATGCTTCAGGAAATACTGTGCTCATGTACAAATTTTATGCAGTTAAACTTTGATACCCTCTTATGATGTTTGATGTCCAACAATTAAGAACAGCAGACTTCATCCGCTCAACTGAAAACACCCACAACCAAAGATAATACATCCCTTAAAGCGGACCTGAAGTCTAGACTTTCAAGAATTCAAGAGGTTAGAAAATAAATTTCATTCATCCAATTCCCATTTTCATAGCTTCCTCCGTTGCTGAGACATAAAATGTTGAAGTTTATTCACTTAATTTGAAATAGTCAACGGTGCCATAATTTGTGATGTCCTTCTTGTACAACTCACAATACCTGCTTTTGTTTCCTTTTGAAATTAAGATGTTTATATGACCTTGGAACATTTACTGAATACAATGCATGTTGTATGGAGAGGGTTTATATAGCCACGTCACCCTACAACAGTAAGACAATGATCACAACCTTGGTACAAAGTGCAGTGGCTTTCGAAAAAATAAAGAAATACAAAGACAGTAATTTGAGTAGTACAAGAATGACATCAGAAATTATTGGGCAACCTACCATTTTAAATCGAGTAAATAAGCTTCAACATTTTATATCTCAGCCCAGGAATGTCCTTTGAAGATGGGAGTTGGACTATTTGCATGCAGTTTTCAAGCTTTGTAACATTTATTTTTAAAATTCCAGACTTTAGGTTCACATTAACATTCAACATATAATAAACTTTAATTTCTGTGTCATGGCCAGCAGGTATCCAATACATTTAAGGACAGCTTAAAGCTATGCTGTTCTGTCCACTTACAATCCATACATAAGCTTTTCAGAGCTTCTTTGGTTTCCTTCAACCTTTCATTTTTATTATTATGTTTATTGTTTCTATCTTGAAAGATACTCTATCAATTAGATTGTATCCTATTCATGTATTATGTCAACTATCCGTTGGAATGAAATTTGACTAATTGAATTACGTAGCCTCTAAGGCTACGTGTACGGAATCGTATTTCAGATCCCTATATCTTAATCATTTAGGAAGGCAAACTACTCCCAAATAGACCATTTTTTTACATTGCGCAAAAGAAAGTAATCCATTTCACTACGCGAACTCCATTGAGCGTATGAATTAAAGGCGGAAGAATCCTGTATTCCGTTAAGTCGCCAGTGATGATGTTTTACCAGGATCACTCAGCTTCCAAATGTTCAGGTGCGAACAGAATATAACTCGAAGAAATTTAAGGAATTTACAGCAATAGAGCAAAGAAATATGAGAACCTATGCAAACTTTCGCACTGCTCATATATTTTACAAAAGTAATCGCAATTAGACGTCGAACGTGGCTTGTTTGGACGCAAGATTCATGACTGGGCTCCCTTATGGGCCGGACAACGAAACTTAGAAAATGGCTTCCTAGGATGTAGTGGCTTACTTGTATTTTTATAGGTCTACCTTTATAGCACGTACTGTGTAACGCACCATTGACATATATAATTAACTAGACACATCAGACAAACGCACGCTTGTTCATGACCTGCATAGACCAAAGTATGTACGGATCTACTTTCGAGACGAGTTGTTCGTTTTGAATTTTGGTTGACCATAATCCTTCATTTTCAAATCTCGCATGCGGGATAGTCTGAATATTTTTAAATTGACCCAATCTCAAGTGGGAATTTTAAATGATGACCAATCGTTAAGAAGTGATTCTCTGTCACGTCCGAATATGGACGAAAATTTTTTTTTCAGCACTTTGAGAAAGGTATTACCAGCTATTAGTGTCGCTGGACAGCTGGAGTTACAGAAGGCGAGTCGAGTAGCGCTAATTCCAGCAGGAGCAGGCCGGGGATCCGGCCGGGAAGTTGGCAGCGGAAAGCCTGTTTGATTTAGCAACAAGGTATTTAGACGCGGGCGATTTTCGTCGGGAAACTTGAAACTTACTAGGCTATATGCTTAATTTTGAGATAATAAATCGGCATGCCGACGTTCTAGTTTATTAAATTGCCAGAAGTTATGACTTTGAGATTTGGAGGAAAAAATGGGGACCTTCCTGCCGCCGTCCATGTAAAATGAATGAATTCACGTCCATCGTTAAAACAACACAGCGGTATGTGTAAGCCTACTGGGGCACTAGCACTAGCACTTAGATCATTAGGGTATGTACGGTGGATCAATACAGCAAGGCTGAGGAACCTCAGGCATGTTGGTTCGTTTAACCTCCGGCCCGCGAGACCACTAATTCGTCTGGCCCGCGAAGCTACTGATAAAAGTAAATTCAATTCACTTGAATAATAATATCTTTAAAAATAATCTTTAAGTCCTCCGTACCCACTGTTTTATCATGCTTAGCTACCTGCACTTTCAGGACATTTTACGTAAAATAACCCCTTAAGTTCATGAACTCTACTGTCATGAGCTTGCTTATAAAAATTAAAATGTCTCTGACACGCGGTTAATTAATATGCCTTATGTTCCATCTCGTTTCTCCCGATTGACAAACAACTCCCACACCTCTTTCTCGGAGAGGCTACGTTGGATTTGCCATGCAAATTCAAATTTCTAGTTGAATCTTGTTTCTCCTCTAGACCTTTCAGGGATTCTCCTTGTGAACTCCTATCAGGGCATTGCTAATACCATTTGCTAAAGAGGTTGGTTGTCCTCTATCCATAGCAACTTTTGCACTCCAATATGTCTTCATCACCAAAGTGTTACCCACTGTTTCGCTGCCCTGATGTATGTTGATTGTTCTGAATCCCATACCACAGGAGGGGGAGGTCCTTACAATTTCATACCCAAATATACACCTCTAGCTTGCTACAAGGCACCCTTTTTCTTTTTATGTTTTTTATTTTTGTTTTTACACTCTTCGTTCTTTTTGTAAGCAATGTCTCCTTTGCTAGTGTAAAGTTTCTGTTACGCTCTTTCCACAAGCTCCATTAACCTTTTCTGAGTTTCCTCCTGAGTCTTTTTCCAGTTTTGATCTCAGCTGTACTATCTCTGATATTGTATAAAATCCAGAGGAAAAGAGTCATATAAATGTTGCTGAAATCGAATTGAATCGAAACATCAAGACCCTCTGCAACTTGTACTATAGTTACATGGTCATAGCAAGGAGACTTCACATAATTTTTTATTTTTATTCATACTACAGTATACATCATATTGGGTAAAAGGACTCTAAAGACTTTGCAAAATATTTTCCATATCACTAGCAATTTCTGAGCCTCAGGTATTCACTTCATTTTTCCAACCATATTGTCTCCCTGCATAGTAGGCTTAACTGTAAAATTCCACTACCAGGTGACAAGTTGATTTAGTCCTGTTGAATACTTTCAAAAGTATTGCAGTACTGTATAAGCGTTTGCTAATCTAACTGGTTCCAGAAAGTCTGCAAAAAGCTTTTCCACTCCTGTCCTGAGACAGACAAGACATAATGCTCAAATCAATAGAAAGACTCAATCCAAGAATCCTGAGCATGGTCAGTCAAAAGGTGGGTCATTGACAATGATAATGTGATTCATGTGTATGTCACTGTACCAGTATTGTCAGTCACTAAAGCAACTAAGGGGTGAGTCACTGCAATTCAGATGTCAGTCATTTTATTGCTGGTTCTGGGTGAGTCATGTGAGTCAGCTATTGCAAACTGTGTGTCACTTTGCATGAGATGTTAGTCACAGTAGTGACTGAAGTGTACATTAATGTACACACTTAAAATGTGCAGACTGACCATGTACAGGGTTGGACAATTAAGTAATTCAATTGACAATTATATAACATTTGTGCTACATCTAAGAGACTGATGAGTAACCACATTTTTAGAGAGCTAGTATCCACTTCCTTCTGTTCAATGGAATGTTGTGACTAGGTATGGGTAATTGAAAACAGAAAACTATTTTAGCTTCAAGGCATTTGCAAAGAGGGACTTCAAATGAGGTATGATGTCTTAATTAAATAAAAATCAGAGGAAAATGTAGCTGAATATCGGAGGAATCAAAGAGAGTAATTGCACTTATTTGATGGTTTTTGTAAGGCTTACTTTCAGCAAAAGAGGATTATATCTATCAAAGTCAAGTAGTATCCTTTGTCACTGCAACCTGTTGGAAAAAGAGAAATATAATGGTCACAAACACAGACATACTCACATTTTCTTATTAAGACAGACAGACAGACAAACAGACAAGCAGGCAGACAGATGAGCAACTGGACAGACAGACGAACAGGCAGAGAGACAGATGAATGGACAGGCAGACAAACAGAAAACTGTCAGACACTAAGACCTGCTCCATGAATCGTAGCCTATCTTTTTCTTTAATCTTACTATTTTCCAAAATGTACTGTTAATTCTTATTCATTTTGTGATATGACGGGAGCAAAAGAAACTCCACACTGATAATTATGCCCATTAATAAACTTGTAGTGAGTACTTCCTTCTACAAACCACATTTTGTCATATTTTTGTGCTCCTACTCATGAGAATGGGTGAACACCTACTCTCCTACCCATAGAATTTAAAATTTACAAGCTAGGGGTAATGTACTGCTTTCACTTATACTCGTCTAAAATTGTGTATACTCATACTCAGAGTCCAGTGATTAATTAACGTCAATTTTACAATGCAAACATTCTTAATAATTGTTGGCCTTGAACAGTTGAAGAGGGGGTCAAGGAGAAGGGGGTTGTTGAAAAAATGGAGTTTGGAAAAGCTGCATTTGCCAAAAATTGCTTAATTTTAATAAATATGAAAGGGAAAGTTTTCATGCATACTGCAAAAGGGTTGGAATCCATAATTTGTAAAGATTAATCCATAAAAAAATTGCACTGTCTTTCCCTTTGAAATATGCAATAATAGTGGCACAAATATTTGCTGGCTAAATCATTGCCAAAGTCACTGTACTTGTACTCGAATAATTGTACTCATACCAAAAGTCTCGCCATTGTAAGGTTCCCAGTTCAGAAAAATTTTAATCCATTTAGTTTTCAAATTGTGTTATTTACAGGTAATTTCATAATGGCAGCATGTCTCATACCAAAAAAAAAGTAAAGGTCACACAGAATGTCTTTACAATTCTCTCCAGTTTTAACACTTGGTGTATTCACACTAGATATCAAGTGGTACGAGGAGGGGAGAGGTTGGGATTGGATGTTGATCTGATATTCTCATCCAGGTCAACTTTTTACAGAAACTTTTCTTACAATCACCGTAACTGACAAAACATGCAAAATTAAAAACTCTAATGTAAACACGGCTAGGACTGAATATGACCTGAGGTCAAGATAATTGTAGAGACAAAAAGTTCAAATAACTTGCTTTTGTAAGAGCACGTTTTTCGTAACTTGCAGTTATGTATCTTCCCCCTCACTGTATTTTTTCAACTCCTCCTCCTTTTCCCCTCCTGAGGCAACATAAAGTTTTCAGTGGCAGAAACTGTGCTGTGATGACTGACATCCCTGCATCACAACTAAGTCAGAATTTTTTCAATATGCTCTCATCAATTTCAATTTATTTTACGAACTAAATAAAACCACTCAACTGCTGAATAAATATTCTGAAACTTTCAACCTAGTGAAGAATTAATTTTTACAAAAGCAGCACAAAAAATCCTTATCAAAATCTAATAAAGTATACCTCTAACAATCACATTACCCTACTCATAGGTACTTTCATCTAGCAGCAGAACCTGTGAGAAATAATGGCCCATTTAGGACACCGTAGGTTGAGTTGTTGATGATTGGTAGCTGTCTGTTAAAATAGATCTTTGTACGAAGGTCAATGGAATTGGCATTCCACGTGGCCTTGAGACATGTTGTATAAACCAGATGGTCACTGTGTGCAGGGTGCCATCATATACTGTACCTCCCATCTAGGCAGCAGAATGGAGCTAAAAGACTGTTGATGGTTTGCAGAACATTAAAATTGGTCAAATTTTTGGATTGGCCAGTGTTTGTGACCTTGTGTGATGTGGTTTAGTGTTGGCAAAACATGACAAGTACATTCTTTATATGCAGTGTAGGGAAGGTTCTACATCGCAATTAGACTCATCACACAAAGTTAACTGGACACCATTTCTTTAAAATTATTTCCATTTTACAAAAGTAACACTAAATCTCTTCTAACAACAAAGAAGACCAATTAATGCATCCAACTACCAAAACATAACACAATCTTTTATTTATTTTGCTCCTTTAAATACATTCTTTCAAACTTGTCCCAAAAATTGTCAGATATTTGTAAATATTAACAACCCATAATCCTGAGAAAATTTGGGATTGCAATAAATTTTTCTTCCAATTTTCAAAGATTCCTTACCTCTTGTATGGTAGGATTATTCGATATCCAGCTAAGGTATGTGTTCCAAAATATTGACACTACATTGACTACCACTGGTCTGTTGACGAAAAAGAAATTTTATCAAAAATATTTGAAGTCAGCAAAACACACAGCCACATTACACCTACTTACTTTAAGATTATGTTTGGGTGAAAATTCTGTGACCTCAGCTGCTAATATCTTGAGAAGTGGGCATGGAAAATAGATTAAGCATTCACCAAAACACTTGTATTACTTTCTTTACAACATCAAAAGTATATGCGGGTCTGAACTATAATATAATCATAAATCCAACACTTAAGTTAGCAAATGTAAACTGCAAGCGAAGGGATAATTTTCAGACATTAAGTTTATCCATGACAACTTTGATTAATTGCAAGCATCACCATGTATAGTCACTAACTTAGAATATGTTGTCATTGTCATTCATTTAGAAAGGAAAAAATTAAGCAGACATAAACAGGTTTCTTGCAATTTTTTTTTTCCATCTATGACTCCTTGACTTTCCTTGACTTGTCCATGATTTCTCCATACATATCTCAAATTAGAACTAGATTTGGCCAGATCTCCCAATTTTCCCAATTACAGTGGCAACTTGTGTTGACAGTTAAAAGCAAGTTGACCTTTTTTCATGACTTTCAAAGTCTGGAAGATGTGAGTGCAAAATTGGATTACTTTTCAGGTATTCCATGACCTATGTAAACCCAATTTTATGTGCAGCCACTGTATAACAGAGGGCATGTAGGTGAAGATCAGCTTGCCCCTGCCTGTCATTTTGGCAGTTACAGCTCAGATCGGTAATAAAGCACTCTCTCCAAGACCATGCATGCCCCACTCACCCTGAAAAAAACTGGTTGTTGCCCCACCCCAGAAGTTACAATGGAGCCTCTGCAGCAAGTTTCAACAAAGCTTTATCACTGAATGTATATGGTTTTACATCCTAATGGATTCTTTTCATCACTTGTTGTTATGTTAGTCAGCTCCTTAGTAGGGAGCCCTCTGTTTGGTAGCACTGGCCAGTGGTTCCCTGGCAACATTAATTCAGTATTAATGGCTGCAAGCATTGAGAGTGGTTTTTGAACTGCTTTTTGTTCGTAAGTTGTTTAATTTCGAATTTATCATTGCTTGGTGAGGTTTGGGTTTCGATTATTGACTGTACTGTCGCAATGAAATCTACCATTTAGTGAAAGTATGCCTTAAATTTAAGGATAACTTTTGAGAACATTTCACCTTCATGTTAGCGCATTTGATTGTGTGTTGTTGCTTCGCCCTGCAGGCTCATGTCACCTTTCTTGTAAAGTACTCAAGCTTGTGGTCTCTAAATTTGTTGGGATCGACCTTGAAGTTCATGTGTTTTGAACGACTCTTGTGTAATTTAGGTCAGGTTTTGGGTAGTTTGGGTTTGTTTAGTGTATTTCATGACCAATTTCGTTGTACGTAACCACGAGTTCGCAATGTGTTCATAATTGTAGCACATGCTAGCATAGCAATCGCCATGTTACGTTACTTAGTTTATGTGTAGGCACGCCTCGGTTCTCAGCACGGCACACGTTGGAATTTTCAAGCTCATGAATATTCATGAGAAAGCTTACTACGTTTGCATGACGTAATTGAAGGCGGTCTAAGGAGATTTGTATGGCGTGATTAAAGGAGGTTTTAGGTGATGTGCGTGGATGGGTTTCAGTATTTATTTTGGTTTGGATTGTAGCTTTATCTTGTATTTTCATTTCATTGTAATTGTTTTTAGGTTAAACGGAGAAACGAGGGATGAGGTGTAGTTGAGTTTATGTGGACCTTCAGAGATCACATGCAGTAAGTCTTGGTGTGAACTTTTCACTCCTTTGTATTTTATTATTTGGAGGTTCCACTTCAAAATTTGATGTACCCACCTGTTACTTGTTATGTGGTCGAGATTTACTGCGTAAGCCAACAGGATACCCTCCAGTATAGGAATACTGGCTTGGAGTTGTAACTTATTGTACATATTTGTAGTATGTTAGTGGTTTCTGTGGGTTTAGACGTAAAGGTCTTCCAGCCTACGCTTAGTGGAAGCATCGATCTAATCTTTTCTTCGTAAAGTGAAACCGTAGTAACGGGTGCTACCTTGGTTTTTGTCCCACCGTTGCAGTGGGATGCTGGAGACAGGGTTGCAAAGTTAGTTCCAAGCCTCTTGGGAAATTGGTTATCAGTATCAGTATTGGGAATCAACTAAAGCTGTGCTATTTGTCAGGTCAAGGTAGTGTGTTATCGGTATAATTGGTAACTTGTGAGCTCAGTTGGAATCTATTTCACCTGGCTAGGTCTTACCTAAAACACACCCTTTTCACTTTTTCGTTCTAGCTATCCTATACTTAATATTTTTTCTTTTATTTTTGCTGTTCTCAACAGTTTTACCATTCATGCAGAGCATGGTTTGGAATATAGAGCAGATCAAGAAGAATTTGCCATGTGTATTTTCTAATCGGTTAACTTAATGGAAAGAGGGCGCTCTTCACCCCAGGTCCATTACACTTGTGTTTTATAGCAAACAGATCTACTAGTTAATAAACAAGATGCTAACAAGTTTCCTTCTTCAATCCATTTTGACCTGCATTTTCCAGCCTTGTTTTTGTTTAGCCAATCAAAAGTCGGCATCACAGGCCAAGAGCCCCTCCCTGCTGGAATCTATGCTACCAACTCAAAACCTTCAACCTTATATTTGCTACAAACTTGTTATGACCCCACCCTCTATTTCAGATTATAATCATAGATGTAGGAAAAGGGGGGAAGTGGGCTACTGCCCCACACTCTGATTGGTGGGGGCAGAAACCTTGTTTCCCTGCCACTTTGGATGACATGCTGCCAAAATGGCATTGGATAGGATGAAATTACTTCAAATTTTGTCAAACATTGCACCATTTTGCATCTAAGGCACTTTAAATAGTCAAAAAGTTTCCAAAGGGGAGGAAGACCCTCCCCAGGACACTGATCACTAACATTCACTTCCACCACCCCCCTCCCCCCCACTTTCAAAAAGCTTCCTATGCTTATGATAATCAAAACATTTATGAAGTATGGTGCCACCTGATGTTTCCTTCTATGAGTGTGCTCACAAGTTAGAGTGGCATGTTCATGAACAAACACACACATGCACCCATTCAACACCACCTTTAACTATTAAGCATAGGTTATGATGTAGTTGCATTTGCCGTCATAACCAACTTAGAAACAACATGAGTTTTACCATGCGCTACACTATACCAATAAAAGAATTTATTTACTATACTTAATGAAACAAATACATTTCCTTTACTTACCTTAAATTTAAAGGAGCAATGTAAAAGTTGAATATTTGTAGAGCAGGGTATATCTGAAAATGTAAAGATTTTATAGTTTTTACAGATCTCAAGGTTTGAATCTGAATGCTATCGGATGGATAATGGGATGAAAGTGAAGAAAAAGGAGAAGGAAAAGAAGAAGTAAGAACCAGAAAGCCAAAAGGCTTAGTGATTCCTTGCCGAAAGGGGGGTGCTTTGTTACACTGAGGTTCATCCATCAAATTTATACTTCTCTTCTACATCATTTTTTATGATGTGGTCACAATTTGATCCCTGCTCACATCAGCTCATGTCACATGACCTTTAAACCGAAACTTGAATAACCACAAAAAAATGAAAAAAAAAAAATAAATAAATAAAATGTATGAGAAGGGATTTATCTGTGCTTCCTCCCTTGTAATGACATGTTTACAAAGTTTCAGTTTTTGACCTCTGGTGACCTCAAATGGCTTGTGACCTCCACAAAAAAAACAATAGGGTTTTTCCTCGCACCATAACACATCCACATACTTAGTATGAAATCTATCCAAGCTTCCTACCTTGAGATACTGTGTAAACAAGGTTTTCAGACTTTGACCCCTGGTGACCCCAAATGACCTTTGACCTCCACCAAAAACTATACGCTTCTTCCTCGCACCATAACACATCCACATACTTAATATGAAATCAATCCAAGCTTCCTACCTTGCGATATGGTATAAACAAGGTTTTCAGAGGTTGACCCCTGGTGACCCAAGATGACCTTTGACCTCCACCAAAAATAACAGAAATCTTCCTCTTACCATACCACATCCACATACTTGGTATGAAATCTATCCAAGCGTCCTACCTTGAAATATCATGTAAACAAGGTTTTCAGACTTTGACCCCCGGTGGCCCCAGATGACCTTTGACCTCCACCAAGAATGATAGGGTTCTTCCTCTCACCACAACGCATCTACATACCAAGCATGAAAACTATCCAAGCTTTCTACCTTGAGATATCGTGTAAAAAAGGATTTCAGATTTTGACCCCGTTGACCCCAGATGACCTTTGACCTCCACAAAAAATGATAGGGTTCTTCCTCTCACAACAACGCATCTACATACCAAGCATGAAATCTATCCAAGCTTTCTAACTTGAGATATCGTGTAAAAAAGGATTTCAGATTTTGACCCCGTTGACCCCAGATGACCTTTGACCTCCACCAAAAATGATAGGGTTCTTCCTCTCACAACAACGCATCTACATACCAAGCATGAAATCTATCCAAGCTTTCTAACTTGAGATATCGTGTAAAAAAGGTTTTCAGATTTGGACCCCCGGTGACCCCAGATGACCTTTGACCTCCACCAAAAACGATAGGGTTCTTCCTCTCACCACAACGCATCTACATACCAAGCATGAAATCTATCCAAGCTTTCTAACTTGATATATCGTGTAAACAAGGTGTTCAGATTTTGACTCCCGGTGACCCCAGATGACCTTTGACCTCCACCAAAAACAATAGGGTTCTTCCTCTCACCACAATGCATCTACATACCATGCATGAAATCTATCCAAGCTTTCTAACTTGAGATATTGTGTAAACAAGGTTTTCAGATTTTGACCCCCGGTGACCCCAGATGACCTTTGACCTCCACCAAAAACAATGAGGTTCTTCCTCTCACCACAATGCATCTACATACCATGCATGAAATCTATCCAAGCTTTCTAACTTGAGATATCGTGTAAACAAGGTTTTCAGATTTTGACCCCCGGTGACCCCAGATGACCTTTGACCTCCACCAAAAACGATAGGGTTCTTCCTCTCACCACAACGCATCTACATACCAAGCATGAAATCTATCCAAGCTTTCTAACTTGAGATATCGTGTAAAAAAGGTTTTCAGATTTGGACCCCCGGTGACCCCAGATGACCTTTGACCTCCACCAAAAACGATAGGGTTCTTCCTCTCACCACAACGCATCTACATACCAAGCATGAAATCTATCCAAGCTTTTTAACTTGATATATCGTGCAAACAAGGTTTACAGATTTTGACCCCTGGTGACCCCAGATGACCTTTGACCTCCACCAAAAACAATAGGGTTCTTCCTCTCACCACAATGCATCTACATACCATGCATGAAATCTATCCAAGCTTTCTAACTTGAGATATTGTGTAAACAAGGTTTTCAGATTTTGACCCCCGGTGACCCCAGATGACCTTTGACCTCCACCAAAAACAATAGGGTTCTTCCTCTCACCACAATGCATCTACATACCATGCATGAAATCTATCCAAGCTTTCTAACTTGAGATATTGTGTAAACAAGGTTTTCAGATTTTGACCCCCGGTGACCCCAGATGACCTTTGACCTCCACCAAAACAATAGGGTTCTTCCTCTCACCACAACGCATCTACATACCAAGCATGAAATCTATCCAAGCTTTCTAACTTGAGATATCGTGTAAACAAGGTTTTCAGATTTTGACCCCCGGTGACCCCAGATGACCTTTGACCTCCACCAAAAACGATAGGGTTCTTCCTCTCACCACAACGCATCTACATACCAAGCATGAAATCTATCCAAGCTTTCTAACTTGAGATATCGTGTAAAAAAGGTTTTCAGATTTTGACCCCCGGTGACCCCAGATGACCTTTGACCTCCACCAAAAACAATAGGGTTCTTCCTCTCACCACAATGCATCTACATACCATGCATGAAATCTATCCAAGCTTTCTAACTTGAGATATTGCGTAAACAAGGTTTTCAGATTTTGACCCCCGGTGACCCCAGATGACCTTTGACCTCCACCAAAAACAATAGGGTTCTTCCTCTCACCACAATGCATCTACATACCATGCATGAAATCTATCCAAGCTTTCTAACTTGAGATATCGTGTAAACAAGGTTTTCAGATTTTGACCCCCAGTGACCCCAGATGACCTTTGACCTCCACCAAAAACGATAGGGTTCTTCCTCTCACCACAACGCATCTACATACCAAGCATGAAATCTATCCAAGCTTTCTAACTTGAGATATCGTGTAAAAAAGGTTTTCAGATTTGGACCCCCGGTGACCCCACATGACCTTTGACCTCCACCAAAAACGATAGGGTTCTTCCTCTCACCACAACGCATCTACATACCATGCACGAAATCTATCCAAGCTTTTTAACTTGAGATATTGTGTAAACAAGGTTTTCAGATTTGGACCCCCGGTGACCCCAGATGACCTTTGACCTCCACCAAAAACAATAGGGTTCTTCCTCTCACCACAATGCATCTACATACCATGCATGAAATCTATCCAAGCTTTCTAACTTGAGATATCGTGTAAACAAGGTTTTCAGATTTTGACCCCCGGTGACCCCAGATGGCCTTTGACCTCCACCAAATACAATAGGGTTCTTCCTCTCACCACAACGCATCTACATACCAAGCATGAAATCTATCCAAGCTTTCTAACTTGAGATATCGTGTAAAAAAGGTTTTCAGATTTGGACCCCCGGTGACACCAGATGACCTTTGACCTCCACCAAAAACAATAGGGTTCTTCCTCTCACCACAAGGCATCTACATACCAAGCATGAAATCTATCCAAGCTTTCTAACTTGAGATATCGTGTAAACAAGGTTTTCAGGTTTTGACCCCCGGTGACCCCACATGACCTTTGACCTCCACCAAAAACGATAGGGTTCTTCCTCTCACCACAACGCATCTACATACTAAGTATGAAATCTATCCAAGCTTTCTAACTTGAGATATCGTGTAAACAAGGTTTTCAGGTTTTGACCCCCGGTGACCCCAGATGACCTTTGACCTCCACCAAAAACGATAGGGTTCTTCCTCTCACCACAATGCATCTACATACCAAGCATGAAATCTATACAAGCTTTCTAACTTGAGATATTGTGTAAACAAGGTTTTCAGATTTTGACCCCCGGTGACCCCAGATGACCTTTGACCTCCACCAAAAACAATAGGGTTCTTCCTCTCAATATGGGCCATGTATGTACCAAGTTTGAGAACTGTCCAACTTTCCCTTCTTGAGATATTGTGTAAACAAGCTAAGCCCTCACATACACACACACACACACACACACGACATCACCATCGCATAGATTCCTTGCCTGCCTTCGGCAAGGAATCAATAAGGAAAGAGTAATATAGCTAGACATAAGTCAACATGAGTGCAAGGACATGATTTAATTCAGTTTATGCCTTTTTTCTCATTACAAAATATATACTGTAGTATTGGTAAAAGAAAGAATATAGCATATTAAACAGTATGACACAATTATGTTGTTGAATGAGACTGGTGAATCTTTAAGGTCATATTTATACACATTAAAGGGCACCAAGCCAAATAAGAGATTTACCATTACTTGGGACATGTTTGTGTGTATTTTCTCAATATGAAGGGTACGAAGGCTAACCAAACCTCAAAATGGTATTCTACGGAGCATAGAGGTCATTGATATGACTATGAAGGTGATGACCTCTGTGGTCTTTATTTAATTCCAGGCCTGGAGCAATAATTGAAAATTTAGGACAATTATGGTATGGCACTTTCTCCAGAAAGAAAGTAGACCTTCAGCTGTTTTGAGTCAATATGCTGAAGGACCAATGGGATTTGGGACAAATGTGCTGTAAGACTGAAGAGCTGAAGTAAACATGGGCTGTAACACCGATTGAGCTGTAGGAAAAATGGGCTGCAGGGTGTAGGGCAATCTGCCCCCTCCCATGACCTTTATACTTACAAAGGTACCATCATTTTGTAAAAGGTCATTCATTCCTGAGTGACCTTACAGGGTACACTGGGGGAAACCAATTACTGCTAATCTCACTCTGCATTCGGGCTATTAATTACCCTCTGTTTAATTACATGTGTTTTATTCTTAGCTCCAACAGTCAATTGTACACAAATTTCTATAAAAATGAATTTTTTCATTAAAAAATTACAACATGAATATGAGCTCAGGTGTTTTTTTTTTTTTTTTCCCAGGGCTGTAATTTCCCATTCCTGACTCAGACTCCATTTTCGAGTCAAGTCCATTTTTCAATCAATGGACTCAAATTGGGAGCTCCTGGAATCAAAATTGGCATGGAATAGGAACTCCTGAAATTGAAAGTGGCCTGGAATGGGAGCTCCTGGCATCGAAACTGGCCTGAAGTGGGGGCTCCTAGAATTCGCATTGCCATGGTATGGGCTACAGGTGGGCTCTGACTCAAAGCTGATTCTAGCCTAGTGCAGAAAAATTAACTTAAATTTTACTCAAGGCTACCTTGTTATTCATAGACAGTTTAATACACACAGTCCATTACGTTACCATGTAGGCCAGCGTGATGCCTAAAAGTGACCTTTTCACTCAACTGTATTTAGACAATAGAGCAAAAACCATCTGTAAGGTACTTGTCATTGTAAAATGGCCAGACTCAGAACTGGCCTGGAATTGGAGACACAGGAATGTGAATTGGCTTGGAGTCAAAGGATACTTGACTCAGAACTGGCCTGGAATGAATGCCACTGGCATTTGATCTGGCACAGAATTGGGTGGACTTGGATACTGCCCTGGTTTTTCTGAAGTTATTTCTTTTTAACCCCTTTTGTGTATTTATTTCTTCACACCCTCCTATCAATCAAGTAATGTGCCTGAAAACTGTAGAGGTTTCCAAATGTTTCAGAGGTGAGTGTAACTGGTAAGCTTCCCATCTTTCAACAAACCCACCCAACCACATGCACAAAAAAAAAAAAAAAAAGAAACAGGAAAAAATAAAATGCTAATAAATCTGCATTTTACTCTTTTCCTGAGTAACACAGATATAAATGTAACTTTTATGTGATCCTAAAAATGTTGACAAGTGAAGTAAGATAAACAGATAAGTATGGTTCTAATTTTTTGGTTTTTGTTTTGTTTTGTTTCATTTCATTAATCTTACTGCAACATGCAAATTCTCTCTTCCTGTAAGCATTCAGGATTCCTACTCACCTTGTAAGCTGTCAGCAGTGTTGGTATAAAATCCTGCAAGAAAGCAAATAAAAAATGAAAAAAAAAAATCCCAAAGCATACACATAAAATATACAACAAGGCTTCAATACACAAAACATGAAAAAAATCATCATGATGAAGGGCATCTGTACAAAGTGCATACCTTCATCTTCAAGCAATTCTACTCCATTTGATATCTCTAATTGGCATTTTCTTCACATAAAAATGAAAGTCTATGGATTGCTACATCAGTTTGCCAAATAAAACAGTCTTAAAATAATAAAATTACAATATGAGTCTGAGGAAAACAAAATTGCCAACTTTTAAGGGAAAAGGCAGATTTAAAGCTGCTAAGAACTGCCGTCCTAGCTTCTTTGCGGAGTAATGTCAGTTCCACATACAGATATTGAATAAATTTTGCTAAAAGATATTGCCATTCTTTTGTTTTAATTGTGCTTTATTCAGAGCCACACCCTTCTAATGTATCAACAAAATTAAAGTCTGTTTGCTCATGATTATTCATACATTGTGACTAATTTAATACACATGGTTCGTATGGACACTCTATAAAGTGGTGTTATTAATGAGCACTAAATAATTTGCTGACCTTCACATTCAACACATTTCACTATCCTATTCAAGTTGTTCCATGTGCATGACACATACACACAGCTATTTCCACATGTGAAAATTTTGAATTTATTTATGGCATGCATAAGATCCCAACACAATTATTCCAGTTAAACAATTTTGCACGTGTCCAAACGGATCTTCTTAACAGTCATAATCCCAAGTTAGAACTAACGATATATACTAGCCTAGGCTTATATGAAGTACAAATGCTGCCACCATTGATGACATGTTGATACATTCTGATATAAACAGCTGTTTAATGAATATTCATAAGTACAGTCTACAACCTAAAAAAGATTAAGCTCAGGAATGCTGTATTAAAAGCCATAACATGCTATAAAGGACTTTTTAGAAACTTTTGTTTTTACTTTTCGTTTATACCTCTTTACTTCCAAAGTCGTATTTCTGGTTTTGTTTTCCTTCAGGGAATATTGAGCACTGCCTCTTCTTTGGCATTCAACTCTATTCACAAACTAGTATTGGGACTTAAAGCATAAAATATTTTCCAAAATAACTTCACAATGCAGAGTATATTTGAAGTAAATACTTTCCAAATTATTAAGAAAAGCAAGATGGAAAATATCTAAACCCAACGGCCTAGTTGTTGTGTCTCTTTTCCATTAGAAACTTATTATACATGCAACTACTATAAATGTAGATGACTGTTGTAACAAACATACTATGCTCAAGAACTGAGAAAACATAAAGGCACAGTCGGTTTCAACTTTCTAAATACTTTTTCTTAAGTCCCAACAACCAAAACTAAAGGGCAAAAATCAAACAACACCTCAAAAGAGATTGTGCCCCTCTCCTGAAGGGACACCAGACTTAACATGACCAACTACTCAACCTTCAGAATGGGTCTGTTATGAGTGACTCCATTCTAGACTGGTTGAAAAGGACTGATACTAAAAAATAAGTTAGAGTTAAAATAAAAAAAAAAAAAACCCAAGAAGACTCAACTTCTTAAATAATTTTCTTGTTTCATCATATATATATAATTCACTTTCCCTATAAATGCAGTGGTGTCAATTTAAGAGGGAATAAAAGAGGGAAATGTTTCATACAATAGCCTAGCTATGTCAGTATTACTCTTGGTGAAACATGAAAATATGCAAGGAAGGACTAATTTATGCCTCCACCCAAACTGTCTCACATTTCCCAACCTTTGTTTATGACCCCAAATGGGGTTGTCATCCATTTCTTTTGGGGTAGCAGACTAAACTCAAACTCTTTTAAATATATGAATACTAGATTTTAACGTAAGTATGATGAATAACACCTATCCTATCACCAGATATTGCCAAGGTAACATTTCACCTCCCTTCCACAGAGTAAAATCACCCAATTCATGCAAGTTATTACCTCCCAGTACAGACAGTAGAACTGCTCATTCCAATTCATCTTCGTTCAGAGGTAGTCAGAGGAACCCTGACACAAAAGACCTCTTAAGAGCTATAAAGTTGAAGCTCTGGGGATCTTAACTTACAAATCATGGGAAGGTA
This sequence comes from Holothuria leucospilota, assembly GCA_029531755.1. Taxonomy (NCBI): domain Eukaryota; kingdom Metazoa; phylum Echinodermata; class Holothuroidea; order Aspidochirotida; family Holothuriidae; genus Holothuria; species Holothuria leucospilota. Next base: position 14,030,588 of record CM055982.1, on the reverse strand, counting down.
ATCAAGGAAAGATTACCCTGACCCAGAGGCAGCTATCACATGCACAACCTTAGAGTATTTATTGACTAGAGACCAAGGTCAAAATGGCGGAATGTCCATCCATGGAGGCAAAGTTAGGTCCAAATTTGCAGTGTCTCGACCAACCAGTCGTTTCTTCCTTGTGTGTACTTTCTCTAAGATTAAGCCATTCATAAAGCTTGCCTGCGTATGTAGGTGTGCATAGAACTGCAGGCAATTCTAACGTTATTTAGTGCATACATATATACCTGTATATATTATAAAAAAATTTGATGCGCTTCCATTACACGACACGACTGTACCTTTAGGTATATGCACTACATATCCATAACGTTAGAACTGCCTGTGCACAGAATTACTAGCCACAACATACGCCGAAGTTCTATCGCAGCTCATATTCCTAAAGAGGTAAATTCTGTACGTTTGGCATTTAGATGCTTAGCCTTGATTTTGCTGTTCAAGGAGACACACCAAGGTAATTGCCTGTTATCAACTGTGAGTGCAAATCTATGTTGGACGACGAAAGCCTCCAGTCCTAATCGTCGCGCATGTATCGTAGTGAGTCCTGTTGCTATAAAGCACCATAATTTGTCACCTTAGCGTTACTTTAACGCTGTATACGACCCCTGTGGGCTGGGGGTTGTAGAATATGCCCACGGTATTCCCCGCCTGTTGTAAAAGGTGACTAATGGGGAGGACTTGCACTGTATTTGAACAATATTTGAAACCGAACTTGAACCGTATTTATCTAGTTGACACTATATAATACATTTGTGTTGGTGTGTTGTTAAATTTTATCTAACTAACTAACACTGTATACTTTCAGTAATGTCTGAAACGTAGACAGTAGTGAGGATTGCACTGTCTATGCGTATTAAAGTGGGGCAGCAAAGTAGGCAATTTAGTATCGCTTACCTTCGCTTTGCGGCTGTGAAAGTAGAAAGTAAATCTCATATATAGGCGACATGCCACCACTTTGTAGCGCCAACCTTTCCATTATCGAACTGAAGGTAAAATAGTGTTCCTTCAGTGGCAAAAGTACTGTTATTCTTAACTCTTCAAGAAATATGAGAGAGAATACATCTCTTCGTAAGTTTAATAGCACCAAAATGTCGCCATTTTGTGCACTTGATGTATACAGGGCCACAACTGAACGTCGGAAACTAAATCATTTGGACCTAACTCTTGCTTTCAAACTGGCCAAAATTTTGTACAGGGCATATATTAGACCTTGGTCTCTAGTCAATAAATACTCTTAGTGTACAACACACATAAAGGAAAGAATAAATGGGAAAGATAACACTGGACTTTGTTCTTTGAGACTCGGTAGGGGGTCATGTTTTGATGCTGGTTTCTGAATTGGTAATAATGCTTATGCATTCTATAACTGACTTTAGCATAAACACTGGCCAGTGTGGCACCTTTGTATTAAGATGCTTCAATTATAACAAAGTGTCATGAAACAAGATAGGGAGTTTTTAGCCTTGATTTGAATAAATGCAAAGATGATGGACTGGACAAAACACAGTCAGGAAAGCCTGTTCCATAGGTGAGGGGCAGTACCAGAGAAATATTGATATCTATGACCTCTAAACTTCAAAATCACACTGGGCCTTATCTACTAAGCAAAATGACTGGTATACTTAATCTTTACAGCAATGTACAGGTCACTATTGTGAGGTAACCTGACCATGATACTCACAGCACTTAGTTGGTCTTTAACTTCTGTGGCTGTTTTTCCTCTACCAAAAGCCACAAATGACATAAAGCAAGTAATTATGAAAGGAGCAAAAATAACCTGCAGGCAAAAGAACAAAAGTGTAGCATTTAAGACAAAAAGCAGTAAACTGATATAGAATTTAACTATTAGTAATCATGCACTGATCACTAGATTCAGAGCTGAAATCACATCCTTCAAGTTTTTCTGACAACCAATATTTGGCTTCAGGTTGTCTGATAGACAACCTAAAATTTTCTTAAATATCAGGTCCGCAAAGTATACACTGACAGAATTGTTCAATCACAATCAGTAAGGATTTTTTTGAATTTCTCTCACAGATTTTTCTTATGCAAAAGGTTTATGACCATACTGAATCCAGACTGGTTTTAGCCTTCACTCATCTTGGAACTAGTTGATTTCACTGAAATGTTTGTCTACCATTCATGCTCCTGGTAGAGATACTAGAAATATCACAGAGTTACATACATCATTCACTCAGTGTATAGTGTCAAAAATTTCATCCCATCCACATAAATTCTAATATAGAATAGGTTGCTGGTTCGAACCCTGCTTGAGGCTAAGTTTTCCATTCACATACTAACATCCTCTTTCAGTATAAGGCAAGTGCCTGTGTTAGAGGAAAAATGGCCTAAGGTCTCTGTGCGACTATTTAATATAGCACTGACTGACTCACTAAATTCTAATATACCTATATTTGAAGACTTCCAATGGCTCAACAGGCTGGAGAAAATACACAATACAAAGACATTTGAATAATTACGTAATGACAAATCCTAACCTGGAAGTTACAATCTTTCTCCCTCTTATCTACATATAACCCTAAATAAGATTTAAATTCTAACCCTTAACTTAATCCTAGCCTAAAGGTCTAGCCCTATGTGATGCACAGCTCAAAACCCTTCGTGCTAAAACTAGGGGGCTGTCACTTATATTCAGATTATCTGCAAACTACTAAGGTTGCGAAAAAGAAATTGATATTACTACCCTTGTTCATAAATTAGGATTAGGATTTAGCCCTCAACAGGTGGGTCACTGTGAGAGAAAGTTAGGTTACTATTTCAAAGTTTTTGCCTATAAAGATGATACAAACTGTTACTGCTGAAACAGTCTATGGTCAGGCCTTATATTGTACATACACTGCATGTCAATGTGATACAGCCTATGTTCAGGCCTTATATTGTACATACACTGTATGTCAATGTGATTCTACATAGCTCAGAAGACACCATACAGTGCAACATAAATTCTGTAGCCACGCTTCACCAATCGTAGGCATGCATTAGGAATAGTGCGACCACCAATCCAGAGAAATTTCTCTTGTACACATGTACATCTTTTTGAAGAAGACAGGACTGGAAAGATCTTATCTTTGAGATCTTATTCAGCAAAAATTTTCCTTGCTTGTAGTAATTTGCTGTTCCAAACAGACATAACTCCACCTCTCACTGTGGAAGCACTACTTGAAGTTTGGCAAGGTAGGCTAATAGGAACAACCATTCCATGCCCTTATCACAATGTGGCAGTCGGCCAGAAACTGACAGCTGGGTTTGCTGGGCCAGGTAAAGATGCAACATATTTGTTTTTTGAGCAATGACATTCCAATTAAAGTTGTATTGCTTGTTTCTTAATAAAGCAGAGGAGGCTTTCATAATTCTTATAATTTAAAATCCTTATCAATAAAGGCCGGTTCACAAAGTTTCCAAATTTTCACACCGTATAAGGCTGTAAGAACCATATAGGGCCATCCCTTGATCTCATGGGCAAATCATGGAAGTAGCTCAGAGGAGCAGTTTCCACTTTCATAGCTTTAAAAGGCTTATAATGAAGTATGAACTGGGCTTAAGAGTTTGGAACTTCAGCGAGAAATATTGTGTAACATCTAAAAACACAGTGAAAACACATGTTACTACAGTCAAGAATGCCACACTTGACAACCAAAGCCACAATACATTGCACATTTATGTCATAAGGCAACAGGTCTGTTTTTCATAAAATTCATACTACTATGAACATACTATCTATTACCTGGTCTGTGGCAACTTTGTAAAGAGGAACCAGTTTTCCAGTGCCTGGGTAGAGTCTATCCAACACTCTGTACCAAGAAATCATAACAGGACCCTGTCAATAAGAAAGAAAACTCACTGAAATGACAGGGGCTATATTAAAAGTCTTATGAAATTCAGTCTTAATCCAGGGAGGCTTTCGTATGTACCCTAGTATCAAAATTCATGAATGGCTCTTTTAAATCATGTGGCAAAATTTTTTACTGTAAGGTTTAATTCATCCAGGATAATGTTCCTTGGTTTACCTTGAATACTCAATATACCAATATGTAGTACAGTAATTCTAGTCCTGATCAAGAGGGATACCATTTTGTGTTTACAAGTTACACTTCCTCCCGTTTGTCCTAGATCCCCAGGTCCCATCCTTCTGAATGTTCAGGAAATTCCCATGCCTCATCCCAGATGTCTGACATTTTGGAGGAGGCGGTCTGTCAACCAAATATTACAATACTATGATTCTCCCACACTTTCAGATAGGCACCTCACTCGTTAAAAAACCTGCAGCACAAGCCTACTTAGTGTATAAATACTCACTGGTAGGCTAGAAGTTGACAGTCTATAGCTACTGTGAAACATGTTCTTTCATCAACTTATGATGTCACTGTAGGAGTGGCTTCTCCTCTGCAGTCATGACTAGCAGGGCAGAGGGTACCCACCTCTAAAAATGTTGGGACTCACCCAAGCCTACTACCAAGCTTCCACTCAGCAACAGACCTCTGCTCTGCATCATGTGTAAGGTGTTACCAGTGAGCTGCTGGAGTAATCTGTGGGGTTGTGGTATTACCGGTAAGGTTGTACCGATGTTGCAAGCAGCTGATATTACCCATACCACTATTTGAGTTCTCAATATCGGCCAATACTGATCTGATACTGATATCTGGGAAATATGCATTCTGCAACTAACCATAGGCTATGGGGCACCACAATAAAGTGCTGTTTCATCTTAATGAGGTAAAATATTGGAACCTGCATTCAAAATACTCAAACAGTGTACATTTTCATGACATATGGGACAATAAATATCAGTTAGGTAATACTGACACTTGCAGTAAATTTTACCGAAAATGATAAATACTGATAATCGTTCCAACAGTAACTACCAACACTGTGATTTCCCAAGGTGTGTTATCTGTGCCACAGGTGGAACAAATGGACTCCTCAGTGGTACTCATCTAACTGAGTGGTACTCAGCAAGCTTGCCTATACCTGCCACACTAGCTGTGAGCACCAAAATGTAAGCCAAGTTGTTTACGGCCCTCAGAAGCTTGAAATGAACAAATCTTGAACATTATTTGTAGTACCTGGAGCAGATGGATATGTGCGCTTAAATAATTTTGGAAGTGCTATATAACTATTGCACTAAGCTTAGTATACTATGAGTAATCCAGGCATAGTATACACAGTGGTACCCAGGGGAACAGGAAGAAGTTAAATGGGACACCAGACAGAAAGGTAAGGACCCCTGCTCTAACGCTATGATAGTAAGATAATTTAGTTAGGAACTGTTTAGGTATTGTCCAATATTACACATTTCAATTTTCCTCATACAAATTACCATGGTATTGACATTCATGCCATCAACCGGTGCTGTTGCCGAGTGGATAAAAGCGGTGGCATTTGAAGCAATGAAGCTTGGTAACCGGAAGGTTCAAAGCTTAATCCCGGCCAGGTCAAAGTAAGGTGTGTATTTTTTTTTTATCAAGCGCAATGTACCGTTTTCCCATCTGAACTGGCTTTTCAAGAGAAACCAAATTTGATCTAAAATTGTTGAGGTGGTTAGCTACCCGATGTGAAGTTGTCATTCACAAGCCATATAGGCTTCTCCCACATTTGTGGTTGCTCAGCTTTGTAAAACAACTGCCCTTCAAGGCCTGACTTATTATTATTATATTCATATATTATGGTAATATAATTTTAAAATGGACCTACTTTACACATAACCATGGTAACACCATGTTCCAAAGTAATTCCAGTGCACTTTCCCATAATTTCACAGGACACTCACCACAAATACAACACCAAAGATTCCTTGCCTGATTGTCCTGGCATAATCGTGTCCATGGAGTCCTTTCTTCTCAACAAACTGCTGTGCCAGCACGTCACCAACACAAATTAAAGCACCTGCAAAAAAGAACAATTTTGAAGTAAATTTTATATGTACTACCTACAGTGACCCGAACAATCACATATAAATTTGAGTGACCACAAATGCTGACAAGGCAACACAAATTATGGTCGTACTGTTTACCATCTACAGTGTCCTTTGATAGGCTGACCTTTAGCCTACTGTACCTCCTACAGATTTTCATTACCTATAGGTTAGGTGACGACAAAGTGTTTTGCAATGGGGAATAGGTACCACAGCAATCTTATTACATGGTAGAAAGTTTCATGCTCAGGTAGTATGAGTATTGTCTAGAGGTCATTATCACTATCCTACAACTTAGACCATGATTGCAAAAGTTGTTGAAATCTGGGCTTTAAAAAACTTAAGGCACAACAGCACATGTATGGTCTTGGATGGATAGTCTTTAACAGCCTTTACCCTGATGCCCATGAAAAGTCAGATCTACTATACAGTGTATGTACACAAAAGACAGTATACTGACCCTCCCTACTTCCCTTCAACATTCTTGGGTGGCAGAGAGGTTTATTCCAGCTGCTGTGTACCAGTGTGTTTCACAAGTGTGTGAGTCCAAATCCCGCTCAATGTACTTGGGTTTTTCTCTGGGCACCCTGGCTTTCCTCCTGCTTGGTGTGGCTTACCACCAAATTTGGTTGCCCAGATGATGGGTTCAGCACCAGATGATAGTACTCTCAGGGAGACCAGTTCAGTTAGTTTAACTACAGTAGCTGACTGCTGACTTTGTTTTGCTTCCCTTAGAACTATGCCATTTCTATTTTGTGTTCCAAGACTGAAGTTAAACCCCCCTTGTAAAAAACTCCTCAAAAATATGGCCCTATATTGGGTCATACTGAATAGTCATCCAGTACAAGCCACTTGACCCTACACTTGTTTGTTTTTCTTTTAAGCCTAGGCTAAGTGTCTAACATAAAAATCAACATGCTTTCTGACCTACGGCATATGTTAACTGTGAAGAGATTGACCGACCAAAAGTGCAGTATGAGTCTACCAGAGAAAGAAAATCAGCTATAATAAGTAATAAAACTGTTAAAACTTTTTTGTCACATCACATTTTGCCTGGTTGTACCTAATATGAAAGGGCCTTAAAAGTTAATTACACCAAAGTCTCTGGAGACACTAAACTATACAATGCTTCCACTGTTTTGCAATGATCATTTTCAGGTGAATGCATTTGACTGCCCACTAGAAAACTTTTTGCAGCTAACAGCTTTTTCTGCACCCTCTCTCTCACCTGTGGTAATTCCTTGTACTTTAATTGGATGCGTGTTCAAAAGATGCAAATAGGCACGCCACAATCTAGACATTCTAACTGTTTTCAAGGTAAAAGGTAGCAGTAATGGTGCCCTTATGCTCCACTCAACATAATCTGAAAAATATAAAACAGGAAATGAACAAAACATGGATGTTTTCATTTTACACTACTGTACATACAGTAAGGAGAAAAAAAATGTTTGATTTGAATCATGTAAACATACAATCACTTACAATAATAAGACGTCACTAGTTCTATTTGGTTTGGGAGGAGAGTGTACAAATAAAAACTGTAAGTTGTATCATTGCCCAAAATAGGCAGGTACAAGTAAACTGCACTGGAAATTTACTATGTAAGTCATCTTAGTATGGTACTTATGGAATGCGGATATCTGTAGAAGAATATGAATGCAATTCTGGCCATACATGCAAATTTTCATTACGGAGTGTATTCGATTGACTGCCCAGTTAACATCGCAACTAGACTGTTTAGTCAAGACCCATACAAAAGTCAGCTATGTACAGTTTATCAATGAATAATTTGCAGTGTGTTCTCATGTCCAGACAGCTGCTCATTAATAATGCCTGGGGGGGCTTTTGTTTAGAGATGTACTTGTAAGGAACTATTATGGGAAAAATGGGAGGGTAATGGGTAATAAACAGTGAGTGCTAAAGAAAATTTCTCTGAAAATGGGGACAAACATTTGACTTTGCACTGGCAAATTAGAAGGTTGACTTTGAAGGTAGCCAGGTCTGTCACACGTACCAATCTTTGGTTAAGTGGCACATTACAGCAGGAAAGGGAGTGCTCAGCACATCAGCTGCCACACATTTGTTGATGACTCCATTCTCCCAAAACAAACTTAAATGCATTAAATAATACAAAAACATAAATATTAGACCAAAACAGGATAGCACCAAGAATAGGGTAGCTTTACAGTACTATCACCCCCCCCCCCCCCCATCCTAGGCAAAATTACTAACCTGGCTGTTGTACAGTGAGACTGCTTTTGCAAACAGCCTGAAAGTTCAAATGTAGGCCTATGGTATGTACATGAGGAAATAAGTTGAGATATTAAATCATGCCAGGTGAATCAAATGAGGTTCCATCTTAGAGCTGGATGCGCAACTGTAGCTACAGGGGAGGAGAACGCATCTTTTTATATGGTCTATTACATGCTTGCTAAGTCCACAAATATAAGCATCCAAGGTTGGACGGTCAGTCTCAGGGGAGGGCCTTCTTTAACTGTGATCCACATCATTCAAATTTCGGGCAAGTTTCTTGTGTAGTGACAAAGTTTACACAGAATGATTCTGCTTCGCATGTTTTCATCTTTGTAATGCTTCCATGTGTGTGGTAACTCCATTCTTGCTTCTTTTTTTTACACAATGGCAATTAGAATGCATTGCATTTTTACACTAGATACATTTTGAGAATTGCATCTCATTATGTTAGAAAGTGTGTTGCATTTTGCTATGTGCTGCTAGCAGAGTTGGAAGTAGTAAGTTACAAGCACAGTAGTGCCAAGTTACTGTATGCACATAATGAGTTACTGTACATGCTGTGTAAGAGAGCCATGTACCGTAAAGAGTAACATTTGCAATCCTGTAACAAATCAAGTAAACTGTTACAATTAGTCATAAAAATAAATGTGACAACATTAAAATTTGGTCCCCCTTCTTCCAAATACACATAGTCACAATAATCAAAAATTACATACACTTAGCCAGCTCTGAATCCATTGGCTCCAATTCTGAGACTTACGTGATAATTTTATAGCTCATACACAAACAATGTACATACTGGTAAACGCTGTTTTTACAATTATAGGCCTATATGTACTGTACATCATTAATGTACAATAACAACGTCATCATTGGGATTCGCAGTCTACTGTATTTGTAGCTTTCTTCTGAGTGGTCAATAAGTTTGTGACTATGACTGAGGAATGGGATGCTTGTTGATGAGGCAGGTACAGTATTCAGCATGCATGTGGGTGCCTATGTTTTAATATCTTGGGAATTATTTTGTTAATAGTACTGTGACAATTCTTGGGTATTACATTGTCGTAGTGCCTCTACAGTAAGAGTACTGGTACTAATAGTACAATATTCATACCTGTGACCGTACGTGTCATACCATAGACCGATTCGGCAAAGCATAGCAACAGTCCATAGTAACATGAACTTGGTGAAAACAAACCGTGGTTGCCGACTATCTTACTGCAGAAAGCATGTAAGCAAGCGGATAGAGCGCTGCATATTTTTTGTTTGAAATCGCCAAAATTGCCACGAAGTTGTGTCGCGTAGGTTGTACAAACCACAGGAAGGGGATTGGGGGAAAGGAAGGGGATCGGGGGAGGGAAATGGGGACCTATAAAGTATTCTTTTCCTCTAGAGTTCTCCCTCCCAGCATTTTTGAGCACAAAATTACCTTTCCCTTGATTAATCTTAACATCGCCCCTCCTTCCTTCAGACAGGTATAGACAAGGGAGGCAGCAAGTAATCCCCTAGAATAAAATGCCACTATTAAATTAATGATTGCCTCAATACAACTCATCACCTTTCCCCATTAAAATAATTTTCCCCCTGGAAGCTATCTTTCCCCCCTCCCCTTCAGTACCTCTGCTAGCTATACATGTTTGTCTCTCTACAGCTGTAAATTGTATGTGTAGTGCAAAACAACGTCATCATCCTCATCATTACCATCAGTTTGTTATCTCCATCTCTTCGTGGTCATTAGTGTAATTTTTATCACCTTCATGCAAAAATAAAATCACAGACAGGCAGGGGCTGCACCACAGGGGGAAGGGGGAAACGGTTTCCCTATCATTTGCAACTTGAGAAAAGGAAAAAGAGAAGAAAAGAGGAAAAAAGAAAAAAAGGAGTAAACAAAAGAGAGGAAAGGAGGAAGATAGAGAAGAAGAAAAGAAGCAGGTGGGTAGGTCTAGGCCTATATCTGATACGTATTTCTAGCGATTTAGAAAACAAGAAGGCATCCAGGGGTGTGGGGACTATGAAAAATGCATATTTCGACCCCAAATTACCCCAAAATGACCTATTTTGCCCTCTTTTTTGGGTAGTAACTCACCTGGAAACTAGGATTTCTCAGGAAAAAATAAGACATAAAAAGATTGCGTCTAAGGTTACCTGGTAGTTGAAAAATGTTTTTAAAGCGGACAGGGCCACCCCCTCCCCTTAGACCAGCCCCTCTCCCAGGACAATGATCACTCACCTCATGCTTTTCCCCCTATCAAAATACCCTGGTGCCGCCCCTGCAGACAGGGAATCCTACACAAATATAGTGCACTTTCACTTTTTAGGCAAGCCTTCCTCAGATCCAGCTCACACTGACTTTGTGCCTTCTGTATTCAAACATAAGCCAGCTGCAGATGACAGAAGCGCACAGACAAAAGTCCAAAGATTTCATAACTATACTGCCTGCATGAGAAGTGCTTCAAAAGAACAGGTAAATTCAAATAAGAAACAGAAAGCTGAGGAGGGACAAGTCCTTCTACTACCTCAGGACAAAGTCAGGAAGCCTTGGGCACTGCTCCCAACGAAATGCCTGCTATACTGTAGCTCTGCAGGAAGAAATGGTGCTGAAACAATGACACAAGTTTAAAATGAGGCAGACATCTAGCAAAAAGAAAAAAATGCTTGACTGACAAAAATCAGTTGTCTAGAGCAACAGACCTGTAAAGTCTAATCTGTGCAATGCGCTAAAATATTTACGATGGATGGTCTAACTTTGTACACTTTGGTAATGCAAGTCATAACGTTAGACAATATACAGGCCACATACAGTAGTAGTTTTGCGACGTTTTGTCTTCACCAAGCTGAGTTCAGCACCACGGCAATGCCCTGGCATGACGTCATGCCGAATCGGTCTATTGTATTACTGAAAGTGGCACGTTAACTCCGTGTTAACTACCAACACTCCAAATGTCAATTTGGTCTTCCTTATAGCCTAGTTTAATATTTTGTATATTTGGGGCGTTATTTTTTACTTAAGCATTTGCTTTTTACTGTATGCACCTTGCCTTGCAACTGAAGTAAGCCTCAGGGCTCGAAAATAGACTGGCGCTCTGGCGCAAAAGCGCCAGAGACCGCCGCGACTGCGCCAGAAAAACGAAAAAGTGGGTGTTTGTCTGGCGCTAAAAATAGCACCGGGTGCATGAGGCAAACAATCTCAAAATCACACAAAAATTCCCTGCACAGACTTAAGTGTCCAATTACGCCAAAGAAGTATCCCGGAAACTTGCAATACAATGAAAAAGAATAAAAGTTTGTGTTCATGGCCAGACCATCTATCCAAGCAATGTTACGTAGCAGTAGGCCTACGACATCACATTATACTAGCATGTACTGCGTATAGTTGAGCTGTGACATCGACCAGATTGTAAATCCTAAGCTGGAGAGCATGCACGATGTTGTGGTACTGGGCATCGCATGTAGCACACTTCGCGTATTGCACACTAATGCGAGGACATACACGACACTAGAATTTGTTGAGAGTTCCATGCCACGTGGGCTTGCATTTCTGTATTGCAAAGTAGCACTTAATTCTGATGTGCCCATTGCATTGTAGACAGCATCTGTAGCTACGCTTTGAACGGGACTCAATGCATTCAAGATTATTCTATACAATAATTCTCTGATAATTTTATCACAGAAACACACATACCAATGCGTGTACAGTTTCACCAAATTACTGTGATTATTAGAATATCTGCATAATTATGTTCTGTCCGTAAGTCTCACAAGAAGTCAATGTCAAGGGTGAAAATAGCACTGTTTAGCACTCGTTTCCGGCCCAACAATGTCCATTAGACACAGACAAGAGTGTTACAAGGCGCCACTATTTTACCGAAAGTAGGGCCCGTCATCCTGAAAGTCCCAAGGTATCATAGATATGGCCCCAAGATTATTTAAGTTTATGTTGTAAATATTTCCGTATCAGAAACCTTCTAATGGACCAGAATGCTGGAAGACAAGGTGATTGTGCAAAGCACAAGAATATTAACTAAAATATGACAAAACTGAACTTTGTGAACCGCTTAAAAATTGGAAGCAACATCGTTAAAATACAGTAAATTTCATTATGGATGCTAGTTACAGTAGCTTCCTTGTGAATGAACTGCATTTGGACTTCCCAGTCGATGCAATATCATGTAACACCGGCTGGGATTGGCTGGTACATTCCACTAAACATCAAAGTGGCTTTGTGGAGTCCTCCAAATCTCGATCAAAATTTTCCACATAACAATTTAAGATAGATGGAAAAAAACAGAATAAACCAATGATATTATACAGTGATAGTTTTTGGCTAAGACAATGATCATACAAAGTTTCCATCTCCCCAACGGAACAAATTTTAGTCCAAAATGCATGGTTCGATCAAACGAGTGAGCTACTGCTCCCTGCATACACTTTTGTACTACCTTATTTCAACGAAGCAGGATCAATAACTGAAAAGCGTTGACATCTCGATGATACTCCAAGTGGTCAAGAATACCAAAAACATTTACATGGCATGTGCAAAAGACCCTCAAATACCAATCTGCGATACATTTGAAAGCTTTAGGTCGAAACTTTTTCTCTACGATGTGCTTTTCTTCGGCATTTCTTGGCACTTTTGTCGTTACCTAACGTGTAGCACATGTGTACAATGAGAACCTAAACTACATACGTGTATCTACAATAATCTTCTTACTTGAAGAGCTGTTGAGAGGTTAACACTTTTCTAATTAGTTTTGTTCTTGAGTCCCTACCAAAGATATGCTTGTTCTCTAACGTGCTCTTCAGCGTGCAGGGTCTTATTTTATTGACTGGGTGGCATCTTCGCATCTCAAAACTCAAAATATTTACAAATTTTTCCCCTACATATCACTGTTACGAGAAGCTACTAAAAACTCAGGTCATTAGTCTCCAAGTTGATCCAGACCCAGTGGAGTTGGAACCTGGCACAATCCCAATCAAAGATGAGTCCATAGCCATAGATAGGGCAGGGGATAGAATTTATGAACTCCTGCTGCCCCCCCCCCCTTCTCCACATTCAAGGTGCCAATGTGGGCACTCCAAAGCTGCTGTATACATGCACACAGTCCCTCAGCCCCTCCGTCCCCTTCCAATCCAAGTTTTCAGAGAATGACCACACCTATGCTAGTACTACCCTGTGTTACACTAAAGAAAAAATGCTCTGTGTCGAATTTCCTTTCTCTTATATTTTGAATTTCTTTTACTAAATGCACAAGTAACATTAGGAGAAGATTAGAGGATGTTAAATCCTGGGAACAGTGGTTTCTTTGAAAAACTGAAAACAGCTCTGGACAGACAATGGTGAAACTGCTCCAGAAAGCCTTCAAAATGAAGGTTGTCAGAAGTGGCTTTTAGCTCCAGGGAGGAAAAGCTTATTTTCAAGCCCTGAAGCCTAAGTTAGGCCTAACTGAGTTTTAATTTAGGCCTAGATTAAGGGACTGGAAATCCTTTTTTTTAGACTGGGACCTAAGAATATGTGAGGGTTTGCAGACCTTGAGGCTGATAACCTAATGGAAGCCTTGGTCTTTGTAAGCCTACAGGCTACACTACAGTGTACAGTGGTAATATAACAACTGGGCTATGTACAACACTGGACTCGGGAGTAGGCTAGCCTAGGCCTAGGTCTATGCCAAAATAAAGTTGAATAAAGGTATTTCGTGGAACTGCTAGGCCTATGTAATAGCCTAGTTTCTACACAAATTACAAAACTGGAAGTAGAACACTTCTCCATTTCGAAAGCTCTTCTAGACACATTTCTGTCTACCGCAACCATTTTTGGCAAAAAGTATGAACACCTGAACAATTCAAAACTTAAGTTTAGTAAACGATAACAAGAGGGAGAAAAAATCGGTAAAGCTAGGAATATTCTTACCCTCCCGCCAAACCTTGCTCAGTCAGGCTAGCCTATATGGTAGCCCATACAACCGCCACTGGGATAAAAAATATTAACCCGAAGTTTAGGCTAAATCTAAAAAAAGCCTAACAAACATAAAGATGTGAACCCAATGTTACCTGATGGAGTAAGTTAAGCCTGTAAAATAGTGGTAATTCAAAATTACCAGCCCGTCTGCTAAAATATGATAAAAAGCGTTTCACTTTGACTGCACACGGTAAGTTTCACCAGGTGACCAAGCTGCACTTCTGAAGCTATCACAGGATTCATCCTCATGTTCATCCTCGGATTCATCATCCTCGCTCGGATTCGTTCTCCGATTCATCCTAGGATTCACCCAGGTATTCATCCAGGTGCTGCCCATGTGGGGAGGGGGAGGCATGCAGGAGGCCGTGGCCTCAATTTCGTCAGGGAGCCTTAAAGCGAATCTTAAAATATGTAATCTCGACGACAGCTAGCGTCCGACGATCGATCATTGATTTTCCCCTTAGGAAGGGTAGATTCCTCAATAAAAAAAAGAGTCCTCAATAAAAATACACATTTTCGAAGTTTCTTCAATAAAAATCCCAATTTTTTAAATTTTCTCCAATAAAAAGTCAAAATTTTCAATTTTTTATTAATAGAATCCAAAGCGCTCCGAAAATTTTAAGTCGGCATTATCCTTTCGCCAACCCATCTCTAGCCTGGATTGTCGGGGCTTCGGGTTACTGCCACCCCCCCGGTCGGGGAACTGCCCCTTGTCGAGCAAATTCTGGCGCCACCCATGTATTCGTCCTCGGATTTGTCCGCGGATTGGTCCTCGGACCATTCCTACACTGAGAGGCCCACGATTTCACACGCGAATCGGGGCATGAATTACCCCGCCGAGTGGACTCTGTTGCTAAGACCATCAGTGCGGAACAAGGAATATGCCGTACAGTCTACTCAGTGGCGGCACCAGGATTTTAAAGTGGGGGGGGGGGGAAATGGAGAGCAAAAGAAAATGTTGGGGGCAAAAAAAATTTTCTCGCGTCGCGCGAAATGGAGTGCGAAGCGCGAGTTTTAGCGGGTGGGTTCAAGGGGCCACCTCAGAGCTCCTGGTGGGCGTCCAGGGGGCGAAGCCCCCGCGGGGAGCTCTGAGGTTTTAGCATATCTCTGGGTAAAAATTAAGCCTCAGGATTGGTATATTTTGGTTTATAATACATCATTCAATGCAAAGATTCCAAATAATTTTAATGTATTAGGCTATTCCTCCCGTCAGGCCACTTTACTTCAGGAGCTGAGTGGGGGCATCTGGGGGGCAGAGCTTCTGATTGGGGGCAAATGCCCACATGCCCCCTTGATGCCGCCACTGAGCCTGCTAAGTAGGCAAGGGATGAATAGGAGGCCGAATTTGAGGATGACTCCTAGGACGAATCCGAAGATGTGTTTTCATTTTCATCCTTGGATTCATCTGAAACTTTATTATCGTATTCATCCTTGGACTAATCCTAGGATTTATCCTGGGAGTTTTTCGTCCATCCATTTTCGCTTTATCCTCGTATTCGTCGACATATTCTTCTCTGTAGCACCCTGTCTCAACTAACAATTTTTCACCAGGCGCGGATCCGGGGGGGGGGAGCTTTCCCGGCCTCAGCCCCCAACCTTTTTCACCACATTCATGAAACAGGATACCCTGGTACTCTAATCCATCCTTGCAGGGTGTCTTCATTTTCTCTTTCAGGAAACAAAAGATAGCTCATCAACGTGAGGTAATGATGTCACATATGCTTGCTTCAAGTTCTCTTTGAAGTTTAACATGTGTCAACATCATTTGCTAATAGGCTCGAAAATCACACATCAGATTTCAATGCAAAGTTCACCAGACTGCTAAGAATTAAGTACTCCTCTAACATAACAGAGTTTGATTTAAACCCTTCTATTAACCTGAAAATATTCATAACATTGTGGCCATGCAGCCTAACAAATTCATTTTGACTAGCAAAGCTAACAAATATCGCCCATAACCGTGTTCTTCTAGAAAAACTAGAAAAGAAAACGCTTATTTACAGGTAAACTATAACTACCGTATCGAAAACTTGCTTCTCATTTCTTCTTTAGGGTAGACAAGTGGAGTATTATTCGACCAAAATGAGGCAAGCGTCATCACAAAAGTTCAGAATATTTATTTTTACATCTGGTCACTACAACCTTTGACCAATCAAGACCCAGTCTCTGTATGACGTCGATCGCTATTTTACATTCATATTTTTGTCGAATAAGAAGACAATCAATTAGAATGTCCGAAATCGCCGAAATATGATCACCTTAAATACTTGGGAAATGAGTTTTTCCGTCTAAACGATTGTCGGATTTCAACTGAATTTTTTTTTTCAAATTATTTAACAAAAGTGTCACAGAAGTGCCCACTGCAGTCGGTGCGATATAAGTATCGTACTGTTATGATAGCGTGCGCAGGATGATGGATCGATAGTGATTTGTCTAACGAAAGGGCGATAACTGTTGTCGTTCGTTCATGGCATAATTTTTCATTTTGTATTAGACCATAGGCGTAGGAGGCGGGGGGGGGGCTGGAGGGGGCTGCAGCCCCCCAACCAAAAATTTTTGTAAAAATTCGGGCACTATGCTGAGAATTTTTCAGGCACCTACTGAAAGAAAAATAATGCAATGATGTAGCTAAAGGGAATCAATAGTTAAAAAACTTAAGTTCTGATTTGAATTACATCAGCACCTATATATTCGGTATTAATTCAACAGTGTGTTTTTTAATGATTAAACTTATGTTATGATTATCAGTGGTGTATTTATTATGATTATCAGTGGTGTATTTAGGGGGGCCATTGGGCCATGCCTCCTTCAGTGATGCCGATTTCTTTTTCTTTGTAGTACCTAAATATATAATTTTTTAACACAAATTTTACTTCACAGGTAGCATATATGGCACCATATTGCATGTAAGGACACCTAATTTTTCAACTTATATTATGATTATCAGTGGTGTATTTAGGGGACATTGGGCCATGCCTCCCTCACTGATGCCGATTTTTTTTCTTTTTAGTACCTAAATACGTATTTTTTTTACCCAAATTGTACTTCAAAGGTAGCATATGTGGCACCAGATTGCATGTAAGGACACCTAATTTTTCAAAACTTTTCAAAGGGGAGAGGGACACACCCTCCTCTTAGACCCCTCCCCCAGGCCGGCGATCACACAACACAATGCATGTCCCCACTCCATGAGCAAAATCAAAAAAATTATCGATATGGAAAGGGAGAAACAATGCAAATTATTGTATGTAATTGTGGCAAGTGGTATGATAAAAACGACGCATGCCTATAGATTAACATGTTGAATGCGCGTGGAGCACACGGACTTTTGGGGGCAAATGTTTCGGGCAAGTCTTTACAGCCCCCCCCCAATCAACTTGGGCTCCTACGCCTATGTATTAGACCTATACTTGTAGCTAGTTTATTCTTATCTTAAGAATCGATCAATGTTTACACGAATCAATGATTTCCCAAATAATATGAGAGTTGCAAAAGTTATTCCAGTTTTTAATTGTGGTGAAAAGATCTTCTTCACAAATTGTCGACCTGTTTCTCTGTTACCGCAATTCTCCAGAATACTTGAAAAAATATTTGAAAAAAGACTGGATGGTTTCATCGCCAAAAAGCATCCCCTCACTGATAATCAGTATGGCTTCAGACCTGGATGTTCAATATCTATAGCATTATTGTAATTAAAAGAAGAAATTACTACATCCCTCCGTAAAAGAAATCAACCCGGAGTTTTTATTGACTTCAAAAAAGTATTTGATACCATTGACTATCGATTATTGCTTAAGAAGTTAGATCAGGACGGATTTCTGGGAATTGCTGGGTGGGGGTAGTGAGCTGGAGCGAACACCCTCTTTCACCCCCATCCTTAAGTATTAGTACCCTAGGCTACTCTGCGAAAGTTGTTTCAATACGCTTGAATACATTATTTTCTGTTTATGTATATAGCATTGCCTATAAATGTTTCGCAGTTTGTCCAGTACAAATGACACTAATTCAGGCGAAGCACAGAAAGCCGTGGTCTTCCCGGTCGCGGAATTTTCCAGTTTCTTCGGAAAGCATGTAGTCAAGGTAGAAGTTGCGATAAAATGTGTAATCCCGACGCTGGCCAGGCTGGCACCAAAATTTGCGAGACAGGAGTCCAAGCTTCCTACGTGGGAGTGCAGCCTGAAGACCCGACAGGGACGACGGGTTGCCGAAATGTTGTCGACAGCAAAATTCAAAATTTGTGGCGCTCATTTTGGGCTTTTAGTCGTGAAAATTGGAAAATTTTGAGGGACTTATTACAGAATCTGCCATCTTATAAATCAAAATATCAAGTTAATTACAGAGGCGAAGGGCTTTTGTGGGCTCTTTCATATTTTATCGTTTCCCGATTACACTGAAATGGTGACGAGCCCTAACTCTGAGCTTTCACCAGAGGGGTGAAATGAGGTCCAGGCTGAGAAATTTTATAAGGAACCAGGGGCGGAGAACTGACCTAATTAAGTGTAAGTCAATGGGGCAATAATTAGTGGTTCGCTACCTAAAGCCTTGTAGAGGTTTTCGTCAGGTACAAGCTGACCACTCACAAGAAAGACGACAAGTTGGTCATTCATGGCAATTTCAATTTAAAGTACCATGACCGTGAAGATTTTTTGCCAGCGAAGCTCAAAGTATCCGTACCTTTACCAGGCAATTTTAATCACTCAAAGCATGATCTACGGTCGCCAGCTTCTAAGCCCATAATATCTTCAAAATTGCTTCAATTGACCCCATTTTGGCCACCCGTGATACTTCATCTAGTCTTCTTTCATATTAAATGACAAAAAACCCCAATCGTACTAGGTAACATATTGCAAAAGTTGTCCCAATGTCTCCTCGTGGTGATATTTTTGAAGGTGAAGAAATGGACTGAAGGTGTAAATGGGGGCGTGCTACCTATAAACGACAGCAGGAAAAACTCTGACTGTCTGAGGTAATTTTATTGAGACCTTTCGTGTCAACTACTAATTACATGAAATATGGAATCGGTTTCATCTCATAATGGGAAAATATTCATAAAACTATGTTACCAATTGCAACTGAAAAAAAGCTTTGTGGAAAGGGTAGGGGTTACACGTCTTGATAATGTAGGCTACATGCAAAAGTGTGTAGTGACCTGATTTGGAAATTTCCAGTAAGATATAATTTACAAAACGATGCTTAATTAAAAAAAAAGAAAAGGTGGGAACGCAGGGGAGTCAATGAAACAATTACCACTTGCAACCGAAAAAAAAAAAAGATTTGTGGAAGGGATGAGGGTAGCTAGCCCTGACAATGCAGGCTATATGGAATAGCTTCTAGTGATCTCATATGGAAATTTACAGTAGAACATGATTAAAAAACGACGCCTAATTAAGAAAAGAAAAGTTCGGACCCCAAGGAGTCTATGTAAGCTACAACAAGGAAGATAAAAAGGAAAACGCAACTTTAAAACCGCAAAACGATATAAGATTTTCTGCTCAGTCTCCGAGGACTTGAACTCACGTACTAAGCATTAGGGTTCGAGTGCCTTACCAACTGACCTACGACAATGTTGGAAATTTGTTTGATTATAATAATAATATTAATCTATTGTAAAGCTATATGACATACAAGTACAACTTCTAGGGGAGGGGGCACCTGGACCGAACAACCCTTTTCTCCTGCATCCTTAGTATAGGTACCGTACTTAATATTGCCTGAAACACGCCCGAATGATGCTCTTTCAATGCTTGAATGTTATACATTTTTCCTGTTATTGCTTAGCGTGGCTTGTAAATGTTTCGTAGTGTGCCGTATAAATGACATCGAAAGGGGGTGAGGTGGGGTAATCTGAAGGGGGAACGGGAACAGGAAGACGTGGTCTTCCTTCGCAGAATTTTTCAGTTTCTTTATGACACATGTAGTCAGGACAGTAGGTACGATAAAATGGGTAATCCCGAAGGTGGGTTACCGCCAGCCTAGAAAATGTTGCGACAGGGACCCAAGCTCCCCGACGTCGGGCTGCAGCTTGAAGTTCCGACAAGAACGACGGGTTGCCGAAAAGTTATCGGTAGTTCAATTTTCTGCGCGCCTGTTGGATTTTTAGTTAGTGAAATATGAAAACTTGGGGGATTTATCACAGGATTTGCGGCCTTTAACTTAGTAATGTAGTATGTGGTGTGCCCCAAGAATCGATCCTTGGACCAAAACTATTTATTCTGTACATACAAATGATACCTGCAATGTATCAAATTTATTGAAATTCGTACTTTTTGCACATGATACAAATATTTTTTTACTCCCATGAAGATATCATTTTCCTCGTCGACAAATAAGTAATGAACTTCAAATCTGAGTGAATGGTTTGCGGTGTATAAATTATCCCTTAATGTCAGCAAAATTAATTATATGTTTTCTATTCGCTCAATAAACTCCGATGTGAACGTTACTATAAATGAGGTTAATATTGAAAGAGTGTATGCCACAAAATTCCTTGGTATATTTATAGATTGTAAGCTCAATTAGAAAGAACATATTGTTCATTTATCAAGAAAGCTTTCTAAAAACATTGCAGTTATACGTAAAACAAGTGATTTCCTGAATAGCAATGCCTTGTAAACATTGTATTGCACAATCTTTTATCCATTCCTCAACTATTGTGCCGAAATATCGGGAAATACATACAAGTCCAACAATATCCCAATACTCTTAAAACAAAAGAAAGTTACACACATTCTTTGCAATGCAAATTACCTAGACCATATTTTTGCACTTTTTTACAGATTAAGAACTTTGAATTTATTTCAATTAATAGATTTTAAAACTGCAGTGTTCATGTTCAAAGCTTACGATATGCTTTTAGCACAAACTTTGCAAAATTATTTTTCCTTGAATATAAGTGATAGATACAACACCAGACAAAAATATAACTTTCAGCAGAAATATGTTAGAACAAGACGAAAACAAGTTTGTATTTCATACTCAGGAGTAAAGATCTAAAATTCACAAGATGATACATTAAAAAACTGTGAAACTATTGGCTCATTCAAGAAAATGTACAAAAACACTCTGCTAATGTACTAAATGTGAAAAGCTACTGTTTTAACGGTATAGCAATTATTATTGTTACTTGTTGTCAATCTTCCCTTCCCAACTAAATATTCATTAAAGGCCTTGCTTCCTTCACCTCTGTACAGGAGGGCACCTGCCACTAGCAAGGGACAGCTACAGTATATACAGTACATATTACAGTATCTTGCACAGATCCCCACTTACCATACATGGCACTATCCAGGGTGTGCAGGTCTCTGAGAATATTTAAGCAATGTGCGCTTCAAATTGACAATTTGATCAAAATAACTGCTCAAGTATAAAAATTCCTACAGGCTGCCTGCCACTGCAAAAACATGAAGCTATTCCTAAAAGGAGTTACTACTTTAGCATAATTTACACAAGACAAGACAACAACCAATCAAACATTACATTAGTAAGCACCTTTTACAGACACATGCATTCTTAAAAACAGACATGATGAAACTGGTGAAACAAGTTTCCCCACACTGACACCCAATGGTGCAAACACAAAAGGGACTGACTGTACCCTTGTGAGCTTATTACAACTGCTCCTGTAGAGCATACTGTACTGTACATACAGTACCCCTGTATTAAAAGCAACAACTTGGGATGTTCCTGTTACACTTTGAAAGTAACTCGTTATATAGAACTTAACAGTTAATTCCATAAAATTGTAACTCGTTACACGGTTACAGTTACTAGTTACAATGTTGAAAAAGTAACTAGTTACAGTTACTTTTGACTAAAAAGTAACTACAATCTTGGACAAAACTCGTTGGGACACCCGCTCCCCTTCACAAAGTTGACCATTTTCACGGCATACAGTCATTCTCTCTGCACAACTTTGGAAGGGGGAGCGGGGGCTTCATGTAAACCTGGGAACGGAGATTCAAGAATATTATGACAAAGTGTCCCAACAGTTTTGTCCAAGATTGTCTGAGAAATTGAAGAAGTTAGAACTGCTCGCGGGCCACGGTAGAAAGTGTTTCTTTGTGTTGCATTGATTCGCAAAAGGGTAGGTGTCTTTTCTTTAGGTATAAGAGAACAGTAACAGAGAATAATCAGCATATTCTGAGTCCATATTGAAGTTCTTGTTAATATAATACTATTGAAGCTAAAAGCATTGGGAAGGTAGCTAAATAAGTTCAAAGCGTCCTCTCGTTCAGGAAGACATTTTCAATAGTCACGTATTTTGGGCTCACACTGTCTGAACAGGTACCAAATAAAAAGAACATTCAGCAGAAGTACGTGTTGTATCCTGCCTATTACTTTATATTAAAGTAATTTACCAGAAATAAGTTAAAAAGTACTTGAATGTATATTCATTTCACCTTTATAACGCAGTAACTTTCATTTGAGTAGCTGAAACTATACATAAATTATGCCATACATGCTAATTTGACGAGACCGGGGGTGAAGGCTACGTTAACCAAACAGTCTACCATTTGTTCTGAGAGCAAATTTGAAAGCAAAATGTAAAGAAATTGAGTCGGCTAAAATAAGGCATAATAGATACGTCATCAGCTTCATGTAACATTAAAAATGGTGTCATAGGCATCAAATTCGCTTCAAAATATGTCTAAAACCAGCCCTAATTAACGATCTACCATCGTTATAATAAAAAGCTTGGCTTGCAGTTCTGCTTTTAACATTTCATGGTAGATCGTGGCGCTCTTTCAGTTAAAATCTTGCCTTCTTACCACTAGTTTGCAATAGCAGTGAGACTCTTCGATCTATCTATGAAAGAAATTGTTTTGTTTTCCGTCTTACAACTTAAGAAGAGTTGTCATCCTCCTTTTAATTTGCTAAAAAATGCAACGCATATGGCTGCCATAGACGTCGTTACGGAACGTAAACATTTCTGCCTGGCATTCCCTGCGAATACCTGAAACAGTCCATCTATTAGGATCTCGCCAACCAACAATAAATCAGTATAAACAAATAAACAAAACAACACATTAAAACAATTTTAAATTATACTTTCATTTGGCTAAAATCCTCAGGCCTATAAGCCTCCGAAAAAGTGCACTGAATACAGCTGCTCGGAAACTTAACCATTTTTCTATTGAATTTGTTCTCGTAAATCGCTCACTTAAAACTCAGACAATCTTGGACAAAACTCGTTGGGACACCCCCGCTCCCCTTCACAAAGTTGACCATTTTCATGGCATACAGTCATTCTCTCTGCGCAACTTTGGAAGGGGAGCGGGGGCTTCATGTAAACCTGGGAACGGAGATTCAAGAATATTATGACAAAGCATCCCAACAGTTTTGTCCAAGATTGTAGCTACATTTCAAAAGTAACTAGTTACTTCAAGGTAAATATACCGTACCTCGGTACCTGAAATGGAAAAGGGGCATAATTAGAAGTAAGAAGGGGGCACATGAGAGGACCGAACCTCATTTGTGCTGGTTCTTTTGGTGATCCCCAAAGAAAGACAATGATGCCAGCTGATCTTCATTGGAGATTCAGGCAGAGGCTCCTAATGCTCATCATGAAGCAGCAAATCATGATAGTGTGTTGGAGCTTATAAACTGTTTGTTAGACAAATATGGTTGTAAACAAAACTTTTCCAGTTACGACAATACTTCTTTGAGGGTGGAAATCTTTATCCTGCCATCACAATTTAGAGAAGTTAGCGGCTACTACAGGGGGAGAGCATTGTTTTAGCAGTAATTATAAAGTCTTCACCCCTGAAGGGCATAAATATGGTAAGTAATACGATGCTCTATATTTATTTGTTAACGCTAAAATTTAAAACCTCACCGCTAAGGTTGGGCTATGTGATATTTTCGCATAAATTTCTGGTTTCACATTGTCTCGATATAAAACAATGCATAGACATGGTGAGACTATTTAGTTTACACATGCATGCCATGTGCCCATAATTCACTTGCTCTTTACAATACATAGGTGAAGCTTTAAGTCGGACACTTCTCTCCTCTTTCAACAGTTCAATTAGCTTTGTTAGGATACTTTTAACGACATTTGACCATTTCATTATTATGATGTTTTTGTTTTATATTAACCTTACTATTACTCCAGTGTAAGGAGTTACGGGCATTGAAAAAAATATCATATAGCCTAAATTCATACGTTTGATTCATCAAATAAGGATACTGTACCATACGTGTTAAATTGGATACATAAATGGATGCACGGTATTTACCGATGCTTGACACCGTATAATTTACTAGGCTCCAACCACGAGTCCAGATTCGATAAGCTTATTGTCGGTCTCAAGAGCGTTTTTCCAGATTAGGAATTTCCTTAGGAATAGGTTCTGGAATCGATACTTTATCCAGAATGTGATGTAACTGGACTTGTGCTCGAAGTTCATTCCAGCCGAGTTCTCAAATATGAAAGTTAGATTAAAAGCGTTTAAAGTTCCATTGAAATTTGTGCACAATGTACAGATGTAAAGTAGGCCTATTCACAAAATTCACAAATTCAAGATCACAAATAATCAACTAAATTACTGAGGAGGCCAGGCTATGGAAGTGATTGCAAATGATGACTTTATTAATGGTGGACAATAGAATTAAAACATCCACAAGTTTGATATGACATTGGCAAAAAGACTGGTCTTGGAATTGGTGCAATTGGAATCAGGACTGGCCGGAACTTGAGGGGTACATACCATGCTCGGAAAGATTAGGGAATCTAGAATCGCAGTTAGCCCTGACTCGGGTAGGGTGGACTCGGGTTCAGCCCTAACGTCTCAAAAGGCAATGATTAAACTTTTAATGTAAGCCTACTATTTGAATGCCTAGATGGGCCAACCTATTTCTCACGGTGCACTATCTGCACTGTGTCCTCTAAAGGACAATATGAGTAGACTAAGGCCCAGCTAACTTCACTTAGTATACATACTATATATAAAGTTAGCTGGCCCTTAGTTTGCAAGAGGACTGTTCAGTATTTTTCAACCAATCGCACAGAGATTCGGTCTCATGGATAATAAGCATTGGTCTGTCTTATAAGTAATTTGACACACAAATCAAATTTTAAACTTAGTTTAATCGACAATCAAGTGACCCTGCAAGCCTGCAGCATGTGCATTTCATATCAACTTCTGATTGTAATCGTGAATAAAATTTAATGTTGGTGAGGGCGACGTCGATAATAGAGATGAATGATAAATATATCGAAAATAATTTTATACTACCAAAGTGTCATCAATTTGAAAATCTTCTGTTACTACTTCGAATAAAATGCAGTTTGTGGTCATTTTGACTATTTGTAACGGGAAAGTATAACGGACCCAAATGTAATGCTGTTACAGTTACTTTTACACAGAATTGTAACTGCTGTAGTTACTTGCTCCGTTACAGAAATGCAAATGTAACTCGTTACAGGATTCCGTTACACAAAATGTAACTCATTACAGTTACAGCGTTACTTGTAACTCGTTACTTCCCAACCCTGGCAACAACACACACAAACCCATCACTATGGCAGATCTTGAGCATCTACATGCCTACAAAAGGACAAGGATCACAGATCTTGGACACTTTTTCAAAATTCCCTTCAGCTGGCTAAAGGGTGAAAACCAAACCTTACCCCTGAAAGGGTTCTGCCCACCTAAGGAGCTACGTCCCCAGACAGGAAACTAAGACATCAATACTTTTTCCACAGTCCCCTGGACTCTTTGGTGAAGAGCTGAAGGGTACTGTAAAACCAAACATTACTCCCAAGGGAGTTCACACTACTTTTTCAAAAGTCACTTCTGTACTTCAGAAGACATCTGACCTGTACATTAGAGTACAGTTATTACAAATATACTGTTAACTGGTATGAATCACCAAAGTTGACCAATTGATACATCCAAGAGCATTCTAAACCAGTCTAAACATACTTTTTCTGAAGTCCTGTGGACTCTCTGGCAAACAGCTGGAGGGCAAAACCAAAGGTTACTCTCGAAGGAGTTCTGCTCCCCAATGGCGCTACATCCCTGAGGGACACCAAGACTTACAGTAACATGACCAGCCTTTTCACTTTCAGACCTCTACATCAAGGGTCTGTCATGCCTGGCCCCACTCCAGACCGAAGGTAAAGAACATCAAACTACACATAATTTTCGATAAAGGCCGAGAAAAGGCAGAAAAACGATCATGTTCAGCACCAGGTTGTGCTTAGTAAACTCCACAAAATACTCTGTGAGCCCCTGAAATGTAAACATTAGTTTCCAAAATCTTGCTGTAGTGAGATTTTGAACACCCTACCTCCTTTCAACCACTGCATTTTAATGACTAGTCCATTCTTTAACTGGGGTGAAAACTAAATTCAGTTCTGACTTCAACTGCATAGAGTTTGTTCAAGAGTATGAACAGTGCTTTTCAGAAAGTTGTGGAAATAAACATTTGGACAAAGGTGTATACTTTAAAACCATGCCCCTTTTATTTTAGACTGGCCATTCTTGAAGCAAATCATTTTTATAAGGGCAAATCACACAGTACCAGGTCCCCCAGCCAGGGTAAGTACACTGTACAGTATCAGGTCAAATGTTTGTGATCACAAAGCAACTAATTATTTCTTCCAAAGCAAATTAATCCATTTCCTCTTACAGTAGATGCACAAGTTTTATGACCCCCCCCCCCCCTTACACTTGGCCGCCCTTACACTGCCTCAGTCTTGCTTTGGATAATACTGTTGGACTGGAAAAAGGTTTTAGTGACTGGAGTGTTTTTCTTTTTCCCTCTTTAATGAGAGCCATGACTTGAGAGGAAGTTGCTGGAGGTAGGGCACTTTCCAATCAAAGATCCTTATCTGACTCTTATCTTACAGTAACCCTCATGAATCCTACCTCTAGCTAGTTGTTATAAATCCTAATCCTGTTCTACCTAATCCCAGCTCTAGCCATAAACTTGTAGATTTATGGTCTAGCGGGTCTTTGGTCTTGTGAACCTTTGGTCCAGTGGATTTTCCCCTTCCTCCCATCAACGGCAACTGAAATATTGCAATGCAGTATAAGTTTCTCAAAATATTTTGAAGGACATTTCTGACACTTGGAGAAAATCAAATTTGAAGAAAATGAGACATTCAGAGCACGTAAAGTTCGACCAATCACAAGCAAGTACACAGGGCATTCTCTGGTTTTTGTAAAAACAAGCTTGATTCATTGTACAGGTCGAGGTTAGACTGACAACTAAACCATGTTTGACAGAAGGATATCAAAGCAAAACATGAGGAAAATGCTGAACTTCTGTTTTTAACAGGTAATTCTGGCAGCCTTTGGTGAAAAGTAAGATAAAATCTACGGTTTTTCCAGGTCAAAAAGTCGGGTAAAATAGGGCAAAACGGACAAAAAGTAGCAGAAAATGAGGATGAATCATGCAAGAGAACAACAAAATATGGGCCACTATACAGACTGTACCACTTCTCTAAATCTGCTAGAACAAGTCAAAAAGTACAGTGAATAAAAGATTGAATTTGCAATATGGGATATTACATGTTTCAACAGAGGAGCACAACAGCTTATTTTTGAACATGGGTTCGCTTACATATCTCCTCCACTGCTAATCTTTGATGTCTCATGTACCAGGCTAGCCACCATGTATGCAGTTTAAGTTTAGGTCATTTCAGATTGTAAAGAAGTCTGGGGTGTTGAAAAGGCAGCAAAAATTTCCACGGTCTTTGGATGGATATGCAACTTTGAACTACAGTATAGTCAATTTTTTCAGGGTGGTTTGTTGGATGGGTGGTTGGAGTGGATTGCCAGCTCTTTATTCCATGCATTATAAAAATAGATGCAGAGGATGCTGGAAAAACAAACACTTCTGAGGAAATTTTTTGCAGAATTTAATGTGCACTTTTGGTGAAATTTGGTGAAAGTATAATGGTTCATGTCCCAGTGTATACTTGGCACAAATGTTGTCAAGTGTTTATGCATTCTGTTCAACACCAGAAATCTCTTTTGGGTATGTACAGTATGTGGGGTGGGGACGGGGAGGGTGCTACAAAACTCAGATGCTTGGTATGCAGGAACTTTTGGGAAGAGAGTATCCTTTACTTTGCTAGATACGGGCAACCCTGTACAGTCCCAATGGGCTCCAGAATGTTAAGGTGTGAAAAAATTAAAACCCTTTTAAATCAATTGCTGATGAAACACACTAAATAAGATGGAATTATTTTTTATATTTTGATGTTGATGTTGATGCTGTTATCCTGCTGTTTCAGGTCCTAAAACGACAGTGTTCAAACCAAAAATCCTACTAGAGGTAAAGTAGGTTGAAGTACTACCGATATAGCAAGCCATCATGGTAACCAATTTACTAGGTACCATGATCTTTATTACAGTACCTAGTGCTATTATGCCAAGTTGACAAGCAATGAACGATGCCTTTTGTTGGTCTATTGTGAGCAGGCAAACTCTGCCCTACATGGCAATAATTCATTGAGCCTTCATATTCCAGTACTTCACCTCCTCATCTGCTCACCTGATACAGATCTTAGTAAAAACTGAATTGCTTTCAGATAGCAAACCACTTTATTATATCTACACTGACTTTCAAACTAAATTTGTTCAGCTTCATGGCCTGTGGACCCTTGTAGAAGTTCTCAACTGTCACAAATTACTCCTCATATGTAACCTTGCAAGAAAGCCTTTCACTGTTTTGAAGCTTGTGAGCCAAGACCACTAAAATTTTGAGTTTTATAGGAGAGCTTAAGGTTGGTGTTTCTCCTTGGACACTTCACTAAAAATGCCTTTTTCAACAGCAGATGGTTACAAGGCAAAAAGTGACTAAAATACCACCAGTGTCAGTCACTTTTGCATAAGTATTTCAATTCATTTCCTACTACATTCACATCACAGATCAAGCACATCCTTTCAACAACATGGTATACACAACGCCCCCAAAATTTTTATGGACAGAACTTGTCGATCAATATTTTGGCAAAGAGATGTATCTCTTGAATGAGTGGTATATTACCAGCTGGCTGCAGTCCGAAAAATCCTTCCACCAAGTGGTTGTCAATCTCATGTTAGTCAATGTTTTATGCTTCACAGAACAATGTTTGTACATACAGTATATATGATTCCCACAAGATTGCCCCAAACGGTAGCCTTAATATTTCGTGAGCCTGACACCTGAGTAATAACAGTAAGTGCTTATTATAATCATTCGAAATAGCTAAGACAAATACAACAGAAATGTTTTCTAGTTGTAACAGAAAATTGTAGATTCCTGTTTGCTAAATTGACTGAGTGAAGACACTGTCCCAATGAAACAACATTGATTGCTTTGCATATAAAACTGTATTTTGACAGAATGACATACAGCTATGCGTACTTAAGTCTTTGAAATGACAGAACTCCAAGCAAAGTCTAGCATTTTAATCCATACATCCCCATATTTTTTGTTAACTCTCAATTTCAAAAAAGTAGGGAATTCTATTTAGCTTATACAGTAGGGAAAAAAAAGGAGGCTTCAAGAAGTAGGGAAACTTGGACAAACAGGGATGCCAGAGAGACTGATATGTACAGTAAATGCTGACTGGTCCTTTGAACATAATCAATGTACAACAGCCTTAAAACTACAGGACTAATTAAAAAAACAGAATGTCATCAAATTTACATGTACAGTAATTGAAAATTGGACTATTTTTAACTGAAAGCAAAGTAGAATTCACACTGTGCAGACTGACCGTGCAACAGAACATCTGTCCTCGACTCCCTTGAGGTATGAAAATATTCTGAGCAGTAAACATTCTGGTATATCTTCAATGGCAACCACTTCAAGCACTCTGTCACTTTTGTCATCATTACTGCCATCATCACCAGTGACAGGAAACTTCTTGACTTGTTTCTGATCTTTCTGAACAAATGCACATGATTTATTGTCTGCCATACTATATAAGAACCAGTATGAAGAAGAGTGCTATTTTTTTCACCCTTTGTTGCCAGATAATCTGAAATTCAGGAAAACAGATTTGTAAATCTATAGTACAAACAACATGTGTCTCAGTACTACATACAGTACCTCATCATAGACCCTTTTCCAAATAGCAATTACAAAGGATTGTGGGATAGAATTTTTGTTCACATCCTCTTTGGCCACAGTAAAATGCCATTAACATTAACAATGCGTACCAAAACTCTATCCCACAATCCTTTGTAATTGCTATTTGGAAAAAGGTCTGTGTATAAAACCTGTGTGAGTGTAATTGCTGATGTCATACTGTAGATGAAAGGTCAACTTTGCTTAAACTTCTTTTTTTTGCCATTATTTGCCTATGTAATAAGACCTCATGATACAGTATGTTAGGACTGATAAGATTAATTTTTGAAAAAGCGTGTGTACTGTAAACACTGCTTCTTTGTCTCACGTACCTAGCTATTGCCTAACGTTAGGCCTAGTTCTCACCAGGCCCAACACTTTGTTCCTGGCAGTAGCAGCCAATTTTTGACCACGTGTTACTGTGAGAATCACATGCATTGCTGCTGTTACTGTCGCTACATAATATGCACGTATGAACCTAACCTTAGCTTAAGTTGACCAGACGTCCCCGAACCCAGTGTTCCATCCCCAATGATCAAGTGTCCCCGAAAATGTCCCCGATTTGAACAAATGTCCTTGAAATTGAAATTTCCCAAGAGAATAATAATGATGAACAAAAGTAATATTTTATCGATTGTGTAGCCATCTGTGTACCTTTCGGGGGGAAGGGGGGGGGGGGGTGGGAGGTAAACGGCTGGCTAGCACGTATTATTGGCCTAGTATTACATCAACATCGAAGATATACATCGTAGCGGCCAAGTACAATGTAGGCTAACAAATAACAGGTATCTGCAATCACAGAGATCGAAAGTCAAGTCGAGCATCTTTGATTTTCTAAGTAACTGCTGTGATCAAACACACACATTTACTGTAGCCAATTGCACAAGTACTAAAAATGTATATTTTCCTTACACGGTACCTGTTATAGAAGCGTCCCTGTATTTACCCCCCAAAATATGGTCACCTTACCTTAGCATTACCATGTACTAACATTACTGTAAGTCCCGTCACAATTCAACAACACTTCCTGCTATTCTAATAGGCCTGTGGTGTAAATGTCCTAGCAACAAGATTAGCTAGCCTAGGCCCAGGCTTGTCCTCAGTAAAGGCACGTGTATATAGCCAGTCGCCGATAGCTCCCTATACACGGTCCTTTCACCGACCCATTGAACACCCCGGGTCTTTGACCAGCACATTGCTGGTTGAAATTCATTTTCTTCTTAGGACCCAAAGTCTAAATTTATTACCGTTCCTTTTCCTTTCTAAATCTTACACTTATATTGCAGTTGCAGGCTTCAAAGTGGTCCATCACAGAAATATAGGTTTTATAGGAAGGATACTGATGAATATATATGGTTTTATAGGATTTTTCCAGGAAAATATAGAGTAAATATATATAGGAATGTCATACACTAGCGGTTCTAATTATCTTCAAAATTCCTCAAAGTGGTGGATGAGGAAAACATGGTACCTTAGGAAACTAATGAACTATACTGTTTAAATGATGCAAATGTGATTAACACTATCACAAGTAGTGTGGGCTACAGTATATATGTGGCAGAAAAATGTGGTTCTACCATCAACATGGAATTAAGAAAAACACCTAAATATTCTGGTGGAAGGGGAAGAGTAAATCCCCTGAAGTTGGTGTATTTGCATATTTTGACCCTGGAATAAAGTATCCATAAATCTTATTATCTGTGCATACTCAAAAAGGCACCAAAATTTGCAATATCAGAAGGTGAGAACACAGAATGTGATCATGATGGTGCTTTGAATGGATGGGTAGTTAATGTGGACAATAAACTGTTGCTTACAATACCTGTATGTCCTAAAGTACACAGACAGAATTCACCTCAGCTCCAAAAATAATGGGCTTGAGGTAAGGAAATTTTTGAATTTTTTGCTGCTCAAATAACAGGAAATGGTCTCTTAATACAACATTTTGCTATAAACTATGCACTGTATTGCCAGTCAATCTTGATATCAAGTGCCGTGTGACACATGGGTGATGATAGTCAGACCAGGATCACAGGCCTATGACAACTGTATGGTTGCTATGAATACCTTCCAACTCACTTTCCCAGTGGCATAGCCAGAACTTTCTCATGGGGGCCATGCAGTTTATTCTGTGATTACAAACATGTAGAGGGGTCTAAGGGGGAGGGGCACACCCCCTCCACCTTTGAAAATTTTTGAAATGATTGGGTGTACTTACATGCAATCTGGTACTAAATATGTTATCTTTTTGAAGTAAAATTTATCTTCAAAATAAGATTTTGGGTTAGTAAATTAAAAGAAAAAAAAAAAGATCAGCATTAAGGAAGGAAAGTGGGCATGGCCCAATGGTCCCTCAACCTAAAAATGCCACTGCTCACTTTGAATCTGAACAACTTGGCAGAACAGTGTAGTCCACATATGTCCTACAGTGTGAAAAACTGTCTGTGCATTAACATACTTAACATCTAAAATCTCAATTGAGGAAATTACATACATGACAAAATTAGGGAAAGGGCAAATTGGCAAGTGCCCCTACTTGTCACCAATGACGGGCACTGCAGCACCAGACCCATACATGGATAAGATTTTCCACTTTGATCTGTTGGACAAATTGATGTGGCATCCAGAGACCTACCACAGAGCTTCTACTGGAGTTTAGGGAAAACCTCCTAAGAGATCTGCACATTGTAAACTTGTAAACATTACAGTGAAATTCTTAATTTTCTCAAAGCACTAAGTTCTTATTCTTTAGGGGGAAAATTTTAATTGTACAACACTTTGGACAATCAACTGATCTAATGGTTTTAAAACAAAGTTTGAGGAAAGATAGCAGATGACTGGGAAAATATTGGTATTTCAAACCATTGTACTACTGTACAATATTTTAAATGAAAGAATCAGTTATATCACAGACCAGCTAGAGTATCTGTGCATACAAAGCATAGGTAAGCGTTTTAAAATGTGGGAGACTGCAAGACTACAGGGGATGCCAGGCAGAACGCTCTAATCCATCCCCTTACAATACCACTAAAATTCCCTCAAAGAGATGAAATCATAGAGTACTTAAAATCACAGGTATGAGAGTGGAACATTTATGGGTGATGAAATAAGTGTTCATAAGTGCCCAATGCTGTTTCATATGAGCATATTTCTGAATCCTATAATTGGCCATTGTGTACTTGCATCTAATTAAGATACTTAGCATCTATATACTGCCACCTGTCTGAATAAACCACTCTGAGTCTAAGACACTCTGAGTCTACAAGACCATCTTGGAAAAAGAATACATCTGAAATTTTCAACCCAAAACACCATACAGAAGAAAAATGTTTTTTCACAAGATCAGAAAAATATAGGAGAATATAGGAAAACAAGCCTAAAATCATATAAATATAGGAAATATAGGATTTTTTGAAATTTATAGGAAATTATAGGAAATATAGGATCACTTTGAAGCCAGCAGTTGTTTTTTGTCACTTTAAACATCTCAAATTTCTGAAAATTTGAAATAAAATCATCAACTTTGCGTCTTCCTAAAATTTACTGTAGCATTCGAAATATTTGTTGACATCAGAACGCTATGTGCGTAACACTGTGATATCACGCAGAACAGTTTGATTACTGTAGTTTGTATACATACACATGGCAACTGCCTCTGCAAACGTTCAGTTGACATTAGCATACTAAACAAAGTTCCATAGTGGCACAGTAAATTTTACGGCGCGAAAAAGTTGCAGATTTCATTTCATTTCAAAACAACCGCAATACTCCTGTCCTGTACGATCTGGAGAAGAAAATTCATGGCAGTAAAATAAGATTTTTCTTTCAAAACTGCTGTAAGAAAAAAGACAATTACAACCATCACATAGACTCGATAAGGACTGTGTATGGTGAGCTGTAGGTGAACGGCCACAATCCATTATTGAGGACTTTACACCGTAGCTTCATAGCAGGTGTCGAATATGTACTCCTCTTTGGCGTACTCTAACACCTGCGAACAATGACAGAGATCATCCAATTTTGTTATACTCATGAGCCCAATATGATTTCACCCTCTCGACTGTTGATTGGTTTCAATATATATATGAATATTCATATTGCACGAAAAGGCTCCAGCCGCAATGTTCACTTTTACACAGTTAGTCAATGGGACCTCATTATGTGAGCTTGCGTTGCGTTGAATATTTAAAATTCTGTTTATTGTGATCGTATAATAGCGTACAGTTTTTACGCAGTTTGATGAAGAATTCTTGCGAAAGTTCGCAGACTTTGGTATTACCAGTGCTGCCAATATAGGTGCAGGAGTAATACACGTCCGCCAGGCAGACAACTGAGGACTAGGCCTAGGCTAGAACCATTCTAGAATGTAGAAAAAACAAAAAAAAAACAGGACAGCTTGTAAAATCACTGAATTTGGACTAGGCCGATGGGGCATAAATGCAAGCAGCCTACCGTACTAGACTAAGTATAGACTCCATGCCTATTCTTAGAATGATTTCTTGAACATTGACCGAGCCTAGCCTTTCCACAGGGGCCTACGCAATGCATTAGGGCTATGAACATTTAGCAAAATTACTAACGTTTATTCGCAAAATTTTGCGATCGTTTAGCGATTAATCGCAAGTACCTATGATCAACACAGAGACTTTAAATGTACTCTTGAACATGATGAATATGTAAAATACATTAGTGACATCCAGGGGACACAGTTTCTATGAACGTCAAACACGGATCCTCATAGAAGCTCAACTTTGACGTCTGTTTACGTGTGTGCCATTTGTAAAATTATTTATTTCACTTTTTCCAAAACAGTTAAAGTGAACATCTACAGTAACTATCTGTAATGACTGCAGATTGTTTTTCTATTTTGTATGGAAAAACAGGTTTTGCGATTAATCGCTGGTACTGTAGCTTTGTACTAAATGTTTATTATAGATGCGATCGTTTAGTGATTAATCGCTAAACGGTCACAGCCCTACAATGCTTGTGACTTTACAAAAATGGAGACCATTTAAACTTTTTTTGATGTCGAGGTAGGCCTATGCCCAATTTTGCAATGGCTATATTGCTGACCTAGCCTAGTACTAGTAGTATAGGCCTAGGCCTAGAGTATGGGAAGCCCTTGCCCCAGCCCTCGCACAGGACTGTGTATTAAGTTACATGGCCTGTAATGGCGAGTAATGTACAGCCCTATCTGAGGGCTTGGGAAGCCCCAAAGCGACCCAAATAATGAAATACTAAGGTCAGCAGACTGCGGACTAGCCTAGGTCCCCCACAGGCGCCCCTTACGTTGTATAGTACACCATGTACTATATGTATTATATATTCGTCGCCTGTGGGTCCCCCATGCCTAACTCACACGGCATAGGGCCTAGGCCTACGTACAGTATCAGTCACTTAAACCTAATGATACTCGCTACTGAAAAAGCTACGGAGCCCCATTTAGCGAAAAAGAACAAAAACCAAAACGAAATCAGAACTTCAGACGCATGTAGGCCCTATAGGTTAGACATAATGATTAGCCATGCAAACCTCTAACTTTGCGGTGAAAAATGTCTCAAATACGCCAGTAGTTTGACCTTTGGAGAATCTTCAGATGTCATCTGAAGTGTGAATGACCGCAACAAGCCTAGGCTATACAATAAATTACAAGCATAGGCTGGGATACGCGATAGTACTCTAATAAAAGTGAGGGAGAATGACGTCTGCCGATCTAGACTGAAGCCATCGATTTGGCTAGGCTATACGGCAACAGAGCACCTGCGCGTAATAAAATATCACGTCATTGCTTTTGCCCCAAGTATCATGGGCGTAAGTCCCAGGGGGATGGGGGGAATATATCCCCCAACATTTGTCTTGGGGGGATGGCCCATGTAATCATCCCCCCCCCCCCCCAATGTTTCAATCTACAGATACGTGTATGGTGGAAAGTATATTTTATTTTTCATTTTCGTAAGAATTTTTTTTTTTCAATCTCGCTTCACTTTCTATCACAAATGTTTCTCAAACTATCAGAATTTTAGCAAATCGTTGGCAATCTATCAAAATTTTCGCGGGCTCCGCACTCTTCCAACCTTCCGTCAGTGTCACTCATATTATCAATATCTTCCGATAGTAACTTTCGGAGAAGCACAACAGCAAAAAGTTGAAAGTTTACGAATTAATAGGTAAAAGACTGGCAGGCTTATGGCAGTGGTATGTAGGTTTCTTGGGCAATTGAAAGTGTCTCGATGTAGAGTCTGAATGCACGTTTTGAAATGGAAATATTATTCGTCACTGTTTACACTCCATGTCTGACCATTATTAAGGTAATAATACACGAAACTGTTCTGATCACGGCACTTTCCGAAGAACAGATATACATCTCCAAACATCTGTGGGGACCTCGAGTCAATATAGCATGATGTAGACGGAAGGTTGAGAGTATACGTATCTGTCGTTAAACATTTTTCAAAAATTTTTACCAGAGCTTCGCCAGTTTGCGCTGAGCCATTATCGGTATAGGTCACGGTGGTGATTGTTAATACACTTATGACGAAAACAGCACTCTGTAACGCTCTTAGTCCTTCACCCCTTTTGCTACACCTGAGGGAGGTCTAATATCACCTCCCTGCACCTGTACTCTCCATCCCTCTCATTTTCCATTGCTGGCAGCTGTTCATCCGGATTTTAGTTCAAAAGTAGTAAAAATACGATAGTTGTAAAGTGTTCGGCGGCGTACTCTATATTCATTTGGATGTCAGGTAGTATATGCATATGTCATTGCCCCCCCCCCACCCCCACCCGCCCCAATTAATATCATTAATGCAGAGCTTCCAGGAGGTCCTCTTCAGGTATCTGCTAGCCTCAGATGCCCTTTCATGATGCACAATGAAGGAAAGGACATATTTCGTAATAACTCAAGAATGTTTTTTGTGGACTCCACGCACACATTTTTGCGAAAAAACTTTCCCGAAATAGAAGGCAGTAAAATAGACAGAAGGGAGGGGGGTTTAGAAGATTTGTTGACAACGTATCTGTCTCTTAATAGTAGACAACATAATTTCCTCTTTTACCTAACCAAAAATTAGCATTCACTAAATTATGGACATTTTCCGGCCATATATGATCAGTTCCAAAAACACCCCAAAGATAGCACCATTTTGCATCTAAAACGCTTTAACCCTTCCCCAGGACGACACCTTTATGTAGTGAAAAACGAAAGATGAAAACTGCTGCATGCAAATGCAGGAACGCATGAAAAATAAAGGTGTAATTTACGCAGACTTGGGAAACTGAGGTATTATTACGACATCATCTATGGTGCCCCCAATCACAACTTGAAAAACCTGGCGACGACGGTCACTGATCTCAAGCCAACTTGCAGGTCTTGTAATGATCTCCGAATTCAAAATCCAGTTGTCTGGGATGACCCGATATATGCTGATCCCTGCCTTTTTAAGCTTAACAGGATATTGTTGCTCTTGTACCATTTCAATCCGGTGCAGCTTATCGACGAGTTTTGTGCTCAAAATAGCACTTCCTAAATGTATGAATATACCAATAGCCTACCAAAGAACATTACCACTGAAATTAACCCCTTAAAAGTGTCTTCCTGGCACTTCTGAGACATAAACCAAGGAGCGTCCGGGAGCTTCGCCCCCCTGGACCCCCACCGGGGCTTTGCCCCTGGACCCCACCAGGGGCCCTAAGGCGGGCCCATGGACCCCACCCGTCGTGGGCTCGCGCTTCGCGTGCACTTGTTCCACATTTGCGATATTTCACCCCATCCCCCCAAAGCCTGTTGAAAAGAAATCTACGCCCCTGCCAAGTATTGGCAAAGAAACTACAAGTTTTAAAGTTAGGAGTATAAAACAAAATACATAAGGCACCATTACTTATTTCTGTTGTGAAAATTACTCCTAATCTTTCGAAAAAAGGATAAAATAAGCTATAACTTCTGCAGCAGAATGCACACTGTACGTACGGAGACAACCAATCGAACGGTCTTTTGCCGTACAACGAAAGCGCCCTCACTTTCGTGGCTTCACCGGTTAAACATGCATGGATGCATTGTGTCAGCGTTCTCCCTTACTTTTATTTCTATGGTTGTACCATATGTGGGTTGTGTTTTTTATGGAGCGCCATAAGGACCCCTCAAAAAAAATTTATCGGGGGGTTGTAGCACAGCCCCCAATTAACAAACTCACATATTAATGCGCGATTTGTTCTCCCTTCACAAAATAACACCAATAAGAGAACATTGGGATAACTTTTGTGATATGTTACCAAATAGGATGGGGTCTTTTGTCAAATTTGGGGAATTTTATGAAAGCAGACTAGTATAAAGTATTTACTGGTGGGCAAAAATGGTGTCAATTCGAAGCATTTTTGGGGAAAATAATGGGCTTAGAAGCTGGCGGACTTGTATATTAGGCTTTGACTGAGTACAAAAAGGCTCTTGGAAACAGGTACGGAAGGCTTTGAGCTCCGCTAAGCAAAAAAATCTTCCCGGTCATTGTATTGGAAAATTGAATTTTCCATGAATGGCCAAACTTGTCAGCCTTTCGTTCTGAGGGGTAGCTTGTACCTGGCCCCCGAAAAACTTCTACAAGGTTTTAGCGGGCACTCTACTTTTCCAAATTAGCGTGGTAAGTCAAATGGGGGCAATTATAGGGGGTATGCTACCTTAAGTAAGAAAACTGAAAATTTTGAAAAATCGGTTTATGGAGAAGCACCAAAAAATGGCTTAAAAAATTTGTTTACTTTCATATGCTGTGGTGTAACACCAAGTAGGGCCAGACGTCACGCAAATTTCACTGCTTGACGTGGTTTTTGAGGACCAAATTTTGTTGATTGTAGCTCAAAATAGTTAAAAATAGCCTACGTTGGGTTAAAATTCCACTCATAAAAGGGTAAAAAAGTACCTCGAAAATAACGCAGAAAATATTCCATTGGCCTTCTGCAATAAACCATTCCTATTAGTTCTAATATCGAAGCCTCCCGCTAATGTTTTAAAGCAGTTCTTGGCTTCACTAAGAGCATCTCCAAGTATGCTACACACTGTAATGTGCAGTCAAAGCGTGTTGGCAAATCTGCTAAATTCATTTGCTTGCTTCAATATGAGAGATTTTACTTACTTGTGTAAGTCAGTCTGAGTATATTATATGTTCAAGCTGTTCCAGAGGGATTGCCAGGGGGGGGGGGATTAGATTTTGGAATTTAATTAAAGGGAACAAAATAGCTTGGAAGGACAGAGTTGTAGGCCTGACCACTGGGGGACAACTTGGCCAGACGTTGCTCTGGAATGGATCCCCAAAAGAGACGCCACCATGTCGCACAAAAAATGAGAGAATCGGCAAGATTACTTGTAAACTTTAGGTCACTAGCTGAAAATGATGCAAGCATGGATGACATGCTGTCCCCTCAGAATTACAACAATGTCATAAAGGCAGTGGAAATGACTGGGGGTGTAACAACAGTAGACAGTGTAAAGCATCCATCAACAATATTAAAATTAGGCAATGATTTGCAAAAGTTGGCCAAGGTTAAAAGAGCCTTATCTATTATCGCAAAAGACAACCTAAGAAAAGAAGAAGCCAACGACTTCATCCAGTTGGTGTCAACTGATTTTACAGACAAGATGACAGCCCCGGCATTAAGCACTCTTAGACAAAGAAAATTTGAAAAGGCAAATGACATGCCGGAGTCGGAGGACGTACACAAGTTTTCTAAGTTTCTTTCTACAGAAGTAAAGAAATCAATTAAAATTCTTAATGATGCAAAAGATCACGGACTGGAGAAAAGGAGTGCAGCATATCGGCGGGCTCAACACCTAGCCTTGGCAAAACTTACATTCTTTAACAAACGGCGTACTGGAGAGACTGAACAATTGTCGTAAGTTAATTATATCCAATATATATCTGTGTGTGCTAATTTTATGTATTATAAAAGGATAGTTTCTGGGAAAATTTTTTGTTCTAAAGTGGAAAACATTACTGGGGTTGCGAAGTTTTGAACCCCTTTGAAACTAAGCTGACACAAAATTGATGGGGAATTGAATGGTGCTCTTCCTGATTGCAAGTCACAAGAGGTACCGCTGCCACCAACTATTTCCTGTGAAAATTACACAGCTTGCATTGAGAGTGTTATGATTACACATAGTGACCTGTATGCTCAAGAGGGTATGGCCTCAAGCAATAAATATAGGTTTATGCCTGCACAAGGAGTTTAAGACAGTGGGAGGGGCTTACAAAAGTAAGTTGGGAGAATTGGAACTGTCTGGGATGAGAACATTTACCCTTTGGATTACCACTTATCCTTATTCAGTAGCCTTAATTAAATATTGAGGAGTCTCACTTCACAAAAAGATCCCTGCAAATTGTTTTAACTGAAACCTTTATTGTGGCAGGATAGTAAAAGTTTAGTCACTCAGCAACTTGTTCCTACTCTTCGTTTGCAAAGGAGCAGTGGGCAGATTACTGCAACAGCCAAATGTCATTTACTAAAAGTTACAATGAAGTATTAAAAAGTTCATATTTATCTGGAGGCAATCTTTTGATCTAAAAGACATGGGCGGTACATACGGCCACATGTATCTGAGCAATGGTTTCAGTTGACCAGTGGGTTGGCTTGGCTTTTTTTTTGTTGACAGGTTTGAGAATGCAAGCTAGATTCAGGTAAACAGTGGGGAATACCCAGGCTGGTTTTAAGATTCAGTATGTTCCTGGTAATGAACAAATCCTATACAGATGTTTGCACAATTAGTACTTCAAATTTAAGGGATGTGAAACCTTTGGTCTTACCATTTGTTTTTGATAGCATTAACATGTTGGTGCCATGTAAAAAGTTTATGAGAAGTCATTAGTGTGTTTTTGTTTCCAACCACAGATTAAAAGCCTACAACAATACAGGAGAATGTGACATCAAAGAAATAATGGACACTCTAAGTCCAGTAGAAAGAGAGCTATGTAGGACATTAAAAGTTGTATTTATCAGAGGCAAGAGGGGTCGAAAAGTCCCCCTCATCATCCCGCAAGACTGCGCAGAATTGATGGATTTGTTGAGGGATCTCAGGCAAAGTGCAGGAATTTCCTCCAAAAACAAATATTTTTTCGGAAGATTTGGTGCCCGCACCCCAATAAGGGCAACAGACAGCCTCAGAGAGCTCACCCTAGAGGCACAGCTGAACAGCCCTCATCTTGTAAGATCTACAAAGATGAGAAAATACACAGCTACATTGAGCCAAGTGTTTTCACTCGAGCAACAACATACCGAATGGCTCACTGAACATCTGGGTCATTCTGTAAAAGTTCATAGAGAACATTATCGTTTGCCCAGTTCAACTATTGAAAAGGCAAAAATTGCGAAGTTATTGCTAGCAATTGATTCTGGGTTGACAAGGAAATTTTATGGGAAGTCCCTGGATGAAATTACATTTGATGGTAAGTCAAGTGTTTTTTTTTTTTTGTTTTGAATGAACAGAATAGTTCCCATTTTTACCTATAGCAAATAGCATTTGGTTTCACTTTCTTATAAGACATCTTCTATCTTATGTTCACTAATTACCTATTTGTTTCATAAAGAGCAGAGCTTAAGCTCAAGATGAATGATTGCTTTTAGAAAGTGAGGTTTCTTACTGATTTATCAGAAACATCTTCAAGCTACCTTCTTTTGAGGAAGAAAGCTGGTATGAATCAATATCAAGTTTGCCCCCCAGGCTCAGTCAAGAAAGCTGCAGGAATTTCAATATTGAAAACTTTGGATGATAACAACTTTCTGCTACTCTAAGTTTTGATGTTTTGCTTTACATATTGAAAACTTTTCCCCTGAGTCATCCTGAAGTCCTCACCACCACACCATGAATACAGAGGATATCTACTACATGAAGATTATCTACTTTGATAAGCATGAATGAACACCTACACCATTCGTGTGTGTGAAGCTTCCCTATTACATCATAGGTGATGCAACGCTGTGATGGATACTGAAGACAGCAAAGTTTTTCAGAAAAGTTCCCTAATTTAAGGGCATTTTATTAGATGTTTGCCTCCACTAATAGTACCTTTTTCATAAATCATTGAAAAGAGAACAAAAAAGTTCATTTCAATATGCAAGGAAGTTATGAAAAGTGCACAGACTGTTGAAAGCACTTGTCAAAAATGCAACAAGCCTGCATCAGGCACTGCTCTTTGCTACTGAAAAAGAGTGATTATTGGTAAAAAGAGGCCATAAATTTGCTCCCTTTATGAGAACTTCCCAAGAAGAATGGGGTTGAGAGCTATATCACTAGAGAGAAGAAGAATTGTTCAATCAAATGAAGTGCCAGCAGGTTGAATACAAGCAATGGTCTCTGAATGAAAGACAAAAGTATGCCAAAAGTATCAGATTTTATTCACTGTGGTATTTCACATGCTGTAGGCAAACATTTGCGGCGATTTGTGCACCAGATGCAATACAGTTTTCAATGTGTATTAAGTAATTTAGCACTGGAGAAATTTTCACTGTTGTTATCTGATTTCCATCTTTTTGATCTCAAGATATCCCTGTAGATTTGGAAGAAGCAACAATTAGCCATGAACCAAGCACATCAAAAACAGGGAGTGCTACAAACAACTCAGGTAAGAAATTTGATAGCTACAAGTATGGTTTGGTTAAAAAGCTAAATAATTTGATTGGATTTGGTGGTGTCTTTCATAAATATCTGTGGTGGTGTTCAGTATTTTTGATGAGGAATATTCCCCCTTAACTGTTGAACAAAAGTGGCAAAATGATGACTAGAATTGGTCAATGTAACAAAATGAATTTTGTTATCAAATGTTTGTGTATTTGCAGTATGAACTCTGTTACCAGCAGGATTAAAAGCAGTGCCATAGTGGCATGGGGACACTAATGAGACAGTCATTTTAGAAAAAAAAAATAGCAAAAAAAAAGAAAACAGTAAGAACAACTTGTCATATTGCAATGGTTATGGAAGAGGATAAGGAGGTGGGAGAATTGAGGGGGGTATTTCCCCCAAATGGTCCTTAATTTGTCTGACAGTTTTTCCAGACTTTCTCAAACGTTTGGCACAAAGGGTATGAGGACACAAGTCACTATAAGTAATTGTCACAAAGGCCACTATTCCTACAATGAAGCTTCAGACCCTAAACATATGGACTAGTTCTCAATTCTGCCGATAATTTTTATGTAAAAAATATTGATGAAAGAAGCAGTGCTACTTTGCATCCAACACACATTCTTATTGAAGCTCTTGTTAAGCAGCAGCCAGTGTGAACAAATACATATCACCACATCATGCTAGATTTGGTATGCAGTCACGTAGTGTTACAATATAAGCACATTACATCATAATACAGGGCTGGAAATAAGATATAAATGCTGAGGGCAAGGCCATTTTCCTACTAGCTTTCAGAGCAGCTTTATGCATAAAGACTGGCACCAAGGCCAAGGAGAGGATTTCGTGCTATGTGGTATATGTTTGGTTCTATTTTGTTAGGAAGGCCATAGAGGCCAAGGTGGTCTTAAAAAGAATGTCATTTTGCCGGCACCAAGGCCATTGCCAAAGTAGGAATATGGTTTTCTAGCCATTATAAACATACCCACCTACATGCCACAGCAATATGGAACAAGCTTCAAGTCTATTTTTTACCTTGCATTAATTGGCATTTATAAGAGGGATCCATGCACACACAGGAAACCTAATTAGCACTGATTGTGCAAATGCATGAATGAACACCTACACCATTTGTGTGTGTGAAGCTTCCCTATTACATCATAGGTGATGCAACGCTGTGATGGATACTGAAGACAGCAAAGTTTTTCAGAAAAAGTTCCCTAATTTAAGGGCATTTTATTAGATGTTTGCCTCCACTAATAGTACCTTTTCATAAATCATTGAAAAGAGAACAAAAAAGTTAGTTTCAATATGCAAGAAAGTTATGAAAAGTGCACAGACTGTTGAAAGCACTTGTCAAAAATGC
This sequence comes from Holothuria leucospilota, assembly GCA_029531755.1. NCBI lineage: Eukaryota > Metazoa > Echinodermata > Holothuroidea > Aspidochirotida > Holothuriidae > Holothuria > Holothuria leucospilota. The sequence continues at coordinate 13,986,376 of CM055982.1, read as the reverse complement.
AACAAGCCTGCATCAGACACTGCTCTTTGCTACTGAAAAAGAGTGATTATTGGTAAAAAGAGGCCATACATTTGCTCCTTTTATGAGAACTTCCCAAGAAGAATGGGGTTGAGAGCTATATCACTAGAGAGAAGAAGAATTGTTCAATCAAATGAAGTGCCAGCAGGTTGAATACAAGCAATGGTCTCTGAATGAAAGACAAAAGTATGCCAAAAGTATCAATTTTTTTCACTGTGGTATTTCACATGCTGTAGGCAAACATTTGCGGCGATTTGTGCACCAGATGCAATACAGTTGTCAATGTGTATTAAGTAATTTAGCACTGGAGAAATTTTCACTGTTGTTATCTGATTTCCATCTTTTTGATCTCAAGATATCCCTGCAGATTTGGAAGAAGCAACAATTAGCCATGAACCAGGCACATCGCAAACAGGGAGTGCTACAAACAACTCAGGTATGAAATTTGATAGCTACAAGTACGGTTTGGTTAAAAAGCTAAATAATTTGATTGGATTTGGTGGTGTCTTTCATAAATATCTGTGGTGGTGTTCAGTACTTTTGATGAGGAATATTCCCCCATAACTGTTGAACAAAAGTGGCAAATGATGACTAAATTTGGCCAATGTAACCAGAAAGCCCAAAGGCTTAGTGATTCCTTGCCGAATGGGGCCGCTTTGTTGCACTGAGGTTTATCCCTCAAATTTATCTTTCTTGACTACATCATTTTACGATGTTTTAACAATTTGACCTCAACAAAATTAATTTTGTTATCAAATGTTTGTATATTTGTAGATACCTATAGTTTTCAGTGATGGCAGGCTTCAAAGTGGTCCATCACAGAAATATAGGAGGTTTTATAGGAAGGATACTGATGAATATATAGGGTTTTATAGGATTTTTCCAGGAAAATATAGAGTAAATATAGGAATGTCATACACTAGCGGTTCTAATTATCTTCAAAATTCCTCAAAGTTGTGGATGAGGAAAACATGGTACCTTAGGAAACTAATGAACTATACTGTTTAAATGATGCAAATGTGATTAACAGTATCGCAAGTGTGGGCCATATGTGGCAGAACAGTGTGTCTCTACCATCCACATGGAATTAAGAAAACCACCTAAATATTCTGGTGGAAGGGAAAGAGTAAATCCCCTGAAGGTGGTGTATTTGCATATTTTGACCCTGGAATAAAATATCCATAACCCTTATTATCTGTGCATACTAAAAAGGCACCAAAATTTGCAATATCAGAAGTTGAGAACACAGAATGTGACCATGATGGTGCTTTGAATGGATGGGTAGTGTGGACAATAAACTGTTGCTTATGTCCTAAAGTACACAGACAGAATTCACCTCAGCTCCAAAAATAATGGGGTTGAGGTGAGGAAATTTTTGAATTTTTTGCTGCTTAAATAACAGGAAATGGTCTCTCAATACAACATCTCACTATAAACTATACACTGTATTGCTAGTCAATTTTGATATCAAGTGTGACACATGGGTGATGATAGACCAAGATCACAGGCCTATGACAACTGTATGGTTGCTATGAATACCTTCCAATCACTTCCCCAGTGGCACAGCCATAACTTTCTCATAGGGGCCATGCAGTTTATTCTGTGATTACCAACATGGGGAGGGGTCTAAGGGGAGGGGGTGTCCCCCTCCCCTTTGAAAATTTTTTGCATGATTGGGTGTACTTACATGGAATCTGGTGCTAAATATGTTATTGTTTTGAAGTAAAATTTATTTTCAAAATCAGATTTTAGGTTAATAAATTAAAAGAAAAAAAAAAGAATCAGCATTAGGGAATTAGGAAAGTGGGCATGGACCAATGGTTCCTCAACCTAAAAATGCCACTGCTCACTTTGAATCTGTACAACTTGGCAGGACAGTGTAGTCCACATATGTCAAGATGCCTACAGTGTGCAAAAACTGTCTGTGCATTAACATACTTAACATCTAAAATCTCATTGAAAAAATTACATGACAAAATTAGGGAAAGGGCAACTTGGCAAGTGCCCCTACTTGTCACCAATGATGGGCACTGCAGCACCAGACCCATACATGGATAAGATTTTCCACTTTGGTCTGTTGGACAAATTGATGTGGCATCCAGAGAACTACCACAGAGCTTCTAGTGGAGTTTAGGGAAACCTCCTCAGAGATCTGCACATTGTAAACTTGTAAACATTACAGTGAGATTCTTAATTTTTTCAAAGCACTAAGTTCTTATTGTTTAGGGGAGAATTTTAATTGTACAACACTTTGGACAATCAACTGATCTAATGGTTAACAAAGTTTGACGAAAGATAGCAGATGACAGGGAAAATATTGGTATTTCAAACCATTGTACTACTGTACAATATTTTAAAAGAAAGAATCACAGACCAGCTATCTGTGAATACAAAGCATAGGTAAGAGTTTTAAAATGTGGGAGACTGCATGACTACAGGGGATGCCAGGCAGAACGCTCTAATCCATCCCCTTACAATACCACTACAATTCCCTCAAAGAGATGAAACCATAGAGTACTTAAAATCACAGGTGTGAGAGTGGAATATTTATGGGTGATGAAATGTGTTCATTAGTGCCCAATGCTGTTTCATATGAGAATATTTCTGAATCCTATAATTGGCCATTGTGTACTTGCATCTAATTAAGATACTTGGCATCTATATACTGCTACCTGTCTGAATAAGCCACTCTGAGTCTAAGACACTCTGAGTCTACAAAACTATCTTGGAAAAAGAATCCATCTGAAATTTTCAACCCAAAACACCATATAGAAGAAAAATGTTTTTGACAAGATCAGAAAAATATAGGAGAATATAGGAAAATAAGCCTAAAATCATACAAATATAGGAAATATAGGATTTTTTGAAATTTATAGGAAATTATAGGAAATATAGGATCACTTTGAAGCCTGTGATGGAAAAACTTGTCATGTAATTTCTGGAAATAAGTGTCACAAAGGCATACAAGGAAGTTTCTATATCTGAACTACAAACAGGATTACAGAAAATGTCAAGTATTAAAATTTTCAAGTTTTGTCTTGACTACAAAGGGAAATGCAATGCAAATTTCAATCACAACTTTTAGTTATTTGTGGCATGGTCTAAAAATAAATACCTTTAGTAATTACAGTATGACATAAGGCAAAGTGTTACAATTCTTTGTTGAATATTGTTCATCCACAATCAACATGATACAGGGACCTTGATGAGCCCATGAGGCCCTCTGACTTCGAATGTGAAAATCTATACTAAACTTAGCTACATACTGATTTAATTGCTTATTTTTTGTGATAAAGGAAGATCACTCATTTCATACCCTGTAGGGTGTCTTACGATTTAAAATAAATCAAATGACTGCCAGTGATTTTAATTTAAAGATATTGCATTTAACTTTCCAGAATTGTTAGTTTGCTGCCAATGACACAATTTTGTTTTTCTTCTTAACCATTCAACAGCTGAGGAAGAAGAAAAAGATTCCACCAGCAGTGACTCAGATGTCCCTGTACACTCACCCAGTACCTCAGGTAATGCATTATCACTATTTCAAACACTGCTGCTTATAACATAACCCATATGCATCTCTTTGGGATGAGTCAAATATGTATAGTAGACTGAATTTACTTGTAACACCAACTAGATTGATGATACCCATTCTGTTTATACAGTGTATCTCTGTCTACTTGTCTCTTAACCTTTATTCAGAGATTGCTCTCACATCAATTGCTTGGTCTTCATGAAAATTGGCCTCTGAAATGCTAAGGCTTTTGGTTATTTTAGGTTTCAAGTGTCTTCTCAAGGGGTATGTCAAGCTCTTGGTAAAATTGAAAAGTCTGGGTTTCTTATGGTCTTGGTAGTTTTTTAAGAGTGTGTATAACCTGAAAAATTGAAATTTGAAAACCTTTTATTTGAGATCCTTAAGGTACTTGTGCTCTTGTTTTAGCACTCCACAAATGTTTTTGGCAACTTACATTTTTGTTTCCTTAAATAAATTAGACAGATATGTGAAAGGCTTAGGCAGCCATCCTAATTTTTTTTTTTACTAACCTCCATACAATGTAAAGTTACAATTGGGGATTAATTTACTACCTTGCTTGATTACCGAATTGCTCAATTCACCCAAGAAACACATTAAGGTTCAAAGGAAATCTGAAAGTTTGGTCAATACTTTAAAATTTTGATTTTGCATACCCTATTAAAAACTTTTTTTATGTATAGGAGTTTACTTTCATTGCGAGGTTCAGGTGGGCATGTGGATATTTGAAAGAGGGCCCCAGTCTGGTATGTGTGGGGACAAAAACATACATGCATGCTAACCAACCCCCCTCCTTGTCCAGGATTTCTTTACAGCCATGTGATTCTATCATGTAGGCTCCAACATAGCCATAATTTGACCTATGGAGTTTTTTGACTGGTTATAAAAGAAAAAAGTACCTTTTAGGGACTTATGTGAGGCCATATAGGTATCATTCTTAGGTTCTTATTCACAACTTTAGGGGTAGAGTGGCTGTTGCACCCTTGAATACCAATTTCATTCTACTAAACTCAGCTGCAGCCACCTTTTGCACCTATTATTCCATGAGCTACAATGACAAATTTCTTCTGATCTCCAATAACATATTAAGTAAAATGTTCTAGAATTGCATATAGTGTAGTCATTTACACCATTCAGCACAATACAGCTTTTCAGTTTTTTATCACATCCAGTGCACTATTTAATTAAATCCATATGACATTTGTGTAAAGAGATGTGCCTGTACAATAAATTTGATTCAAACACGCTTGCTAATATAACATTTGCATTAATTTTAACGGTACATTCAATTTCTCCTATGTCACACGTTTTCAAAAAGGGTCAAAAATGTATTTTCAGCCTTCATTGACTATCAGGTACTATCATATTATTTTTGCACTGGTTTGTCACTTCATTTCTCAACAGGTAGGAGTACTAGGCAATGGCCACCTGAGGAAAAGGCACTTCTCCGTTCCTTCTTCAAAAAACATTTAAGAAAACACACCCTTCCTGGGAAGGGAGAAATTGAAAACTTCTTGAAGGTGCACCCTGAGAAATTTACAGGAAGGAGTTGGAGAAATATTAAAGATTGTGTTAGGAACATTGGTACTACTCTCAAGCTTCCGAAGTAAGGGAGTTAACCTTGAAACATTTGCAAAAATTTGCTGCCACTTGGATATTCTGCAATAGATCTTGTTGAAACATGGATGCAGTGCACTTAAGAGCGAAGGCCTCTCCAAGGTGGACTTGAACTGGAGGGTCGAAGAGAGGTCATATTGGGCCTTTATTTGAAATGATGTGAATTGCTTCTCCTGCAATTGGCAGTGGATCATCAGGAAATTCAGGGAAAAGAATTCCATTGTATGGGTGCTTATGGGATGTTCAGAACTTTTACGTAATGGGTCATTATGAGTATCTCCTCTCTATAAATAGCAAGAGATCTTGAAATTTAGGGACAAAAATTCTTTTGTAGTGGTGAACATAAGGTGTTGAGAATTTTTAGGTTAAAGGTCTTTAAAGGGGAAGAAGAAAGAATTTTGAAACACTTCTTCAACAAATACATAGTATTTGTTTTTGAAACCAGATCACATAAATCAGTGAACTGTGGATCTTAGGTGATCTTGAGAAGTTGAAAGGATCATTTTTCAATTAAAAGTCTTGTACTGAAGGAGGAAAATTAATTATGAGACCAGCCTTTTTGGAATACAAATATAGGAAGAAAATACATAAAATCTCGCACCATTTTGCATCTAGAGTCCCTGAAACTGGTAAAAATTTTCAAAAGGGAGGGGGACACCCCCTCCCCCAGGTCGGCAAAACTCCAACATCGATGTGCACCCCAAATTGGTTCATCTGACTACAGGCCTGCTGGCACAGGGGTAAATGCTTTGAGGTCAAACAGTCATTTAGGGGAGGGCAATCTCAAATTTTCAAAAAGATAAAAGGATTTTACTCTTTTAATTTGTCTTGTGATCTGTATTAAATAGATTTTAGTGTTAGAGTGTAGAATGATTTAGTAGTAGGCCTAGACTTGATTAAAGTGTTAATTTATATAAAACATTTACTGCAAAGATCACAGTAAAAGGTGCATAATAAATGTGACATGCTTGTTATCAGATTTTGTTTCTTGTTTTACTTCTTTTATTTTCTATGGATTTAATATTGTATTGTTACACAAATTTGTATACTTTTGGCAGCCCTTGGAACCATGTAGAAGTGTCCAATGGAAATAAGCTTACCATTGAACTCATTTTTGTTTAAAATATGTCCATAATGCAATCAGAATTTTATGGTTAAAGGTCATTAATAAGAGAAGAAGAAAGAATTTTTCAGAACTTCTTCAACAACTAGCTACTAACAAGTTTTTTGAAATAAGATCACACAAATCTTTTAGCTGTGGTTCTTTATGGTGTTGAGAAATTGAAGGTGAAAAGATCATTAAGTGGAGAGGCTACCATTTTGAAGTAACTACAAGGCTGTTTGTACATACATTTTGAAAAATCTTGTTGAAACTGAGTGCGAGTTACTGCTATGTTGCACATCTCATATGCTGACAAGGCTTTTAACATGAAAATGTCATTTAGGGGTGGGAGCTGTCTATTTGAGGTACATGGAATACTGTTTTTCGATGTATTTAGATTTTCTTGAAATTTGGTCACAATAGTGGAAAAGTTGTGAGTATTTCTTGGTAGTGAGAAATCTATGGCCAAAGGTTTTTCAAGAGGCAAGGCTGTGCACAGCGGGGCACAATTGCTCCCCAGGAATTTTCAACATGTTCCTTTTCCAACTTGGAAAATGTAAAGGGAAAGCACAGTAAAAATAGAAGAAATTGTTTTGATAGTAATGATTGAAAACAATCTCGAATAGGCTACATCAAGGTCTCCCTCCAAAATTTTTCAATTTAAGGTCTTGTACAGAAGGAGGAAAATTAATTATGAGACCAGCCTCTTTGAAATACAAATATAGGAAGAAAATACGTAATATCTCACACCATTTAGCATCTAGAGTCCTTGAAATATGATAAACATTCTTTTCAAAGGGTAGGGGACACCCCCTCCCTTAACCCCTCCCCAGGCCAGCAAAACTCCAGCAACACCCCCCAAACTGGTTAGTCTGGATACAGGCCTGCTGGTGCAAGGGTAAATGCTTTGAGGTCAAATAGTCATTTAGGAGAGGGCGATCAACAAACTTCCTCATGCATGAACAATACATGTGTGCATTGATGTAAATGGTCTTTCAGTAATGTTTCATCCTGTAATTGGGACCTTACTTAAATTCATGTATGGTTTCCTGCATTCATGTCTGAAATCTTCTTGCCATTAGAACTGTGGGAATTCTGGTGTTAAATGGCCAGGCCCGTAGCCATGGGGGAGGGGGGAACGAGGCATGCCCCCTCCCCAATTTTTACATAAAAGGTCTTGCACTGAAGGAGGAAAAGTTTTTTATGAGACAGCCTTTTTGGAAAACAAATATAGAAAGAAAACATGGAAAATCTTGCACCATTTTGCATCTAGAGTCCTTCAAAAAAGGCAAAAATTTTCAAAGGGGAGGGGGACCCCTCCCCCACTCCAGCGAAACTTCAACATCAATGTGCACCCCCCCCCCCTCCCCCATTGGTTAGTCTGGTTAGGGGCCTGTAAATGGCAACTTAGATATGGGCAAACTAGTAAAAGGTTTAACTAGCTCAAAAAAACACCACCATGTGTGCTTTACTGGTAATTTGTCACTGAAGTACTGATTTGCAATTGACAGACTCCACTTATGGTACAGTAACCTGTACTCCAATTTCCTTTTAGGTAAACTTTCATATTGTTGCTATAACTCTTTCACAGTGTCATTCAAAGTAAAACATTCAGTAAAGCTTGCTTGCAGTTATTTTTGCACCTCCTGGGACAGTGCCTCTGTCTAACTTCAAAACATGGGGGGGGGGGGGAGGGGAGGGGGAGGGAAATGCATTACTTTCTCCAAGAAGCACTCTATTCTCTTACAGTTGGTCATAATGTTTCTACAGTAGGGTAATGATTATGTAAGGGTGTATTAGAAATTTTTATCACTTGCAAATTAATGAGTGGGGAAGTAAAATGTAAAATTCTTTTTCTTCTTAAATATCTTTGCAGTGATTTGTTAAATTTGCCTCAGATTTGGTATTAAGGTGCTCTTAAACACAGGGGACAATCTCACTTAATTTTTTATCTCATTAGTGATTGTAGGGGTAACACTAACCATAAAAAGAGGGTCGATAGTGGATATTCGAAGGAAAAATGTCCTGCTTACAACACTGAGAAAAATGCAAATGATTCAGATTTGAGCTACTTCATCATTGGTGCTCTATATGTTAGAAGTTATGGTTTTAGTACAAGCAGGGAGGTGTTATTAGCACGTCCCTGGTACAAGCAAATATATTTCATTGCACATTCTTGTTTACTTGTACTTCTGTCATATTTGGTGTGTTGAAACTTACATGTATGACGCCATAGATGGGTGATAATATTTCCTTGCTTGCCAGCTATCATATCTATCTTGGTCATCTTGTTGACCCCCCCCAAACAACTCATCAATGGAATGATTAAATTTAAATGGGATGTGAAGCAGGTGGGATCCAGAAATTTTTGAGGGGACGGAGCCCTGGGGTGGGAATCTCAAGTACACCAATGATGTACCACGAGCAAGCAAGAGTGCTTTTGCTTGGGATCCAGAGAGAGGGCTATGTAAGAACCCCTGGTGGAGGGTCCACTGGGCAAAGCCCCCAGAAGCTCTTGCAAAATTGAAAATTTGAATGCAGAAAAGTGGTCTCTGCATATTCTGTCGAGGAAATTGTATTTCACTGGAGTTTTGTGAATTCCAATGTTCACATCAGAGATAGGGCTACTCCTCAATAAAGCTCAAGCCATGTCAAGGGAGTCTTGTCAACAGGTCTCACCTTACTGAAGGAGCACAAAGGGTTCTCCATCCCTGGCATGGGGTCCGGAGGGCAACCTTAAGATACCTGGTTGGATCTGGAAGCTAAGCCCAGCCAGGGGTATCTTAGAAATGATTTAAGTATGGTAATTTAAAATTATACTAGAAGCCTTCTTCAAATAAATTCGAAGCAAAGCAATAAGCTACAAAAGTTACAATTGAATAACTGTTCAAAACGAACTTTTTGACAAGTGGCTGACTGATGATTCAGTAATCTTGTAAGGGAAAGACTGATTGTGGTAATTAGGTAGGGCTTTGGGACGACTATTTTACCCCAACTCTCCTACTGAGAAAAGTAAGTTTGGAATGTCCAATTTGAAAAATTATTCTTGTTAAGGACTTGTTGGAATGTTTCACGCCATTTCACATGCGAAACTGATATAGTGATACAGATGTAAGTCACATCAGTACTATAAAAACTTTTGGAGTTGCCTCATTGGACTTAACCCTACCCTCTTCCCCTTCCTTCGCTAGCCCCTCTGACAATGGACCAAATAAACTGCAAGCACACTCATGATCAAAAATATTGCATTTCTTTTTTTTATGAAGGTCGATCTGTATCTGGGAAGTTGGAAACAGGAGATGGTTCAAAGACTGTCTAGTTTCTCATAAGGGTGCAAAGATGTCAAATGATGCATTAATTGCAAACTTGTTTTGCAAAAATTTAATAAGAATCAGTAGGGCCCTAGGGGTGGATCCAGGGTGTGGAGAAGGTTGCATAATAGCCCTGAAGATGCATCTACTTTTAAATATTATTTCTATTAAAAGTATGAGACAGGACATAGTACCCACCTTCTAAGGCAGGCAGATCTGCCAAGAAGTACCAATTACTTGTGGAGGGGAGTGATCGAGTTACCTGTTAGGAAAGTTGGCGTAAATTAAACTGTACCACTGCCTAATGCCCATGAATAATGGACCTTATGTTCTATTCGGAGTAACGACCCTTCAGAATATACAACCCTTCAGAAAAACGACCCTTCGGAATAATGGTCCTAATGTAAGATTCGGAATAACCGCCCTTCGGAATACGAATGAAAATCGATGCTCCAATGACACCGATGATCATAAGAAGGAACTTGTCCTCATCAAATGACTGTACAGAATAACTTACATGCCAACAACAGGGATCACAGTGTTCTCAGACTTGCAAGCTTGCATAGAAATAACCAGAAAAAGAAAGTAGGAAACCAAAATATATACGGCTTATAGGGCAAATCTGGCAAAAAATAGGAATTTATTGGGAGAACAAAAAAATATAGGGAATTATAAGAATTATATGGCCGGCAGAAAGCCTGAAAGCCTAACAGCCCAATACTAGCCTAACATTAGTACTAGCATACCATTTAAAGTATCCATGATGACAACAAAGAGATCACCCTTGGTGCTTTGCTGTGCTTAGCAAAAACTTCCTCAATTTTCTCAAGCCCCCACTGAGATCACTGAATAGTCTCCATGACCATTCACTACATTCCTTCTCCTTCCTTATCCTTTTAATTTTGTGGATAATGTTTGTTAGTTTGCAAGAGGCACAAACTGACTACCACAGTCTTCCCAAAACTCCCTGGTTTGGGAATCTACGAGCCCCGATACTTACCTCCTATATTACTCTTTGTAATCCCCACTTACCCACAGTAAGTCCCTGGCAAGCTTTTAATAGCACAGTGGCTCCAGGTGACCTCTGGGAGAGGTCACCTGGAGAGGTCCCCCTTCCTGCTTGCCTGTCCAAAAGACTAATTAACACTATACACTGACTTTGTAAAAGAATTCCATAACCAAGACTTAGTTGGCAATTTGGTTTTATTTGTGTTCTTGGACTTCACAAGAAAATATTTTCTTGTGCACTGACATTGCAATTAATTGTTGCTCAATGCATGACTTTCGATGCTTACTGGCTCAGACTGAATGCTGATTACCAATAGAAACTCCTCAAACAGAACAGCTCTAATGAAGTTCATTGTCTTGAAAAATACCACAACTGTTAAAAAAGTAACAGGTAGACTTTAATATATTAATTGTTCTTGATGGTACTTCACAAACTTTACCCAAAATGATCATTCAAATTTAATTCTACAACCCCTATCTATCCGTTATTTCATTTCCTTGGCTCTGATTGGCTCATATAGCTCACATGACCATCCGTTATTTTTTGGAATAACGGTCAGTATCTCATTGATATGCAAAAATCACTTGCAACACAACATTACTGGAGGGCATTGAGACTGTCCCCTGTTGCTATGCAACAGCACTAGCACAAATTGGTCAAAAATTACCAAGGCAAATATACTGAGCAATTCTGCACATTAAAGTATATACACACTGTACTGCTTGCATCAATCCAAGATGGATGTTCAACTTCCCTGCTTTGACCTAAATTTTGAGCCATCTGACCTTGATAAAGAAGAAAAAGAAAAAAGATTTGTACAACTGTCCAAAAATGAAGTAGAACGCATTGAAGGAGCAAGATTAGAGGCATCAACTAAGAGAGCAACCAAGTGGGGAGTTCAGATTTTCAAAGGTCAGTCGACAAGCTAGGCCTAGGCTACTAGGCATTTTAAAATACCACTACAATTGAGGAATTAACTGCATTTGGCTTTCTATTGCTGAAGTTGCTGAGACTCCAAATTTGGCAGAATAACAAATGAGGCAAAGTCCAGTCTGTTATTTTGCCAAATATGGAGACAAGACGATTATGAATGTTCACTTATCTAGAGAAATAATAAATAGCAAGCCTTTGTTTACAGTATACAGTAAATGTAACAATTAAATAAAATAATTTTCAATTGCATTGCCATTTTGGCTAAGGTTGCACTTTAATGTTGCTGAATTAGAGGCATAATCACCAACAATTTCCATAGGAGGAACTAAGACGTAAATCTAATCTGGCAGATATATTATTGGCGAACAAATCAACCAGACTAAATTTGCCAAAATAACAGAAGATAGGCAGACCTGAGTTCGTTATTTTGCCAAATTTGGAGTCAAGAAGGTTCATGAGAGAATAATACCACAGGCCTAGCTGCCAAATTCAGTTCATCACAATTATAACTCTAATAACCACTTACTGTAGATTACCAATCAGTTTCAGGAAAATCATTTCATTATTTACTGGAATTTCTTACTAACCTAGGCCTATAATTTCTTCACAGATTGGCTAAAAGAGAGAGAACTGTCAGAGTCATTTGAAGAGCTTCCTACGGACCAATTAGATGACCTCTTGCGACAGTTTTATGGTGAGGTCAGAACTAAGAAGGGACAACAGTATGGAAAATCAGCTATGGCTGGTATGAGGTCGGCAATAAACAGGCACCTCACAAGTGCACCCTTCAACCGCAATATCAACGTAACTACAGATCCAAAATTCCGTCGGTCAAACAACTTATTCACTGGGCTTATCAAACAAATGAAAAGAGAAGGCTTAGACAAAACTAAGCACCACACCCTGATTAGTGATGAAGACCTCAAGAAACTATATTCCTCTGGTGTTCTAAGCAATGATAATCGACAAAGTCTGCTCAGAAAAGTGTGGTTCAATGTGACATTTTATTTTGGACAGGGGAAGTGAAGGGCAACGACATCTTACCAAGGAATCCTTCATTGTGGGAAAAGATGACACAGGAAGAGAATTTGTTGAAATGTCCATCAATGAAAAAGAAAAGAATCATCCAGGAACAGCATCTGATGGTCAGCACAAACAATCTAGAATGTATGACCTTCCTGAAGATCAGGCAAAGTGCCCTGTTTACGCTTTTAAATTGTACCTATCAAAGTTAAACCCCAAGATGGACATATTTTTCCAGCGTCCCCATCCCATCAAACCAACTACTGAAAACTCCCCATGGTTCATGAATGCAGTTGTCGGAGAAAAAAAGCTGCAAAGTATGATGAAAGAGATTTCCCAACTGGCAAGCCTCTCTTGTACATATACTAACCACTGCGTCAGAGCAACCACCTGTACAATTCTGGACAGAGCTGGCCACAAAACCCACGAGATAATGGCTGTAACAGGCCACAAGAACGAAAGCAGTGTACGGTCCTATGTAAATCACTTGAGCATTGGACAAAAGCGAAAGCTCTCAGAAAGTTTGTCTGGTATGAGTGCCCAACTTGCTACTGGTAGTGCTACAGTCAGCAACACTTCCACTACGAACAGTCTAATGTTAACAAACATGGCCAACTGTAATGCTGTCATACAACAGGGTGTGTACACGGCGAGACAGAACGCTTTACTAACGTTAGTAACAGTAGCACTCACGTTACAATGTCGTTCGATGAACAGAGACAGAGCACATCTCTTTCTTCATTATTCCATAACTGCAACTTTCGTTACATTCTTTCCCACAGTTGATGTATTATGATGTCGTCTGACTGTTAACAGTTCTTGTAAAATGTGTGAAGTAAGCGCATTCTGCACTTTTCGAGCAGTCGAGTTTAGATCCTTTAGCGTTGATCCTTTAGCGATCAATATTAAAGTTCCATACAAATAAAAATTAATTAAGAATTTCAAGTTTTTCCTACAAAATCTGTTCCAAAAAGAGTTGTTTGAGTTATTCATTTCACTAAAATATTTGAAGAGTTTTGAAAACGTCATTTTGCTTATTTGCCAAATACATGTAGTCACAGTATCGTTACGTAATAATGCCATATGTATGTATGTTATGTAACAATCTGAACAATCTCGTTAAAGAGGGCCATTTTGTTGTTCGCCGGAAAAATAAAAATTGCAGAAATGATGATACTAGAAACCATCACGAATCCTGATCTCTTATTGGCTGAAATTATTTATTGCCCTAGTAGACTGCCAAATGACGCCCTTAGAAAGAAAAATTGGCCTATTTTCTGTTTTTCTCGGATTTTCGGTTGTTGAATAGGAATAAACCACATTTGTCGGACTCCAAATTTGGCAAAATAACGGACTCAGCTTCGCCTCGTCCATTATTTTGCCAAATTTGGAGTCTCGACGGTTTATTCACCAATAATAGTCCGCCAAATGCGATTTATTCCTTAAATAAACTGCCTAAAAGCAGAGAACTACTTTACATTTCGAAAGTGGACAAATTGGAAACAAATGACTGACATCTTCACTATTGAATAACAGGCAAGTGACCAAAATGCTGGGAAAGTCTTGAGGTTTAAGCAATGAAGCTGCATGACTCCCAGATGATAAATGATGCATTGAATATTCAAGCAAGAAAGTCAAAATTCAAACTCTACATAATGTGTAACAGGTCAGGAAAAGTGTTCCTTTAATATATCTTTTGAAACTGTTGTTGGTATTTGCATACTGGGAAAAAGCCCTAAGCTACTTTCAAAATTTAGTACCTGCCATAGCAGGTGTACGACTGGGTACCTTGGAGTCAAGTTCAATAGAGTATTGTGTGCATGCATTAGTCCATGAAGCCACTCAGGAAATGTCCAGTGACGGGCACAATGGAAGCAGGGTGACTTCATTCTTCCATCAAGCTGAACACAATAGCCACTGTGGCTGTCAACATTTACTTTTTTCTGCTTGGGTGACTGAACTTTTTCATTTGAACTAAGGGCACTTTCCTCTCATGTGCAGTAATGTAGATGCTGTTAAGAGTTTGAGAGTGCCTTATGTGGTATTTTGTTAAGTTTACACCCCAATGGGCAGATACCCTACAGTAAAACAAAAATGTCTGAAGATATGTAAATCGTGTTTTGTATTACAAAAACAATGCTTAGAAGGTGACAATGAATACTGAATAGGTATAACCCCCCCCCCCTCCCACATAGACCTAATACTGGTGGGTGCACGCATTCACAAGAGACTAAACTTCCGATTGTAGGTAATAAATTAAATGTTCAAGCATGAAAATCGAAATTCAAAGTCTACATACACTGTGAATAAGTCAGGAAAAATGTTCCTGCTTTAATATCTTTTGAGACTGCTGTTGGCATAAGCAGTAATGTAGATGCTGTTATGAGTTTGAGAATGCCTTAATTACGACATACTTTAACCAGGTTAACTGAGGAAATAAAATATTGTAACTTTCATCCCACTACGGAATTACTTTTGAATGCAGTATACTATGGACGGATATATCCATCATACCAGGGAGTTGCTAATCAACTCCCTGATCATACGCAGCAGCTTGATGTTAGGATATGACAGATATATCTATCATATGCAGGCAACAGGTTAAAACTTAACAACCCATTGGCAGATACCTCTACAGTCTAACCTAAACAGTCAACATCTGAAGATATGGAAATCATGTTTCGTATTTCACAAACAATTTTCATTAAGATGACAATGAATGTTGAATAGGTATAGATTAAAGCTACACTTTCAATGTCAAAGGTCCAAGTGGAGAAAGAAACCTAACTGGGTTTTATTTAATGATACACTTGGATTGTCCAAAGACACTTTGCAAAGAAAAAGATCCATGATGAATGTCATTGTCTTGAAAGATATACCAGAACTATTTGGAAAGTTTCATGGAGACTTTGATATTTGTTCTAGGTGCTATTAATTATTTATTCTCATACTTTATCCAAAATGATCCTTCAAATTTACATTAACTAAGAACAGAGAACCCCTTAATGTTACCTACATTATCCCTGTTTTTAACAGTACCTACAAATAAGAAACAAATGATAACTTGCATGAATATTTGAATCATGGGTGTGGATCATATACCACATATTACCAATTGACACTACATTTTAAAGCTAAATGCGCCCAAACATTACACGTTCAGAATGGTTACAGTGTCTCACGGATTTCACCCGATTTACTGAAGTCTGCCCGGGTGTCACATACGTGACCAAATTATTGCAATGTTCTAAACAGTTGCAGTTGGCTAACAGCTTGCTCTGCGGAAGCCACATCATTCACACATGACTTAAGTTACCGATTCTCGTATCGGTAATTAACAAGCTTGTGATGGAACCTTTCACAGTCAAATTCTTCTGTAGCACTCCAATAAATGAAAATGTGTTCCTCCCAAACATTCAAAACAAATACTTCGACAATTTTTGCAAGTTTACAACACTGATAACTTGCAGATTTAACCGTTTTGTATCTTTTGAGTTCTCTTTCAAAACAATAAGGAAAAAAGACAGGATTCCTCCTCTTGCCTGTGGTCGGCTAGATTAATACCATGCCATGGTGAATGCATAACTGAATTGTAATCAAAGACAGTATTCATTGTTGTGTGAGGGAGTTGTAATCAAAATATTTACACTCGAGTGGGCCTATCAGCATATGGCAATGGGCAAATAAACATATTATCTGCCTGACTGGCTACAAATTCACTGAAAAAGTGTAACCAAACTGTACTCGTAATGTATGGCACCATTTGCCATATAGGCACCTTCGAATTCCTTTTTTTTTCACACCCCCTCCCCTTAGACCCCTCCCCAGGGCGGCGATTCGCAAATAGTGAAAAGTCCACGTCCCCCCCCCCCACCCCCGCCTTTGGAGATGTATCCACACCCTTGATTTGAATAACAGCCAGTGACCATCATACATGTTAATACATTAATGTTGGGGAAAGTCTTCAGATTTTAGCAATGAAGGCTGATACTCTCAGTTTGTAAGTAATTAATTAAATGTTCAAGCATGAAAATCTTCTTTTATTGTCAAAGGACACTATGAAAGGAAAACAGACCTGTTGCATGCATTGTCTTGAAAGATACCAGACTTATCTGGGAACATGTGATTAAAATCAATGCACAGAATTAGCCCAAAGTGCCTTGGGAAATGTTTTATCTAGGGTGTAATTATAAACATGTAAAACCTGTCCCTAATGTATACCTTACTAAGCCAGGTACAACTCAAACATAAAAACAGAGCAACAGCTGTCCATGACCTTGCTTAACTATTATTCGCTACACAAAGTTGCTGACCTTGGTCACACACTACTTGCAGTCTAGGGGATTGGCAGTGAAGTGTATCCTCATGTGGTTTCTAATAGCCTGTGAAATATGATTCCTGGTTGGTTTTCTTTTGCCTTTGATATTCTGGAATCAAGAAGCTAAAGTACACTTCAATATCAGTTCTTAAAGTTAATTAGTTCTATACTTCTTCCAAACTGATCCTTCAAGTTTACATAAACTGCCTTAATGCAGGAAATTATTTAATGTTAGCTACATTATTCCCTCTTTTAACAGTACTCACAAATGAGAAACAAATGCAGGGGCGGATCCAGGTTTTCTCCAAGGTAGGGGGAGGGGGGGGAGGGGGGGAGGGGTTGATAACGCCCTGTGGATGAGTGATGGCTGTGCTCAAGAAGGGGTCCCCAACCCTTTTGAAAATTTTTGTCTCAGGATGGCGTCTACGGTAGCACTGCCAGGATTTGGTGATGGTGGCACCACAGATGATGTTTTAAAGTCACTTGCGTTTCCTCAAGTAAGCAAAAATTGCACTTTTTTGTGTGCCCTTCATTTTGTATACGGCAGTGGGGATCCTTCAATTGTCACTACATAAAGGTGCCGTCCTGGGGAAGGGGTGAAGGGGTCTACGGGAGGGGTCTAAGGGGAGTGTCCCCCTACCCTTTGAGAAATTTTGTGTCCATAATATAGTCAATTCTAATTTTTGGTTAGGTGAAAGAGGAGATTTCATTGTCTAAGGGAAGTATACCTTGTCAACAAACCTCCTGAAATTTTGGAACTTTTTGTTTGGAAATGTATTTCTCCTTTTGGAAAATATCGTAATAAGAATAGTTCCATATATTATTACCTTAGTAATGGTCATGAGACCAAATGCAACCTGCAACAATCGCGCGCCGGAAATTTTTGTTATAAGCCTTAAATGACACAATATGCATTCATGCTCTGCATCAAGACGTTTTCAATTGCCACCCAACAAACGTACATGCCACTCAAAAAGCCACACGTTTACCTGGTAATTCATAAACAGTTTTCACAATTTTGCTGCTATGCTTCTCCGGGAGTTGCTATCGGAAGGTATTGATAATAAGGACAACATTGCAATAAGGTCTGAAGCGTGAAGCATGCAAAACTTTTGATACTTTGTGAAACATTTGTGGTAAAAAAAGATCACTATAGATCTATCAGTCAGTCAAAAACACACCTAACCCCCCTACAGAAATATATAGCTTAAATGCCTTTTTTTAATATTTAAAAATTTTCAAATTTTTTTAGAAATTAATTTAGGGAGGACACCCACCCCCATGCCCAACAGTGCCTTCACCACTGGGTGTCTAAATGCAAAATGGTGCTATCATTTTTGATTCCTCCAGCATGTTCATGCACTAGAAATGACCAATTTTTGAGAAGCCTACAACAATACATAGGCCTATTTCAAACTTTTATCATTCATGCCATGCCTTTTTGATTGGAATGGTAAAATTTGCAAGAATGCTGATATTAAGGCGATTAATAATGGCCCTCAGAGGGAATAGGTCTTAGGGGAGGATGTGTCCCTCTCCATGTTTAAAAGCCCCCTGTGGGCTGGGGGTTGTAGAATATGCCCACGGTATTCCCCACCTGTCGTAAGAAGCGACTAAAGGGGAGGACTTGAAACGAATTTATCTAGTTGACACTATATAACACATTCGTGTTGGTGTGTCGTTAAAAATTATCTAACTAACTAACTCCATGTTTAAAAGTATTGCTCTCAGGATGTGGCTTAATTGCTTAATGGTGCTGTCAATAGTCTATTTTCTTAAAGGCAATAGGCAGTCGCCCCAAAATTTTCTTTGAAAAATCAACAAAACTCTTGCAAATCTCTTCTTATTGCATTACAAGCACCTCTGAAGACATTTTGAACATAACTATTAAAAACAATAGGTAAAGCAAGGCGAAATTCTCCTTGAATTCCACAGTTCACTAACAAAAATATTGTCACATGATCAAAATAGGCCATTCATGAACTAGAGTGACAGGATACACTCACTCTGTTTGGGGTGACTGCCTACTGCCTTTAAGCACCAGGAATTATGATTCTGTGTGAAAAGGACTACAGCCAATACATATTAACCTGCTTTGAGTAGAATGGTAAATACAGGCAACTTGGTGATGCTCTGTCGGGCTGTAGGTGATGGCTGTCCTGGGGAGGGGTCTTAAGACAAATTTTGCTCTGTGGATGTGGCTTAAGGATGCAAAAATAGTGCTGTTATCTTCTGTATGTGCATGTATTTTTTGTGCACATTAAAATATTTTTAAAAATCCAGAAAAACTCAAGGGAGGGATTCAAACCCCTGAAACCCCCTCTTTGGATCTGCCACTGAAATGATAACATGAACATTTGAACTACAGGTTAATTTCAAAGAAATATTAACATAAGTAATGGGGGAAGTCTTCTGGTTTTAGCAATGATGGGCATTTCTCCCAGTTCATGAATAATTAATTGAATGTTCAAGCATGAAAATGAAAATTTAACATCTTCATATACTGTGAATTGGTCAGGAAAAACTTTCCTGCTTTTACATATGGAATGCCAAAAGGGCAGCAAAATTTTGTTGTCTAAAATTATATTTCGCTGCTTAATCTAATTTTGTTGTCGTCTCATACGCATTTGTTGTTGCCAAAAACAAAAAAAAAGATAGAAATCTGTTGTCTCAAGGTAACTTATTTGTCTACGATTCATTTTCGTTGTCTTCAGCGTTATTAAGTGCAAGTTACAGTACAGTAGTACTGTATGTGTCTCACTATAGTAAGGGTGGTACGTGTCAAATGGTGAAATCTCTGAAAGGGGTTAGATTAAGTAGCATAGGGATAGTGTACTCACAGTATATAAATGATCTTATCTGTATGGTTGGGCATCTCGTAGCTCCTCAGGTTTCAGAGTAATGGTTGTTCAGGCCAAGCATCTGTCTCCAACAAAGAGCTGCAGGTCCAGCCAACCAAACATAAGTTAACAGTAAAGTTCCAGCAAAATATGAATATTGGAGAATTGTCCAGACAGAGTCCCAAGTAAAGAGAAGTAACTAATTTATGGTGAAATTCACAGGATATAGTTCTCTCAACAATTTATGGACTTAAATCAATTTCACTGGGAAGAATGGCAGCTAACAAGAATTACAATTCCGAATACCATTGGGCAACAGAGCATCATACCCACTTCCTTCACACAGGAAATGCAACTATTTGGAGTAAGATGTTGGCGGCAACTTGTCCAAGTTCAATGTAAAATAACCCATTTCACTTTCAAAGTGACAAGGTATTAGGTGAACTGAACGATGTCCATGCTGTGGTCACTGTGATATGCATATGGTTAAATGTAAGCCTCAGCAATGCTGAACTTTGTGACAGCCTTGACTTATGCCTGTCTGGGCTACAAATGAATTGCAGAACTATATGGAGCAAAATACAGTGTCAGTGAGAACAAACGTCCATAGCATGTCACTCATGAGTATGTTTCAACAAATTCTCTCCAAAGAACAGAACAGTTCAAATTGCAATAAAATGTCTCTCCTTGCTCGGATGTTAGTAAATTATATTAGATGATGAGAGCTCCTCATGCAAAGAAGATGTTCACAATGCTCCAATGAGGAAACTTCCTAAATTTTACTTCATTGAAACCATCAAAGCATGATTCCATACAGTGTACAGGTAATTTACAACCTATTTACTTAAGAGCTCCCTTTTGTCAACTCTTCAGTTCAAAACCCCACAATACAATGAGGAAACTGATCATCCTAGGTGAAGTCATGTGGCTCCTTCAACTTTCACCACTGGCTAATCTTAGCCCTTGCTACCAAGGATAACACCAGGAACCAATCAAAAGAGTCAGCAAGCCCTTCCCACTGGTCCTCATTTGTATGTCTTTAATGTCTCCCCCAAGAGGCCATGTGAAAAACATGAACTACACCAGCACAGAGGAAGGATATGAATCATAAAAACAAGGTTAAACAAAATCAAAGAATACTAAGGAAAGTAGCTACATGTTGACACATGGGAGGAACAGATGTGGGGGGGGGACCACAAGGACAACAGAAGCAACGTCCAGTACTGTAAATCCCTGAAAAAAAACCAGGTTTAATAAAACTGAAGGTTAACATGGCTGCTGTGCTTTTTACATGTGAATCACATTTTATATAGACAATGGTCAGAAGTTGAGAATGAAAGTTGACTAAGATTAATTTAATGTTACATGTTAATTATCAAATGGAACCATGCAAAGAAAACAGATCTGATGATTGTCATTGTCTTGAAAGATACCAGAGTCATTGCCAGTTTTTTTAATATTTAAGTGATCCCTTGTCTCTCACTCGTCCCTGCTGTTAAAAACAGGGATTATGTAGGTTTGTAACATTAAATAATTCTCAACTTTGAGGCAGTTTGTGTAAACTTGATGAATCATTTTGGATCAAGTATGACAATTAATTTCTACTTGGAACAGTTATGAAAGACTACCTAAAGATTTTCCAATACGTCTGGTATCTTTCAAGACAATTGGCAATCAACAGATCTGTTTTCTTTGCATGGTGTCATATTTGACAATTAACGTGTTACATTAAATTAATCTCAATCAGCATTCACTCTCAACTTCAGACAATTGTTTCTTAAATACAAACATGGTTTCCATATCTTTAGACATCTGCCATTTTAATTTACTGTACAGGTATCTGCCTATTGGTTGTTCAGTAACTTTTACATACCTAGTAAGGCATTCTCAAATTCATGTAACAGCATCTACATTACTGCCAGGGGCATCACTCAACTGGGGGGGGGGGGGGGTGTGGAGAACGTTACACAAGCAGAAATTTCAATTTTCAAAGTATCGTCAGTCGGGAAAATTTTGCTGGCTGTTGGGAAAAAATTGCTCTTTTCTTCTGTAATTTCCTGATTTTGTTAGAAAAAATTTTTATTTAGGGCTACAGAAATCACTATCTTTACATAGAGGGAATCAGTGTCGGGTGAAAAGGTTGCTTTGGGTACAATAACCAGAGACCTAACCGCTCCCAGATGTTAACTTTATTGGCAAACTACGCTGTATGCATTGCAGCATATACAGCTGGTACTTCAGGGCCAATTTGTGTGTTGGTAGTTTTATGGATCCGAAGGCTGCGTTTTGTTTTTTGCCATGTGACTGTACGGAGATTTGAAATGCGGGTGAAGAGCTGGGCAGGTCAGCGGGTTTGGGTGTTCAAATGTGCCGTCAAACTCAAGAAATGCAGATCACTCGGGAGGTGTGAAAGTAGCAAGAATGGCACAAAAAGTGCCACTGGGTGAATGTACAGTATGCATTTGTCAAATATGTACTGTACTACTAGGGCTCGAAATAACGGGGGCCCGTTGCTCCTAGAAATTTGCTCAGGCCCGTAGCTTCTACAGGGAAAGGGGCCTGGTTGGCTCCTAAATATTTCAAGTAGCCTAGAACTGTACAGTCTGCACATGAACCTCTCCACCCACAAGTAAACGATCTTATTTCTCGCACAGCCTGTGTACAGCATTTCGTACCCTGACAGTCACTAAAAACCTGCAGACACACATTATTTCTGAAATCAGTTTACATTGCTCATTTTACAGTCTCCGTTGTCGCAACACGGAAGATCACTCACGCAGACGCACACCGATGTCATTCATGAGTAATGAAGGCAGAGCCTCACAAGTTGAATAGTAAATTAGCTAGCTATTACAAAACTTGGCGAATGTACAGTACTGTAGTAACCTACTTGTACAGCAAAAGCAATGCAGTAGCGTACGTAGTTCTAGGCTCATGTACTTTTATGTAACACCGTAGGCCTAGATCATTGCATGCACATATGAATGATGTCGCGTTTATCCAATCAGATAACAATAAACAATAATATGATTGAGTGACTGATGGGATTTGCAAAACCTGCCGTACTACGGGTGGGCTGCTCAGGCAAAGACTTAGCATTCATGTCTGACTGGTTGGCGGGAATTGGACAGTGCCCTTCATTTTACCAGGGAATAAATTCCGGGGTTACGAGAAAATTTTGAAAATGTACAATACTTGCAACATGTACAGTTGTTACCGTAAGTACTGGTCTAAGAGGGTGTGGACAGATTGGTTTCAGGCTAGTTTCAGCATCTACAGTACTTATAGCCTACCTTAAACTACATGTTTCCAAGCACATAAAAAGCACCCTTACACTTTAACAGTCATTTTTCCTTTGTTAGTTTTGGACCCCTTGATTTCTCATTTGGCCCCCTAGATTCCATGGACTAGGGGCCCGGCTGGCCCCAAAAGGTTGAAAGCTTATTTCGACCCCAACCACTCTTCTGATATTCTTAAATCCATGAGAGTCATTCTTCCTAATCCATTTCCATCACAATTCTCAGCAAAAAACAAGCTATACTAGTTCATAAGCTTTGAATATTGTACCTTCCTTAGAATCCTTACAAAATGCATCCAATAATTTTACCAGGAACATGGCATAACACTGTGACTTACTAGTTTCGCTAATGTGCTACATAGTAGGGGTTATATATTGCACAGATTACATCCACTTACTGCTAACACTTACTTTCTATAGTCTATATTCTATACAAGTTGAACTCACATTAGTATGCAATGTGGTTACCACATGACTGCCCAAGGTACTCTATATGGTACATTAACTCAACAGTTGTCCACACTGAGCTTATTCTAAGCTGCTGCATTTTGCACAGGAATTTGATGACCTGTTGACCCTGAAATAGTGTATTAAGCTGGCTAGACCTGAAGTGTTTTTCTAGTACCCTGTGGGACCATGACCACTTGAGATGAACTTTGTGTGGCCTACATAATTGTAATTTATGGTTTTTCAGTTGCTGGCTAAACCTTGGTATAGGATTCTAGCATCATGGTCATTTGGATGTTATTCAAATATACAAGTTATATATCGTTTCTCATTTGTCCATACTGTTAAAAATGCATATTGTGTAAATAATGCTCTGCTTTTTAGGCAGTTTATTTATTAAAGCTGAAGGATCATTTTGAAAATACTATGAATATTAATTATACCAGTTGAAACCAATTTTAAAGTCTACCTCTGTGACGAATCCAGAGGGGTGCTGTGGGTGCACATGCACCCCCCCCCCCTCAAAAAAAATTCACCCAGTCTTGCTTTTAAATTGATCAATTGTGGCTATTATATTCTATCGCAGATATCTCACTGTTGCTCTCCTTGTCACAGTTTTGATATAGAAACTCATACACCATATTTAGAGCAGCATGTTTTTTTTTTTTTTTTTTTTAAGTCCTTCAGATGAACATCACACTCTCCCACAATGGGTGATCTAGTGCACCCCCAAACAGAAATCCTACATCAGCCCCAGTACCTAAAGCTTTCTCAATATTTCTGGTACCTTTCAAGGCAATTGGATTCAAGAGATATCTTTTTTCTTGCACGTATACAAAACATCTGTTCCATATCATCAGACATTAAGTATTTTATTTTCACTGTAGGGGTAACTCCCCCTTGGTTGTAAACTTTAAAGTACCCCATAAGGCACTCTCCAACTCATAACAAGGTCTACATTACTGCTAAGGACTACAACACTTTAAAATAAAATTAAAGCAGAAACACTTTTCCTAACCTATAAACAATCTCTTTATGGTTTGAATTTTAATTTTCATGCTTGAACATTTAATTAATTATGGATAATATGGATGTAACACCCTTCATTGCTAAAACCTGAAGTACGTACTTCCCAAGTACATGTAACATGTATGCTGGTCACTTAAATATTGTTCAAATATTTAGGTCACTTTATCATTGGGACAATATAGGTATTTGTAAATACCACTCTGCTTTTAGACAGTTTATGTGAAATCAGAAGGATTATTTTGGATATAGTATGAGAATTAGTTACCAGTTGGAACAAATCTGAAAGTCTACCTGAAGCTTTCCCAATGTTTCTGGTATCTTTCAAGACCATCTTATTCAATAGATCTGATTTCTTTGCACATAGTCTTTTGACATTTGAAGTGTACATTAAGTTATACCTTTTCAGCATTGATTCTCACCTTCTGAGCATTGTTTGTGAAATACAAAATATGATTTCTGTATCTTCAGACATTAACTATTTTTAATTTCACTGTAAGATTATCTGTCCATTCGTTGTAAACTTTAAAGTACCCCATAAGGTATTCCAAATCTCATAACAGGGTCTACATTACTGCTAAAGACTTCAAGAATTTAAAGACGGATTTGCATCACCCCAAGTATGACTTTTACACAGGGGTCAGCAAAAGTCTCAGCTGGTGACTACTCTTTGATTGACATCAGAGTTACAAAATTCAAAAGATGCAGAGCAGCTCATATTACACAGCATGCACTGGGAATGTTTTGATTACACATGGGGTCTTTTATGCTCACCTGGATGTGACCTTGAGCAGTCAACTGTTTGTGTTTGAACAGGGAGAAGCAGTAAAGACAATTATGGGCGGGGCTTACCACCAACTTCATTTGTTTCTCATTTGTTGGTACAGTTGAAAACAGGGATATTTGAGGTCTGCTTTCATGCAGTTTATGTAAATGTGAAGTATCATTTTCGATGTAGTATGAGAATTAATTACCAGTTGGAACAAATTTGAAAGTCTACTTGTAGCTTTCCCAATGTTTCTGGTATCTTTCAAGACAATTGCATTCAACAGATCTGTTGTCTTCGCACAATAGTATTTTGATATTTTTACATGTGTAACATTCAATTATATCAATCCAGCATTCATTCTCCGTTCTGAGCATGCATTGTCAATTGTGAAATACAAAACATCTGTTCCATATCTTCAGACATAAACTATTTTATTATCACTGTAGGGGTATCTGTTCCTTGGTTGTGAACTTTAAAGTACCCCGTAAGGCTTCCTAAAACTCATAACAGGGTTTACATTACTGCTAAAGACCACAGCAGTTTAAAATGGTATTAAAGTAGGAACATTTGTCCTGACCTACGAACAATCTCTTTAAGGTTTGAAATTTGATTTTCATGCTTGAATAATTAATTAATTATTGATGATCTGGGAATAACAACCTTCATTGCTAAAACCTGAAGTACTTCTTAAGTATATGTAACATGTACACTGGTCTCTTGAATGTTACTCAAATATTCAAGTTATCATTTGCTTCTCTTTTGTCTATACTGTTAAAAACAGGGATAATGTAGGTAACACTATGTAATGTACTGCTTTTAGGCAGTTAATGTAAATCTGAAGGATTATTTTATAAAAAGGATGAGAATCAATAACCAGTTGGAACAAATGTTAAAGTATACCTGAAGTTTCCCAATGTTTTTGGTATCTATTAACAGAAGTGCATTCAACAGATTTTTTTTTTTTTTGTACATTGTCTTTTGACATTTAAAGTGTATCATTAAACTATACCTATTCAACACTCATTTTCATTTTCTGATCATTGTTTGTGAATAATTAGAAAACATAATTTCCATATCTTCAGACATAAACTATTTTATTTTCACTGTAGGGGTATCTGTTCCTTGGCTGTAAACTTTAAAGCAGCACTTCTCAACCGGTGGGCCGCGGCCCACTGGTAAGCTGAAAAGCTCTCCCAAGTGGGCCATGAGATCCGCCATAAAAAATTAAAAATAAAGAAAAAAGAATAAACCTTATGTAAGGTGGGAGTCAGAAAAATTTCTTTGCACATAGTCTTTTGACGATTAAAGTGAATCATTAAACAATACCTATCCAACATTCATTTTCACCTTCTGATCATTGTTTGTCAATATGAAAACATAATTTCCACATCTTCAGATATAAACTATTTTATTTTGACAGTAGGGGTATCTGTTCCTTGTTCCTTGGTTGTGACCTTTAAAGTACCCCGTAAGGCATTCTAAAACTCATAGACAAGGTCTTCGTTACTGCTAAAGACTACAGCAGTTTAAAATATTAGTTAAAGTAGGAGCACTTGTCCTGACCTATTAACAATCTCTTCAAGGTTGGAATTTTGATTTTCATGCATGAATAATTAATTATTGATGATCTGGGAATGACACCATTCACTGCTAAAACCTGAAGTACTTCTTAAGCATATGTAACATGTACGCTGGTCACTTGAATGTTTTTCAATTATCAATAATTGTAGGTAACATTATATAATGCTCTGCTTTTCAGCAGTTAGTGTAAGTATGAAGGATTCTTTTAGATATAGGATGAGAATCAATTACCAGTTGGAACAAATTTTAAAGTTAGTTAGAGTATTGCTATGGGGTTTAGAGGGTATGAACTGAAATTTTTTTCTCTTTCACATGGAACACTTGTGAAAAGCCACTGGACAATGCCTTTAAACACTTCCTATCCAACATTCAATTTCATCATTTGATCATTGTTTTGAGCATGTTAAGCTTTCCCATATTACTGGTATCTATTAAGACAAGTGCATTCAACAGATGTTTTCTTTGCACATTGTCTTTTGACATTTAAAGTGCATCACTTTAAACTATACCTATTCCACACTCATTTTCACCTTCTGATCATTTTTTGTGAATAAGAAAACATAATTTCCATATCTTCAGACATAAGCTATTTTATTTTCACTGTAGGGGTTACAGCTCCTTGGTTGTAAACTTCAAAGTACCCCGTAAGGCATCCTAAAACTCATAATAAGGTCTACATTACTTGTAGTGAATTGTGAGTTTGCAGTCTGTGCATACTCAATGAGCCTTTCGTATTGTGTACATTAATTAAAAGCAGTTGAGGCAATCAAGTCCTGCCTGCACCTGCTTAGGATTAAGTCAGGCTTTTGTTGTAGTAAAGGACAATAGGTTACTATAAAGGGTGAAGGCAAACATGTGTCTAGCCTCAGTTCTTGCCTAGACGACCAGTGGTACACTACTGGTCGTATTACATTTATATTGTACCGCTTTAAGGAAAGCATGCTGTACTGTACTTTCTGCAGAATCTGACGTTTTTGGTGTGCCCCTAGTATATTCGAGTGCGAAATGTGGACCCAAAGAGGTATGTAATTGTTCTATTAATTGCAGAGCTAAAACTAATGTATATTTGTGAAGTGTAGATAGTTGGGATGTATTTCAGTAATTGCAGGTTTATTGCGTGAGGTTTGCGGTGAGTCAGGCTATTGGTTTTGCGAGTCTGAACTCACATAGGTCTATATTTGTCACAGGGAGTGGGCAAATTTATCCTCAATATATGTCACGGCATTGCTGTTATATATTAACGACACTGGAGTTTACAGGGTACATGGTTTGGTGCAATTGGCATTATTTGTATTTTGATGTACTGCTTATATTTTTGTAGGGTCTGTTGATATTTTCCTGTAATATTGATCTATTTTTGAATTTTGTAGTTTCACGGAATATGCATAAGAGGAATATGGAATAAAAGGAATATGCATAAGAGGAATATGGAATAAGAGGAATATGCATAAGAGGAATACGGAATAAGAGGATGGAATCAGCTATGAGAAGTATCGTATAATAATAGATTTTTACCGCAAATTATTCCCGTCGAGCCTTTGGTGTCATCATTTACGTTAACTTTTTGCGGGCCCTCTCCACGAACAGCTATATTACTGCTAAGGACTACAGCAGTTTAAAATGATATTGAAGTAGGAACACTTGTCCTGATCTATTAACAATCTCCTCAGGGTTTGAATTTTGTTTTTCCTGCTTGAATATTTAATTAATTATTGGAAATCTGGGAGTAACACAGCTCATTGCAAAAATCTGAAGTACTTCTTAAGTAATGTAACATGTACGCTGGTTACTTGAATGTTACTCAAATATGCAAGTTATCATTTGCTTCTCATTTGTCTGTATTGTTAAAAACAGGGATAATGTAGGTAACTCTATGTAATGTACTGCTTTTAGGCAGTTAATGTAAATCTGAAGGATTATTTTAGATATAGGATGAGAATCAATTACCAGTAGGAACAAATGTTAAAGCATACCTGAAGTTTTCCCATATTACTGGTATCTATTAAAAGAAGTGCATTCAACAGATGTTTTCTTTGGACATAGTCTTCTGACATTTAAAGTGTATCCTGAAACTATACCTATTCAACACTCATTTTCACCTTCTGATCATTGTTTGTGAATAAGAAAACATAATTTCCATATCTTCAGACATGAACTATTTTATTTTCACTGCAGGGGTAACAGCTCCTTGGTTGTAAACTTCAAAGTACCCCGTAAGGCATCCTAAAACTCATAACAGGGTTTACATTACTGCAAAAGACTACAGCAGTTTAAAATGATATCAAAGTAATTAATTAATTATTGATGATCTGGGAATAACACCCTTCATGGCTAAAACCTGAAGTACTTCTTAAGCATATGTAACATGTACACTGGTCACTTGAATGTTACTCAAATATTCAAGTTATCAATTGCTTCTCATTTGTCTATACTGTTAAAAACAGAGATAATGTAGGTAACACACTATGTAATGTTCTGCTTTTAGGCAGTTAATGTAAATCTGAAGGATTATTCTAGATAAAGGATGAGAATCAATTACCAGTTGGAACAAATGTTAAAGCATACCTGAAGCTTTCCCAATATTTCTGGTATCTATTAAGACAAGTGCATTCAACAGATGTTTTCTTTGCACAGTCTTTTGACAATTAAAGTGAATCATTAAAAAATACCTATCCAACATTCATTTTCACCTTCTGATCATTGTTTGTGAATAAGAAAACATAATTTCCATATCTTCAGACATAAACTATTTTATTTTCACAGTAGGGGTATCTGTTCCTTGGTTGTAACCTTTAAAGTACCCCGTAAGGTATCCTAAAACTCATAACAAGGTCTACATTACTGCTAAAGACTACAGCAGTTGAAAATGGCAGTTAAAGTAGGAACACTTCTCCTGACCTATTTACAACCTCTATAAGGTTTGAATTTTGATTTTCACATTTGAATAATTAATTAATTATTGATGATCTGGGAATGACACCATTCACTGCTAAAACCTGAAGTACTTCTTAAGTATATGTAACATGTACGCTGGTCACTTGAATGTTATTCAAATATTCAAGTTATCAATTGCTTCTCATTTGTCTGTACTGTTAAAAACAGGGATAATGTAGGTAACACTATGTAATGTTCTGCTTTTAGGCAGTTAATGTTAATCTGAAAGATTACTTTAGATAAAGGATGAGAATCAATTACCAGTTGGAACAAATGTCAAAGCATACCTGAAGCTTTCCCATATTACTGGTATCTATTAAGACAAGTGCATTCATCAGATGTTTTCTTTGCACATTGTCTTTTGACATTTAAAGTGTATCATTAAACTATACCTATTCAACATTCATTTTCACCTTCTGATCATTGTTTGTGAATACGAAAACATAATTTCCATATCTTCAGACATAAACTTTTTTATTTTCACTGTAGGGGTATCTGTTCCTTGGTTGTACAGTAAAATTTAAAGTACCCCGTAAGGCATCCTAAAACTCATAACAGGGTTTACATTACTGCTAAGGACCACAGCAGTTTCAAATGATATTAAAGTAGGAACACTTGTCCTGACCTACGAACAATCTCTTTAAAGTTTGAAATTTGATTTTCATGCTTGAATAATTAATTAATTATTGATGATCTGGGAGTAACACGCTTCATTGCTAAAACCTGAAGTACTTCTTAAGCATACGTAACATGTACGCTGGTCACTTGAATGTTATTCAAATATTCAAGTGATCATTTGCATCTCAATTGACTGTACTGATAAAAACAGGGATAATGTAGGTAATATTATACAATGCTCTGCTTTTAAGCAGTTAATTTAAGTCTCAAGGATTATTTTCGATATGCGATGAGAATTAATTACTAAGTAGGAACAAATGTTAAAGCATACCTGAAACTTTCCCAATATTTCTGGTATTTATTAAGACAAGTGAATTCTACCGATGTTTTCTTTGCACATTGTCTTTTGAGAATTAAGTGAATCCTTAAAGGGATTTGCCAGTGACAGAAATCAATGACTTAAAAAAGTGCAGAAAAGTTTTCTCTTCTAGCAGGTGAAAACTGCATCTCACTAGCCTATAGTATGTGGAAGATACCAATTTTGAAAGAAATGAAAGTTTTTGTCCAGATAAAGTGCACTATGGGAAATCTGTGATGTCATCGCGGCACATTAATTTGACAAAAGCATTGAATTTCTTTATGATATTGACACTGTTTTAGGGAATATTTAGCAACTTTGTTTGTAATATGCCGTACATATGGTGTAGGTTTATGCTAAACCTACATGGAAAGATATTCAAACATTCCAATGGTATCAAATTTCAAGGACAACAGGTCATTCAATTATAAAGGAAAACAAAAGAAATCTGAGGCAATGTGCCCACTTTACATAACATTCTGTGACCTTGATGACAACTTGAGGTATTTTTTGACAAAAGTTAGTAGTCCCTAATATTAGATATTTCGAGTTAGGAAAAGAGTATTGCTATGGGGTTTAGAGGGTATGAACTGAAATTTTTTTTCCTTTCACATGGAACACTTGTGAAAAGCCACTGGACAATGCCTTTAAACACTTCCTATTCAACATTCATTTTCACCATTTGATCATTGTTTGTGAATAAGAAAACATAATTTCCATATCTTCAAACTTAAACTATTTTATTTTCACAGTAGGGGTATCTGCCCCTTGGCTGTAAACTTTAAAGCAGCACTTCTCAACCGGTGGGCCGCGGCCCACTGGTAAGCTGAAAAGCTCTCCCAAGTGGGCCATGAGATCTGCCATAAAAAATTAAAAATAAAGAAAAAAGAATAAACCTTATGTAAGGTGGGAGTCAGAAAAATTCTGAGAGTCAAAGTGGTCCTGGAGATAAAAAAGGTGGAGAAGTGCTGCTTTAAAGTACCCCGTAAGACATCCCAAAACTCATAACAGGGTTTACATTACCGCTAAAGACTACAGCGGTTTAAAATGCTATTAAAAGTAGGAACATTTGTCCTGACCTATGAACAATTTGATTTTCATGCATGAATAATTAATTATTGATGATCTGGGAGTAACACCCTTCATTGCTAAAACGTGAAGTACTTCTTAAGCATATGTAACATGTAGGCTGGTTACTTGAATGTTTTTCAAATGTTCACATTATCATTTGCTTTTCAATTGTCTGTACTGTTAAAAACAGAGATAATGTAGGTAACATTATATAATGCTCTGCTTTTCAGCAGTTAGTGTAAGTATGAAGGATTCTTTTAGATATAGGATGAGAATTAATTACCAGTTGGAACAAATTTTAAAGCATACCTGAAGCTTTCCCAAAATTTCTGTTATGTTTTAAGACAATTACATTAAATAGAGATTTTCTTTGCACAGTCGTTTGACAATTACAGTGTATCATTAAACAATATCTATCCAACATTCATTTTCACCTTCTGATCATTGTTTGTGAATAAGAAAACATAATTTCCATATCTTCAGACATAAACTATTTTATTTTCCCTGTAGGGGTATCTGTTCCTTCGGGTTGTAAACTTTAAAGTACCCCGTAAAGTATCCTAAAACACTTAACAAGGTGTACATTACTGCTAAAGACTACAGCAGTTTAAAATGATAATAAAGTAGGAACACCTGTCCTGACCTATTAACAATCCATTTAGGGTTTGAATTTTGATTTTCATGCTCGAATAATTAATTATTGATGATCTGGGAATAACAACCTTCATTGCTAAAACTTGAAGTACTTCTTAAGCATTCGTAACATGTATGCTGCTCACTACATTACTGCTAAGGACTACAACACTAAAGTAACATTAAAGCAGAAACACTTTTCCTAACCTATAAACAATCTCTTTATGGTTTGAATTTTAATTTTCATGCTTGAGCATTTAATTAATTATTGATAATATGGACGTAACACCCTTCATTGCTAAAACCTGAAGTACGTACTTCCCAAGTACATGTAACACGTATGCTGGTCACTTAAATATTGTTCAAATATTTAGGCCACTTTATCAGTATTGTTTAAAACAGGGACAATATAGGTATTCGTAAATACCGCTCTGCTTTTAGACAGTTTATGTAAAATGAGAAGGATTATTTTGGATATAGTATGAGAATTAGTTACCAGTTGGAACAAATCTGAAAGTCTACCTGAAGCTTTCGCAATATTTCTAGTATCTTTCAAGACATTTGCATTCAACAGATCTGTTGTCTTAGCACATAGTCTTTTGACATTTCATGCGTAACATTAAATTATAACAATTCAGCATTCATTCTCACCTTCTGAACAGTTTGTGAAATACAAAATATCCTTTCAATATCTTCAGACATTAACTATTTTAATTTCACTGTAGGGGTTTTTGCATGTGCCCCTTGGTTGTAAACTTTAAAGTAGGTATTCTCAAACTCATAACAAGGTCCACATTACTGCTACCGGCTACAAGAGTTGAAAATGATATTAAAGCAGGAACACTTTTCCTGACCTAGCTATTACCAATTTCATTAGGGTTTGAATTTTGATTTTCATGCTTTCAAATTTAAATAATTATTGATAATCTGGGAGTAACACCCTTCATTGCTAAAATCTCAAGTACTTTTCATATATGTAACATGCATGCTGGCCACCTAAATGTTATAAAAATATTCATTATCATCTGTTTCTTCTTTGTCGTACTGCTGAAAACAGGGAATATGTAGGAAACACTAAATAATTCTCTGCTTTCAGGCAGTTTATATAAATGTGAAGGTTCATTATGAATAAAGTATGAGAAATAATAACCAGTTGGAGCAAACTTTTAAGTCTACCTCTGTGGCGGATCCAGACAGGGTGCCGTTGATGCACGTGCACCCCACAGAATTTCAGTCTTTGCAGTCTTTTGACATTTAAAGTGTAACATTAAATTATAACAATTCAGCATTGATTCTCACCTTCTGAGCATTGTTTGTGAAATACAAAACATGATTTCTGTATCTTCAGACATTAACTATTTCAGTTTCACTGTAAGATTATCTGCCCCTTTGTTGTAAACTTTAAAGTACCCCATAAGGTATTCTCAAACTCATAACAGGGTCTACATTACTGCTACTAGCTAAAAGAGTTTAAAATGCTATTTAGGCGGGAACACTTTTCTTGACCTACTAACAATTTTTTAGGGTTTGAATTTTGACTTTCATGCTTGAAAATTTAAATAATTATTGAAAATCTGGGAGTAACACCCTTCATTACAAAAACTCTGAAGTATAGCCTACTTCTCAAGTATAAGCAACATGTATGCTGGTCACTTGAATGTTTTTTAAATATTCAAGTTATCATTTGTTTCTCATTTGTGGGTACTGTTGAAAACAGGGAGAATGTACACTAGGAAGTGTAATCTTTACACTTTTTGCCACCCCCTGTGTAAACTTAACACCTTTTTAGTGTACATTTTACACCATATTTACACTTATGAGGAAACTGGCAATAAGCAAGCTCTGCCTTTGAATCCAGAATTGTTCACAAATTTTACAATTTTTGTTAAATGTAACACTCTCTCAATATTCAATGCTCTGTAGTATGATAGATGGAGCCAAGGGCCAGGTAAAAAGTACACTTATTTTGACCTCACTGACCCTACTTTTACACTTTTGCCATGTTAACAGTGAGTTATTGGTACCAACCTCAGCAAAATTTGGTCTGTCTCCTGAATTATGACCATAAGGTCATAAAACTTGATAAACTGTCCCAGAGGATCCCTTGCTGAGCAACAACTATCCAGTAGGCCTAATGATAAAATTTTTTTTCTAGAAGGGCTCTAGATCTGTGTTTTTGTTTAGTGAGAATACTTACCTGTTTGGGAGAGGTAGTATACTGGGTTTTGTATTGAAAAAGGAACTCAAATTATACTAGTACTAGTTATGACTGCAAGGCAGTGTGTTTTGTCACTCACTTCAATCTTCAGGTTTAGTACTTTTAACTACTCTGTCAGCAGGGATATTTAATTGTTTGAGTCACTTGGCTGCGTATATACTGCAGTGAAGTAATGGTAAGAAAGCTATAGGCAATAGGCCACTGGTTTTGTTGAACTACACTTTCAGTTTAAGTTCATGTTTAACTTAAGCCACGTGCACGTTTAGATGGTAATTGTTGAATGCACATATTGATGAATATATTTATACAGTATGCCTAAGTATTTTGACATGATTCCAGCTGATAATTGTAAGAGTTAAGGATATCGAGGTTGTACACCACTCATACTGCTGGAAGATTTTATCAACTTGCATTAATGATGATACTTAATTAATACAGCACTATCACTGTCACATTTGAAACAATACCTGGGCAATACATGCTAGTGCACAAGACAACATGCAAAAGTGACGGTAAGTCAAGACCCATTTTGATCATATAAATTACCCAAAGATTGCCATCAGGGGTTGTGCCAGTAGAGTAAATGAGGGGACTATCCTGGGCAAGGCTGCCCCCATCTTTTCAGGGAAATTTCCAATTTCCTTGGGATCGCGAAGCCTAATCTGTATGATAAAATGAATAATTCCAATGACCCGACACGACAATCTGCTTGATATTGATTGCTCATACGAAATATAGATTCTTCAATAAAGACCCAAATGTCCAAAGTATCTTTCAATAACCCTTAATTTTTCAACTTTTCTTCCATAAAAATCCAAAATTTTTAAATCTTCAATAAAACTCCCATATTTTTAAATTTCTGTAAACATCAAAAGAGGATCACGCCATGATCCCCATCTTTTCAGAAACTCATCACCTTTGTTAGGGCTGCAGGTTACTGTTCCCCATTCAAGGAGCTTGGTCCCCATAGGGACAATCCTTGCACCACCAGTTCTGATCACATTTTTCATCATTCACTGAAAGAGTGACATTCACGAAAAACTATGTTAAACTATATAAATACTCAGGGGCGGGATTTAATGTCTGAAAGTGAGGGGGGGGGGGCAAACTATTGAAAATGGGTAATGTAGGTAACATTAAATAATGCTCTCCTTTTAGACAGTTTATGTAAATGTGAAGGATCATTTTGAATAAAGTATGAGAATTAATTACCAGGGAACAAATTTTAAAGTCTACCTCTGTGGCAGATGTGGCAGATCCAGAGGGGGTGCCGTGGGTGCACGTGCACCCCACAAAATTTCATCCAGTCTTGCTTTTAAATTGAAAATTGATCAATTGTGCCTTTTATATGTATACATACTATTTCAGACATCTCTCTGTCGCTCTCCTTGCCACTGTTTTGGTTTTGATAAAGAAACTCGTAGACCATATTGAGAGCAGCATTTTTTATCTCCGTCCTTCAGTTGGATGACACTCTCCCACAATGAGTGGATCTAGTGCAACGCTCAAACAAAAATCCTGGATCAGCTCCAGCACCTAAAGCTTTCCCAATATTTCTGGTATCTTTCAAGACAATTGCATTCAACAGACCTGTTTCCATTTTCTTTGCACGTAGTCTTTTGACATTTAAAGTGTAACATTCAATTATACCAATTCAGCATTCATTATCACCTTCTCAGCATTGTTGTGAAATACAATTAACATAATTTCCTATCATCAGACATTAACTACTTCAGTTTTTCTGTAAGGTTATCTGCCCCTTTGTTGTAAACTTTAAAGTACCCTGTAAGGTATTCTCAAACTCATAACAGGGTCTACATTACTGCTAATGACTAAAAGAGTTTAAAATGATATAATAGCAGGAACACTTTTCCTGACCTATTACCAATTTCTTTAGGGTTTGAATTTTGATTTTCATGCTTGAACATGTAAATAATTATTGATAATCTGGGGGTACCACCCTTCATTACAAAAACCTCCAAGTACTTCTCAAGTATGAGCAACATGTTTTTACAATATTCAAGTTATCATTTGTTTCTTATCTGTCCGTTACTACTGAACACAGGGACAATGTCGGTAACATGAAATAATACTCTCCTTTTAGGCAGTTTATGTAAATGTGAGGGATCATTTTGGATATATAGTTTAAGAATTAATTTCCAGTTGGAACAAATTTTAAAGTTTACCCATGAAGCTTTCCCAATATTTATGTTATCTTTCAAGACAATGTGTGTATGCCAAAAATGCAAAAAACATGTTTTTACTCTTTCAAAGAAATTCTCTGAGTTTCCTGATTTTAAGCTTTTTTTTGTAAATTCCTTGAGTTTCCCTGTCTGGACTAAAAGTGAAAAATGTTTTTCCCTGTGTTCCCTGACTTCTCTGGGTGGCTGGGAACCTGCTTGAACATTGAATTAATTATTCACAGCTTTATGTTCCCATGTTTGCTTTTTCAAAAGTAAAATCATATTTTTATTTTGTTTGATGGTAGCTATGTTTTAAGAACCACCTTGGTCACCTTATACTAATTGTTGGTATAAAAAGCTCTACACTACAAAATAGAGTATGAATGTATTTCATTACAATGCCATACCTATGAAGAATCATCAGTTTCCTTGCTTTTGGTAACCACCACTCTCTCATCATTAAAAATTTTCATGCATGACGGACAATGGAAGGGCTACTTACCCCGTTAATACCTGTTTCACATGCAAGGTGATCCACTGGCAGTTCAAAACATCCAAGTTCATCCTGCAGACACCTAATAAGAGTAAACAAAACACTTGACACTCTTTAACCAGCTTTTGAATTATGCTGTACAAATTTTTAGTGCCATTGTGTGTTTGAACAAAGAGATACATTGAAAAACTTTCATGCATTACGTTTTTCTTTATCTTGCGATTCCAAACTGGTGTTGTTTCTAGCTTTGCTGTAGTAGTCAGTTAATAACTCACAGCAACATTCATTTGAATGACAACAACTAAAATAGACAAAAACGGTTTCATTCCAGCCAAAAGCCGATCTGGAAATAACTGGTCTCATTATAAACATTACGCCACATCTACAACAACGGGATATGAATATTAAGTACATACAGCTTTCTAAGTCAGATCAACGGAATACGGCAATCAAGTGAAAAACACTGTCGTCTGCAGTGCTAGATCACAATTCACATTCCAAAATATCACTTAGACATGGTTCAAATTTGGCAATGGAGAGCTATCTTTTCATCAATCTTGTGCAGTCACAATACTGACAGTGTTAGGCCTAGGAAGTTCAGCCTAAGAGTTTTTCGGTGACAAAAGTCACTTCCTTCAAAGAAGTATTTCATTCAATTTCATTGTACTGAATAACCGATTCACAACAAATGAAAACCTATCAGTCAAGTAACAGCTTAATTTAAGGAGGATCATCAAGCGAGAATTCCACCTGCATAGCATGTCTATGCCCATGTAAATTCTTCTGCTTCTGTTTCTCCATTCTGCTAACCCCTCAATCAAGGCCACTGGTATCAGGGAGATGCCACTCTAACAGCATCTCCCTGTTGGTATACCATACTCCGTAGACTATATGCTCCGCATACGCCTGAACAAGTTCTGCTGCTGCCTTCTTTCTTTGAGGAGTACTTAGACCCTGAGTTCTTGTATTGACTCATTATAGGACTAGTTGTTTCCATGTTTTTGATAAGCGACTGGAGGCTAACTGAAACCAGTGACAAATTCCAATGAAGTTTGTAATCCACCCTTACACCTATGTATAGTAGCTAGTCCTTGACCAGGGCTCTACGCTATGTAAAGAATCGTTAAACTAATTTTTGGTGGTGCAGAATGTACATACTAAGTACATAAGTGCCTTTTTCGTTCGAATGGAGTGTTAAAAATGTGAATCGAAATCTAGGTTAAAAAAATTTTGTTTTTCTTTGTTCAACCACACAACAGTACTTAAAGCCCCCCTTCTTAACAATAAAATCTTCACACCAGAGAACAATTGTGTTAACTTTTACCCCTCTTTTAATACCACAACAGGACAGTTACCTATCAGTTAATTCATTTTAAATACTACTATTAGTTCATTGACTTAATTCAATCTTTAGAGTTCTAACGTCTTCATTAACATCTTCTTGTCTAGGATATATGTTGACTGGGGAATAATGGCAGGTTAAATCTCTATCTTATAGTTAAAAGGTCTGAATTGAGCTGCCCATGAAAATTGCCTATTTCTCGAGAAAAGTAGGCCGTTATTATGTTGAATTCTTTTAAGTGTGCAAAAAAAGAAATTATCACTCACCAATACAACAGCTTCAAGATGACCTTTGTCTTGTATGTCTTCCTTCCAAACACGCACCTCACTTCTATGTTGTATAGTGCGTGCAAAAGCATTATTCTATTTCACACTCGCTTCATTTCTGTTCGAAAATTTCACTCAGTTCATGAATGAACACAGAACTTCTACCTTCATGTATACATTGTTACTTTTAAATTAGGCAAAGAGTTCTGCTTTTAGGCAGTTAATGTAAATCTGAAGTGATTATTTTAGATATAGGATGAGAATCAATTACCAGTTGAAACAAAGCATACCTGAAGCTTTCCCAAAATTTCTGTTATCTTTTCAGAAATTGCATTCAACAGATATTTTCTTTGCACATAGTCTTTTGACAATTAAAATGTATCATTAAACAATACCTATCCAACATTCATTTCACCTTCTGATCATTGTTTGTGAATAGGAAAACATAATTTCCACATCTTCAGACATAAACTATTTTATTTTCACAGTAGGGGTATCTGTTCCTTGGTTGTAACCTTTAAAGTACCCTGTAAGGTATCCTAAAACTCATAACAAGGTCTACATTACTGCTAAAGACTACAGCAGTTGGATATGGCAGATAAAGTAGGAACACTTGTCCTGACCCATTAACAAGCTCTTTAGGGTTTGAAATTTGATTTTCATGCTTGAATAATTAATTAATTATTGATGATCTGGGAATAACACCTTCACTGCTAAAACCTGAAGTACTTCTTAAGCATATGTAACATGTACGCTGGTCACTTGAATGTTACTCAAATATTCAAGTAATTATGTGCTTCTCATTTGTCTATACTGTTAAAAACAGGGATAATGTAGGTAAACTTATACAATGCTCTGCTTTTAGACAGTTAATGAAAGTCTCAAAGATTGTTTCAGATATACGATGACAATTAATTACCAGTAGGAACAAATTTTAGAGCATACCTGAAGCTTTCCCAATACTGCTAAAGGCTACAGGAGTTTAAAATGATATTAAAGTTGGACCACTTGTCCTGACCTATTAACAATCTTTTTAAGGTTTGAAATTTGATTTCATGCTTGAATAATTAATTAATTA
This sequence comes from Holothuria leucospilota, assembly GCA_029531755.1. Taxonomy (NCBI): domain Eukaryota; kingdom Metazoa; phylum Echinodermata; class Holothuroidea; order Aspidochirotida; family Holothuriidae; genus Holothuria; species Holothuria leucospilota. The sequence goes on along the minus strand of CM055982.1, from coordinate 13,946,358 downwards.
ATTGATGATCTGAGAATAACACAGTTCATTGCTAAAACCTGAAGTACTTCTTAAGCATATGTAACATGTATGCTGGTCAATTGAACGTTATTCAAATATTCAAGTTATTATTTGCTTCTCATTTGTCTATACTGTTAAAAACAGGGATAATTGTAGGTAACACTATGTAATGTTCTGCTCTTAGGCAGTTAATGTAAATCTGAAAGATTATTTTAGATATAGGATGCGAATCAATTACGAGTTGGAACAAATGCTAAAGCGTACCTGAAGCTTTCCCATATTACTGGTATCTATTAAGACAAGTGCATTCAACAGATGTTTTCTTTGCACATTGTCTTTTGACATTTAAAGTGTATCATTAAACTATACCTATTCAACACTCATTTTCACCTTCTGATCATTGTTTGAGAATAAGAAAATATAATTTCCATATCTTCAGACATTAACTATTTTATTTTCACTGTAGGGGTATCTGTTTCTTGGTTGTAAACTTTAAAGTACCCCCTAAGGTATCCTAAAACTCATAACAAGGTCTACATTGCTGCTAAAGACTACAGCAGTTTAAAATGATATTAAAGTAGGAACACTTGTCCTGACCTATTAACAATCTCTTTAAGGTTGGAATTTTGATTTTCATGCATGAATAAATAATTACTGATGATCTGGTAGTAACACCCTTCTTTGCTAAAACCTGAAGTACTTCCTAAGCATATGTAACATGTACATGTACGCTGGTCACTTGAATGTTTTTCAAATGTTCAAGTTATCATTTGCTTCTCATTTGTCTATACTGTTAAAAAAATGGATAATGTAGGTAACACTATGTAATATTCTGCTTTTAGGCAGTTAATGTAAATCTGAAGGATTATTTTAGATAAAGGATGAGAATCAATTACCAGTTGGAACAAATGTTAAAGCATACCTGAAGCTTTCCTTATGTTTTTTGTATCTATTAACAGAAGTGTACTTAACAGATGTTTTCTTTGCACATAGTCTTTTGACATTTAAAGTGTATCGTTAAACTATACCTATTCAACACTCATTTTCATTTTCTGATAATTGCTTGTGAATAATTAGAAAACATAATTTCCATATCTTCAGACATAAACTATTTTATTTTCATTGGGTATCTGTTCCTTGGTTGTAAACTTTAAAGTACCCCCTAAGGTATCCTAAAACTCATAACAAGGTCTACATTACTGCTAAAGACTACAGCAGTTTAAAATGATATTAAAGTAGGAACACTTGTCCTGACATATTAACAATGTCTTTAGGGTTTGAATTTTGATTTTCCTGCTTGAATATTTGATTAATTATTGGGAATCTGGGAGTAACACCCTTCATTGTGAAAACCTGAAGTACTTATTAAAGAGCCTATGAAGTGACTAATTACAGCCATTTGGTGTCATTCTCTTACCACATCTATCACCCAAAATAGCCCTTATGTTAAAAAATACCGCTTCATGAAAGAGAAATGCTAAAATGAAATGGTACCCCTTCCAGAACAACAGCTCAAAAAGGTGAAAGTACATTGACCCAAGAATGACGTCAGCTCCGGAACTCAACTTCGCAGTGTGTGTATGTACAATGCACTTCCCTTGTAATGTTCATATCACGTCAATATCGATTATCTTCAGAAACTTGCCCTTATTTGTATGAATCTTCGCCCATTTTTGACTAAGATAATACAAGAATGATACCAAAGGGCCACATGAAAAGCCTGTCTGTGGAATTTAGTCCAACTATATCTCAAGTCGCTGGCCTAAGAACAAGAAAAAGTTTGACAGTGTGAGGAAGAACTTGCGTCCGGTGGGGACGGCAAATGAGTACAGTAGTTCAGAGAGACTCCATACTTCTACCAACGTTTTCCTCACAGATTGTGTCGCTTGAGTCTGGTACTGGCCGTATAATTCGTATAAACGTATCTGAAGAATGTGCCAGTATTAAGCAAAAAAATTTATAACATAAACATTTGAAATTCTTACTACCCAAAAGGGGATGCTCGTCACTACTCACTCAAGCTTACATCCAGACCCTATACATAGAAGACATATACTGAATCTTACTATTGCACAATGGCGTCTGATTGCCTCCAGTTTTTGAAAAATTGGTATTGAAATGGGATTTTATAACTCTGAAATGCTTGTACCCATAGAAGCGCAAGTTAAGGCAGCAAAGGGAAGCCATTTTCTCTCATCTTCATGCATATTTCTAAGTTATATCAGTTTGAGTTTGCAGACTACTTGTTTGATCTTCAACCAGGCAGCGACCCTATGCAAAGAAAACGAAAAACGTTTAACTCGCATTTAAATCAGATTGTTGGGTTAGATGGCTTATTTGTCTCCCAATATTCTTTTGAAAGGCTTCCTTTCCAAATTGTTGCAAACGTTAATGTGAAAATCGAACAATGGATAGCATACTAGACTTTGAAATGCTTGAAGCTCAAATAGTAACTTTATGCCAACTTCTGAGAAAAATACCGAATACTTCCTTACACAACCAAAATTTCGAACAATTCACACTAAAATTGTCTCTGTTTATGTTCCGTTCACTTTCCTCAGTCCTGTTGTCCCGTTTTGTACGAAGTTGGATTGTAGCAGAGGACATTGGTACAAGTGCCAATAATATATCAACACTTTATGTGTTGATAGTAGTACTTCCATGGTATAACCAGGGAGCTCTCGCAACAGGGTCCGCTCTATAGTCCTGTCTCATTGTTCCCCCATCTCATTGTTCCCCCATCTCATTGGTCCCCCATCTCATTGGTCCCCCATCTCATTGGTCCCCCATCTCATTGGTCCCCCATCTCATTGGTCCCCCATCTCATTGGTCCCCCATCTCATTGGTCCCCCATCTCATTGGTCCCCCATGAGAGGCAAGGACGGCTAGGGGAAGGCCAAAAGTTGCGTATTACACTGTCTGGTGGTAAGTGAGAAAAGGACTGGGAGGGCCGTCCTCTGCCAGAGGACGCCCTCTATCCACTGTGCTATTAGTTTTACCAGGGTCTAGTTGCAGGTAGGTGGGATTACCTAGGTAAATAGGAGGTAAGTATCGGGGCGATGTAGATTTTAAAGTCTACCTGAAGCTTTCCCACTTTCAAGACAATTCCATTCAACAGATCTGTTTTCTTTTTTTTTCATAGTCTTCTGAAATTTAAAGTGTAACATCAAATTGTACCTATTCAGATATTATTCTCACCTTCTGAGCATTGTTTGTGAATTTCAAAACATGATTTCCATATCTTCAGACATTAAATATTTTAGTTTCACTCTAGGGGCTCCTTGGGTGTAAACATGAAAGTACCATATATGTAAGGCATTCTCAAACTAGTCAAAACAGGGTCTAAGCTCAAATCAAGTTTTATTAGAAGGGTACTTATTCTAAATAATCTGGTGAAATTTCCATTGAAATCCGATGTGTGGTTCTCAAGATATCAGCAGATAAAGTTGTCACATTTTCAACACAAAGTATACTTGAAGCAAGCACATATCACTAGAAAGTGCCATTTTTACACGAAGGTGACACTTTTTGTAAAAATGGTGTAAAAATGTTGGAGTATTTCACTTTTTTACACTAAAAGTACAGACAAAATTACGCTTATTTATCGCTCCGCCTACCTGATTACTGTCAGGTGCTAGGACCATCCCACTTTTACACTTTTTTTACACCAGCTGTCACTTACCCAAAGTTCATTCACCAACCATTTGCCCCTGGGGTCAAGTCATAAAAACAATTGTACCAAATCTGAACTGAAGTAGGCAATTGCTACTTCTATGAGGTGATTTGTCACTCAGCACCTGTGGCCTGGCTGCAATTTTAGGAATGTTAGGAGTGAGTACAGGAAGAGATTTGTGTACAGTACAACAGGTTGTACAAGTAGCTTTTGCCTTGACTTTTGTGTCCTTTGGATGTGTGAGTTGCATTACTTTACTGTGTAGCAGATCGGTCTGTACAGAATCAACTTGAAGATTAACAGTTTAATAAGATATACTGGGTAACATTGGTGTTAGGCAATGCACTTACTAGGGGCCAAGTAATCAAAAATGCTGTATATGGAAGGGGTGGGTAACACGTCATTTACACTTGCTTTTATTTATATTTTTGATACTTTCATAAATCTGGACCTACTTTCATAAAGCATGGAGCTAATTGCTTTTCAGAGGGCTATGTATTACAACTCATGACCTTGCCATAGAAGCTTGAGAAGTCTTTGTAGCTAGTTCATCCATCTGCATTAATATTTTTTCGAGATTTGGGGGGGGGGGGGGTTGAGACATGTCCCTCTTCTCACAGATGCTTAACTCTGTTTTTCAACTTTATATTACAAGTAAATGCTATATATATACCTAAAATAGGTAAATTTTTGAAAACAAATCTTACATATGTTGGAGTATCACCCAGGGCCTGTGTGAGGACACCCTAATTTTAAAATGCACACTGAATGGTACTCTTTGGCCCCTGGCCCTGCAAGAAAAATCCTGGCTATGCCATTAGCAGTGGCAAATTTATGGGGCCATTTGGTCATCCCCCCCCCATCACATGCTCATTTGCTTTTTAGTAGTGCTGCCCAAATTACAGAATTTTTGAACACACAAATTTGCTTCCAAAATAGCATAGCCCTATTTGCCATGTGAGAACACATAATTTTTCAAAAAAATATTCAAAGGGGAAAATCCTCCCCAACCCCCCATGCCCAGGTCATAGGCGGCGGAATTGGGGGACGGGGGACATGTCCCCCTCAGTTAATTTTTCAGTTGGGTTCAGGTCCCCTAAAAAAATCAGAGGAAAAATTGGGCTATTTAGACGGGCCAAATTAAAATTAAAACTTAACATATGTAAACACATAAATGATGTATGAAATTAAGATCAAATATAACAGTCCTCTGTAGCAACCGAATATTACCTGGCGCAAATTATACTACACCGTTTGAACTTTTCGGCATTCCTTTTGGGCCAGCATGAATCCGAACAGTGAACCAACTGATCTGAGCGGCGGCATACGAGTTTCTTTTTTTTTTGTTAGCGGCACTTTTTATCGGAATTAAGTTATCCCATCATGGTGATAATCTTTTATGGTTACTTCCTAGGGCTCGGTGGCGTAGCGGGGACAGGCCCGGGTGAGACGCAGGGGTGGCGGCAGGATTTCCCCGACAGGGGGGCCAAGCTCCCTGATGGGGCAGCCAGCAACCCAAAGTCTCAACGAAGGAAATAAGGTGCCGAAACGATGTCTGAAGGAAAATTTTGGCGCGCAAAGCGTGCCGAAAATTTTGGGCTCTTTTTGAAAAAAAATTGGAAAAAATTGCTGGCATTTTCTATAGAAAATTTGAAAAAAATGGGGCTTTGAAGAAGAAAATTGGAAAATTTGGCTTTTTTATTGAAGAATTTGCCCTAGTTTAGACCAAAATTAAGTAAATCGTCGGGGCGACTGGGCATTGTCGGGGACTACATATTTTATCGTATACATAACAGCTCCCCTACGAAACCGAAAAATTTCCCCGACGGGGGGGCCAGCCTTCCCAACGGGGGGCCATGGCCCCCCTGGCCCCCACGCTGGCGCCACCCTAGGTGAGACGAGGGAATCAAAAATAAGATTAGTTCACAAAAAGTATTTTGCTCCCAAAGATAACAATTTTACCATCAGACCGCATGCGCAAGAGCACTAAGACACTGACGGATCTGGCTGGGGGTCAACAGGGGTCTTCGCCACACCCAAAGGTGCATGGGCTAACAAAGTTTTTTCTGAAATTTTCCTGAATAATGAAGGAATAGACTAAATGAACTTCACAACTTTATACACTTTTGTTGCACTCACTGGCAAATCGCATCTGAGGGCACAGAAAATTTATATCCCTCCTCATATCACTGTACAACCAGTCTGGCCCATTTCAAAGGTCCTGCAGCTGCCAATGCACTAAATAGGCCTACACCACTCCCTTATACCCCTCCTAGGATGACAACTATAGAACTTCCCACAAATATTTAACCAGATTTTGGTTCGCTCGTCTCCCCCCCCCCCTTAAAATTTAAAGCTTCTGCTGCCGCTAGCCTGGGTGGACAGGACATACTGCCCCACCCATGACATGGGCAGCAATCATGATAGGGGACATGTCCCCTTCAGCATTTTTAGTGGGGGACATCATATCAAATGTCCCTCCTTAATATTTTAAAGGAACTATGGCATCCCCCCACCCCCCCAAATATATGTAGGCCTTTCCGGATAGTTCTAAATCCTGTTGGAAGCTACTTTGATTGACATTCATTAAAACAATAATGACTTGAACAGTCAGTTGTGTTCGTAATTAAGTTCACAGTCAAACATTGTTTGTTTTTCAGTATTGCCATATAAGCAACTGAAACTCAATGCAGGCTGTAGAGAAAGGTGTGTAATTTGGACCCCCCTAATTACAAATCCCCATAAATGCTAGGATAAGTGCAACCAACTGCTACCAGCAGCAGTATTGGGAGAGTGACGGAACACTATTTTTAGGAGGGTTGCAACAACTGTCCTCACATCATCTTTGTGGAAGTAATACATATAAAAGTTGTAAAAGTGGTCCAATTTACACTACACATGTGTAATTTGAACCAAGCTGGTGTGTAAAATGAACCACTTGGCGTGTAAAATGATCCACCCACTACTTGGCAAAATATTGGTGGGTCTCAAATTGCCATGGATGTGTGGATTGATTACAAGATCCCTCTCCATACACCTTCCCCAATTAGTGTTTCATGCTGGGTCTAAAATGTTATTTCCCCTTAAAATTCCACTTGCCCCTATATTTACCAGTACTTGCCTTCCCCCACCTCCAATTCCAAAGTCTGGCACCACAGCATGCTGTATTATTATAGACCGTGACAACTTCCCGAGTCAAACAACTCCCTCAGAAGACTGCCAGATCGACAAAATTCTTCCTATACCCACTTGATCACATCTTATTTTTGCAGTAGGGTCTTAGTTTTATGCGGGTTGGTGGGGTCTTAGTTTTACGGTAGCTAGGGTCTTAGTTTTGTAGTTGGTGGGTCTTAGTATTATAGTTGTAGGTCTTAGTTTTGTATTAGGGTCTTAGATTTATAATTGGTGGGGTCTTTGTTTTGTAGGAGGACTTAGATCTTAGGTCTTTGTTTTGTAGACACCCGTCTGTGCTGCATATTCTGCAATGAGAGAAACATATGATTCAAACATAAAATCTGACTATTAAAAAGATAATCGATGTGGGAGTTACATTGAAGGGAGAGGATTCACAGCAGCAGTAGTTCCATAGCTGTTATCAACTTGGAAGTTTTAATATTGTTACTACCGGCAGTGCCTTCACAAAAGCCAATGTGGAGTGGGAAGGCGCAAAAGTAGCGCGAGCACATTGCTAGTACTTTGTACAGGAGCAGATTAGGGTTGCGAAAGAGAAGGGTGAACCCTTGAAGGAGCGAGGAGTAGGCCTAAGCGGTAGGTGCAGGGGCTAATGCCCCTCATTCCCCCATTTGATGATGTCACTGCTGATTGTCCAAAAATTTTTCCCTACGATCTGCTTGATTTTGCTCATATGAAGGACAGATTGTTCAACAAAGACTCCAAAGTTTTCATTTCCCCCTACAAATAAACCCAATTTTTTCACATTTTATGCCATATTATTTCATTTTTTCTTTAATACAAGCTCAAGATTTTCAAATATTTGTTAAAATGAAGCCAAAGGTTTTTCGGGAAATTTTCCAATATCGTTGGAGGGCCTTATCTACATGATGAAATATGAAGTAACCCCGACGAACTACAGTCTCCCGACCACCTACTTGATTTTGCAATAGAAAGGGCAGATTCTTTGATAAAACTCCAAACCTTCTGTCATAAAATCCACAAAAGGAAGGGCGATGTAGACTGACAAATTTCCTCCAATATAAGCTTCAGATTTTCGAATATTTGTTTAAAATGCAAAAATTTCCCTGAAATTTTCTAATTTCATCGGATTGTCTTAATCCATAGGATAAAACATGTAACCCCGACGTTCTACTGAATTTTGCCTTTGAAAGGCAGATGACTTAATAAAACCCCAATATTTTCAATTTTCCCTTTCGAAAAAATTTTCTTTCATAAAATTCCAAAATTTCTCCCATATAAGCTCTTGACTTTCAATTATTTGTTCAAAAAAAGTAATTTAAAAAGTTTTCGGGAAAATTTCCAGTTTCATCAGAAGCCTTAGACGTAGCCCTATGTTAAAATGTGTAACCCCAAACGAACTTCAGTTGGGCCCCAATGATCTTCTTGATTTTGTTCATAGGAAGGGCAGATTCTTCAATAAATACCCCAGTTTTTCAATGATCCTTACAAAAAGGTCAAATTTTCTTCCCCCAAAAATCAAATTTTCTCCAAAACAAGCTCTGAATTTTCAAATATTTGTTAAAAAGATTCCAAAAAGTTTGGCGCGCTAAGCGCGCCACAAATTTTGCCTCCCACGTCCTTATGGCAACTCATTGCCTGTAGCCAGTGTTGTGATTGGGGAGCAAGAACTGTGATTGGTGGGGCATAAACAGGGATGTAGCTAGCCAAACTTGAGTGCCGGGTAATTGTCTGATCTGGGGAAAGCAGCTCACCCCACCCCCATAAAATCTACCCCATTTTTCAGCCATTAATTTTTCATTTTTCCCTCATTTTACTTTAGGGAGTAAATTTAGGGCTAGTTTTAGGTCTCAGTAGGCAGTTTTGTGGTGGGTGGGGAGACGTGTATTTGCCTGGAGTGCTGGGCGGGAATATAGAGTGCTGGGTGTCACCGCCCAGCGCCGCCCACCGTAGCTACATCCCTGGGCATAAAGTTTTGTCCAAATACCCAGTGAACTATTTCAATTTTCAGAAAATATTTTTGGTGGGTCATTGCCCCAAATGCCCCCCCCCCAACTTGGCCCGTTTGTCAGGGCTTCGAATTGCCGGCCCCTCGTCGGGGAGCTTGCCCCCCTGGTCGGGCAAATCCTAGCACCACCCCTGCTTTAAATCACAGTGATTTTGCCCCCATATGAACTTGGTTTTAAAAATTGCTTTGCATATCATGATGGCCTATTCACTTCAATAATTTTCCTGCATACTGTAGCCCATAGTGTCTACCTTACTGTCAAAACATGCATGCAGCGAAACTGTACGTTGTAGCTCGTACACCTATTTTGAATGCATTTACTGGAACAACTAGGAAAATGAGTGATTGTCCTGACCTGTCATTGACAGAAGCTATGTGGCACTATTTGCCACCCAGTGTATATGCCATTATGGCCTTTGCGACCTTATTCTGGCAAAGTGTATACTAGCCTGGGAGCTGCACTAAATTTGATTTACCCCCCCCCCCCCCCCATCGATCATTAAACTGAAATTAAACATTGTACAGACCACACAATTCTTTCAACAGGCATAGGAAAACTTTTCTCACCTTGGGTGGGGATCAAACATAGTTCCTGACATCCAGCCTGCTGGGGGGGGGGGGTATTCTCTGCCACTTTGAAAAGTTTCTAGGTATATGAGGGCCATGTCCTCCTACACTGTTTAGTGTGAAATGTTGCAAAAATTTGAAGAACAATTACCTCAATTTTTTGGATTACTGCAGCTATTTTGATACTAGTTTTTCAAGCTTATACATGAAATTTGTCCTTTAAATGTGGTTGGGTGGGGTGGCATTCGAGAGTTAGGTGAGCGAAAACATAGTTTTGCCCTTCTACATTTTCGCCTAGGGGCTTAATACTGCACCCCTTCCATGGTTTTGTACCATACACCTATGACATGATTGTTTTATCATTCCTGTTTACAGACACAAGTATAAGTTAGAACTGGTAGTTAATGCCATTTGACAAAATAGCAACTTCATGGTTAGAATGTGGCACCCCGGCTATACTCCAAATTTGATTCTTGTAATTGAAGATACATCTCTATAATGGCCTACTTTATACAATTATAAGTGTCATCAAAGTTAATTTTATACGCTAAAATAGATGTTTTTGTGAGTCTTTGTATTTTTGAAATCTAGAAGACTTACTATATCAGGAAGCATACTGTCCAGTTAAACTTCGCATTGATCAGGTTCACTACCTGAATCTACCCTTCCTATTAGCAAACTCTGGCATTGTTGGGGCAACTGAAGATCAGGTGAGGTTACACCTGTACACGTGTTATCTTAGGTCTATGGACTGAGGCTCTCCGACGAATTGAAAATCAGGAGATTATCTTGGAGAAACTTTGGAATAAAAAATAAACAGGTTTTTCGTACAGCGTAAATTGTAAATATGGGGTTTTATTGAAGAATTTGCCTTTGAAGTGCAAAATTAACTAGGAAGTCAGGGAGACTAAAGTTAGTTTAGTTTTAAAATTTTATCTTACAGATTATGGTTATATATCCTATGAAATTGGAAAATTCCCCAATTTTTCTTTTTTTTTTTTGGTGCGGGGCTCTTTTGTAATTTTATTTGAAAATCTGGAGCTGAAATTAGAGAAAACTGGAATTTTTTGCAGAAACTTTAAAAAGTGGGTTTCTTTTTGACAAAAATTGGATAATTTGTGGTCTATATTGAACAGTCTGCTCTTCCTATACAGTAGGAGCAGAATCTGAAATTTGTTGAGGCTACATATGGGAAGGCAAGCTACTGTAGGCTCTTTAAAAAAAACTGGAAAAATTTTGGCTCTCCTTCCTCAAGCTTTGAAAGTCTGGAAACTTATTTTGAAGACAATTTGAAAAATTTTGGATTTTGGTAAGGAAAATTGGAAATTTTGAGGCTTCTCTTAAAGAATATGCCTTTCTTTTTTGTAAGCAAACTCAACAAGACCATAGGGAGGGGGACTGGGGCTAATCTGGATCATCTTTTATCGTATGGATTGCTCCCCAATGAAAATGAATTATTTCCCAGACAGGGAGCAGAAGAGTTCCCTAACAGTGGCCATAGCCTCTGCCCCCCCCCCCCCCGCAACTATGAGCAAAAGGCCCCTGTATGGCCAATCGAAATCAACGATAGGCCTAAATTCACATCTTCCAATCACTTTTGTGTCAATTGTTCTGTTAGCCGGTTTTGTAGTGTAGTTTTCGATATCATAAAAAGATCACATTTATGAAGGCAATATTTCCCAAGTACCCTCCCCATATTCCCCTAACCCCAACTCCTCACTCCGCCCAACCAATTTCCCATCACTACTTCCTCTCGCCATTTTTTTTTTCTTTTTCTTCTTCTTCTATTTTTTTTTTTTTTTTGCTCTTCACTTTTTTCAGGATTGCCTGTCACATCCCCAAAATTTCTGTGAGGGGGCACTGTTCCCCTGCCACCCTCTGTCTACACTACTGCTTCAGTCAATGATAGAGGGTATGATTGGTGTTGGGGTAAAAAGATTTGTCAGACTGGGGGAAGCTTGACCTGGGCAGTAATCTGCAGATACAACAAAGGTGATCAATGAATTGCAGAAAAAAGGGGAATTATAGCATTTTTGGTGCACAACTCTTTTAGTGTTTAAAATTGAAAACTATAGGAGATTTTGAAGAGGGCTTAAAAAGTTTGGATTTTTATGGGATGATAACTGCAAAAATTCAAGGTTATTGACATATAATTTGGAGTCTGTACCAAGAATGTACATGGCACAGAGCAACTCAGTGAAGGCAGTTGACATTATATAGTTTAATCTCCTTAATGAAATTGGAAATTTCCCTTACAGGAGGCTGGGGGGCAGTATTTCCCGGCATACAGTGTCCCACTGGCACCACACATACCTGAAGGTGATATCTGGGAATTAATGGAATCAAAATGGGACTCCACTTTACCACTGAATGTTGTACTCAAAGTTGTCCACTTGCTCATTGTTTCAATTAAATGTGACAAAGTGCTGTATTAATTGTAGCCTACAAATATCTATAACGCGTAAGTTAATAAACTCTTTCAACAGAATACATCAAGTTCATACATTCAACAAAATACCTCTCTAAATGGTCTAGCCTACAAACTGCTTTCTTACCGACATCTTGTATTTACTCTGATGTACATGCGGCAGCAAACCAACTCAAACAAATAAACAGCCCCCACAGAGTAATTAAAAGTAAGCCCTTGCAGCGATTGAAGAAAATGGCAAAACACACTATATGAGTCACTTCTATAATAGTACATTATCACTTCAGTTCCTTTTTTAATGCTAAATCCAGTACTCCAGTTCTGTAGTATATACTGTACAATACAATCTTCCAAACTTCAGTCAGTATTCATAATAAACACAAAAAGCACGTCTTGTCCTTTTCAATAGAAGGTTATATACTTACTGAGGGTGCATTTACACTTGATCCGGATCTGATCGCCCCATGTTATCAGCATATCGAATTACGTGTACGGCTTGATCCTGGTGCATTTACGCTTGTCTCGTACTCTGATCCACCTCCCTGCATAATGAGTGTTTTTGTAGAAGTGACCTCCAAATAATTTACGTTGAATTACCATTGATCTCGGGTCACCGTTGATCCGGGGAGCGTTTACACTACAAGTTTTGATCCCCTGCGCGGGGTCTGATCCTCCCCTCTTACCAGGATCAAAATAGGGCGATCAGATCCGGATCTGATCTGCATTTACACTACAAATTCGATCTCGAGCAGTGGATCTGACCCCGCGCAGGCGATCAGATCCGGATCTAGTGTAAATGCACCCTGAATAGTTGTTGCTCAGAAACAGCTCCTCTGGGACAGGTTACCAAGTTTTGAAAACCTTATCATGATAATTTAGCAGAGAGCTGAAACTTTGCTGCCTTTGAACCAATAACTCACTGGAAAGATGACAGAAGTGTAAAAACAGGGCCAGGGAGGTCAAAATAAGTGTACTTTTTGCCTGGCCCTAGTCTCCGTCCATCATACTAGAGAGTAATAAATATTGGATAGGTTTTACATGAAAAGTGAACTAAAAGTGTAGAACTTGTGAAGAATTTTAGATTCCGAGGTGGGGCTTGCATACTGCAAAAGTGGGAAAATGTTGTAAAAGTACACGAAAAAGGAGTACTTTAACAAAGGGGTGACAAAAAGTGTAAAAATCTCACTTCCTACTGTATGATGTCATAGCCTAACATTAATGAGCAGTCTTTTGTTTTTCTTTACACTATATCAATAATTTTCTCCTCAACAATCAAATGTTATCGGAATATGTGATTGCATGAGAGGCATGGGAAAAATTCAAACTTCACAATCGCCATGGGGAGGTCCTATCCCTATTTATATCAAGGTCAACACAACAGACTGAAAAAACAAAGGAAAAAAAAGCATTCCTTATCAATGTGAGGAAGTGATATCAGGGAGCTGCCTGATCATATAACTCCCGCTTGCCTCAAGCTCACTTTGGGTCACAAATGTAGTAACTTCTTTTGCTGATATCTCGAGTAATACATGTCCGATTTAAATGAAGTTTAACTAAAATGCATAGATCTAGTTCCTCTTTCACATATAAAAACAAAATATTTGCTCAAACCCTTCTTTTAAAGCAGGAACACTTTTCCTGACCTATTAGTAATCTTTTTAGGGTTTGAATTTTGATTTTAAAGCTTGAACATTTAATTTTTGATAATATGGGAGTAATGAAACTCTTCATTGCTTAAACCTGAAGTACTTCCAAAGTTTATGCAACATGCATGGTCACTTGAATGTTATTAAAATATTCAAGTTATCATTTGTTTCTCATTTGCTGGTACTGTTAAAAGCAGGGATAATGTAGGTAACATTACATAATGCTCTGCTTTCAGGCCTTTAATGCAAGTGTGAAGGATCATTTTGGAGAGAGCATGAGAATAAATTACCAGTTGGAACAAATTAGAGTAAAATCCCCATATGAGACTTACAGCAGACTGTCCTTGCCTTAACACACATAAATCACAATCCACTTCTCGAGGGAACAATTGACTTAAGTACACTGTCAGATAAATGACCTGTCTGTTAACCACAAGGCACTTCACATTTCTGGGGGTCACCTGCAGTTAATGTGACAAGTTTTGATGGACTGTTGTGGTGTCCTTGATGATATAGGGTTGTGTGGCATAAGTGTAAGTGCCTTCAGTGTGGTCAACCAGGGAGTTGCTATTTGAAAACTAGCAACTCCCTGGGTCAAGGCACTGTTGTGTGTGCCTTCACTGTCATAAAAAGGTGATCGCAGCCTGCTCCTTCTGTCATATTCTCAATCCTATTTAGTTACTGATCAAAACACTAAATGAAATCATACGCCATTGCACTGAGCACACGAATGATATGGAGTGAAATGTCAAATGGCTGAAAATTTGGTTTGATATGAAGCCAACTAACTTACTTCCTTCTTTGAATTCCTTTCCATAATCTTAGCTATTACATAACAATCATTTTTATCATTCACTACAGTTTCTTCTTAACTGCTTACCACAATTGCTTGCAGCTTTGCCCACCACACAGGAAGTCTGTCCATTTTTCATTTCAGGTTAAACTGAGCACAGTATTATTTGACCAGGGAGCTACCACGAACTACATACTGGCAGTGCCATTATTTGAGGACAGTTGCAGGCCTACAATTTGACTAAAGGAAAAGTGGTAGCCTAACTATTTTGAGAGTTTATTACCCGATCAGCCATATTACCCTTTGCCACCCCCCACACCACAGACTCTGTAAGAGTGAAGGGCTGAGTAAGATGACAGAGTGGGATTCAAGATTAATAAAACCTGGATTGGGTCGGAAATGGTGGAAGAAGGAACAGAACAGTCCTAAGGAGGTGAAAGGTGGGGGAGCCAGCCTGCGGACTAAGGAGTTCTGTTTAAGAAGGAAGAAACAACGGATTTGAGAAGGAACTGACAAATGATGATGAAATCCAGAGGTTGTGGGAGAGAGAGGAAAGGAAACTTACAAATCAGAAGTTCTTACCACAATCATTAACATTTTAAAGGGGAATTTTCATCATCCCAGACAGTTCCAATTCTCCCAACTATGCAACTTCAAGCTCCTCCCATAACTGTATGAAACTACTCCTTGTGCAGGAATAAACCTGTTTTATTGCTTAAGGCTATGTCCTGGTGAGCATACAAGGCTATAAAATGTAATAAAGGCACTCTCTCTGCCTTGTGTGGAATGTGAGCTACTCTGCATTTTTCAAATTTCCAAATTTGATGTCAATCAAAAAGCAGTCACCAACTGAGAATTTTCATACCCCTACACTAAAAATATACTTTGGAGTGATGAGTGTCTGTCTTTAAGTATAAGTCCCCCTGTCAATGTAGTGGAAAGCATAGGTGTATGAGGCGGGGGGCAGAATGCCCCCCCAAAATT
Organism: Holothuria leucospilota; assembly: GCA_029531755.1. Lineage (NCBI taxonomy): Eukaryota > Metazoa > Echinodermata > Holothuroidea > Aspidochirotida > Holothuriidae > Holothuria > Holothuria leucospilota. Next base: position 13,931,106 of record CM055982.1, on the reverse strand, counting down.
TCTGAGGTTGAAAATTTGGGCAGGAAAGGACAAAAATTCGGGCACAAAATAGGCAGAGATGGAGTAAAAGGCAATTCCGGCAGAGATGGAGTAAAAGTGAAAAGATTGCCCAAATTTTCTACTGCGTTCGCAAATTTTTGATTGAATGCCCGAAAAAAGTGCAAAAATTTTCGGGCTCTTCGTGCGCATGTAGTGATATTTTATGCACCGCCTGAACTGCAACGAAATTCGGGCAACTTTTTGAGATTCGGGCGAAAACTTTTCTGCCCCCCCAAACTGGAAGAGTCCCGTATGCCTATGGTGGAAAGATCCAGTTGCTGATCCACTATGGGGGAAGGGGTTGGTTTAATATAACTTCAATAAGTGGGCCTACAAAATATGTAACTTTTGTTTTGCAAAATGCAATCTACAGCACACTGTAAGTATTTTTCAGAGCTTTTGAAGATCATTAAGCCTGTTTGAGTATTATTACTCCAGTCCGGGAGATAACTGCTTTCACCCGAGCGGGGAACCTTTAGACAATGACATGATAGTACATACAGTAATGTGCAATCAATCTCTTAATTACATAAAGCTTCCGAATTAATCACATGCAGTGTAGGCCTTACTGTACTGGGTATTTTCAGTCCGAAATTTTTAACAGGACGTTAACTCTATTTGCAAATTGTCACACACTCAGTGGGAGCCATGGCCACAGTCATCTGAAAAGTATGACCTGGCTCATGGTCCTATACCAGAACTACAGGAGAAATACTGATGTAAGTGTCCACCGATTTAGAACACTGTTTGTAAAATACACTGTTTGTGAAATACAAAACATATGATTTACAAATCTTCAGATAAACTATTTTAGTTTCACTGTAGGGGTATCTGCCCCTTGGTTGGACTATCAAGCAATTGTTTTGAAAAGCAAAACATGATTTCTACATCTTTAGACATTTATAACTTTGTTTGTCTGTGGAGGAACCAGCTTGTTATTTCTAAAATTTGATGTACCCTGTAAGAGCATCCTCACACTCATGACATCTATAAATACTGTCTACATTGTTGTTATTGACAAGGTTTAACTTAAAAATGAAATTAAGGGAAATGATCAGTTTTCCTAACCTATTTCAGTCTATGCAGGATCTTAGTATTGAATTCCAAGCTTGAGCTTTCCTTTTCTTATTTTAAATCTAAAATAAACACCCTTCATTGCTGAAATTTGGAGAACTCCCAAAATCGACATGTTGTTCACTCCTCTAATACTTGTACAAGTTTCTCAGTTGTACCTATTGTTTGATACAAGGAAAATCTATGTAGCATTTAATAATTCTCTTTTTTCATGTAGTTCATATAAATCAGGGGCAGCGCCAGGGTATTTTGATAGATTTGAGAAATTTTGGGTAATTTAAGGTTGCTTGGATGCCAAATGGTGCTGTCTTTGAGACATTTTTGGCACTGATCATATGTGGCTGGAAAATGTTCATAATTAAGTGAAATCTAATTTTCGGTTGGGTGAAAGAGGAGAGTAGCCCTTGTTGTCTAAGAGAAAGGTATCTTCTCAACAAACCTTCTGAAGCCCCCTTTTGGATACTTTACTGCCTTCTATTCGGGAAAAATTCTGACGCAAAAATATGTGCGCCGAGTCCACAATTTTAATTGTCAATAGAACTCTTTCAATATAACTGATACATTGAATGTCACTATATTTTTGCCTTACATCATACCAAAGTTGATAATTACAAGTCAGAAAAAAAAAAAAATCTATGTTTACACTGTACCTTGTTTGAGGTACTTTGGTATGATGTAAGGCAAACAGTGTAGTGACATTCAATGTATCAGTTATATTTAAAGAGTTCTATTGACAATTAAAGCTGAACATTAAAATAAACCATATGAGAATGCCTTCTCAAGTTCTATGCAATCATTTTGAAAAATAAAACATGATTTCCATGTCTTTAGACAAAAAATATTTTAGTTTTACCTCAGGGAGAGGGGGGGGGGGAGGGTGAGGAGCCCATTATTTCCAAACTCTGGCATACCCTGTAAGGCATCCTGGAACTCCTCACAGCTATAGTGTCTGAATTGCTGCTATTGATAACATTAAGCTTGAAATCAAATCAAAGCAAATTATTAGCTTTCCCAACCTATCAACAGTCTATGCAGACTCTAAATTTGGACTTCCATGCTTGAGCATTCAATTCTTTATTTTTAATCTAAAGATAAGACAACTTGAATTGCACCAATGTCTACATCATGTTCTTCACTTCTCTATTACTTGTTCAAGTTTCTCAGGTATCCCTATTGTCTAGTAGGCCTACATGGATAACCTACAGAAGCATAACCAGGCGCAGATCCAAGGGGGGGCTTTCCTGGGCTCAGCCCTCTCCCCCTTTTCGCCACAACAATAACAAATACGCAAAAATTAGCATAATGTTAATCTAGGAGAACATTCGAGGGGGCTTTCAGCCCCCCCTTTTCGAAATTTCTGGATCCGCGCCTGATAACGTAAGAAGGGGGGGGGGAGGGCGGTCGCCCCGAACTTGTCATCCTAGGATGGTCTGTCGGTACATTTGCTGATCTTGTCGGTAAATCAGTTGACTGTGGAACTCAACAAACACATTGTATATTTAATATGCTCAGAAAGTATTCCACATGGCTCTTTATCAGGTCCATAGGTGGTAAGTTCTGTAACAATTCTTTCTATAACTTAAAAAAATTTTTGCATGCTACGTGCGCTTTCGTCTTCAATTCTATCTAGCTGTAATGCCCGCCATTTCCAACATAATGGATTTATTCAACATTAGGTTCCACAAATATTGTAGTCGTGATTCTATCGAAATGCAAAAATGAAACGTTGTGAAATTCTGACCTCTTTTTCCTATGTTTTGGAAGATTCTTTCTTCACCCTCACCAACGTGGCAAACATATGTAATTGTATATAAGGAAAAAGATTTTTCACTTTCGTCTGGGAGCCTTAATGGGTCAGATGAAAAATGTACTCCTCAAAGAAGACCATGCAGTCGCACCATCAAATTTCTTGGTTTGCTCTTTAGAAGGGCACATTTTTTAGCAAAAACCCAAAATTTTCAACTTTTTTTAATGAAAATAAAAAATATGAAATCTTCAATATAATCCCATTTTTGCTGCGCGCTTCACGTGCCTTACATTTTGCGATCGGCATCATTTTGGCAACCCATTGCATGCGGCGGGCTTAGAGTAGCTGGCCCCCAGTCAGGGTGCTTGGCCCCCATGTCCATAAATCCAAGCATACACCCCTGGCTGAGCATGCGTGCAGTTTTTCCTTTGGATAATGAAGTATACCCCCAATTTTCATAGTTCCCCCAAATATTGAAACATTTGGCACCATTTTGCATCTGGCCCCCTCCTCTTAGACTCCTCACCAAGATAAGAGAAAAGTTTTAGCCCAGATGTCCCCAATCAAATTAACGCCCCTGGTTATTGGTATTTTGTAGTTTTATGAACTACGAAGGTATGGGAAAATAAAGCAAGATTTGGGGGGGGGGGTCACGTGTGTGGTGACTTGTTAAGTGATAACCTTTTGACAAGATGTCGGTACAGCGACTATATGCTGTCGGTACATTTTCCTTTTCATCCCTGCCCCCCCACTTCTCTCATCTCAATTATGCTACTGGTAATGTAGCATAAAATAATTCCCTGCTATTATGCAGTTTATCTAAAAAAATAGAATCTTTTTCATTGTTTTTAGAAAGTAAATAACAAGCAGAACAATATTTATATTTACTCTGTACCTTTCTTTAACAAATTTGGTATTATGTAAGGTAGTGACATTTAACAGTTAATGTATCAGCTTTATTTGAAGAGTTATATTGAAAATTAAAAATAAACATTAAAATAAAGCAAGTAAGAATGCCTCAGTTCTCAAGGTCTAAGCAATCCTTTTGAAAAGCAAAACATGATTTCCATGTCCTTAGAAATTATTTTAGTTTTACCTTGGGGAGGCATCCCATTATTTCCAGACTTTGACTCACCCCTTTTTTTGCAATTGGAATTACGACTTACTTTAGAAACCATCAAAATTTAATGAGGTATATGTTGGAAATGGTGAAAGATTTTGCAAGTGTTCCAACAGATATTTCAAAAGCTTCACTTAAACTCAGACATGTGAGTGGCAACTCAAAAGAATAGAGGAAATTTTGAGGACAAACTCGGCATGTGCAAAAAGCTGCATTCGGGAGCCTGGAGCGATACCGTTGCATATCAGGTGTGAGCAAGGGCCAAAGCCCCAGAAGCTCTTGGCAATTTCTCAAAGAAGGCTTAGCTTAAAAATCACACTGAACTTTACTTCAAGTATTCTGCCTTCACCCCCCTTCAAATACCCTAGTGCAATTTCTGATAAAAATAAACCTAGGCAGCTGGTCTAACCTTTACTCAAAATCCATATTTGGCTTTATATCTGGAAATATCTGGTTGATTAAAGACTTTATATGGCCATATAAAGCCATATATAACTTGATTAAAACACAACCCAGATATGCATAAAGTTTGATATGGCCATATAAAGCCAGATATGACTTGATATAATCGTGATCCAGATATGTATATAAAGTTTGATATGGCCATATAAAGCCAGATATAACTTGATAAAATGGTGATCCAGATATGTATATAAAGTTTGATATGGCCATATAAAGCCAGATATAACTTGATTAAAACATAACTCAGATATGCATATTAAGTTTGATATGGCCATATAAAGCCAGATATAACTTGATATAACCGTGATCCAGATATGTATATAAAGTTTGATATGGCCATATAAAGCCAGATATAACTTGATAAAATGGTGATCCAGATATGTATATAAAGTTTGATATGGCTTATAAAGCCAGATATAACTTGATTAAAACATAACCCAGATATGCATATTAAGTTTGATATGGCCATGTAAAGCCAGATATAACTTGATATAACCGTGATCCTGATATGTATATAAAATTTGATACGGCCATATAAAGCCAGATACATCTTGATAAAACTGTGATCCAGATATGTATATTAAGTTTGATATGGCCATATAAATCCAGATATAACTTGATTAAAGACAGTAATAGATGTACAATACAAGTTTTATAAGTTCATATGAATTAATACTTTTGCGTTTATTTTGATTGTCCTACGTTAAGACAACTTTGTGATGTAGTAGAACGTACCTGCCTACAGAAGTCATCAAATGCATACACGTTTTTTCAATAAACCAGTCTATTTAACTGAAATATGCAAATGATCTATTAATGTGGGCAGAGTCAAAAATTGTAGCCCTGATTTTTGTTTTTCATTAATTAGGAAGTAAAATATGAGATATTCATCAAACTTTCAACACGATTTACATTGATGTATGCACTATGGTGTGTTTGAAAAAAAAACGATGCTTTGAATGCATGTAAAAGTGCAAATTTCAAAGCTTTTTTTATTGTTTACTATTATGTTAGTTGACAAATTTCTGTACTTAAGTCAATATCACCCAAGTATGAGAGTAAACTTTGTTAAAGATATTCAGAGAGCTCTCTTAATTAGGCCTACTGGATATGAGGGGGGACCTGTTCTATTCAGCCAGTCTAGACCGGGACCACTGTCGGGACTGGTGTCAGTTAAGTCAAAGTTTGTCCCTTGGGGACGCTGTTACTCCCTCAGGGAGCAGAACTCCTTCGGGAATATTGTTTGGTTTTCGCCCCTGGCCCTTCGCCAGAGAGTCAGGGGACTTTTGGAAAAAAAGACTGGCTATGAGGGCTCCTGATGCTTTTGGCAAGGTGTGCATTTTATGTTAAGCTGTAACCCAGCATTGGTGCAGGTATCGACCATATTTTCACCACATATCTGTTCCACAAAATATAATGAACGGATCACGTGAGATCCACATTTGGTGCATATAAAATTTCATATGGCACATATATGGATTTCACTTATATCAAGTTATATCTGTCCCATATAAAAATTGATCCATATACAATTTTATATGAGCCATATATGGCCTTTATGTTATATCAAGTTATATCTGTCCAATTTTTGTTAAAGCCAGATACAAATCCCATATCTGGACCAGATATGGGCCATATATAAATTCCCTATATGGCACATATATGGATTTGCCATATATGGGGTATATACAGATTTGCCATATATGTACCATATCTGTCCCATATAAAATTGAGCCATATACAATTTTATATGGGCCATATATGGCTTTATGTTATATCAAGTTATATCTGCCCAATTTTTGTTAAAGCCAGATACAAATTCCATATCTGGACCAGATATGGGCCAGATATAAATTTCCATATATGGCCCATATATGGATTTCAAGTAAGGGTAGCCACTTGTTTTATTTTTTGACATCTAGCCTAACTTTGGGCTAGTCCTAGGTCCTTAGCCAACTGTACCACTACTGTACCTGTGCATATAGCGAGCTAGGCTAGGCTCAATAATTTCAACTTCATGTATCACATTAAGCAATCCCCTCCCCTATGTAAACAAAATACCTTGTTGTAACAAAGTTTCCTAAACGTAGTATGCAAACGTTGAGATGATGTGGTTACTTCTAAAGTTTTGAAGCAGTATGCTGTTGGAATACTTGTGTACAGCATATTACAGCACACTTTGTCAAGATACTCGGAGCAGGGCTGGGTTTAGGAATGGGCAACGTGGGCAGTTGCCCATGGGCCTCCACAACAAGGGGCCTCGATCCACATATTTCATGAAAAAATATAAGGGAAATAAAAAAAGAAAAAAAAGGTAAAATGTAGGCTGACATGTATCATCAATCAAAATCATATTGCGCACGTTGTACGTCATCTACATACGCAAGCCATATTCAATTGTAATTGTATCTCTTTGTGAATGGTAGAAACAGTTAGGAGGTTGTTTTCCTGCCATTGCAAAGCACACGTCCGCAGACAAACATGATTGGCCTAGAGTCATCAATCTCAACGTCTATTTTCTTTAGAACTAGGTTATAGTGGTTGGTTTTGACATGTTACAGTATACCACACTGCACCTGTCATCACCTTCTGCTAGGTTTTAGACAGGAAGTGCAGGAAGTGAGTATTGTTAATTAATTTTTTTCATGTGCAATGATCAAACAACCCTCCTCTCCTCTCCACACACATTGCTTCAACTTTGGTGCTAAATATTCAATAAATTCAGTAATCCTGAAAGTGCACTGGGTGTACTTACTAAGTAGGCTACCAAGACTGCATGTTTTGCCTTCACAAACAGAATTGGGAGAAGCTTATTTCTATTTAGCGACCCTTTAAGCTGATATTGGCACAACAAAAATGGCAAAGCGAGACAATGAAAATTTATTTTGGCAAAGAAATCAAGAAGGAGCCTTTTCTATGTCAGTTGACTCTGCACTAAATGGTTGATTGGCAAACAGGCATATACATACCGCAATGAAAATTCTTGAACATAAATTTACTTCAAAAATCACAAAATACTGCACCATTTTGCATCTAAGCACCCTAAATTATTAAAAAAAAAAAACCAAAGGGGGTCTAAGGGGGGAACCCCTTACACCCCTCCCCTCCCCTTAGACCCCTCCACTTAATCCCCTCCTCCGGACGGAGATCACTGGGGTGCTGTGGGACGTACTGGCCTCCTCTACTAAAGGTTGCCCACAGGCCTCCATGTCTAAATATGCAGCCCTGACTCGGAGGGGGAAAAACCGGAAAGTGACAAAAAGTAGCGGTTTCCCAAAGTTAAGAAAAACGGAATTCCGCTAAATAACAGAAGTCTCACGTCTGTAAACTGCTGAGTCATCATAACTTATTTTTCTACATATCAGTAACATATATGCCCCTCCACCATGGTTGCTTCAATGCCTTAAGGCAGGGGTGGGGAACCTCCGTCCCCCGAAGCAACTTATAAACTAGAGCACCAATGGTGCTGAAGCTCATACCTTCAACCAAGGGTACCTGGGTTCTATATAGTCTTTATTAGTACAAGCATCATATGACTTTAAATGACCTCAAATGACGTATGACCCCACATGATGAATCGTTTGAGTTTAAACCACTTTTATTAGTAACACAGCGGCGTAGGAAGATGTTTGACATTGGGGGGGGGGGCCAGACCAGATGCGATTTCTCGACCTCGATCCCCCTTCCCACACCAGAACATCATAATTACTCATTATAATTTTTCCGATTTTAATTTAAGCAAAATAAAAATATTCAAAGAAAAAGGAAACAACTACAACATCAACATCCATGTAGCAGTGGTGTAGCTAAGATTTTTTTGTTTTAGAGGCTCTGGAGGACTGAAGTTATTTTGGGGGGGGGGGGGAGGGGGACTCCCGTTTACTCTCTAAGCGGAGCACCACCATAGGTTGGCGCGGAGCGTATCAAGAAAATTTGAGATTGAATACATCCCAGATCGCCGGAAATGGCACTTGCCAGGTGCTATAGCAGCCATCAAGACATGCAATTTTTGTGAAAAATGTAAAGCTTGATTTGATTTTATTCTAAAACACATTTCTGTGAGAAAGGATTAGCTGAGCTGGCCGGACTTAGGGTCCGAGGATCGCAAGTTTGAATCCCGCTTATTATCTACTGCGGAGCGTTACCATAGGTTTGCACGGAGCAAACCGAGAAAATTTGAGATTTTAATACACCCCAGATCGCCGAAAATGGCACTTGCCAGGCTTGATAGCGGCCATCAAGATGTGCAATTGTTGTGAAAAATTGTTAAAGGTTGATATGAATTTGTTCTAAAACACATTAAGTTTGTCACAATCTATCCAACTTTATTCAAAATTATTCAGAGTGGAGTTAGCCCCATGGATTTCGGTGGGTTGATTGAAATGGGGATTTTCCACAGCCAGAGTCTACTATTATTAAGTTGGTGGCGCCAAGATTTGCCCGACGGGGGCCACCGACCCGAAGCCCCGACACTAAGCCCCAATGCTGTCGGGTATAAGTGGGATTTGAAGAAAACCTGTGTACTAGACCATTTCATTCGGGGCATATATTGCATAAACTTTGTATATACTAGAGAAGCATATTTCCGCTTTGATTATGTCTTCCCCGTAATCTCAGTGAGCTATAAAAATTGCAAAGCGCACGAAGCGCGAAAATTTTTGGTAGGTTTTCACAAAAAAAAAAAAAAAATATGGAAACATTAAGAACAAAAAAAGAAAGAAAATCTGTAGGGGTTCTAGACCGTATGAGATAATACCTGTATGCATTGTATCGAAACTACCTTACCTATTCGATGAAATAGGCAAATATTGCACCGTGAGTCCCTCACCAAGGACCGTACTGCTTGACACACACAAGAGAACAGTTACTAGGCTTTGCGATATGGGATGAAATTTGTGATCTCTACATTAACTGTGTACTTTTCCTACATACTTGGTAAGGTGGAAAGGACTTGTGCTATCTAGCGATGTAGAATGGAACTATTGAAGAAAGTAGAGCAGCTCTTCTGCGCGCGTAGCGCGCCGAAAATTTTGCGTTCTTATTAGAGAAATTGTCCTCTTGCGAGCAAAAACAGGTAAAACGTAACTGTCGTGATATGGGGGGGCCAAAATGACATTTGACCCCCCACAAATCATATTGGGGGGCATGGCCCCCATGCCCCCCCAGTTCCTACACCACTGTAACAGCTTGCTTCATTACATCTGTGACCCCAATGAGGAGACAAACTTAACAGCTGATACAGGTATTTTTAACACTGAAGTGCAACCAAAGAACTGTAACAACAATTGAGAACAAAGAAGAAGAAAACACTTAGCTGAGCTTGTGCTGATTGTTCCTTATGCTCTATGAACAAAAAGATCATCTTATTACCAGAGGTTGGTCTGCGAAATTGAAGCCATCATACCACTCTTAGAGAATAGAAAAGTGAGGTTGGAGAATCAACTTTTCAAATGGCTTCAATTCAGCACCTTCCCCAAAAAGATGTCACAAAAAAGGTGCCATGCTTTTTTTATTTTGTAAATACAACTTAAAAAAGCAAAAGCAAAATTGGTAGATAACTCGTCTGCCCAAGGGCACTTCAGTCCATCGGGCAACTGACTTTGTCGGCTGAGCAACCGATTTCAAAGGCAAGCCTTATGCCACGTGGGAAAAAAGCTGGAGTACCCAGTGAAAAACCCACATACATCAAGTGGAATTTGAACCCAAGCACATGTGAAACACAATGGTCTACAGCTGCTGGAATAGACCACTCTGCCACTCCAGGACCCAACTTAAAAAAGTCACCACCAAGTTCTTATGTAGTTCACAAGTATTTTGACTTACGAAAAACCTGATGAAAATGTTAGTGAATCCCACCCAAAATCACTAACCAAGAATCATTGACAGGCTGCAGGCCTTGCAGCATCTCTTGTCTTAAATAAAGGTGTTATTATAGGTTTTAAAAATGAAAATACAGGTTTTTAAAGGTTTTCAAGGGCCAAAATATAGGTTTTTATAGGTTTATAAGATTTGGTTTGCAGATAATAAAATGCAAGTAACAGTGGTAGGCAGTAGCATTGTCTGATACTACATAGGCAGTCCCGTGTGTTAAGCATTTTTCAAAACAAGTGTTCTTCAAGTTTATGGTCACATGCCACCAAAAAGAGCTGTTTTCACTTGGCAGTTAAAGAATAATATCCCCCAATGAAAGATCAGTTGGAATTATTTCAATATCTTTTATCATTCTCAAGATCTAAATCTCCTCATAGTTAAATGTTTTCCAAAGTTACTCATTGCCTATGCAAAAATAATGATGTGGAGTGTTGCACAGTGTTAAGATTTCTTTTGTTAACCCTATATAAATTATCTCTTAATTACTGATCAAATATTATATTTAGAAGTAGACATGCTAATGTACCTGAAGATTTAAACCTTCATATTGGTGATGTGTGTATCACTCCCTCGGATCAGCTAGGTTCGTAATCTTGGTGTTATTTTCTATAATCACATGACTATGACTGCCCATGGGCAGTCATATATTTTTTGTAAAGCACTTTGAGCCTTCGTGGGGAAAGCGCTAGATAAATATCTTCAGTGTACGGTATGTATGTAAATAGTTTACAGTTTGGTGAGTAATGTCAATATTTTCCAGGGAAACAATTTTAACTTCCATGATATATCCCCCAGGGGATATACCAATGCTACAGGTATAATGAAAGTTGCAAAAACAAAGACTAACATTTATAGCAGGCATTCTCAACTATATTCAGTGAAGTGCCTCTTGATTGAATAAAAATACAAGGAGTGCCACCATCCAACCTGGTGACCGTTCGTACTGTGGGAGTAATTACATCAAAACGATGTTTATCACAACCAGGCCCGTAGCCAGAATAACCAATCTGGGAGGGGGCACATCGATGTTGGACTTTTGCCGGCCTAAGGGAGGGGTCTAAGGGGCGGGGGTGTACGTCCCACTACCCTTTGAAAATTTTTGCCTATTTTTAAAAGGACTCTAGGCAAAATGGTGCGCTTTTTTCCTATTTTCTTCCTATATTTGTATTCCAAAAAGGCTGGTCTCGTAATAAATTTTTCCTCCTTCAGTGCATTAGGCCTTTTATTGAAAAATTGTTAGGGAGCACGTGCCCTGCCCCCCCCCCCCCCCCCGTGGTTACGTCCCTGATCACAATGCTCACAATAAATTGTATAAGGTAGCGTTTCCCATACTAAGTAACATTTCCGTGTACCGTCGCTGTAGTGAGGCTTGCACCTGTTACCTACAGTAACTGTAGCTACCAGGATACTCAAAAGTGCGCCAAATTGACAGGTTGAGAGTGTGAATGTCTGAATCATAGTGTATGTTCCACCGCTACACAGTGGGTCAGGATGAATCCAAAGTGCACCAAAATTCACATTTGGTGAATGTGTCTTTTTCAACTTTTCAAATGTTTTCGTGAAGCTAACGTTCCGACGAATAGTTTTTGACATGATTTTTCTTTGAAATAATTTTAATATTGATAAATGGCTTTTGTAAACAGCAGGCAAACACGTTTTTTAAGCTAAAACGCCAAAAATGACCAAATTTGCTTAAATTTAGATTTAGCATATTTTGGAGAAAAGAATCTGGCTAAAAATACATCTGCTTTTTGTAAATTAACTATTTTAACATAATACTGGGTTGCAACATAAATGTAAAATACCAACCATGGCTAATCTCTGTTAAAAGTAGTAAAAATATATACAAAAAAGGAAATTTGATGTACTCAAGGGAAGAAGTTTATATTCCTGTATATTCCCGCCTTTATTTATATACCGAGATTCTTTCCAACTTCTAAGCTTTACGTTGATACCAAATTCAGATACCACCATCTGCACCTTTCGATATATACTAGCTACTTTTCCATGCCCTGTATCTACAGATTTGGGCACATTTTCCTCTTTTAAGCTGCCGCGGCGGCTTACACCAAAAGATTTTAGCCGATTGTGTATTTATATGTACGTATACGTAAAGACCTTTGTGTGCTGTATCTCACGTAACACAGTCATACACGTGTATTGATTGATTCATTTGTGGGATTTGTATGAGTTGCAGTGTTAAAAACAGTTATTGTGAAGAGCTGCTACTTCAAACTTGTGTTTAATTTTATAGTCAAATAGTGCCAAGCTGCACAATTACTGATATTTTCTGCAAAGTTTGTGTTAAGCCAATTCGCTTAAAGTCAGAAAAAATGATGGCATATCTGTATCAAGACTTGCCTACGTAGCAAGCTGTACGGCATATTCCTTGTTCAGTCATATCCCTAACAGCTGAGGAGCTGAGCAAACAGAGTCCGCTCCACGGGGTATATCAAGACAGAAACTCTTTGAAGTCCTGCATTCTGCTGGTGTAATTGCTGACATTCAACTGGCAAAAGAAAAAACTATGACTTTTTTTATATGAGCACTATGATATTGTTAAATCTGATGTACCAGAACACATTGATCAACTGACATCAAAGAGTGTACAAGATTTTCTATACAGATTAAGAGAGAGATGGTCTACAAGTAACCGTATGCTAGGAAAGTGATGAAGTCAACAGTTACTTCTCGAAGGGTATGGATGAAGATGTTCCGTCAACCTCATGAGTACCAGATACATCACAGCCCTCAAATGTATGACGTCCCTCAAAGGATTGGAATCGCTTTCAAATAGATCACAACAAAGACAAGCAACCGACCTGTTAAGCCACAAGAAGCCACCCGAACTTCTTTATGCTGCACCACAAGGATTTTACACACAAAAAAATCCTGACCCTTAAGTATATTTTCTCAAGTTTGCTATGATCTCACCTTCGCGGCCTACTAGGATGATCGGAAGCTCATTTCTCAGCCAAGCAAACAGCAAGAGCCTAGCTTTCACAAGCGACGAGGCATTGTCACTTCTAGTGGAAACAGATATGGCTAAATGGTCATATATCAAACTGTTAGGACATCTGCAAAACGAAAACGTGCAAACATCTATCCACTGTATAATGACATGAGGGAAGCAAAAAAGGAAATGCTACCCAGAAAACATCTCAGTCTCGGAACATTCTGAAAAAGTACCTCTGCAGAGCATTCTCGATCATACAGTGCTCAGGATAATGGAGGAACAAAAGGAAAAAAATTACAGGTGTTGTTGAGAACCTTGAGGAAGACGAAGAATTATCGTGTACACTTATTACTTGCAAGGGGGGGGGGGGGCAAGGTGAATATAAATAAAAGTTTAGTGCAACAGACACATCAGATGATAGCATGTTTTCCACTACCCTTGTTCCACCTCAGTTAAGATATAAGGACCATATTTTGTGGCATAACCCCATCCCATCTTCAACAAGGTTTTTATTTTATTATTTTTCAATTTTATTATAAATATAAATTCCTGGTAACAAAATTTGAGTTTCAAAAGCGAGAGTAATTTTTAACAGTCACATTGCGTGAGTAGGATATAGATCGACTCTTTACAAATAGTTTGATGATGTCACTAGTCTGAAACTTTTAAATACATTCATGCAATTCTCTTGGTCCAGGAAACCCTTACAATTTTTACAAATATGATTCACTCATCATTTTTCAATAAATATTTTACTCCATCATACAAAAAAAAGTATTTGGATGACACCATAGAAAGTTAAAATACTTTTGTTCTGTGGGTCCACAAATCCTTTATATGTTTGAACTATCAATCTGATATGAATCTACCTGTTTTTCAATATCATTGACTCCACCAATCAGAAACAGTATTTTAATGACGTCATAGAAAGTTAAAAATACTTTTATTCAATTCTATGGGTCGGCAAACCCCTCATACCTTTGGATTGTCAATCTGATGTGTATATCTATCAGTGTTTATCAATGAATATTTGACCTGATCAATCAGAAAACAGTATTTGATGAGGTCATAGAAAGTTGCAATACTTTTTTTCAATTCTGTGGGTTCACAAACCCCTTATGGATTTGAATTATGAATCTGATATGTAACTACCTGTGTTTTTCAATGCATATTTGATTCCACCAATCAGAAGACCGCGTGTTTGGTCTAGTGGTAGAGCATCCGCCTCTCACGCGGGAATCCTGGGTTCGATTCCCAGGTTGAGTCATACCAAAGACTTTAAAAATGGAACCATTGTGCGTGATGCTCCGCATAAGCAATGGAGTAAGGGAAAACAAGCCAGTGAGCCACAACTGGAAAAAAGGCTGTGGCCGGCTCGACTTGAACCAGTTGGTTGGAAACTGGGCCGTTAAACGTCATCTAACAAACTCCACCAATCAGAAAACAGTATTTTGAATACATCATAGAGATTTGAAAATGCTTCTATTGAATTCTACACATCCAAAAACCTCTATATTGATCAAGTAACTATGTTGTCTTGCTTCTGCAGCGACTTTTTAATTTTGGTGCACTTTCAGCTCTCCCTGGCCCTCTGTGCGCTGGTTCCATTTGTCATGCAGCCAGCTGGCCCGACGTGCGCCACCTCAAATGGTCTTGAGAAAGCCTGATTTATAGCCACATATGGTATGTACGGTACCTCTTTCGACATTACAAACTTGCAGGTATAGTTCATGTTTATTCATGATACAAGTGTGAAACAGAAATTATTCTGTAAAATGGTCAAAATTTGATGGACTTTGATCAGAATTGCAGATACTTTCTGGATTTTTAATGCTTTTACATAAAATATCCAAATATGTAATTTCCATGTCACCAGACCTTTAACGGACATTGTGTCTCTTAGGTAGACCATAGCATCTTTGTGCTGTTGGATTGGGTATAAAATGACTGCAGAGACTTTGTAGTGCTGCTATATTAGTTTTCTTCAACCTGTAACTATAGTAGACATGTTTCTGCTCATGGTTTTAGATTTTGATCTTCATCAGTAGTGGGACTTTTTAGTTGTCTGACCTGGTCTTATTTCATAATAGAGAAGTTAGCTTTTTTAGAGCAGCTCGATAGCTATCTTCTTCAACCTTGTGGGTTGTTTCCAGTTCACTGTCACTTTTCAGTCTAAATTTAACTAGGTAACCTTTTTGGTTGGTCATCCTTTCATAGGCTATAGAACCATGGTTTTTGACACAGGTTTTGGATGCCAATGTGTTAGCAGAGTTTCTTTAGCTCTGTGCAGAGTACATTGTATCCTCATTGTTATAATTAATTCTTTTAGGGCTCTGAGGATTCATATTCTGGTTGGTTTAGTGGGGGGGGGGGGGGGTATCTATGAACTTTAAAACCATACCAAGAGCTATTTTCTCTATGTCCAACAGTAGTCTAGCTATCAGAGAGGTTTTAAATGAATTGTTTGGTTTGTTCTGCCTTAAGACAATTTCTGGCAGTTTAAATTTGGTCTTTTTTGGCTGTTAACTTCCTTTGGTCTCCCTGAGATCTTGCAAGAAGTTTCTCCCTTTTCAGGGTTCTGGAAAACTATATCCTACCTTTTTTGGAAGAAGGGATTTTTGATTCAGTATCCCGCTTGTCATTTTGAGCCTCTTACAGCAGGTGATGCTTTTAGCAAGTTGAACAGGATAATTGTAAAAACTTCTAAATAAGTTTTATGTTGACTAAATTTACTCTTTCAAGAGCGCTGTTTGAAGATTTTACTCTATGGGAGTTCCTGGGAGACCTCTTAGAATAGTTAGCTCAAAACTCAAGAGTTCATTTAATAAATGGGTGATCTTGAAGTCATGTGGAACATCCTCTGCAGCACATCAGGTCCTGTAGGTGGTGCAAATAAATCTCTAATGCATTCCCTCCCCAGGACCATGTGCTGTCAAATGCCATGTGTTTAGTCAGGAGAATCCTGCCTAGTAGATGTCACCAATGCACCAGCATTTGCAATAGCGTCGTATAGTTCCGCAAATTTGGCACACCGAAATAAAATTTAACAGAAATATTCTAAAACTAGAGTATGTCTGACCACAACATATGAGCATTAAGATCAGCAAAGTGTGTTTAATCAGTGTGCACAGGTTGATTTGGAGAGAATGATGAGATTAAAGCTTCTGTCATCAATGAAGATGGGTATAAAGATAATGCACACAAAGTCCTGTATCCACAGTGTTTCCCATTTTACTGGACCAACCTGACAGTCATTGCAAGGGTTGTTAGAGGGAACCACCATTCATTCAAAGCTGCATGGAGACTGGTGTACATGCCAACAGCCCCAGATTCATTGCAATTAAGGGACCTGCGTGGAGAATATGGACACATACGAACAGGCAAAGAGCTGTCCTGCAATTCATTCCTTTTGTCTGCACAACACATGGGATAAAGTTCTTTGTAGTGACTGGTGTAACCCTGCTGCTGATAATTTAAAGCAATCTGTGCAAAATAATGTATAATCCACAGTTCACAAGTGTGCCTCCTATAATGTACTATATTGCTACAAAATCCTATTTATGCACAGGAAAATTTTGAAATCATACAGAAGAGGGTTGGATGTTAAAGGGGCACATTGAGTTGGTTCACAAAATCCATGATTTTTTTTCCACACCAGTTGAGTTTTACTCACAACTTGATGCTAAATGGTCAAACTAAGATTCTGAACATCTAACACACAACTGTAAATTGGCAATGACAGGGTAATTAATGATTAAAATCATTCATTTCAAATTTGTGACCAGACACTTTTTACCATTATGTAGTAATCATATGCAATGCCTGTCCACAAAAACTAAAATTTGTCACATTTTCGGAAACTGTAGGAAGTGAAACATGAGTAATGAGGCTAATTAGAAGCATTGTCATGCAATGATATCCTTCAAACTCGTCGCAATTATAATAGATGTCAACTCAATGAGCCCCTTTAAAGAGGGGACAGGGTGAGCTGCACCACCTGTACAAAAGCAAGGGCACTACTGGTCAAGTACAAAGGTGTGTAACATCCAGGGAAAGTACTACTCAGTGGTAATAAGGACTGCCAGCTGTCTTAGTATAGCCTTTATGTGACAAACAACACAAAAGTGGAATTTGCCAAATAGTGGGATAAAATGCAAAGGAACTAGCTCAAGATCACACTAGAGTGTGGAGAACAGCAATCGTTACTTCAAGTTGTCTACAAAGTTTTGAGAAACAGCAAAAAAGTAATTTATTATCACTTATGCATAAACTATTTTATGTTTTCACAGAAACGAGTAATTAACAGACATTTCAAAAAAAGAGAATTGTTAGCTTTAAATTGTTTTGTTTGCATTTCGAAACATTGCGGTAGTACTTTAACAGTTACCCATACTGAAGGGACTTTTACTAAACCTTAAACTTGAACAGATAGTGGTCCTACTTGGGACTAGGTTGCCAGTACTGTTGTTACTGAAGATTTTGCAATATAGTGCATAAGAATTCATCACAGTTAGTTGTTTGGCAACTTTTTTCGGTGACCTATTGTTGAGTGGACAAATCGTAACGTGAGTTACCGAGTCTTAGACCATTTGCATACAATTAGTCAGTCAGTTTGGGATTTCTTGGTAAGCTACATTATGTACTAGTTGGTAGGGTACAATTTTTATATCAAACCTTTCCCAGAGCACATTTAGCCTAGTATGAGGACACTTTTTGAATAAATTACAATTCCCAGTTTTGGGGGTTATAGAAGTGTAACGTGAGTTACCGACTCTTTTTCCTGTAACAACATCACATGAAGCAATTAATTACATTTTTTATTTATTGCTTGTGTAGGCCTGGACATTGTGTGACTACCCTGAACAGACTTGAAAGTTTACAGGCGGGAAAATATGGTACAAAAAGAAGACACAAAACCTTCAAAATGTAATGTGAATTACCATGGAAATGCCCATAGGCTTTTATAGGTTATATAGGTTATTTTTGAAAATGTATAGGCTCCTAAGATGAAATATAGGTTTTTATAGGTTTTATAGGTTTCACCGTCAGGCCTGAGGCTGTCCACTCTGTTTAACATTAATTGGGAGAAGGGGTTAAGCATTTTGCAATATTTCAAAAGATGGACCGTAGTCCATCTTGGGCCTTAGGGCCATAAGGCCCACAAAGGACCTTGGACCAAAATTCCAGAAAACCATAAAACAGACCACTAATCAAGCATCATTATAACAGGGCAAGAACTCGGTTAAACATTAACTGGAGTAAAGCTAATCACTTGCAATACTTCACAAAATGGACCATATGGACCATCTTGGGCCTTGGACCCCAATTTCCTGAACACCCTGAAGGTGCCACTTCCCCAATTAAATTATGACAAACTGGACATCAACATTGTACAAGAGAATCTGTGGGGGTAAGCAATTTGCAAAACACCAATTCCTTTCGCCACATTTATAGCAGCTGCATGTTACCAGAAATTCGACCGTTTTATCACATGATTAGAATCGATGACTCACACTTGGTGAACGAAATTCCTGTGAGTGTGTGCGGAGCTTGACCGCACACATTGATGTATGCACTTGTGTACTATGCCAGCGTGGTATTATTACCTACCCGCGGAGTGGACTGTTTGCTAAACTTCCCTGCTTGCCGACTGTACAAGGAATATGCCGTACAGCCCGCTACATAGCAAGGTATTACAGGGAGAAAGAAGGGAATGCTAGAAATATAACACAGATTCTCATTCGCTATCTTCCTGGTCCGATGAAGAAAAAGAACCAATGGCAATGAAGTTTATATGGATAGTAAGAATAATTTGTTATCTTTCGAATTCCAAGAGAGACAACTAGAAGGGAATCGGTTAAAGGTGTGTAGCGTGACTTTCAAAGTAGGGACTCTTCAGAGCTCTAACGAAAAGGTAAACACTGTGCAAAATCACACTACCGACAATCTTGCAAAAACTGAAAGAGTGGAGTTCTTTAAACCCTCGGTGCGACGGAGAACGGTAAATCTAGGTCATGAATGTGGTATCATTGGAAAGAAAACAAAAATATCTTTCAAAAGGCGAGAGAGACAAATTGATAGAACCGAGGTAAATGCAGAAACCTGGAAGAAGAAGACAGTGGTATGTGGTAAATGGCTATACGTGAGTGGTGGGAAGGTTACGTGAGCCGTTGTGCTGCATGGGAAAGAGCGTTGAGGAATTGATATGTTCATAAAAAGGGCCATATGGCCCACATGGGACCTTAGACCCAAACTTCCAGAAAACCATTTACTCACTAACCAAGCATTATTATGATAGGCCATCAGCTCTGTTTAACATTAACTAAGGAGGGGTTGCCATTTTGCAATATTTCACAAAATGGACCCTAGGGTAAATCTTGGGCCTTGGACCCAAAATTTCTGCACACCCTAAAAGAACCATTAACAGAGCATCATTATGACAAATTATCAGCATTGTTCAAGACAATTTGTAGGGGGAAAGGCATTTTGCAGAATTTTATAAAATGAACCACTGGGGCTAACATATGGGACCTTGGACCGAAATTCAAGACTACCATTAACAGATCACTTACCAAGTATCATTACGACATTCTGTCAACTCTGTTTAAACATATGGAGCAAAAGTAAATCACTTTGCAATATTTCACAAAATGGACCCCTACAGCCCATCTTGGGCCTTGGACCCAAAATTGAACACCCTGATAGTACCACTAATAGAGTAACATTATGACAAACCATCTACATTGTACAAGAGAGTCTGTAGAAGCATTTTGCACAATTTCATAAAATGGGCCATAGGGCCCACATGAGACCTTGGACCATAAATTCCTGAACACCCCATATGGCCCACCACCAAAGGAACATCGTGTCTATGTTTCAAACAGATCCATGAAAGCATGTGGGAGGAGCGGCATTTTGAACAATTGTGGACAGACAGACTTGCCCCAAGTCTCACACGATGTTCATTCCCAGCTGATAGGATTCCAAAGGTTCTCTCCTCTTTCACTCTTCCTTCTCTGACACCCTCTCAGGCCTCTCCAACTGCACCACTGCAGGCACAACAATTCTCACACTCGCCGCTTTCTACACCGAATCATTGTATTGCCCTTACACACTGTGCGTGCTACACATATCGACCAGCACACGACGTGGGCCTACGTATACTTGCCGTGGGAGACTTGTAAACTTTACACTTGATGGCTGTTACATTTTAGCGAGCGGTATTCTCATATGAATATTCACCATTCTGGAGCCAATGAAGAGTTTTCAATACGTAAATAACTCAACAGGCAAAGTGAATTGCAACGTTCGTAGCATATAAGATGAATATCCAGCAAATGTCTTACAATACCCAAGCTGATTGGATGATTGAATGAGCTTATAGCTTCAAAAGTTACACGTTTCCCCCAACGATTGAACAGTCCACTCCAGTAACAGTTCGGCACATGTGTGTGTGTGGCCATGGGAGCACAAGAACCATTGCAAACAAGTGTTAATACAGTGTTAGCGTGTGGTACTGCAGCAAGGGACAGTACGAAATAGGCTGAGATTGCTGTATAGTGGTACAATGTGATGGAGTCACTGTGAGAGAAGGAACAGGCAAACAATGAGAGGTGAAAGAGAAGAACGTGAGAGACTTGGTGCAAGTCTAATAGACAGATTGATAGATCGACGCCGGGTGATCACATGAGTTCACACCAGCATGCTGGTATGAGCTTATAAAAATTAAGAATCACTTGGAAAGTAATTGATAATACTGTTTTAGCCCGGTTCCCACCGTTTATCCTGCTTACACCACTTTCCAGTAGTGGTGTATGCAGGGGGACCATTGGGTCATGGCCCCCTTCACTGATGCCAATTTTTTTTTTAGTTCCTGAGAATATGTAAATTTTTTTAACACAAACTCTACTTCAAAATATAGCATATGGGGCACCAAATTGCATGTAAGGACACAGTCCTAATTTTTCAAAAATTTTCAAAGGGAAGCAGTACCCCTCCCCTTAGACTGAAACTTTGCGGGACCAAACTTTTGCGTTCGGCATCATTTCGACAATACTTTGGTTCTGGCCAGCTCTGGATTGCTGGATCCCTAACAGGAGCTTGATACATCGGGACTGCCTCCCTCACTGATGCTAGTATTTTTCTTTAGTTCTTAAATATAGGTATATTTTTTAACACTAATTTTACTTCAAAATGTAGTGTATGTAGCACCATGGAGCTACTACTTGGACAGGAAAAGAAAGTTCGACTTTAATTTATGCTAATCCAATTAGGCCCAGACATACGTGAGGAGATTATCTTGTAAATGATCGATGATGAGACTCACTGCTTTTCATTTGTTTTGTTTCGCACTCACAATGTAGACTTCTTATCATTGACAACCTCATTCATTTCTACTGATAGCCTAACAAATGGATTTAACAGTACAATCATTTGATGCCGGGGAATTTGCCGACACCTAAATAAGAAATGCAGAGTAAAAATTCAAAACGAATTGCTTCGTAAGAATAGGTGCTGGTGCTAGGAGTAATGTTAATGCCATATACAAATGAGCGGACTAGTTACGAGTCTATACTTTGCTGTTAAATTTTAATCAATTTCTCCATTATTGCGCATATTGAAAAGGTTTTTTACATATTCAGCTTTTAACAAGGAATCAAATCAGCACTTATATATAAGTGACACTACGCGACGAAACAAGCAATTTAATTTTCATTTAAAGCGACTGGCAACGCTGAGGAGATAAGCATGTCTTCTTCAACATGTAGCAGACGACATGTACCTATTGTGATCTGTTCTTAACACCTTTTAAGCTTATTGAATCTTTAATGGAGTATAAAGGGAGAGAGATTATAGTGTTAACTAGTCTTATGAGTTTGACCTTCGCGGCATGATCGTTGTCTTCAAAGGGATTTTTGAAGTTTCTTCTCCTGTCCAAGTAGTAGCTCCATGGTAGCACTAAATTGCATGTAAGGACACCTAATTTTCAAACATTTCACCCCTCTCCTTTGACCCCTCTCACTGATGCCAATTTTTCTCTTTAGTTCCTGAAAATACGTAAATATTTTAACCCAAATTTTACTTCAAAATGTAGCATATATGGCACCAGATTGCATGTAAGGACAAATAATCTTTCAAAAGTTTTCAAAGGGGAGGGGCTGCCCCCCTCCCCTTAGACCCTCCCCCAGGCCAGCGATCACACAACATACTGCATGGCCCCCCTTGAGGGAATCCTTGGGTACACCACTGCTTTTCCAGGTATTTCAAATAGGGACTTCCCCAAAACATTACTAGAATATCACTGAAACCCCATGTACAAGGTTATATGCCCATGGTTTTGTAAGACAAAAACCCAGGTGCAGAATCCTTGTACCTATTTTGGTGGTAATGGAAACTGCGCATGAGAGGCTACAAAGCATTGGACAGAATTTCACCATCACATGTATAGGCCTATCTAGCTATTGCAGTATGATATGCAGTGGGCACTGTATTTATTGCCATAGATCCAGGTGTGGGGGGTGTTAGAACTGTTCCTCCAAAGAGAAAATTAACGTTAAAAGTGGATAATTTTGCAATGCGAAGTGAAGATAAAAACAAGTTGGTTTTGAAATATGTCAGTTTTCACGGCGCTTTGCATGTCTTCTCATTCATTAGTACTCCACACATAAATAAGGAGACAAATGGTCATTAAAGTGTGATACTTCTGGTCTGTGTGGCCTTGACCATTCAATGTCATTTCATGATAGTGATTGAACATTTTATTGCCTACAAATTTCTACAAACTCCAGAGGTTCTGGGGGCTTTGTGCCAGCTTCTTACCAGTGCTTTTCCCCTAGACCCCGCCCATAGTCTGCCTGGGGCCCCTTGGCTTGCGTCCTATGGGGAAAGCCAGTAGCGCCCTTGCCTCCTGTGGCCTGCTAGTAGATTATGACTGTCAAAGTGGCCCATCTGAGGAAAAAGGCTCCCCACCCCGGGCTTAAGGACACACTTTTTCAATTTAAAGAATATGTTGTATAATAGAGCCGATTCTCAGTTGAAAATTTATTCACTGAAAGTCACCTTGATCCACCCCTATGTTTTGACATGTCTTTGTTTCAACAAAGTCATAACTCTATCCCTTTGGCCTAAACCTATCCCTAGTTAGAGGAGGGGGCTGAGGGAAAATTTATATTTCTTGTTTTAAATATAATGGAATAATAATAACAACAATAATAATAATGGCATTTATATAGCACACACTTCTACAGAAACTGTATGCAGTGACACTTTACAAAATGTCCACTTTCAAAAAAATAGAGGGAAAATTAGTGGAAAGCCATCTGAAACAAATGTCTTGAGCTTACCCCTAAAACTGGTGAAAGAACCACAGAACTGAAGTTCAGTGGGTAAGTTATTCCACTCCCTTGGGCCTGCCACAGAAAAAGCCCATGTATCAGATATGCAATTCACATGATCAACTTTCATATGCCAAAAAGCAATGTCTTTGCAAATTAATGCAAATTTCAGATGGTCATGTTAAAATAGGACCAACAGAACTGGATACAGTGTGGTCATTTACCACTGAAAATATGAAAAATTATTGCTTTAAAAATGGCAGCTATGATGATTGCAGTTCTTTGATCTAACTAAGGTGTACTAAGGAAGACTGTATTTTACTGCATGTACAATCTTGCTATTTCAATGTCAATTTTTAGCCCCTGTCAGTACTATAGTTGGAAGGGAGCACGGGTCAAGAAGACCCTTGAGGTATTGAACACACTGCTTGTCTTTCACCCCTGTGAATATGAGCCATGTGAGCCTACAAGCTGAGTAATGACAGGGGTAAGAATGGGAGGTAGCTTTACCAAATAATTTCCCAGATATTTAACAAGTCAAATCAAAATGATCATATTATTAATTTCTACCACAGAAAAGAAAAGAACTAGAAATAGAAGTTTTTAAGAAGCTGAAAGCCTCCTCTGTCCAAAACAAATATTTATTTCCAAGGTCATGTTTCAGTTTCAGTTTATTTCCAAAAATGAAAAGATAATACATTTACAATTGCCAAAACTGGTAAGTGGAGGGCTGGAAAAGCAGGTTGCTTTTGTGAGCATTGGCGTAGACAGAGGGGAGGGGGGGGAGGCAAGGGGCCATACCCCTCAATCCAATTCTGAAAAAAATACACCTATATTATTGCCCATAACCACCTGAAGGAAGTGCAAATCATTCCTCAATGTTAACTACTTGAGCCCCTTGGAAGTGAACCAAAACCACAAAATCATTCTCAAACCCTCATTTTTCAAATCTGTTCTAGATCCAAAAGCATTTGCCAGGTCTGAAAGTGCAACCAATGATCTTTCCTTTTCTTTACAAATATCTTCTTATGGCAAATACCACTAACTTCTCCATTCCCCGTACATGTGGTAAATAGTGTGGACTATGCCATTGCATCTTTGTTTGCAATGAATATTTGCATAACTGCAGATAGCCCCGCTATTGATCCTGACTATGCCAGTGCTCAACCCATGGCTTTATCAATATTCTGGAGCTGAAACTATTGGCCATGCATGTTCAGTTATAACACTAGTGACTTTTGGTAATTTGTTTGACATTTTTTTATGACTGAGTTAACCAACCAGAAAAATCTGGATAGGCTAGTGCCTACCCCTCGGAAAATGCCTAACTACATAGCTACACCACTGTACTGACCTTTGATTTGCTTAGCAAAATTTTTCTTATGACAGTTAAGGGCCAGATCCAGGGTGTGTATGACCCCTTTTTCTTTGCAGAGCAATTTACTTTTTTGTAATGGAACAAAAAAATTGACTTCAAATGATGTTAAATGTTGCACCAGATTGCATCTGAGGGTAACTAAATATTCAAAAATTTCTCAACTCCCCTTACACCCTCCCTCAGGCCAGCAATCAGGCCCTGCAGTTAGCCCCCCCCCCCCAAACAAAATAAACAGAAACTATAGTACATATACCTATATAAGAACAACATGTAAACAAAAATAAACAATATAAAATGTGGTGACTTAAACATTGTAGCCCTGTAAAATATAATCCTTTAAATGCTTGCAAAATATACCTATTAACTTGGAATTCTTAATGCTGACATTGAGATTGTTCCAGAACGTTGGACCCATGACATAAAGAGAACAATTAAAGGCTTGTGTAGTAAACCTACTGTAAAAAAAAAAAAAAAAAAAAACAGTTTCCAACTCCAGATTCATTTTGAATATTGACAGGGGTCATTACTTAGATATGTGGCAGTGTACATGGTGTCACATATCACATGCAGGGGCATAAATACAAGGGGTGTGCAGGGGGGAGTGACCCCCCCCCCTTTGAAAATCAAAAGGTTGGTCTGAGCACCAAAAAGTCGGTCTTAAATTCGAGTTCAGTATGCCTTGTAACAGTAGACCAAACAGGAACAAAATTCGAAGTGAAAAAAATGCCCTAATTTTCTACTGAGTTCCTGAATTTTTGATGAAATGCCGAAAAATGTGCAAAAATTTTCACCGGCTCCACAGCATGTAGTGGTTTAGTGGTCTCAATGGAATTTTGGATCATACAACTGTAGTTGGTCCCAAAATGGTTCACGCACACACACACACCCCACACCCCCAAATTCATGTATATATGCCCCTGATGACATGCTATACTATGCTCAAAACTGAAGTGTTGCTAGACTGTAGACATTTTATATTTTATCTGACAGAAAATGAAGCAATTGAGGAGCCATGACATTTAGCAATCCCAAAATAATTGTTAAACTAGTTCATCACTTAAATTAGTTCCTCTTTATTTTCATCTCCTTTGTTACCAATATCATTCTTTGTTGGACTGAACCAGTGATTAAATTCTCAAACGCGGCCCCTTAGGGTCGCATGCGGCCCCCTGGGCCTGAATTGATTTTAGGTTTTAAGAAAAAAATCATATTCAACAAGAGCAAAACATAGCACAGTAGAAAATTAAACTATGTAATATAAAGTCACTACTTGACTCCTTCCAACTTTGCTCTCCTGAAAGGGGGGGTGGGGTGGGGGAGTGGTTGCCTCTGTAACAAGCTGTACGGTATATCCCTTGGTCAATCATATCTAGCCAAGACTAATTCCATGTGACTTATTGTTGACAATCATGTTATGTATATGGTGACATATTCTTATGTAGCCGTGCATTACGGAGCTGTTGTATTTGTAGTGACAAAGCTTGTTGCGAAGTTACATCCAGGAAATTTATTTGTGACGTGAGGTGACTGTGTAATTGAAAAACGTATTGTGTTGAAAGTTTGTTGATTGGTTACTGAAATTAAAATTTCTGAAATTTGCATTTCGATACTAAAAATGTGTTTGTGACATTCTATATGCCCTAGCTATATGCACTAGCTCTTTCCATAGCTTTGTAAGGTGAAATGTAGTAATTCAGTTTAGCTTTTTCGACTTTTGGGAATGCCGCCCTCGAACTCAGCAGACTGCACTTCTCTATCTGACTACATTTGAGAATAAGTCAGTAAGAGCTTGCTAACATACTGGCCACTAACGAATAAGTTCAGAACTGCTGTGAATTCCTTCATTTCAGAGTGTGTTTTTTTTTTTTTTTTGTTGGCAACGTAGGCTACTTAGTTTGGCTGTTTGGAATACCAAATGTTTCACCTATACCTGAAACTTATGATAAACATCAAAATAACCGTATGGGTGATTTACGCATGCTAGACGGAGAATTGTAGACTGATGGCTCCATGAAGGGGAGGCGCTGGGGGCCATGACCCCTATTGTTTGGAAACTCTTTTTTTCCTCGGGGAGCCTTAATGGGCACGATAAAGTAATCCCCAGACGACAACCAGCCGATGGTGCAGACTTCGTAATTTTGCCCTGAGTAAGGCATATTGGAGAATAAAACCACTATTTGTCGTATTTTCTCCAAGAGTAACCCCAAAGTACCTGCAGCCACTTCGTCTGGAGAGCTTGGCCGCCCTTTGGCTCCACCCATGATTGAAGGAACAGATTTGTGGTGAAGAATGCTATTTCAAATTTTAAATCAAAATCTTCTGACCTCAGCCGGGCTGCTCTTGCTGTATGCTGCAAAAGTGCAGATTGCCCTCTTAAGAAACCTCTTCCTATGAAAATCTGGTACCTCTGCCCCTGTTTGCCATTGATAAAGTATGCATTTAAATTTGCTCTTCATAATTATTATCATCTCTCTCTATCCTCCCTTGTGGCCCTTGGCCAGCTCTTTCTGCAGCCTCTCCATTTGGCTCTCGCCCTCAAAAAATTTGAGAACCACTGGACTCAGGACTGACAAAAAATTCAAAACTCCATTTTCTATATCATTATCCTAGCATACACTTTTATGTCTAACACATGAATTACACATTAAAATTTGAAACCAAAATATTTAAATAATTATTGAATGGCTTATGCGGCCAACATCAGGTAGCTTTACAAACAAAAAGTAGGAGAAAGTAGCTAGGTACCTGAAACACCACAATCAACATAAACCAAACACAAAGAATGAAAATCATGTTTTACCTCTTTTTTTTCTGGAAGTGGTTGTAGGACTCCCCTGCAGGAAAGATAAACAGAGTATCTCTTTTCTAATTACAGAAAACTGACAATAAAAATCCAATAAAATGTGATAAGCATTATATGTTATTTCTTGATCCTCTGAGATATATAAAAAAAAACAAACAAACACTCAAGGGTAATATGGAGGGATCAAAGAGTCAGCAACATTTTTAAAATTACCTTCTTAGAATTCTTGAGTCTTGAAATTTGGAATAGTTATCTAAGGCTGTTTTTCCAATGAAATTAATGATGTTTGCTGGGTTGTGCACATTTATAGTAATCATAAAGGTTTCAGTTTCTTTTTTAATATCTTGCCTGGTTGAGTATTTCTAGTATGTCTTTTAGTATGCTTATATTCACAAACTTGGCCCAAGATACCTCAAATCCAGATTCAACACTTAATCCACCTATTCCAGCAATGTTTGCGAGCAACTTTGAAGACGATTTGAAAATGCACCTAGAAGGAGAAGGCTCCCTTAGATTTACAAACTGTGGCCTAGAATGACCCCTAGGTGACCTTTGACCTCTTTTTTCTTCCATCCTGATGGCATCCTACCCACAGATCATTGTACCCAACTTTTAGATAAATTCATTGAACACTGTAGGAGATACTGACCATGGGAACCAATTGTGGATGGACGAATGGACAGATAGACAGACAGACAGACAGACAGATAGATGCTTCCCCATGCTGGTATGAGCTAAAAGTCCCCCAAAAATAGTCTTTGGGGAATATTTTTGGAATAAGTTTCCACATGTTTGTATTGAACAAGAGGATTTTTTTATATATCTTGTTTATACACATTGTGAGCATCATTTATCTCAGTCTTTTAAAGGGATACTCTGCTGCTGAGGTCTCGGAAACTTCAGAGGATTTACCAAATGTTAGATATGGTACTTTACCGGCATGAAGTTCTTAAAGGGGAAATAGTCTCATCCCAGACAGTTCCAATTCTCCCAACTAAGCTAGTTCTAGCCCCGCCCATAACTGTCTTTAGCTTCTCCTTGTGCAGACACAAACATAGTTTATTGCCTAGTCTCGCATCCTGGTGAGTATACAAGGCCCTAATATGTAATTAGAACACTCTCTGTGCATGCTGTGTAATATAAGTTGCTCTGCATCTTTTGAATTTTGCAACTCTGATGCCAATCAAAGAGTAGTCACCAATTGTGACTTTTGCTTACCCTTATGTAAAAGTCATACTTGGGGTGATGCAAAT
This sequence comes from Holothuria leucospilota, assembly GCA_029531755.1. NCBI lineage: Eukaryota > Metazoa > Echinodermata > Holothuroidea > Aspidochirotida > Holothuriidae > Holothuria > Holothuria leucospilota. The sequence goes on along the minus strand of CM055982.1, from coordinate 13,902,069 downwards.
CCCTCTTTAAGAGCTGTGGTTGAAATCATATCTAAGGGCAACACTGAACATTTCCAAACATATCCTAAGTTCTATTAGAATTTAAACATGGTACAGTATAACAATATTTGATTAGTTTGTTGACTAATTGAAAAGGGTGACACAGGAAGAGGGAGTAAGTTATTTATTGATCAGGATGAGGATTATGCTTACTGCAAATATTGAAATAGGGAGGCTGAAACTGGCCAACAGTCACTTTTTTTTCTGGTACATGCACTAAAAGAAACATGTTTTTAAACTGCCCTTTTACAAGCTTACTTCTATTCTTCTTACCATTGTTTACTAGTTTAATGTCCTCATAATGCTTCTCAAAAGTGTACCAACTGATGTGTGACCCCTTCCCCCACATGCAATGTGCAGTATATATATCTTTACTAGTACCCAAGATATTTGCTTATGAAATACAGAAAAATAGGCAAAAATGCTTCCTTTTTATGTCCCATAATGAAAAGTACATTGGTGCCTGTACAAAAGGGCTACATGATTGCAACCTGAAGGGTAACAAAGGACTATGATAATTAAGGAAGCATGCCAACTCTTAGATGTTTTACCTGCTTCCTCCATGGTAAATTTGGCTGACCATAGTCATAGAATAACTGTTCCCCCTCAGATACGTCCCTTAAGGCAAAAAGGCACAAATGTGGCTGACCATTATATATGACCTTTTTCATGACTGCATTTCTGTCAGTCCCAGTGGCATCATTGACCATCCTTGCAATTGAGGTTGTGTGTGTGGCATCAATACTAAAAAGAAAAAAAAAAGTCTCAGACTTTTCATACATCATCCAATAAAATTGACCAATAGTGAAAGCTGGTGCTGATGAACTTTTTTGAAGAAATGCCTATCCAAGTGTACTGGGACAAAAATGTCCAGTTTTAAAAGGTATTTTTTTTAAGCTACACAAATGCAAGGAACAACAGAATTGCAAACAAGTTCACCAATTTTATGTCTACAACAGGTAATTACTACACTTGGAAATAAGGTATTTTATCACATTAAGGAAATCTATCAGGAAACAGTAATCTCTGCAATCATGCAGAAATTGTTCGTTTTGCCTTAAATAGGCCACTTACATTCAACAATCAGTTGTTAATACATGATTGATTGACATGATTAACCAATTTAGAGACTGCAGAAGATCAAAGGAAATGTAAATGATGGTCCACATGGCACACCCCTTCCCATGTCTTTAGTAGGGATTGTTTGGAGTCACAAATGCCAATAAATTACCAAAAGAAATCAGTGCATGTGTGTTCTTTACAGCTGAGCGGGATAAAATACTTCCCACAGGCACCATGCATCTTTCCCGATATTCAAACATTCCTTAATAGAGTATTTGTTTCACATACATATCTGGAGATCCATTTAGAACATGGATCCTGGGCCAAGTTTCCTCACTCTCCTTGAAGACACTGGTAAGGAGACGGGCTGTTTCTAATCACCCTCGTTTTGTGACACACAAAAGGCAATTGTGGCACACCAAGGGATTTTTAGTATTACTTTACTTTAGGTCATACCAAGTAAATTGCAAACAAGTGCAAAGGTTTTTTGATGTAGAGAATTTTACCCCAAACCTCCCTGTTTTGTGAATCTGTAAGCCCTCTTTTCCTCAGCTATAGGGGAGGTAAGTAGGAGCGAAATAAATATAGAGTATTATTAGGCTTTTGCTCTAGTATAGACTTTCCATTTGGTGTACAAGTCAAGGTGAAAGTTTTCACTAGAGAACATAGTTAACTGTTTACTGGACCATCACCTTGGCAGAAATGAAAGGGACTTGAAAGGAGATGGCAGTCACCCCAACTTTATTTTCAAAACTTTGCTAAATCTTACAAATTTTCTCTTATTTTGCTCAGAAGTATCTTCCATTATGTTTCTGTATACATGCAGACATTGAATATTGAAGGTAAACCATAGAGTTTTTGTGCATTAATGTAACAAATGATTACCAAACATATTGTCACATGATTGATAAGAGCCATTAATTCCTGAACAAGGATGAAAGGCCACACGGATTCAAATTGGGGGGACTGCATTTTCCCATAAAATATGAATGAAGCTATGTTGATGGAAATGAAGTCATAATTTATGATAAAAATAATGATGGGTATACCAAGTAATGGCTCCAAGGTGTTCATAAAAGTACATGAAGGTGTTTTCCTCTGGATATTTTTTGGCTCTAACAGCAGCCTCTGCGTCTGAAATAACCTCGCCCCTGTACTCAAGTAAGAAACATCCATGAAGAAATTGCTGCTTTGCAAAAACTCCTTTTCCTGTGAAAAGTTAAAAAATTATTACATTGAATTTCTGGATCAGAATTTAGGATTACCTAAATGAATTGCATTTTTCCAGATACATCTTCTCCACAAAATTTCGTTCAATCAATATGTGTTGGAAAACAGAGTAATAACCCGAATGATGGTTTTAATTTTTACTGGATATATTTCTAAAAACCAAGCCTTTACCTGAAAACCTGTCTCCATGTATGTGTATTTTTGTTATGACTACCAATCTTTCCTTTTAAAAACTTGCATAACTCTCCCATCAAGTGGCAGTGCTGGCAGTGGTGGCAATGGTTTTACTTTAAAGATCACATACAGTTTCCAAAGTAAAATATTTTACATACCACTTTCATTTCCACCTAAAACTCAGGCAATTTCAAAAGGAGAATGCACACAAATACAAACCTTACAAAAGCTTCAAAATGTAATTCACATAATTTGCCAATACAAGCTAGTTCAGAACTTATCACCTTGTGGTGTGGAAAGGAAACGGGGGAAGTATCATAAGAGGCAATGGTAGTCTGAGACTTCAGGTCTAGGTGATGACCTAAGAACAACTTTTTTTAAGTTGAAAGTATCATATGGGGAATCTAAAATAGCCTGTTACTAATGAGTTGCTGAAAAAGTATCATGGACAATGCATACTGTTTTAAGACATTGTAGTTCATGTTCCACAATGCTGGCATCTCACATGATGCCACCAACCACTGCTCTTGACTAAATACTGTACCAGTAGTACACAAATGCCCACAACCTATTTACTTTTATATAAAACAGCAAATGTAATAACTCCTTACCAATGAAATTATTAATATATCTCACTTCAAATCCAGCCTTGTCAGTTCCAGAATTAATATGGAAGAAGGCATCCTTCTCTGGAGCAATCCTTTGCTGAAACTTAGAAGTAAGAGTGTATAAGGTTAAATTTATTTTTAAGTTTGCATTTTACATCTATGTGTGTTGACAGCCATGAAGCCACTATAAGCCTGAGGAAGGTGTAGCAAAGTGAAGCAACTACAAATATAACTAGATACGTAAAAATTAAAGCACGGAAATGAGCTGGGAAATGTGAGCTGATTTTTCAGATTTTCTCACTTTCATTAAAGTTTTATAGCTGTGTATACAGACAACTAAATTACAAAGGACAGATGCTAAAAGCAATTAAAATGAAAGAAAATAATTGCAAATTGGTATGTGCAGTATGGATTGCAACAAAACAGGGATTTTGTACCCGTTGACTCATGTGAACAGTAGCTCCTCGTTTCTGCCTGTAAAGTGCATGTAACATGCTCAAAAGGAAACTGGAATAGAGGTCAAAAGATGATTTTATCAGTTGCAAATTAGTCGCTTCACTGAACAGATTACATAATTCTTCTTGTGCAGTAAGTATGGTTATTTGGGCCAGTCAGAAATGTTTACAACTTGCTTGTTCTTATATCTATTGCTAGTTTCAAGAGAGAGTAGCTGTTTGACAGTTTGTCGAGTTGCTATTCATGAAATGCAAATTATTACCAAATACCAAGTTTTCCAATGTTAATGCAGGGGAGATTTGTCTCCTTCCCTTCATGATGTTTAGAACTTAAAATCTATTTCTCACTACTTACTAGCAACTTCACAGTTACCAAGGTTGATACAACGCTGGATTTACTTTTCAAAGATACTTACCCCTCCCCTGAAGGAGCCTGCAGGGCCACAAATTACCCCAGTATGCAAACAGACCCAAACACAACTTGATTGTGATACAAGACATTTTTGTAGAACATCTATTATAATTATTTGTGTATAGGAGATCTAAGTAGCATTGGATAGACTTAAAGATAAAAACCCCCTTTAAATGAGATTTTGACTTACAGAAAGTCTTAAAAGGGCCCACGACTTACAAGCTATCGTTTCCAAGTTTAAAGAAGATCTAGCAATATTTGTGAGTCAAACAATACTGCACCTGTTTCAAATTGTACCCCCTCCCATAAGTGACCCCAAGATATTCTGCATGTCTCAATTCCCTATGATAACCATTTTGAAAGAGCCACTGAGGTTAAGTCTGAGGGGCATGCATGTATTGATACTTGGAGAATGAGAACAATAATTTTGGAACTCCGTTTAGACCCCATCACATTTCCCCACTCATAAATATGCAAGGTCAAAAATATGTTACAACTCTAAATTAAGGATCGAAGTACTCTTAAACATTTTATCATCAACTTTCAAAAATGCAAAGTGCTTTGTAGCTAGATAACTGATGCCTTTTGAAAGATTTTCACAATATGAAATTAAATGAATACTAATAACACTGGAGATAAAAATTGTATGGACATGTTTTACCTGTCTAATGATCCCTTTGTGCAGAATGTGAAGCAAATGCAATGCTTTGCAAGTATATTGTCATATTGGACAAAAAAATTATGTTGAAACTTGCCCAAGCCCCGGCCTCTCATCTTCAGTACGGTACTCAAAAATTATGGTACACCCTATGAGGATCACTATGACCAACTTTTACTTGGAATTACAGGCTTAAAACATTTTTGAAGTTTCTATATATTGACAGAATATGTCACTTAAGAGAAACAACTTGTTTGAAACAGTGGACAATAGCACTACATGCAATGTCCCATGAGAGAACATGACTGCCAGTTAGCAGGTTCTTTAATAGTTTGTAACATATGCATGCACTGTTAAAAGCATATTTTATCCAAATATTTCTAGAAGGAATTAAGGTTGTAAAAGTACTGATGATTCCCAATGAAATAAGCCAATTAAGACTTCACAAGACTTTTTGGATCAACAAAACTCCTTGTTGTGACAAACCATATCAACTCTGATGGTGATAAATCACCGTAGTGGATGTAAGCTTTACATTGTTTGGAATACTCAGTTGAACATTAATTTTCTCTGCCCTCCTCCTTTCCCTTCCCTCACCCCCTCTGAAAATGACTTCCCATAAAGGTATGAGTCTAAAACAGTTTCTGCTCTGTTGTGTAAATGTTAATTCTGTTTTCAACTTCTGACAATCAATGCTTTATCCCATGAGTACATGTATTCAGATACCTATATTACATGTGTTTACACCCCGTCATTATTAACACTACTCAAATGTGTATCACACTGCAATTCATACTGTTCGTATATGCAGATATACTTAACTAAAAAGGGATATTTGTGTGTTGCTTGGAATTTTCCTTGTCTCATTAGACAGTTTCAAATAAAAGTTTCACACCTCCAAGAATGAAAGATTTAAAGATTAACTACCAAATATTTACGAGAGGCTAAAGGTAATCTGTCCAAAGTAGAACAGCTGATGGAGGCCCGGTGATCCAACTTTACTACTTTACAACTTTACATCTTTGCATACCAAGCAATACAAATGCAGGCTATCCATTGGAACCTGAACATGTGCTGTAAATTAACAAACCATGCTTAATGCTAAGGTTGAAGAAAGGAGAGAATATACCCAACAACAGCACGTCAGGAATGTATTTCTAAAATTGTTGAGTTGGATTTGTTTTGCCTCAAAGTGACGAACAGGTCTGAGCTATTAACACAGGGTGATATAGAGCCTACATGATCTAGCTTTCTTTCAATAACAAATCATATCAAATGCGACAGCATGAATTGTCTTTTAAATCAAATTGTTTTGAGGTCAACACACAATGATGTTAAAATATTTTATGTTATGTTAAATTAAGCTTACTGCAAAACAGAAACAGCAATTTTCAAAATTTTTAAGTTGGATCAATGTATCTCTAATGAAATGAATGGCTCGATCCACCAGCTCAACTCATAGACTAAACTTGACAACATCTTATGTCCTGATGGTATCAACAGCTACTTTAATATAGTTAAGCTTCTATTAATTGAACAGGTACTATGTAATGTAGTTACACTAAGTCACATGCATCTAATGTATCACTGCAAATTTTCACCCAACTAGTTTGCTTGCCCAGCCTGTTTCCCCTAAGTTCCCAACCATTTCACTCCCTGCCAGTTCACCTAAATATCAAGGTATTTAACCTAAAGTACCTACCAATTCACCCCTATGTGGAATTCCAACTGTGGTTTCACATTCAATGATTTAATTCTTTATGCTTTAAGTACACACCAATTCATGCAAAAAATTGTTCATGAAATAAGGCAGTTTTCAACTGAGACACTTTGTAATTTTGGGCTGCATGTAGAATGGAGAATGGTAGGTGAGGCTGTCTAACAGTTGTAACGGGGGGGGGGGGCGTTTGCCATTCCCATTAAATAGTTGCACTGCCAGAGTCAATCACAAAGAGAAAAATGGGTTTTGTGAGAGAAATATGTAAACCCTTATATGGAAATCGCTTACAATATTAGACTAACCCGTTATGGTTCAGTTTCGGAAATTGATTTTGATTGGTTTAGTTAACAGATTGACAGAAAACAAGATCTTAGTAATCAGTCCTCAAGTCTTAGTATTTCATGGTCTCTTCTGTTTCCTAAAATATACAACTTAAAAGAAAAAATGCATAACGCCAACCGAATCTGAATTAGAATAACCCCCCACCCCCACACTAATTCATGAATGGCTTGATCTTTTTGATCATGTGGCATAAAATTTTTTTGGCCGAATTGTTAAATCGGCAGAACTCATTGTTTAGGGGATGTTCATGTTCTTAGACATAGTTGGGACAACTGCCTTCTCCCGTTAACTGTTTTCCCATATAATTGTTCTCCCGTGCTAATTACCTGATCCCCCTACTTGTTAACAATGCTTGCAGCATTGGAGAGAGTATTGTACTTGCGATCACTTAGCTGGTGTGGGTTCCAGCTCAAGTGGGGACAAAATGTCGTGCTGTTTTGTTTATTCGTTCTAGATTGTGACAATCTTTCTATGCACTTTCTGTAAACACATATAACTAATAAATTATGCAATAAATATCATTTTATGTACATATACTGAAAGTTGATTATCGATTGCTTATCATAATAAGTTGACCACCGTAAATGAAAGACTGGAAATTAGTTCTGATTTTCTTCACTTCAAGATTACGAGCAATATCGTCATGTGAAAAGTTTTTGCATGATTGGCAAAGACAAAGTTGATGTTGTGGATGACTATACACTTATTTAGGAACTATTTTCAATTTTAATAACAAGCTTAAAAAAGCAAAAGCTAAGCAAATTAATCAAGCATGAGCTGCTCGATCTTCACAGCCTTCTTTCCAAATGCTTAACTTACAATTACCACTAGATTTACAACTCCAGCTTTTTGATCGAGTTGTTTTACCCGTGCTTATGTATGGTTGTGAAATCTGGGGATTTGAAGACACTTCGGCTCTTGAAAGTTTTTATGCTTAGGTCTGTAAACATCTTCTCAAAGTAAATAAATCTACAGCTGTACTCCTAACTGTATGGTATGGGGGAATTGAGGAGGCCAAAAACTGGCAAAGTTTATTGAATCAAGAATGGTCATTTTATGGGCTAGAATTGTGAGTGGTAGTCATAGTAAACTCTCCCTGTTGTGTATTAATTGCTGTGAATACTGTACCCAGAAGATATCTATTGTTTCAAGTGGATTCTTAAGGTAAAAAATATTTTATAATGCAGGGATTTGGACTAATAATGCAATCCCAAGAACACTCTTCCCTTAATGTAAATTTACTGAAGCAGACACTCGATTGACTGCTAAGCGATATCAATGAACAGCAATGGAATAATCCCTGTTGCAAATGCTACCATATTTTTTAAACTCACCTAGTTCTGGAAGTTTATTTACACAAGCTGAATTTCAATAAAAGAAAAATTATGTGTAGATTCCGTTGTTCAAATAGTAGGTTACTGGGAGATATGAAAATGTTGATTTTAGCCACGAGATTCTGTACTTTATGTAATTAAGGAAAACTTGAAGATGAATTCCATTACTTATTTCAGTGTACTGCATTAACATCAGCTAGAAAAAGGTTCTTAAAACCATACTATCCAACCAGGCCAAACACTCTAAAAATGCAGCAGTTATTCCAAAATAAAAGCAAAAGGATTCTAAAGAACATCTTCAATTTTTGTAATTAAATAATGAATTTATTTTAAAGGCATTCTCTTCCTCAATTAGTGAAACAAAGTTTGGAAACCAATTTCATGGTTTCCTCTTTACTGTTAGATGGGCTGACACAGGGGCATATTCATGAATTTGCAGGGGGGGTGTGAACTATTTTAGGACCAACTACAGCCTCCGACTCCCATTGACATAGTTGAACCATCCGAATTTAAACCACTAAACCTCTACATGCACGCGAAGTTGGGGCATTTGATCATAAATTCGGGAACTCAGTAGGAAATTGGGGCAATTCTTTTCACGTACTTCAAATGCTCATGTCTGGGCTACTGTTACAAATTAGGCATACTGAACCAGGCCCGTAGCCAGAGTAACCAATTGAGGGAGGGGGGGGGGGCACATTGATGTTGAAGTTTCACACAGAGACAGAGTTTTTATTTTCAGGGGTGTCACATCCCACCCCCACCCCCACCCCATATTTACACCCCTGGGCTGATGCCACTGATTTCTTTTCTTTACTTTTTGTTTGCTTCGATTTCCAGTTTGTGTTTTGATGAATTGTTTGTTGATATTGTTATTGACTTGCATATCTCTGAAAGAGGTGAAAAAGTATAAAACAGAACAGAACCTTGCGCACAAAGTACTAAGCAGCATTGTGATACCACGAGTGTTGTACACAGTGTCTGCATGTGATATGGGTTGTACGCAGTGATCGACTTACGCACAGTGCAGTGGTAACACATAAACACAGACAAGTCAGTTGCGTTGGTCAAGTCTACCTACACATGCAGCATAGCCTACTTCTGCAGAAGCAAGCCTACTGTTAGCCTACGTAGCGCCTCTGTGGCTGCCGCCCCTTTTAAAGGTGCGTTCACACCAAAACCGAAATCTGCTGCGTTTTGCGGGTGGGACGCGAAATTTGTTATCTCAGAACGAATGGGGTGATTTTCAAAATTTTCATTGGTGTAAAATTGCCCCTAATTGTCTTAGGAAAAAAATGTCGCGTCCCGCCCGCAAAACGCAGCAGATTTCGGTTCTGGTGTGAACGCACCTTAGGCTGCCGCCCTTTGTTTTTTGTTTGTTTTTTCGCAGCAATGAGCTGAACGAAAAAACTTCGTCCGCTCCGCGCGGCAGCCTACTGTGCGTCTAATCCACAGGCGTTCGGAGCATTATATGTACATATATAATATAATACACATACTACGAGGTGAAGTCGAATTGAACACTGAAGTCAGGTCTCATGTAACACCGAAGTCCTGCATGATGGGAGGTAAAGTACAATACACAATACTACAAGGGAGGCCAATTCGTCACTACTTCGCGGCTGTTGCGTTTACGTGCATAGCTATCCATTTGATAGCAATTACGTGCGTTGGGACCGCATGGATAGCTACGCAGGTGAAGCAATTGCCTCAAAGTCGAGACGAATTGACCTAGGCGTATTATATCTGTATACTATAATGCTCCGAACGCCGGTGTCTCTAATCCAAAGCAAGTTCTGGAAGTCGGAGATTTGGTAAAATATAATTTCCTGCATTTTTGGGAACATTCATGCAAAGGATTAACGGCATATAGCCGAGCCTCTTCTGAAAAGGTAAACGTGAACAGTAGGCTGGACTAGCCCTTGAACAGTGCTGTGCATTAATACATTTATGCAATATACATTCCCCAGCCTAGGCTATACTAAATTAGGCAAGCCTACACTACAGTATGTGTACCAATATAGGCCTAGTGTGAAACATATTATAAAAGTGTGTTCACCGATATCTTAATAACATTTGCGAGGTTATTTCAATGCTGTATGAAAGACTTGGTCTTTGTACTGAATATGGAAAAGACTCGATGAACAATTTGATCAGTTCTGAATAATGCAATCCCAAAAGGGGTTTCACCCTGTAAGCTTGGTACACACACTGTAGCCCACAGGCTCACATTTTTTACTGTTTGGAATTAATCTTATGCACAAAATTGTATCCGATGAGGTGCTGGATGTTCTACTGGAACAGATGATGTGATTAAAAAAGTCTTTTGAGGTTGGCAGTAAGACTAAGAGTAAGAGTAAAAATAGGCCAAGATTCGTGCTTGGTACTGAGAAATACCCTACCTTGTTAATATATATATTAGGCTATAGTGTGTAGTATGTATGTAATGTTTTGAACGCCTGTGCTGTAGCCTAGGCACATTACACTCGTGCATGGATGGAGTGTAATATCCTGAGGCTAGGCCATGTACCGTAATGCACAGTTCAAGGACAGAGGCGTTCAAAGCATTATATTCATATCCTGTAGGCCTACATACTACTGTGATTGTAAATGTACTACAAGATGACATATTTGACAGTCTTTTGAGGTTTGGAACTGGAGTTAGAGTAAGAGTGTAAAAATTATAGGCAAAGTTTCAGACCTGTACCGTGTGGAGAAATGTCCCAGGCTTAGGCTATACCTTGTTCTAACATAGGCTAGGCTAACAAGTCTAGATACAGGGATGTGTTAGGAAATAGATAAAACAACCAAATCTGTCAGACAATATGTACATGAAAATGATTTAGGCTAGGCTAATTCTTTTCAGGCACTGCCTTTTGATTGACAGGTCTCTTTTTTCCTATTGTTAAGTCTTTGTTGAAGGTCCTCACCCTTTTAATGATGATCTCCTCTCTTTTCCATGTAATCTAGGGACAAAGGCCATTGTTCATATATGCTTTGAAGTAAGGTTTGTTTCTGCCAATGACCCCAAATTCAATCAAGATTTTCAGTAAAACGACTGGTAACAAACTTTTAAATAACATACCTCAATTGTGCCCCAACGAATTTTTATGTCACCTGCTGGAAACATTGTTCAAGCCTAGGACTATACTTTCAGTTTTTGGCAAATTTTTCCATCATCAAGAAACACATTCGAAAAGTACGTTTTTAAGAAATTTTTAGCTGAATTTAAATGAAGTGATACTTAGTGTGACAAGTAACATCGAAAGGTTAAAATGTCACAATTTTGCAAGATATGGCTGTCAACAGAAAGTTAAGGAGTTCAACGTTAGGGGTTTATCTTCTCATTGTCATTTGGACAATGCATCCCTGATCCTAGTTGATCTAAGTAGGCCTATTGAGAAAAGAATTTTGAGAAGAAATTTAAGGTAACTGTGGGAAACATTACTTCAAAGAGTCTATAGAACGTTGGATCTCCTTTGTAACACCACCCTGGTCTAGGCCTATATATATGTAAAGTGTATGGGCAAATGGTTCAAATGCCTGTGGCTAGACCCTGGAAGAAAGTGGACAATGTGAAATATTATAATTAAATTAAATTTAGGCTACTAACATTAGGCCTAATGTAAGCATTCCATTGGGTCTGTGCACACCGCATCTTTTCTTTCTGCAGAACAGATTGTTCAAAAGTTTGTCTGCTTACAAATGTCCTGCACAAAATATAAGGCTTGTGATCGCCTACACTTAATTATGGAATGCTGCATAAACCCAACTATGGTTAGGCCTACAGTACTTAGCTTGACATCAGCTACTTTATACCACTACCAGTCAAAAGGTTCCTTTGCTAAAATGTCTCCGTAACAAAACATCCCCTCCATTTGTCAAAATGTCCCTGTGTCAAAACATTTTTGCCAGGCTCTTATTTTTATTCATATTTTATTTATTTATTGTTCTTGTAGCAGAAACTTGATCACATGGTATGAAAGTCATCTTATTCATCCAATTTAATACATTCACATGAATGTAGCACTTTTCGAAGGGAACTGCAGAGCTCTACGAATGAGTGGGAATGCAGAGTATTCTGGTTTATAAGTCTATTTTGCTCCTCATCACCTCCTACTTACATATGTAATTCCCCAACTTGCCTGCAAGTACCTGGGCTTCTAAGGTAATAAAATAGATTTGAAGAGTGCCTTTGTGCATAGTTCAGCTGTTCAGATTTTGCCTGAACAAGCATTTTTTTTAACCCTTTGAGAATACAGTGGTCTTCACAGTGCAGTATGTTGACTTATTTCTTGTTAGCAATTTAATCCTAAGTGCCATGAAATGAGCACTCTGTTGACTTATTCATTGTTGATATTGTACTTACTTTTTGAAGCCTATTTTTTTGGTACAGTAAGTATTATTGGTTCAAACCTTACCTTAAGACATTTTTTTTTTTGTACTTTATGCAGAGATACCTATATGCATTGCACTACACTTTAGTTTCAATCATGAGTAAAATTCATAAAACACATCTTCTTTCTATTTCAAAGGGAGCATGGTACAAGCTTGTGCTTTTAAGTCGTCCCCATCACCTTCCTGGTGGTGCGGTAGCATTGTGCACAGATTTTGAACATTAAGATAGATATTCGCACTTAAAATCAAATACCGATTAGTATACAAGGACTTCAGAATAATTAGGAACACAGAGCTGCATTTATATTGAACCAACCATTTAAAGAACTGAGTTAAATGGAGTACATCTTAAACCTTATTAAACAGGAAAAGAGACTTACCATTCTTACAGTGCTGCCTGCTGATAGTAAAGCTGATCTTTCCTTCTTTCCTGCGCAAGTCTGAAACAGGAATGAAAAGAACTTTGTTGGTGGACTGCAAATATAAGCTCCCAGTTCTACACAATGAATGGCTTAAAGACACTGTGGCCTTGCCCCAATCAGAATTCTCCCAACCTGCTTCCATTAAGCCCCTCCCCCAACTCATGTGTGCCTTAAGAAACTTCCAGAAATGAGAAATTTGAGATGAGGCCATAGTTCTTTTAACTTTAACTCACATTAGTGGACTGGCCAATCATTGTCTGAATGAGAGGGTCCTAAGGATGGATTGAAGGTGGACTCATCCATTGTGCTGAGGGAGATGTTGCCTCCTTATGAGAAAACAAAATTGCCTAGATGGTATTTCTTTTCAGTATCTTATCAGAAACAGCCTTGATTGCACTATTTCCTAAAATTTCATCTACATCATAAATACACTTGTGTAACAGTGATACATTACAATGTTTCTATAAACAATGTTTAAGTGACCAAAGACTGTAGGAATAGCTTCCAAGTTAAACTTCAGTTTGTGAAGATTAAATAATCGACTGATCAGTTATTACTGGATTACTGGACAACTACTGTACATTATCACAACCCAGTTATTAAGTTCAAATAAAAGGTAATTGCGGTTGGGGGGGGGGTAGGGGGGGCGAGGTAATTCCTCTCACTCCTGAAATCCATATAAATACAGTCAGATTCTGGAAAAGCTGATGGATGCCTCTCTTTGCATACATACCCCACAGATGTACCCAGCAGGGTGCAAGAAGTCTTTCGTTAAGTTGAAAAGTCTAGCATCGGCAGGCTTTCGAGCTAAAACCATGTAAAAGAGAACAAAGAATACTACAGTTACACAGGACTAAGCACAGAAAGGACATAAGTTTAATTTAATTGTAAGAATGGTACCGCAAAAGGATATTTTTATCTGTAAATCCTACAGCAACTATTGCTTAATTGAGATCTTTGGAATTGATCATTCCGTTTGGTGTGATGTTGGTTGTGCTCTTCTCTGGGGTGGTTTGTACTGCCTTAAGATATATCCTTTTTTTTAAATTTCCAGAAGACAGCTCTCCTTTTGATATTGAATCTCAAACCATTCAAAACCCTGGTGACTGTTTTGCTAAGTTTAACATTCTCTCTGTTTTTGATATTTAATGGTTACCAATTTCTTGGATGAAGAATATTCTTCCTAATATTTTAAGATGGCCTACACATTTTAATTTCGTTATGGAACCCAATTTAAGACTAGGCACAGATCCTTTAAACTTATACAATATAGCCTACATGTAAACACTTCAGTGATCTAACACTCTCAGGCAACGTTAAGAACCTATCTTAGTATATATCATCTGTATGCACACTATGTGCATATGATGCACATAAAAATATGCTACTGTATAGGTTTGTTTATTTGGAGACAAATAAGGACATTATGGAAAGGGATGCTTTAGACCAGGGGTTCCCAACCTTTTTCTCCTAGGGTACCATTTCACATTTGCATGGTGCCACCAAGTCCACTATACCAGTATTCAACTGTAAGTGTTTATGCTTAAACATACATGCATTAATGCCCGATGTCCACTCTGGTCAAATAATAAATGAAGCACGCTGTGTACCATGCAGCATTCAATCAAATGTACCCCTGGTGGTATGCGTACCACAGGTTGGGAACCCCTGCTTTTGACATACAATATGGTGCACATTTTGACAGTAGCAGTCCACATCCTGTACTGCAAGAGTCAATGTCTCTAGTGACTTACATTATTTTCAGGGAGCCGTAAGTTTTACTCTACTCCTACCCTTGTACCAGGAAATTGCTAGAGAATTCCTGCTTGTACCAAGCTATCATTAGCATCCCTGTCAGTTTAGTGTCCCTCAAAAAATTGAACTAAGTTGTCCTTAGATGACCTAAAGCCTGGTTCACTTGTTACTGACAGATTTAATGGACCATATACCTGCCATTTTGGAGGCAAATTAGTCCCAGAGAGGTTTTGCTTGTTTAAGTAGGTCTCCAGGACCACTGCTGTCAAGGGCATATACAGTACCTCCAATTACTGAATACACAAACAGTGAGCTCAGCTTTTGTGGAAGGAGAACTGGATTTTTGCATTGATGCAGAAGTGGTCTAAAGATTAGAGGATTCCATGGAAATTTGAACTTATTGGCTCAGTGAAAGGAAACTTTTGAAATGTATGGCAGGAGTTACATTAAAAGGGAAATATTGTGTTTGAAATTGCCTACATATGGAACACTCAGAAAATTATGACTTTTTTATCATTCAGTCTCATCCAAAAATCTGTGTCATTAGCTTTCTTCCCCCACATTTATGTACAGAGTTACATACATGTATGAAAGTATGAAAGCACACCTTCATTACCCCTGCTTTGAAATCCACCAATCACATCATTTTATCACATTACATCAGACAATGCCTTCTACAGCATGTACACAACGTGCGTAAAATATGAACAAACTGCTGAGAATTATTTCTAGCTCTACACTGCATCGTTACATACTGAACCAGGGAGTTTGACACTCTGATTGAAGTACAGTTAGTATACTAAGGGGTCTTAACACCTCCCTGGTATACTATACAGTATGCATAACTATTGTTAAACTGTATTTTGAACTGTAGCCCTTGGGGCTTGGCAAGTTGCTTTGCTTTTGAAATAGTAGGATGTAAAAGAGATTGTTGGTGCTTCTGCAACTGCTGCTATCGGTTTAGGCCCTAGTAGAAAACAAAAATTTTACGAACTTGTGATGCCCTTCTTCAAAACAATTATGTTCAGGGATGTAAGACTTCCCGCAATTGCCAGATTTCCGGCATTTTTGTTTTTCCTAAAAAAACCTCGGGCAACGGCCCGTATTAAACTCAGCGACCCGAAAAAAATGTTGGTGTAGTCCTAAAAAATCTCCGTACGGAATTTTAGCCTGCCGCGAGAAAAAGTAAGAATTGTTTGTACTGATTACTTCTGACTACATCTGGAAATTCTAGTTCCAGAAAGCCTCTTCATTAACACGATCATATTCAGAGCCGATTATACAGTATATGACCGCCCTGTTGACATGGCTCCTCGCTAAACCGAAAGCGAGTTCTCCGCTGCCTGCAACTTGAGCCAAATGCATTGTCACAGACAAATTCAGAGCCTACGCCGGGAGCAACCATAGAGCAGGACATACGTAATGTGTAAACGTAGCCGCTATGCACAGGGGCAGCGCCGTTGGACTATGCCCTGAACGGAGATCGATCATGCTCAGTAGCGTTGTTGTATATTCTTTGGATGGGGGTACTGTAATTGCTCATATTTTGTTGAGAGGGTGTACTACAAAAACATCGCGTTTCCGATCTTTTCCCATGCGATGTGTACACAAAGCCTAGCGTTATACAACCACATGCAAACTGTATGATCATACTGTGGCATTCATGCGTCACTACGGAAGCTTTCGCGTTTGTGTGAAGATTGTGTCCGCAATCTGTACGTACTGCATGCACAGCTTGTGGTTTTTCTACGTGCGCAGATTCTAAACAGATGGTGCATGTAAGCAGTTGCACGTAACAGCCTTGTGATATAGTAAAAGAGCGTATCCTAACGTTGGCTAGGTACGTACATATTCAGAGTCATTAGCCTATACAGTAAAACCCCGTTTATCCGAACACATCGGGACCGAAGGTTGTTCGGATAACGAAAAAGTTCGGATAAACGAGGTTCCAAGTATTTGCCTTAAGTACGATACACTGGGTCCATATAAGACAGTGTGTCCACACATTTCCAAAATAATTCCGAAAAGGCTTAAAATTGCAGACAAAATCCCCCAAAATATTTCGTTACTATTTTTTGTGACCGATGATATGACAAATACATTTTAAGACGTCTAAAACAGAGAGATTTTATTCCAAAAATTCGAGCCTTCGCTCGTCTGAATGACCAATGCTTTCTACACACTAAATGAATGTGTGTGCTGAAGGAAAGCTGTAACGATCTGGAGAGGTATCTGGAGTATAAAGTTTGCATAAATTTTAAAAAATGTTAGAGACACATGTGTAGGAGAATCTCAAACAGCAGTTCGCAATGTTTTTGTAAGGTCTACTTTCATTATTTTTAGGTGTGAAGCTCACTACGTTACTAACTTTTCAGATTTAGTGAAACTAAGACTTACGCTAGCCTAACGTATTTTTGTACGGGAGGATATTGAGCCTATACCGACTCATGGCTCCAAACAAGAACTTCAAAGCAAATACGTACGATATTTCTTCCAAATTTGACAAAGAGATAACAGATTGTTTTCTTTGTCCACATGTCGGCTGTTTTAGCCATCGTGACATCTTTCCATTATTTTTAAAGTCCCGGGAAAAATTAGTGCATTTCTGCAAAAGTTTACGTTGAATTTTGCCTTGTAAAGCACTTAAAACTTGGTGTATACTACTGTAATTGTGTTGACTATTATTGTTGTTAAATCTGACGGCTAGTTCGGATAAACGGGGTTTCGGATAAACGGGGTTCGGATAAACGGGGTTTTACTGTATGTATAAGGTATGCACACATTGCAAATTAACTGTATGTAATGTAACACAATATATTCGTGGATGCTCGTTGGGATTTACTGTTCCCGGCAACCGAAAACTTTGACTATTTATAAAGAAAAGGTGGAAGTTCAAAGAAACGTGGATTTGAAAGACGTTGGTGGGATGAAGAATAAATTGAAGTGGCAGTGGTTGGGAGTAAAGGACGGTGATGCATATTTTCTGTCGGCTACATAGTACATACAAACGTAGCACTAGCAGGACAAGCTAACTTTGATGTAAGGTTAGGTTATCATTTGCAAGTTCCAACAAACTTATCACTCAGTTTACGGTAACGTTAGTTGTGGAGCATGTGCATCAAGAGAGTACGTCTGAGAGTGAGACACGTGAGTGTTGCAAAATTAGAAAATGTGAAGCAATCAAATGCTACATTTTTGACTCCATGAAATGATGCTATCTTCTCATCTGGTAGCCTACAGCCTAGGCCAAATTCAGAAAATGGTGTAACACTAAACACTGTCAGTTTCCTAGGGTGTTTACCAATTCCATGGTTAACAACGCTTCTGTAGCGGATTTAATCTATGGATGGTGTGTATGTGGCTTGTTCAAAGCAGCTTTATCGTGCAGTACAGGTACTCTGAACATAGCCTAATAGTCGTATGTGGAAAGTCTTCTGAGACCCCATCTACAGATGTATGATAAGCTACAAACCCATGAGCTTCAGGGGTGCTGCCCCTGGACCCCGGCAGGGCCCTTAAGCGGACACTGCACCCCGGCCGTGACATGTATGATTTTCCTGCAAAATTACCTTGGGCCACTTACATCCCTGTATGTTGAAGCAGGGAAAATCCTTCCTGTAACGACCTATAACACACACTGCCCTGTAACAACCAGGGAGCTGCCACTAAGCAGCTTCCTGCACAAACTATGTGAGATGTAGGGTTGTTGCGATATGAAATTTTCAATATCGATATCGCAAAAACTTTGCCTTCAATTCCCAAACGATATCGCGATATCGTGTAATCCGGCTTGTGTTTACTAAGCCACCATGTCAAATGTTTTGCTCCCGGCCAATGCATATCGGCCGCGGTAGTGCTACCAACTCCCTGGTGCTACGAACCTCAGCACGGCCGCCTCAATGTCGAAAAATTCGTGACCAAATGACTGCCCGTGTAAGAAATTTTCCCCAATACTGTGTACCATTATTTTCTGCTGTGACTTGCAGACGAAGCCAGAAATACCGAATAAGAAAAAAGATGAGAGCCTACTGTACATTAGTGGTGAACAGATCACCGCTGATCGGCGTCAGAAATAAGCGCCAAGTCTAACTGGTAATTTGAACCCAAATACCCTCAAATCAGATCGTATTTAGAGAAGCTTGGCATTCGGAATATGTCCAGAAAAATCGTTTTGTTTCATTTCTAAACAAAAATTACTGATAAATGAAACAACAACAACTAAAAAATACCATTTATGGCAGTCAAAGAAATTTAATACTTCACAGGGTCCCAGCTGCAACTTTCCCATATTATTTTAGGGACATCTTCTTGCACGTTGATTTTGACTTATCGCAAGCCAAAACAGCTCAAGGTCCTATCTGTTTTAACAGTTCGGGAGCTTCCCTTATCGTGCACATGTTACAGTAAATGTTGCGGAACTTTCCTTGAAATGCCACGTGCATGTGTTAACAGCGCAGCAAGCATGTCACTAGAACTATAGCAGCATCTCCCTGCATGCAGAGCCGGGAATATTATATACGGCTCAGTCTGATCGTAGTACACACTCAAGCATGATGTACGTAAACCTTCACCCATCCAATCTGGCGATGTGTAGTACTGCCTTTGCGGAAGTCTCTATTATGCTTTTCGGTAGGCTGCTGTTCTCCGTATGTAACCCTGCGGTTTAAATTTGGCCACCCTTCAATCTATCGTAACTTCGCACGAGCGCCATTTTGGTGTTTGCTAGTTTTAATATAATGGCTCGGGCCGTAACTTTTCCTGAATATTTACAGTATAAATAGCCCTATCTTAGTACTTAACACATGGCACTCGGTTGATTAGCATTATAGTGACAAATTTAAACCATTAATTGAGGTGTCTGCAATTAGTACACTCGAGATGTTTAGTACAGTATAGGCTAGGCCTACTACTTAGACTATCGGAGCTCTTGCGCTCATGCTAGCCTACTGAATGTGATAACTGTTTTTTGCACTTCGTAGGGCTATAACCAGAAGAAAATGTGGTTTATCTCATACTCATGGCCGTATGGGCTGGTGGGGGGGGGGGCTGTGGGGCGGCCGCCCCCAGCTGTCAAAACCTGTCTAAATCGGGCAGATATTTTGTCTCAGTCGGCGGGCGGAAAATTGGATAGTAGGTCTGAGTCGAGCAAAAATCACCGCCCTCCATGAGAAAAATAGTGCCGTTCGGCCACGCTAATACTGACAAGATGGCGAGTTGATGCACTGCAATGTAATTTCATGAATACTAGTATAAACTGTTGCTATTTTTTTTTTTTTCTTCTTCTTTTTGAAAGGAGGGGGATTGCAATATGGAAAAATCCGTGTTTAACGAAACATTTTAACAATTAAACTGGTTGACACTTTGATAAACGGAAACTTGGATATTTGGGGTCGTTAATGAAGGTAGTCCTAGTTTTGGGCAGTTTTCATAGGCTATTGAACAGCCAGTAGCTGACCAGAATCTGTCATCAAGCTGTACGTAACGATGACCTTGCAATGTTTTTCACGGACAGTGAGCAGAAATGATTCGCTTGGGAAGTGGTTCTAAGCTCAGTTTCGGCTGTATACTTAACATTGAGTGTGGTAACATGACCGCATTTTTTATTCTCTTTTTAAAGTTGGGATTTAAGGAAAAAGAACAACGAAGAAGTCATTAATCGGGAATGATTTTTTTCTTGAGCAACATTTTTAAGGAGTTGGGATGTAAATTTGGAAATGGGTAATTAGAGAACGTCGAAAGGCGTCGGTTAGTGAAATACCCGTGCAACACTTCACACGGTCCCTCGGCTCGTAACTCACGATGTAGGCACATACTATACAAGCATTTTACACTTAAACTATGGAATGCAGCGATCCCGTCACACTCGACATGCTGCTCTTTGGGTCACTTTATCTGGCGTGAAATCTTGCAGGTTTATTAATTGAATCTTCCACATTAATATCGCTCTTTTTATGCTCACGTTAAAAAAGTAAAACAAAGCTTTGACAACCTGTCATTATTCTACGCCGCTCTTGAAGTTTATGCGGATGTTTGGTGCATGTATTTTCACGATATCGTTTAGGCGTTATCATAAACGATATCGGGAGCAAAATCCCTTATCGATATTTTTTGCCGATATCGTCATATCGCAACAACCCTAGTGAGATGTGAACTGCATGGCCAAACCAGGGAGATGGCATTGCATCTCCCTGGGTGAGTTGCAATATCCCCCAGTACAGCACAGGTCGTTTACACAGAAACTGTGGTGGTTGCTTGTTGTGAGCACAGGGTTGTGGGAAGTGCGGTAAGCAAGGTCAGACATATTGCATAATGAGTGTAAATAGGACCCGACATGACCGCTCTTCGTAAATAAATATGCAGCAGTACGAACATTGCATGTTGGCAAAGCTTATTGTTGGATAATGAGCTGATTGGATGAGGAAATTGTTGCTTCTTTCTGTCCATATTTTGTGAGATAAGTGTTGATCTGCTGCAAGTTATTTGTGATTTCATGTTTGGAAAGGGGAAAAGGCCACAATGGGACTCATTGGTGTCACTTTGTGATATATTTTCAAATGCAATATTTCCCTTTAAGACCCGAATTCATTTCGCACTCCGTTGGGAGGGGCTATTCTTTGAAAATACATCCAGTGTTGCTTATCCTACAAAATATCAATAAATTTCCTTGAAACCTTTTCACTGTAGTCTTTAAGTAGTGACTCTTGTGCTGTGTGCGAAAATTTGAGGTCAGAGGTCATTTGAGGGTCATTTTGGGTCATTCTTTTAAAATACTCTGAAGGCTTTTTTGCTCCCAACGATGCTTTGTTTCTTATATATTCCTATATTTTGAAAATAAGGATATATTTTCCTATAAAAAAGGGAAAACCTAGACATTTCCTATATATTTCATTTAAAATGTCTGTGTTCAGGACCGTAGCCTGAGATTTCTAAACCATAAATTTGAAAGTTGGCCTACTTGAGAAAAAATACAGAAATGCTGAAAATTCCACTGTCCAAATTATGATTTCAAGGCCCAAGACCATGGGAAATTACATTTAAGGGTTCTTTTTTTCTCTTAATTTTTCCAGGGATATCCCTAGACCCCCTGCCTTGAACATCTTCTTATGTCAGTTTCTCTGCCTGACGAATAAACCATCTTTGGCTTGAATAAATCACACACACTGGCGAAAGATAAAGTAGCCAGTGATTACCTTTAATTAGTAGCTAAATCAGTGAGCTTATTAGAGGGCATAAGCAGTTACCGCAAACTCATTTGTCATTTGGTAACTATAAATTTAGAGGGCATAGACAGTTACCGCCAACTCATTTTGAACATGAGCTAAATCTCACAAATAGCCACTTATTTCACTTCAAATATCTTTCATATGACATGTTAGATCATAAATATTGCATAGTCTGTTTCGCTCCACCTTACCTCCAATTTACAAACCCAGGAGTTTTGGAGATTCAAGTCATCAAGGAGTTAGTTACATAAATTTCTCAACTCGTCCAGAAAGAAAAATATTGCAACATGATTTTCAAGAGCCATTCATGAACTACTGTGGGATGCGCAGGTACACTTGTCCAATCAAATTGGGGTAATTGCATGTCCCCTTTAAATCAAATCTTATTTTACTTCTTGAAATCTAAATATGTTTGTAAAGCATGAAATTTGTCATTTGCCCCATTTTGTTGCAAGGCCTACACTATGGCTACGTACCAACTGATAATGCCTACCCCAGTGTCGTACTAACAACCCTGGACAAAAGCTTGCACTAGGTACCAGACTTCTTGTAGACTACAGCGGAAGAATTCAGTGAATAATTGCAAGTTTAGATCATGTTATGAGTCCAAGCTTCATCAAAGATAACACCTTTTTGGATCTAAGAAAACTTAGAAGGAAAATTTCTCATACAGTAGAAGTGTAATCCCAGCCCTTCGGTAGTATTTCCTTCAATGACACAATCACAGGATAGAAAAAATCACTAAATAATGAGGATTTGTAAATCTATAATCAGTTCAATGCTTTACAAAGCTCTAGAAAGATATCACCATTTTGCATCCAAGCCACCTCACATAGAGAAAAATTTCTCAAAGAGTGTAGGATGCAGTCCTCTTCTCATTGACAGTATCTGTGCAGCCACAAAATAAGAACAATGTCACTACATAATGACAGTTTGTGATATGAACACTTCAAAGCTTTGCCAATAATAACTTACAATTTTGAACCTAAACTATGCTTCACATGTACTCCTCCCCTCAGCATCCCCCCATTCATGATGGTACCCAGAATATGTGGAAAAGAAGGGTCTGTCTGTATGTTTAAGTTACTATATCTGTAGGCATGCCACTTTGTGCTCTATCAATAGTGTCATGAACTGCTCCCTAGAGATAACGCAGGCTACTGCCCTGGTGTTAGCCTACTTTAGTCAAAATGTTTCATATTGGGGTTGTTTTCAGGAGTTATAGATGGTTTTGAATAAACCACCTTAATGTCATTTTGAGAACAGTAACCCAAAAGAGTGGATTGTAAAGCTTTTCACTCAAGTTCAAATTTATGCTAATGGTCCGGGATTTGCCTTTAAAATTATGACAGTTCACTGACCAAGTAACATTAGACAGTGATACTGCCTACCCCAACTTCACCTATATTTCCTATAAAACACTGTATTTTTTCCTATATATTCCTATATTTCCGGACACAAAATCCTATATATTTGTCCAAAAATTCCTATATTGGCTCTATGTTGGGAGCCCTGAACAATGTATCTTCTTGAAACTTGGTCAGAGTATGTAATCTTTGAGCAGTGACCCTAAGTTAAGGTGTGCAAGAATTTTTCATTTGGGCTTATGTTTATTTGTCTGAAATAAGTTGAAACATTTTTGTAAATCACGCATACATCAGAATTTACAAATGACAGTGTTACGTGATAACTGAATGAAATATACAAGTTTTAGTTGAAATATATAGAGTGCATTGCTTGAGGGACAGATTTTGTAGGCATCATAAATCATCATCGTGCATGAGTTGTATTTGACAATACCCTCTTCCTTGCCCTGCTTGTAGGTATATATTCTAAGTCCCTTGAGTCTGCAGAGAGCTAATGAACTGCTTAATGATGTGTGTAAAAAATAGAAGGTACTGGGCATTTAGATTGGGTAATGAGTTGTGATTAAGAGGAAATTTAATAGCAGTTGGAAGTAAGAATTGCACTGATAAAGTTCAGACAGAAATCCAGACAATAAGTTGATACACAAAAAGTCTGTCCTCTGCTACTTATCAAGTAGGACTAGGGAATGTTATCCACTGTGACAACATTGTCATTCACACTTCTCAAATTTTAAATATAAATCTTTGGACTTGTGGTTAATGCATATATGTGAGTACATCAATACTATTTTATGTCAGAACCATTCTGTTAATTTTATGTCATGATTAGCTCACTGTGATATTGACTAGCATCACTTTACATAGACAATTGGTATGGTATTACTTTGAATACCTTAGTTCTATTATTTTCACTGCGGAAAAAAGGAGCATTTCGTTACCTTGCTTTGGAGAATGTGTGTTACCTACAATCATACCATGCAGTGGTGTACACAGTATTTTACCAAGGATGGGGGGGGGGGGAAGGATGGGGGGGGGGGAAACAAGCCAACCCCAAAGTTAGCCGAGAGGGACGTGTCCCCAAATACCTTCAAAACAATATAGTTAAAAATTTGTCCAAATATAACTAGGCCTATCTTTTTAGAAACCACAATCTTGGACAAAACTGTTGGGACGCTTTGTCATAATATTCTTGAATCTCCGTTCCCAGGTGTACATGAAGCCCCCGCTCCCCCTTCCAAAGTTGCGCAGAGAGAATGACTGTATGCCATGAAAATGGTCAACTTTGTGAAGGGGAGCGGGGGTGTCCCAATGAGTTTTGTCCAAGATTGTCTGAGTTTTAAGTGAGCGATTTACGAGAACAAATTCAATAGAAAAATGGTTAATTTTCCGAGCAGCTGTATTCAGTGCACTTTTTCGGAGGCTTATAGGCCTGAGGATTTTAGCCAAATGAAAGTATAATTTAAAATTGTTTTAATGTGTTGTATTGTTTATTTGTTTATACTGATTTATTGTTGGTTGGCGAGATCCTAATAGATGGACTGTTTCAGGTATTCGCAGGGAATGCCAGGCAGAAATGTTTACGTTCCGTAACGACGTCTATGGCAGCCATATGCGTTGCATTTTTTAGCAAATTAAAAGGAGGATGACAACTCTTCTTAAGTTGTAAGACGGAAAACAAAACAATTTCTTTCATAGATAGATCGAAGAGTCTCACTGCTATTGCAAACTAGTGGTAAGAAGGTAAGATTTTAACTGAAAGAGCGCCACGATCTACCATGAAATGTTAAAAGCAGAACTGCAAGCCAAGCTTTTTATTAAAACGATGGTAGATCGTTAATTAGGGCTGGTTTTAGACATATTTTGAAGCGAATTTGATGCCTATGACAACATTTTTTCATGTTACATGAAGCTGATGACGTATCTATTATGCCTTATTTTAGCCGACTCAATTTCTTTACATTTTGCTTTCAAATTTGCTCTCAGAACAAATGGTAGACCGTTTGGTTAACGTAGCCTTCACCCCCGGTCTCGTCAAATTAGCATGTATGGCATAATTTCTGTATAGTTTCAGCTACTCAAATGAAAGTTACTGCGTTATAAAGGTGAAATGAATATACATTCAAGTACTTTTTTAACTTATTTCTGGTAAATTACTTTAATATAAAGTAATAGGCAGGATACAACACGTACTTCTGCTGAATGTTCTTTTTATTTGGTACCTGTTCAGACAGTGTGAGCCCAAAATACGTGACTATAGAAAATGTCTTCCTGAACGAGAGGACGCTTTGAACTTATTTAGCTACCTTCCCAATGCTTTTAGCTTCAATAGTATTATATTAACAAGAACTTCAATATGGACTCAGAATATGCTGATTATTCTCTGTTACTGTTCTCTTATACCTAAAGAAAAGACACCTACCCTTTTGCGAATCAACGCAACGCAAAGAAACACTTTCTACCGTGGCCCGCGAGCAGTTCTAACTTCTCCAATTTCTCAGACAATCTTGGACAAAACTGTTGGGACGCTTTGTCATAATATTCTTGAATCTCCGTTCCCAGGTGTACATGAAGCCCCCGCTCCCCTTCCAAAGTTGCGCAGAGAGAATGACTGTATGCCGTGAAAATGGTCAACTTTGTGAAGGGGAGCGGGGGTGTCCCAACGAGTTTTGTCCAAGATTGTAGGACTTCCTTATCTTATGATCACTGGAACCTCAATGCATCTGTCACCTGTTTATTAAATCAAACATGAGCTTCTGTACAACTTGTGCAAGATCTGTAATGCATGCATGATAGGTAGGCTATAAAATGAGATTAAAACCCAGTGTCATTAAAAATAGAGTCCTATATTGTTGAAATATTCAATTCCAGGGATGAAAATTTTCCGTATTAATACGGAAATCCGTATTTTTAAAAAATCGACGGATAGTCTCCGTATTTCTCCCATATTCCTGCCGTATTTTTGCCGACTGGAAATATGGAAACTAATCTGAAAACATTGGGGGAAGTTTTGTTGAAGTCCAAACAGAAAAATACGTAAAAATAGTAAACTTAATGGTATTTCTCTATTACTGCATCATGTAAAATGAATATCTGTACCGTTCACGCCGATACCAGTTCAATCACTCCGTACTGTTCTGTACGTTGTGACTTGGCAAAATAGCTGCAAGTAATTTGCGGCTTGCCTACCCCGCAGAGCGAACTCACTTTGCTCAGCTCCTCAGCTTCCCAATCAGACGGGATGTGACTGAACAAGGAATATGCTGTAGAGTCTGCTATGTAGGCAAAGGGCTCGCCCAGCCCGACATGTCCGTTTCTAAAAAAGCTAAACCCATATGTACTCCAGTGCACTAGCCATGTAGGATATACTGTACTAGCACTACTTAAAAGTCGTGCGCGCTGGCTTCGTGTACATACGTACATGTACAATATCGGCGTGCTAGTGTTATATCAATAAACATCACCGAAGTAGTTAGCTGCACTGCTTCGTTGCTGTTTCACATTGTATTGGACAATACAAATGTGGTTGCTTCGAGGTGAGAGATAGAAATTTCAGTGATAAACGCTCAAAGAAGGATGTTTATGATCGTTCTTAAAGTATATTTTAGTTGGACATAATGGAACTGGCTCCTTGAACGTTAAGATGTGGTATTGTACCACAGTACTATGTTAGGATACTGAGCACTTAGGAGGCTACGTAGGCCCACACGTGTATTACACTACAGTATAACCGAATTTACGTCCTGTAAGCACCTTGTGTTTGTTCTTGTTGGCCTATTTGGATAACATTGATGTCTTCTGCAACTGTGTAAGGAACAATGGAACTCGACAGAATAGCAGACATTAAGAAGATTGATCAAGGGATCAAGAATAAATGGAAGTGGACAAAATTAATTTTATTTTTTACTTTTAATTTTAATTTTTTATTTAACAAAATTACTTGTTACATTTTGACAGTCTAAGTGAACCAAAAATACCATGAAAGTGGTATTCTCTAGGACATAACTGTACTTCAGCTAATGAATTTACAGTGCACCATTTTGCATCTCAGCTCCCTTCTGACAGCAAAAATTTTCAAAAGGGGCGGGGGACACCCCCTCCCCTTATACCCCATCCCCAGGACGGCATTCATCCGTACAACCTACTATTTTCAGTAGTATTTTTTTTTTACCCTGCACTTACATCCCTGCAATTCATGTAATGACTGAATACCATAGGTACATAGAGTGGTACTGTACAGACACTTTGCAGGGTTACTATGTGTAGTAACTCAAGTTACTGTACATATGGTAACTCATGTTACAAATTTCATCACCTAACCAACTGGGAATAGACTGGTGCACAAAGCTTCTTTGTTTGTTTTCACAGTTAGGATGATGAGCAGGAAGGAAAATTCATTGATGGGAATTATTTCCTATTTGATGTATGGGAAAAAAGTCATTATTTTGGTAACTCGCATACATAACTCTTAGTGTTAGAAATAAAGCAGTAAAACATTATTTACAAATGTTTATTCAGAAAAAGTTGCTGTGATATTTTAAGATAGTTCCATATGCAAGCAATAAATAAACAAATCAGTAAATTAGTGCTCTTCATTTTTCTAGGAGACTGATGACAAGGAAATCAATAAGATGTTTACAAAATTGGTATTCCAACGTAATTCCAACTTGTATGCCAATATCTCGCAAAAGTTGAATATTTAAGAAGGTGTCATAATGGATTTACAACCTTGGATATGTGTACAACAAAATTTGACCACTGACAAACTGGCGCTGAAAAAAATTTATTTTTCAACCCCATGTCCACTTTTTCATGGAAATGCCCATGTACTGTTTGAGTGATTCCAGGGACTGTCAGTCCTGGAGCCCCTTGAGCCACTCTGGGTGCCGGGGGAGGATCCCGTTTGAGAATTAATTACCAGTTGAACAAATATTGAAGTCTACTCAAAGCTTTCCCAATAATTCTTTTTTCTTTGGAGACAATAACATTCAACAGATCTGTTTTCTTTGCATAGTGTCTTTTACTATAAATAATAGTGAAACATATGAAAGGGCAATAATTGTGTTTGTGGAGGAGAAAATTGCATATCATTAAAAGCATGTCTTATCAGTATACAGTGATAGGTAGTTCAAAATAAGACAGTTAGGTAACTTTATTTTCAAGTAACAATGTTGTGACAAAAAGAAATCTAATGTTTTGTAGCTCAAAGAATAAATTGTTCACCAAAACATTTGAATTTTTAAATGATGCAACATTCAGTACTAAACTGTGTATACTATTTGGGGGAAGCAAAGCTATTGACATTGATTTTTTGTAAGACTGAATGATATAACAGTGATGAAATATCATTTCTGACTGATTCACATTGATGCAATTTAAATGCAATATTGCCCTGTAAGCCCAAGTAGCATTCAAACTCAACTTCTGAGCATTGTTTGTGAAGTACAAAATATGATTTAAATATCTTCAGACATTAACTATATAGTTTTATTCCAGAGGCATCAGTCTATTGGTTGTAAAGTTTTGAAGTACCCCTTAGTGTCTTCTCAAACTCATTACAGCATCTACATTAAAGGTCTTATTCAGAGGCAAATAAGGGCCATGCAATCGACTCAAAAGCATAATTTTAGGTAAACTAGAATTTTATATTATTTTTCTACAGGAAAAACAAAGCAAAAAACGGCATTTTCTATTTTTAATCATTTTCTAAAAACTTTTTTGTTTTTGGCCCACACTGAAACAATCACATCACGTGATTTCTTCGAAAGGTCAAACTATGACGTCACCGGCCAGAGTCGGGTCGAGCTAGCACGAGCGCACACGCTAGCCAGCACGTACCGTACCAGTACTGCAAGCAGTGTTTATAGGCCTAGTAAAGTTAGTACTAGTCGTAGTAGGATAGCAGCATACTCTAGTAGCCTAAGTTACACTTGGTAATCGGAAATTGCGAAAAATTGTACGGCATAGTTGTAAAGATTTAATCTTGTTATGATCAAATTAAATTTACGCTTTTTAGTCAGCGTAGGTCAGAAGTTTTAAGAGTAGGCCTGGTACGTAGTACTAGGCAGGCAGCAGGCTCAGGTAGCTAGGCCTAGGCTAGTAACGTTACTCGTTAGCTCTAACGTTTACGGTTTTTAGCATTAGGTTCGACTTGCAAAAAAGGAAAAAAAAATTAACGTTAGAGTATCCTACATTTTAAGCATGTTTGCAGAGGAAAGAAGCCCCTCTTTCGGAAGAAATTGGTAGCCCTAGAAAGAGAGCTTTTGGGCTGTATCAGGTTTTCTCTGCAGGCTACACCAGGTCTGCATCTTGGGCTTTCTGGTGCTTCAACTTGTCTTTACCCTTCAAGTTCGTGAGTGATGACATGGGAAGTTTGTCTAACGGCCTCTCTCCTCCTTTCGAAATCAATTCTTTTTAATGTGTTCCTTAGGTTGACGCCAAACTTTGCAAACCCCTCTGCTCAAAGAACCTCAAAGTTGTAACGTTAAAACTTGATCAGTGAACTGCTCGGATCAATTCTGAAAATTCGGAAGTCTGGCCAATAGTTGTGGCTTGAAGATAATTGCCGGGCTATCAACAGCAAGTTGTAGGACCTTGAAATTTTCTTCTTTTAGAAGAATCACCCCAAGTTGCTTTCTCTTCTTCAGAGATGTGTGGTGTCTTTCGGTATAAGGCAGGTATACGTAGTATGTAGGCTACTGTATATCCAGGTATATATCCAGTATTAAATCCATTCAGTCTGTGTGTTACAATATTACACTAGTATGACTATGATACGAGAGTGACATGAGTCGACCTCGTGGCTTGTTTACTTTTAATTATGTGCATGTATTTGGACGTGAAAGAGAATACCCACAATTCTGAGTGCTGATTGGCTGAATCTCAAATAGACAGTGTCTTGGTAAATATTACACAGTATTTGTTCTAGATTGTTGTTCTTTTTTACTGTTTTTAGGTGTTTATAATCCGTTTTGGGGAGGGGCTGAAAGGATGTACAAGTATTTTCTTTCCATATTGGTCAGCAATTCCTTCCAAAAATCTCAGTCCATCAAACCTAAGTATCTTTTCAGAAGAAAAGAAGCAAAATAAAGTGAAGGGAAGGTCAAGTTGGTGAATCACTCTATGACGTTTACCAACTAGTCGATGAACTGTTATAGTTTTTAAGGAAGAAAACCCGATCATGTAATACGTGATCCCCTACATGACATAGGCAAAAGCTTTAAAAACTTCGTGTCTCTTTTAACAAATATTTGTCTGTCAGTTCTTCACTGGTTTGTGCTGAAAGTAAGCTCACATATGCCAATGACTACATTTGTACTAATTATTCCTAGGCATGTCAACACGACTCTGGCCAGTGACATCATAGGCTTGACCTTAGCCATGCCCCCGTTTTCATTCAGTCATTTGAAAGTACAATTTTTAGCCGTTTTATCGTATTATTAGAACATATTTTCTCAGCAGTGCCAAGGGGTACTCTAAAAATTTGAGGCGTGTTGGGGTCAGGACAAACAGCAGTTTCTGCTCACTGCCAATGAAACAAAAATGCACTTTGCCTCTGAGTAAGACCATTAATACTGCTAGCCTACAGCAGTCTCTAGTGATGTAAAAGCAGGAAATTTTTCTTGACCAATTAAGTCTACAGTATGTATAGACTTTGAATTTCATGTTTGAACATCCAACTCACTAGTCATGAACTGGGAGTAACACCCTTCATTGCTAAAGCCCGAGGACTTCCCTCAGTTTGTTGCATGTGTGCTGGTCACTTGCCTGTTTAATATTCAGGTTATAACTTAATTCTCATTTCCTGTGCTGTTAAAAAGAGGAGTAGCATACATAAAATGGAACAATTCTTTGCTTTCAAACAGTTAATGTAAATGTGAGGAATAATTTTGGATAACATATGAGAATTAATTACTATTAGGGGTCAACCGATAATCGGATCGGATATTGGATCGGGCCGATGTTAGGACTATCGGTAAAACGTCGGATCGGCGAAATATAGCGAATTGCACTTGCCGATGTTTGCCGATGTTCCGTGCGTGGAAAATTTCATTTACGTACATCGGAAGACGTATAGTGATAGTGATTTCTTACAACAAAGAAATGAACAGATAAATAGGATTAATCATTTTATTACGACCGACAATAGCCCTTGTGATCAACTGGGGCTGTCAATTTCAGTTTAATCTCCTAAATTCCGTATCAACAGCGTAAACTGGCTCCATTGACAGGCACTGTGATATTCGCAATATGCACAAGCTTTTAAAATCTGTACGTAGAGTCTGGCGATCATGTCCACCCACATTTAGTTTCAATTCACCGAAATTTATCAATGAACGAAACAAAGTATGGAATTCACAGTCATTAATTGTATGTTTGATATAGGGCCGAAATGTACGCAAACACGGATACCTTAGGCATGTATGTGTTCTGTACAGAGAAGTTCAAGTGAAATGCACCATGAAAGCACAGTAAAGCCAGTGCATGTATAGGTCCGCAATTGTATGCAAACACCCATACATTAGGCTACGCACCTGCTCTGAAATGACGTTGACGTACATAGCAAGAACATGGGGCGTGGTCCGGGAAATAACAGTGTTTTTCGATCACTGCTTGTACGACTATATTTCCAGTTGTTACATCATAGTTTGCAGTAGTTACGGCGGATGCTTTTATGTAAGACATGCATGTTCATTTGTGTGAAATTAAGAGTGCCATGTGCTTTTATGGCTTTCGTAATAAACGATGTCTGCAACATCACCCCGATACCCAAAACTCCTACTAGCTGCATAACTTTGCACACAGCAAGCTCTCTAGCTAGCATGGAACAAATATTTACGTATGGGTATATAGTACATGCATGCATGCATTACGTACTGCTATATGAAATACTCAAAACAAATTTACACGTGTAAGCCTACACAATCTGTTTATGTGTAGGTAAAGCATGGTAGGATGGCCAAGTACATGCACTGAAATATCGCGGTCTTATTTCTGTTTTAACGTTCATTAGTGCGAGCGACTTGGGCTAAGAACAGAGAAAGAAAGGTATTGCATTTAGTTAGGGGAATTAGTAGGCTTACTGTGAGTAGGTGAAAGTCAGTTCAATCACGGAATTGTATGCTATGAATGAAGAGTCACCGATAGTCCGCCGATTGCTTATTTTCGAAGCTTTATTTGGTCATTGAATTGTCATATAAACATGGTTTTGTGAATGAAAGGTATCAAAGCAAAACATGGAGGGGAAAATACTAAACTTCTGTTTTTTTTTTTTTTTTTTAAGGAAATTCGTTAAAGTCGATGTACATGCATAGGCATGGCTCACGAGGAATAAGGAATGTTTGATCGCGCTGTGAAACGATGTAAAAGCATTGATAGCAAAAATATCGGATCGGATCGGATATCGGCCGATGTTGTGATAAAAACATCGGACATTGGATCGGCAGCAAAAAACCACATCGGTTGAGCCCTGATTACTATTTAACTCCATTTTCTCTCTCTACTTGATCTATTTTGGTCACCATTGTGGAAACTGAAAGAAGCATGAAGTCCAATCAGCATTCATTCTTAACTTCTGAGCACTGTTTTTGAAGAACAAAACATGATTAATGTATCTTCAGATATTAATTAGTTTTACTGTAGATATACTGCCCGTTGGTTGTATATTTTAAAGTACCCCGTATTAGCATTCTCAAACTCATAACAGCATCTACATTACTGCTTATGCCAACAGCAGTCTCAAAAGCAGACCAACTCTATGTAGACTTTGAATTTTGATTTTCATGCTTGAACATTTAATAAACTGGGAGTAACACTCTGCATTGCTAAAGCCTGAAGACTCCCCTCAATATTTATGTTCCCTGTATGCTGGTCACTTGAACATTATTCAAATATTCAAGTTATCATTTGCCTCTCATTTGTCTGTAGTGTTAAAAATAAGGATAATGTAATATATAACATTAATTCTCTGCTTTTAGGCAATTTATATCAAGAATCACTTTGGATAAAGTATGAAAATTAATACCAGTAAGAACAAATAATAGTCTACCTAAACTGAGCTTCTTAGGTATGATCTTTTAAGGCAATGACTTCCAAGATACCTGATCAATGTGGCCAAGGTACAGTATGTGCAGGTCTCAGATTTTAATTGAAGTGCCTTTATTCATAGTTTATACCATACAATACAACAAATAGGCAAAAAGTTGAAACTTTGCATTCAAGTGCACTACACTTTACCCTTAACAGGAGAAATACTTGGTAAGTTTTGGGGATTTTCTTCAAGAACAAGAATAATTCATATCATTGCCATAAAGCTTTTCTGTGTGACAGTATTGCACTAAAATGATGAGTATGACTTAACAACAGAAATTTTCTGGAAACCAAACCTATGATATCCTTAGCATCTGCTATTTGGAGTGTCCCCTCTGCAGCACACAGTTAGTTTGGACCTTGCAGTCTTACTAAGTATGTAATCACAAACAAATTTATTTAATATTGGAAAAAGTATCTTGTAAATGCTGTCAATCAGCATTAAAATATCCACAATGCTATCTTAAGAAAGCATGTATGACTGTGAAATAGCAGGTAAATCATTTTAGTGTGTTGCGGAGGGGACAGTCTACTAAGGATCTGTGTGACTACATATACCATAGCTTGCCCACATTTCTTCTAAAAGCATAATGAATTTGACTAAACCAAATACCAAAACCTCCCTTAGAAACTGAACCTTTATTCTCCCAGCCTCTGTTATCCTATTCTGAATGTCCCCTCTGCAACAAAATGTCAATTTATTCTGCTACAAAAAGTTGACTTGGACCACAACACTTCTACAGGGTGTAAATGGTATTTACCAAATGTAGTCCAATCAACTTTAGTAAAATCCACAATTTCATTTTAAAACAGTATGCTACTAAGAAATAACAGGAAAAATGTGCAAAATGTTGCACAGGAAGAGGCTTATCTAGGAATTTTCAATAGAGTGGGCGCAAAGTTTGATTGATCGCTGTCCTGGGGTAGGGGGTAGGGGAGGGGGTTTATCTCTCCTTTGGAAAATTTTTTGCTTTTGGAAGATGGCTGAGATGCAAAATGGTGCTATATTCACATATTTTGAAGCATTTTTAGCTCATACCAGCATGCTGGTGTGAGCTATTGTGATCGTGCGGCATCTCTCTATCTGTCCGTCCGTCAAGGTCCCTTGTGGGCCCTATGGCCCATTTTATGAAATTCTGCAAAATGCTTCTCCTCCTACAGATTCTCTTTCACAATGTTGATTGTTTGAATAATGTTACTCTCTTAGTGGTACCTTCAGGGTGTTCAGGAATTTTGGGTCTAAGGCCCAAGATGGGCCTTAGGGTCCATTTTGTGAAATATTGCAAAGTAATTAACTTCTTCTCTATTTAATGTTTAAAGAGAGGTAACAGCCTCTCATTATAATGCTTGGTTAGTGATCTCATTATGGTGTTCTTGGATTTTGGTCGAAGGTCCCATGTGGACCCCAATGGCTTATTTTATGAAATTTTACAAAATACTTTTTCTCCTACAAATTGTGTTGTACAATGTCGATGATTTGTCATAATGAAGCTCTGTTAATGGTTCTTACAAAGTACTTCTCCAATTTGGGATGAAGAATACTTTTGATACCTTTCTAACCAATTTTGTGCCACCTCTCTATTTTTACCATTCTCACAAAATCACTTTACTACCTATATTTCCCTGTACTACACCCTCTTTAAAACTGTCTGTGTAGAAGAGATCGATCCTGTGCGGTTGTTTAGGTTAGTTTAAAGGGATCTGCTTAATGGGATTTCCATTGTGTAATTTCCATTGGGTATTTCCATTGTGTGTGCATTGTCAGAGCATGGGGTGTGTTTGTCATAACGATGCTCTGTTAATGGTTCTTTTAGGGTGTTCAAAAATTTTGGGTCCAAGGCCCAAGATGTACCCTGGGGTCCATTTTGTGAAATATTGCAAAACGGTCAATTCCTCCTCCAGCTTATGTTAAACAGAGTTGAAGGCCTGTCATAATGATGCTTGGTTAGTGATCTGTTTATGGTGTTCTGGAAGTTTGGGTCTAAGGTCCCATATGGGCCCTATGGCCGTTTTCATGACATTTTGCAAATTGCTTACTCCTGCAGATTCTCTTGTACAATGTTGATGGTTTGTCATAATTATATTCGGGTAGTGGAACCTTCAGGGTGTTTAACAAGTTGAGGTCTAAGGCACAAGATGGACCATAGGGTCCATTTTGTGTAGTTTTGCAAGTGATTAACTTTTCCTCCAGTAAATGTTTAACAGAGTTGATGGTCTGTTATAATGATGCTTGGTTTATAGTGATCTGTTTATGGTTTTCTGGAATTTTGGTCTAAGATCCCATGTGGACCCTATGGCTCTTTTATGAAATTTGCAAAGTGCATCTTCAACTACAGATTTTCTTGTACAATGTTGATGGTTTGTCATAATGATACTTGAAATTTGGGGTCCAAGGCCGACGATGGGCCCCAGGGGCTTTTGCT
Organism: Holothuria leucospilota; assembly: GCA_029531755.1. NCBI lineage: Eukaryota > Metazoa > Echinodermata > Holothuroidea > Aspidochirotida > Holothuriidae > Holothuria > Holothuria leucospilota. The sequence goes on along the minus strand of CM055982.1, from coordinate 13,866,361 downwards.
TTCTTAAATTGTATTCATGAAACAACTTACAAAACAAAGATAGCACGACACATTTTTTGTGACATTCGGGAAGGTGCCATCAGGGTATGTGAGATTTGGGGTCATAAGCCATTTGATGTCATTTAAAGTCATATGATGCTTGTACTAATAAGGTGTAGCGGTATTGTCAATATAAAATATCGATATACCGACCTGAAAATATCGATAATATCGATAATATCGATATTTTTGCAGAATGGGTACGCACACTATACATATGAAAAAACGAAGTATGGGAAGGTATTACCATGTACCCGGCCCCTGACGACTTAAATGCCAAATTTTACTACGTTGGTAGCAAAAAATAAATCAAGATTTGTGCAGAAAAATTAAAAAAAACAAACAAACAGTGTTTGCATTTAACATTTGAGTATTTGCAGTCCCGAAGTAACTTTCAATTACTTCTTTGGGAATATGTCTTATATAGCTTTTAGTGTTACTTCAGCATCACACCAATCAATTATCCCTCCATCTCGCTAAAGCAACAGCCATGATCTATAAAAAAATCTGTAGGAGGTCTGCCCCTAAATAACTACACAATAGTTTCAAAATCTGTGATTATTGGTTTCACTGACCATACAAACATTTTCAAAACGAGTGGCCCAAACATTAGCGTAATTCCCACCCCTTACTAGCATGTGCTACGCCGATTCCTTCCACTATCAACAGCTTGTGTTTTAAGTATTTTTCTTTCAAACAAAATATGACATATTTTGATTCCCAAGTTTTGGGATAAGTAAAAAGTGTTCCTTTTGGACTTACATAAGCCAGGGGCCTTCTCCGTTTGTCACAAAGAAGTACCTCTTCACCTAACTCTCGTAAAATACCTCGCAAGTAGTTCACTACTGTATGCAATGCTGCATCAAAACGACCTTGTTTAGCGTGTCACTATATATCTAAAATACCGACCGATATTTTCGATATCAACTATTCGTCGGTATTACACTCAACTATAACCACTAAGTTACTAGCAGTCGATATTTGCACCTAGTATTCAGACATTCCAATAATCTATGATGCAGTACTGCTCGTAGTGAAAATCCAGGCACCGTGCAGTCCGCTGCAGGTCTGCAGCCCGCTTCAGCTTCTCGGCAATCTCGCACGTGTCCGGTACCTGGGATGTCAGAAATTTCCCGTAACTTTCACAAGAACTTTTACGCAGCTATTTTTGCAGGATTATCCCCATCGTAGTGTCAGCGATCTTTTTTTAATGTATGGAAAAATATTACAGTCGAAACTACTCGCAAATTTCCGCCCAAACAAACAAAATATACATCCCACAAAATAGTTAAAAAACCCCTCGTATCAAAGTACGCTCATCCAGTCAAAGGTCACAATACTCCTATGTATGCTGCTGCATAGTTTGTTTGGAAGAGTCCAAACTATTTTCTACAGTACTACATGTGTTGCATGTACGGACTGATTGCGGCGTCACGTGTTCGTACATGTTTGCATACATTCATGTTGTCAACAGAATTAACGTAAAGCTTCCCCAACGAAAAATTACGAAGCTGTACTAAACCCTGTGGCCTATGGAATCACATGCGTAGTACAGTGTGTGTACCAACACTGAACTTCTAACAAATGTACTTGCGAAAATGTTTCGTTATTTTCTGTTTGTGGAACTTTACTCTGTGAGATAGTCTCAGATAGATCATCCTACAGTAAGTCTGAATATCATGAAAAATTATGATTACTTTAAGGTCTCGGAATAAACTTGCATGCAGTTACCAATTCTGTACAAAAAACTTTCGAGTCACTGATACCATGGAGTTACCGAGGTGGTAACTCCATGCTGATACGGCTCATGAGCTAGCTCTGTACATATTCAGCCATTTACGCCCCACGTGTACTTTGGCAGTCGATCACCAGTCCGTACCGAATCTACTGTGTACACAGTAGGCCTACATTGAAGTATTCCACTGCGTATGCAAACCGCAGAAATAATTCATACAGCATGCCTATATGCTCGTAGCATTGTGATGAACAGCTCAGTATTGTGCTACGAAGGTCACAAGAGGTGAACCTAGACCTACGTAAGCTAGGCCAAGATTCGTTGGTAACTTCACTCTTATCGATGCTTAGGTATCGGTTTTTAAACTAACACTCGTATCAGTTATGAGTCACTGCTGTTAAATATCGATATTTGTGTTGTGTGTCGCTATTTTAGAAGAATCGGTATCCAAGTGAATAGTAGAATATCGATATTAGTACTATATATAGACTTTACTATATATCGATATTTTTGAAAACGCATATCGACGATATTACTAAGGAGCCAATATCGACTAATATCGATAATATCGATATACCGCTACACCTTATGTACTAATAAAGACTTGAAGCCAGGGACCCTTAATTGGTTGAAGGTATGAGCTTCAGCACCATTGGTGCTCTTAGTCTTTTTTTTTGGCCTGAACTTTTTTTCATGCATGACAGCCAATAGGGGAGGCAGGCGCCTGTTGCGGACCCGCCTGGATCCACCACTGGCACAGGGAACATTTCACTAAGAATTTGTGCAACATTTTACCTCTGTTCTCAATTATCCTTTCTCTAGTCATCTTAAATTGAATACTTGTATACATCCATTGGCCTTTCCTCCATAGCCATAGACAAGTACAGTTTCCACCATCTTTAGATAAAACACAGGAAGATGGCATATGTCCCCTTCTCAACAAAGTTTACAGTGAATTTGCCGAAATTTTAGTTTTTTTCTCTAGCAAAAAATGATGTCTCTTTTTAACCTTAAGAAATAAAAGAATTTTAAATATTCTTGACTTCCAAAACAAAAGAATTTTTAGGTGGAAAATATTTGAAAATTGAGTGGTGCATAGTACTATACTGGTAATTTTTGACATAAGAATCATACCATAATATTTGACCATGCCATACATCACTTCAGGCCATGTTCCGGTTCCAACATTGAGATGATCTTGCACAGAGGGTGATGTAAAGGCATTATACACTAGGACATTACAACTGGCTTGCTTTTGGGGCTGGTATGGGACAGAAATAGTCCCCTCCTTGAAACTGAAGTAGGTGGGATTGTTGCCCTATTGACCTGAAGTGAGAGGCAGTTTTCAATGTGTATGGTGCCAATATGATTGGAAAATAGTGGGCACTTTTTATTCCAGGAATGGAAGATACCGTATCTCCACACTATGTGGAGTCCAGTTTGCTGAATTGGGATTTCATGTCATCTTGTGACATACTGTATAAATAATATTGATGAGGTTAGGACATACCACTCGGGCAAAATTTGCGTATTCCTCAGACGTGTTCATATCAAGTTTTCGAGCCAAGACACTTTCAGAAAACTGGTGCTCAAGAGACCCCCAATTGCATTGATACACCCTTTTCCATGGGAAGTTATTAAAAAATCCCATGCAGTGGGTATCTCATTCCAAGTGATGCTGCATAACGAAAAGTTTTGAAGTGTTGTGCAGCTCCATCAGACTGCAGTTGTATTTTTGTACCTTACACATCAGGATGATTCTTTTTAAATTTGACAAGTATGGCCTGATTGAAGAGGTAAGCAGCATGTTTGTCATGACTTTTGAAGTCTGAAATAACTACATACAAATCTGATCATAATTCTTCCTCCTTCCTGTAGTACATCATACTACTATAAAGAGAGAGGATGAATTTTGTTCCCAGTAGACTGGTTGGATATCATCTTGTTGTTTGTGTGTATAGTTTTTACTGAAATCAGTATGAGTGAGGATCCAAGGGGCGAAACCAAATGTTTACTCCCGAAGGAGTTCTGCTCCCTGAAGGATCTAAATCCCCAAGGGCAACTCAACTGAACATGACCAATCTCACAACCTTCAGACCTTAACATCATGGGTCTGTCATGCATGGTCCCCATTCTTGACTGGCTGAAAAGACTATTGCACATATGATCTTAGCTACAGTAAAAGGCAGAGAAGTGTGTGTACAGTGTAACTTGCTCAGTACAGATGTGCATAGAGTAGAGACAAGTGAAGCACTAAAAAGGGAATATTTAAAAAGTATGTCATGGAATGAAGAAAAATGTACAATTTATTTTATTCTGGGATGTACATTTGAATTTTTTATGTCATATGACATATTAAAATGTTGAAATTGATGCCATTTTGCATATATAATCATATTTGCGTCAGATTTTGAGCAGAAGTGACAGTCACAGAGTGAAAATGCATGTGACTGACGGGACAAATTGTGACTGACAGGACAGAATGTGACTGACGGGATGAATTTTGAAATTAAATATTTCTATTATTAAATACCACTGAACTTTTTTTCTCAGGTTTTTGTATGAGTCTTACTTACTAGAAGATAGGTTAAACTTAAAATAAAAAATTTACAAATAAGTATAGACAATAAACAACTTTCTTACATTTTTTCGTGACTGACGGGACATTTCAACACCCAAACTTCAAATCTGTATTATTAGCTCAACCCACGAAGTGTGGGTAGAGCTTATGTTATACTGTGGGCTGAAAATGTCTGTCTCACTTTTTGTGTCTGTCTCATTTTTTGAAAGTTTTCAGCTTCTTCAAATTGCCTCAGATTTGTTTGTATTTTTGGGTGAAGGATGCACACCATGGTGGCAACAGATTTTGTTCTTTTCCGGGGGCTCCGTGAAGTGTGTTCGAAAATATTGACAATTTTCTGTCATTTTACTGACTTGACATTCCTTTTAAAATTTTAACTCTTTTGGACAAAGAGGTTATTTGTGTAAGTGGCTGTGTGGAGAGGTGAACATCTGGAGGGAGTTTGTTCATTTAGTGTAACGGACTGTCTGTTTTCATTTTCGGCACACATATGAAAGCATGCATTATCACATCTTGGTCCATCCGGTGTACTCCCTGTTTGTTGGAACATGCATGAATCACGACGTTTGGTGGCTGATTTGGGAAGGTGTGTACATATTGTTTCGGGCTGTTGGAAGACATGCATGCTAGTTTCGTCTGATAAGCCCAATCCTCAAGCACAGGCAGTTCTAACGTTATATAATGCATACATATATATGTATGTACTATATAACGTTAGAACTGCCTGTGATACTCGAGTAGACAATACAGGGAAGAAAAAATTACTCACGTGAGATCTAAACAAGTGTAAACGTGGTAGGCTTAGGCCTAGTTTACCTGCAAGATGACGCAGTTTGATAGAAAAACGAAAATACAGGAACGAAAAAAAAGGGGAAAAAAAAACCGCAGGTGAGACCAAAACAAAGTAGGCCTACTCGGTACTAACGTTATACTATAGACCTAATGTTAGGCCTGGCCTTACGCAAGTACAAGTGACATCGAAACTCAAAAATGTGATCGTGGTAGGCGTAGGCCTAGTTTACCTGAAAGATGATGCAGTTTGATAGAAAAATGAAAATACAGGGACAAAAAAAAAAAAAAATCACGCAAGTGAGACCGAAACGAAGTGGAAAACCCTATAGTATAGGCCTCTAGGCCTTACGTTAGGCCTACAGTAGCCTACGCTAGACGTAGCTTAGGCTAGAACTTATTGTAGGCCTAACTTGGAAGTAGCTTAACTGACTTGGTGTGTTTCGCACAATGACCACTGATTAGTGATGTACATGTACATTAACAGCCTACCCAGAATAAAAAGTGGCACATTACTGATTTTATTTATGCCTAACAGGACAAGGTCTACATGGCTTGAGTCTGTTTCTATTACATGTAGCCTATCATAGACTGCTTAAAACACCACAAAGTTTAGGTGAGATGAAATGAAATGGGGGATGCGAAGCCTGACGTTGGAGGAACTGTAAGCTACACAACTTAACGTCAGGTTTAATGCAATTGAAGTATGAAGTGTTCAGTAGGCCTAGTCTACAGCATGTATACCAATAGCGTAAAACACATTTATTGATTAGGCCTATATTTTTCAGAACTTATCAAATTGTACATCAAGTAGCCTATCACCCATATCCAGTACAAAGACAAGCTTTCATACAGCATTAAAATAATCTTGCAAATTTTATTCAGATATCGGTAAACACAGTTTTGTAGGTTTCACGCTATTGGTAGCCTACACATACCGTAGGCAGAGCTTGGCCAAGATCCTTATTTGGTCCTTTGTACATTTTTACTGGATGTGAAGGGTTAGGCACCACAACTAATGTCACATCTAACCTGGCCAGTCTCCTTGCATGGAATTATTGAGTAGGGAATTCAAATTTTGGATAGCGGTTTCAGGGATTTTTTACTTGTTTATTAGCTCAACCCACGAAGTGTGGGTAGAGCTTATAATACACTGTAGGGAGAGAAAATGTCTGTCTCACTCTTCAAAAGGATTCTACTCCCAAATGCTTTTATGGATTCTCTTGAAACTTGAACACAGTGTTCCTTGGGTGGTGGGCAATTTGAGGTGTGCAGGAATTTGTGGTCCAAGGTCCCGTATGGGCCCAGCTATAGCCCATTTTATGAAATTCTTCAAAATGTTTCTTCTCCTACAGATATTCTTGTACAGTGATGATGGTTTGTCATAGTGATACTCTGTTAGTGGTGCCTTCAGGGTTTTCAGGAATTTTAGGTCCATGACCCAAGATGGGCCGAAGGGTCCATTTTGTGAAATTTGCAAAATGTTAAACCCCTCCTCCGTATAATGTTAAACAGAGTTGAAGGCCTGTCATAATGATGCTTGGTTAGTAATCTGTGTATGGTTTTCTGACAGTTTTGGTCCAAGGTCCCATGTGGGCCCTTTGTCGCACTTTGTTTTTTGCTTACCAATTTCGTGGCTGAGGGGAGAGAGGGGAGGGGGGAGGGGAGGGAAGGCATTTGATAGCTTCCTCTCCACCGGTTATGCAACTGCCCTACACAAACTGGTTGCATTTATGCATTATGGCAGTCTAGTTTCTGATCTTGCCCTTACATAAGGGGATGAACTACATGAAGCTATAAAGATTTATCCCTGACACAGTCCAAGTGCTAATTGAACAGTGTATACCATGGTTGTTCATACCGAAGATGGAAAGTTGATTACATTTTTGGGAGAGAGATATTTTAATTGTGACAGTGCTGCATATCGTGACCTAAAAGAAGTAGTACAGTTATTTTCGTTTGGAACAAAAGAAAAGTACTGGTAGTTTCATCAGGAACCGGTTAAAATAATCACACAAATATCTTCGGTACTTTCATTACTGGTACTGCTACCGGTACTGGTATTTATATATATATATATATATATATATATATATATATATATATATATATATATATATATATATATATATATATATATATATATATATATATATATATATATATATATATATATATATATATATATATATATTATATTTTATTGAAAATTGGAGCCTGATGCATTACACCAAGGCAGCTTTAAAGTGGACCTAAAGTCTAAAAATTCAAAAATATATATTTCAGAGGTTACAAGATTAATCTTATTGGTCCAACTCCCATTGTCATAGCTTATTCCATTGCTGAGATGTTAAATGTTAAAATTTATTCACTTAAATCCAAACAGTTCATTGTGCAATAATTTTTGACATTCTTGTTGTACAACTCACATTAAATGCTTTGTTTTCTTTTAAAATTAAAAATGTTCATATGACCGTGACCGCTTCCTGTTTTCTTGCATAACATACTGTACAGAGAGGGCTTATATAGTCAAGTCACCCCAAAGCAGTAAGAACGCGATCACATTTTTGCACAAGGTGCAGTGGCTTTCAGAAAAACAAAGAAATACAAAGATTGTAATTTGAGTAGTACAACAATGACATCACAAATTATTGCACAATCTACCTTTTTAAATCGAGTGAATAAACTTCAAAATTTTATATCTCAGCTTAAGAAAATCCTGTGAAGATGGGAATTGGACCATTGGAATTAAGTTTTCATGCTCTGTAATATATATTTTTGAATTTTCAGACTTTAGGTACACTTTAAGCATTATTGGAAATATTAACCTTTTTCTCCATTGTGGGACTTAATTGGATCAATTGTTGTGAAACATGTCATATGTTACAGATGGGAAGTTAACTTGAGGTGTAAGAGAAAGGTAGCAGTTTTGAAAGTTTGTTAGCTCACAGTATAATTTTTTAGTAAATTTACATTACCTGAAGATTGTTTTCCTAGCTTCAGCTTTAAGGATATTGTACTTAGTATTGCTGTGTTTCCTTTATTGCTTTATGTACAGTTAACGTTTGTTTCTCCATTATACTGTCGTCCTTTGTTAACATTGAGGATGGTGTTTTCTGAAAAAGGGAAAGGTGTAGCTGTCATGCTAGGGCTCAATAATATTTCATTTTATCCCCTCCTGGAGCTGCTCAATGCAGCAACTGACATGTGGCAAGTCTTAACTCAAGGGGAAAAAAGCCTTGAAGATGCCAGTAAAGGCAATCACCTCTCTGTGATGTCCACTGAAGTACTTGATGGGGAAATGGTGTTCAAGTTTAATTATGCACTGTTTTATTTATGTCCTTAAACTCCCCTTTTGTTTTGGGAATGTTTCAGCTAACTGGATATCAACAGGTCTCCTAGGTAAATGAGTTTCTTGACAGAGTTATCTTTGTGTGAGAGGTGATGGGCAGGATGCTTCTCAGTGTCTTGTACATACCCTGAAACCACATTTAATGTTTACGTTTGTTCTTAGGAATGCTCCCCAAGACCAGAGTTAGGGTAAAAGAGAATAACATATTATGTTTTTCTTTATTTCTGCTGGAGACAATGTGGCTGGCTTGGGATGAGAAGTTGACCCAGCTTCCTGACCACCTTTGACCACCAAAATAAGAAGTCATGTGATTAATGGAGTGTCTAATTAATACTCAACTTTAAGAGTTAGCCAGTCCAGAGAGTGTAAGGGCGCCCTGGACCAATACCAAAAGTGTATCAAGGAAAGATGGGACAGATTAAATCATGCACTGTAGGAACTAGTCCAGATATAAGACCAGGTACCGCCCATTCTCTCCTTCCTCGCTTTCTCTCACCTTTCAGTCCTGACAGACTAGGCCAATTTCATTATTAGTTTCTGTTCACAAACTAGCAAAAGTATTGTTGAAGTCTTTGAAAGAAAGACTTTTGATGTTCAGCCCTGTCTCGATGACCTTGGCCTGCGCAATTCCTTTAATTGTAAAATCTGTTGCATAGGCGTAGGAAGCTGTTCAAGATGGGCCGGGGGGGGGGGGGGGGAACCTTGTTTTGGATTGCCATCCTGGAGGAGAGGTTTAAGGGCAGGGGGCTATTAGAGGGTCCCTAGATACAATTTGGTGCATCATTTTTAGGGCTGTCAATTTCCATTTAATCTCCTAAACGTTTAAACGGTCGGAATAAACGTTCGTTTACCGTTTAAACGGTATCTTTATTCTGAACCAACAGTGTAATGCATTAATGGCCTCATTGACCATTCACTTACGATATTCACAGTACGCGCAAGCTTTTAAAATCTGTACGTAAAAATGTAGCGATCATTTCAGCGATTTCTTTTTAATTCACCCAAATTTGCCAATGAACGAAACCAAGCATTAAATTCGCAGTCAATGATCATGAGTTTGATACAGGGCCATACGTTTGATATCAGGCCGCAGTGTACGCAAACACCGACGTACATAATATTAGGCCATGTCCGTACACTGTGCAAATGCAGAATTTCAAGTGACACGCAAGAAAAAAGTCTCGAGTTAGAGCACGTGTATAGGTCCATTATTACATGCAAACAGTAACACATTAGGCTACGCACCTGCTCTGTACAAAAGTTGACGTACATCGCAACAACATTGGGCATGGTATGGAAAATAACATTTTTCGATCGCTGCTTGTACCGCTAAATTACCGGTTGTTTCATCGTCCTTTGCAGTAGTTTACGATAGGTACTTTTATGTTTATAATGCATGTTAATTTGTGTGAAATAAACGTGTGCCTTTTACTTTTGTGATTTAAACAAAAACGATGTCTAGAACATTACCCCAATGAACGAAAGTTTGTGATAGATTCGTCCCATGCTACGTACTATAGCTCCATTGATTTGCACACAGCAAGGGGGCCGCGGGGCGCTAACATGACTCAAACAGATATTTACGTATGGATATATAGTGCGTGCATGAATTATGTACTGCTATATGAAACACAAAAAACAAACACGTGTGCGAGCCTACACTGTCTGTTTACGTATAGGTAAAGCATGGTAGGATGGTGTGAATGCTGCATTGAAATACTGCGGCAATTTTCGGGCTTTTAAGTAAGTCTGTTTTAACGTTCGTTCTGTGAGCACCTTGAGCTACAAATACGATGTAAACTGAGAGAGAGAGTGAATTGTGGTTAAGCCGCGATATTGTGTACGCGTCCTGATAAGCAGATTTGGGCTACTGCTTCGATTGGGGATGCGGACGCCGCGTATTGTTAGGGGGATTAGTAGGCTTACTGTGAGTAGGTGGAAGTCAATTCAGTCACAGAATTATATACTATGAATGGAGAGACACGGACAGTTTATTTTTGAAGCTTTATTTGGTCATTGAATTTGCAAATAAACATCGTTGTTAAATGAGAGATATCAAAGAAAACGTTGGGGAAGAAAACTGCTAAAACTTTTGTTGTATTTTTAAAAAGAAAACCGTTTAAACGTTTAGCTGAATTATGCGCCGTTTAAACGGCCGATCGATCGTTTAACCGTTTAAACGTTTAAACGTGACAGCCCTAATCATTTTTGGACAAAATTTCTTACATAAGAGACAAAAAAGGGTTTTTCGTACTTGGATGTAGTGGGGCAGAAGCATAGTTCTGCCCCCCCACATTTTTGACTGAGGGCTTCACTCCCCTTAGCCCCCTGCTTCATATGCCTATATTTTTAGGTGAGCATGATTAAAAGTACAAAATGTAACATTACTCTGTACATAATGGTTCTTGCTCCTTTAGCCATGGGTAATTGTGATATTTATATACTGTTACTGTGAGATCAAATTTGTGACCTTTGGTTATTTGTGAATCTGCATGTTTCTTAGAAGCACAGGAACCTCAAAGAAAAAAAAATTGAGATAAAAGTTGAGATTAACTTTTTAATCACTGTTCAGTACAGTTGGTACAGTATGATAAATCCTGGTCAATCACTCTGAAGCAAACATTATAATCCTGTAAAATGTCCTAAACCACTGAACCATAATTGTAGTTAATGTTCGTAAAAAGACAAAATACTTTGTGTCGTACTGCATACAGTGCAAGTGTAAATTAATTGTACAGAAATGCTGTGTGTAGGGGACAATTGAACTTAGATACCAGGGATGTAAGTTTTCCGTATTAATACGGAATTCCGTATTTTTAAAAAATCGACTGAGGTCTCCGTATTTCTCCTGTTTTCCTGCTGTATTTTTGCCGACTGGAAATTGGGAAACTAATCTGAAAACATTGGAGGAAGTTTTGTTGAAGTCCAAACAGAAAATACGTAAAAATAACAGCAAACTTAACGGTGTTTCTCTATTAATGCATCATGTAAAATGAATATCTGTACCGCTCACACTGATACCAGTTCAATCACTCCGTACTGTGCTGTACGTTGTGGCATGGCAAAATTGCTGCAAGTATCTTGTGGCTCGCCTTCCCCGCGGAGCAAATTCTGCTCAGCTCCTCAGCTTCCCAATGTGACTGAACAAGGAATATGCCGTAGAGTCTGCTACGTAGGCAACGGCTCGCCCTTGTCCGTTTCTACGAAAGGTAAACCCGTATGTACTCCAGTGCACAAGCTATGTAGGATACGTATACTGTACTAGCACTACCTTAACAGTCGCGCGAGCGCTGGCTTCGTGTACCTACGTGTACAATATCGGCATGCTATAGTGTTAAATCAATAAACATCACCAACGTAGCTAGCTGCTTCGTTGCCGATTCGCGTTGTATTGGACGATACAAATGCGGTTGCTTCGAGGTGAGAGCTATAAATTTCAGTGATAAACGTTCAAAGAATGATGTTTATGATCGTTCTTAAAGTACATTTTAGTTGGACCATGGAACTGGCTCCTTGAACTTGGCTACCATCTTAAGATGTGGTACTGTGGTAGCCTACTACAGTACTATGTTAGGATACTGTGCACTTAAGAGGCTAGGCTCACACGTGTATTACTCTACAGTATAACTGAATATACGTGCTGTACGCTACTAGTGTTTGTTTTAGTTGGCCTATTTGCACATCACTGAGGTCTGCTGCAACTGTGTAAGGAACAATGGAACTTGACAGAACAGCAGACATTATAAAGACTGATCAAGGGATCAAGAGTAAATGGAACTGGAAGTGGACAGAATTAATTTTACTTTTTAATTTTATTTTTTTATTTAACAAAATTACATGTTACATTTGACAGTCTAAGTGAACCCAAAGTACCATGAAAGTGGTATTCTCTGGGGCATAACTGTACTTCAGATAATGAATTTACAGTGCACCACTTTGCATCTCAGCTCCCTTCTGACACCCCCTCCCCTTATACCCCACCCCCAGGACGGCGTTCACCCGTACAACCTACTATTTTCAGTATTTTTTTTTTTACCCCACACTTACATCCCTGAGATACAGGTAATAGTTCAGTAGTACTTATACTGTACTGTAGGAAGAACAGTTTTTACATTGAATGTATGATACTAAAGTAAGTCTGTAAATAGGCCCAGCAGATCAAAGGTACTTGGCTCACCTTACTGTACCTTCAGTCTAGGGGGCAATTACCATGGCCCTAATTCCCCCACCCCCCACCCCACCATAAAAAGAGAAAGCCAGAAATATTTGGGAATACATGTGCTAAAAATTAATAGTTAAATGAATAAAAATTAATAACATTTCAAACAATTATACCATGAGTGTACTGTAAAAGGGGTCAATGACCACTATGAAACTACATGTTCAATATTATTATTTCAAAGTGACAGCAGCATTAAAGGGAAATAAATTCTGCTTTCTTACTGTAGTAGGTACATACGGCATGATAAAACAACACTTATGAACAAGTAGCAGCAAACAGCTTCATTGCATCTTGTTCTATTCTAGAAATATGGCTATTCATTTCAATGACAGGGTGCTACCATAAGATGACTTGAAGCAGGTCTTTAATGTCCTATCAGAGCCACATTAGGGTAAATCTGTAATGTATATCTTTGTTTTCTGGACTAGTTTTTCAGTTTTGGAAATGAAATAAAAAAATTTGTTCATCCTTTCTACAAATTTACAGCCTGGGAAATAAATAGTTTAGACAGATATTAAACAGTACTAATGGTATCAATACAGTTACTGAGACAGATTATAAAGAAATACATAGCCAATGCATAATTTGATACGGCTCTATGACATGGGAGAGCATAAATTGGACACCTTTGAGAACCGCTTAATATTCATGATTTGACGTCATCACAAAAGAGAGTAAGACACCTCCTGAGAAATACGATATGCAGCAGTCTGTGTGCGAACAGGTTTAGAATGTCACAAATATTGTATGCTGTCATATTGCCGTGTATGTATGAATCGGGGAGCTGCCAAACAAGTATCTATTGATTATTTTAAACATGCATTTACCTCCATAATATTTTGGTATGGTAATTATGATTGAGAAAATATGGCTTACACATTATTTCGCCTGCAGTGAGATACAGGTCGTCCTAGCCGATAATTTGTATTCGCCTTTCACGCTTTAGGACTTTTTCTTAAAATGTAGGCCTAAATGGCACTTAACATAACATAACAGGTTGAAGGGCAAAGGAGGGCTAAGGTCCCATAAGATGCACTGAAGTCCATAAACCCTTAACTGAAAGCAAACAACTAAACAACACAAAGTGAGCCCAGTACAATTAGATTCTACAACATTCATGGAAGAACTTGTCGATGTTAACCTTGAAGTAGTGCACTCACTGATGTGGAGTTAACTACTCACTCAGGCAGACTATTCCACTCGTTGACAACTCTATGAGAGAAGCTGAACTTCTTAATGTAAAGCCCTGCAAAACACTTTACTAGCTTCCTACAATTGCCTCTAACCCGAGAATTACTTTGAACCTTTTAAATACTGTAACTACAAGATAACAGAGGATTCCTTTCAGACAGAAATTTGTACACCTGGAACATGTCCCCCCCTAATCCTTGTCAACTCCAGGGTGGTAAGCCCAAGATGTTTAAGTCTAACATGATAAGGTAGATGCCTAACCTCGGGTATAAGGCGAGTGCATGGCTCTCCTCAGAACTTGCTCTAAAAGAAACTTGTCCTTCTCGTAGAAGGGACTCCAAGCCTGGGCTGCATAGTCGAGATGGGCTCTTACCAACTGCTTATACAGATTTAGAACAATTTCTTTACTAAAACTATTAAAATTCCTCTTGATCAATCCAAGCACACTATTAGTGCTAGCAGCAGCAGCTGCACACTGTCTAGATGGCTTTAAATTGCCTGTAATAACTACACCCCGACCTTTCTCAAAAGCCACATCACTTGAGTAGTCTACAGAAGTATAATAGGCTATATTACACGTAAAGCCTAGTCTACTAGGCATGGAGGAAGCTGTTTTCGACTAGAGGAAGGGGAGGGGGGTTTGAACATTGTTTTGGAGGGCTGCCCTGAGGGAAGGGAAATCTTTTGATTATTTGAGGCCCAGGCCTTTCAAGCCTCAGCTCTTTTTGCACACTGGCATGTTTAGAGGTAAGGGCGGATCCAACCCAACCAGCTATGAAGGAGGGGAGGTGTGATTAAACTTGAAGTATGCCAAACTTCAAACGGAAGCACTGCTTGGGGGAGGGGCCCGGGTTGAGGTTGTATGAGCCTGTTGTAAACTTGAAATACCCGGCTGCCCACCAAGGGCGGATTTAGGGGGTTTCCAGGTTTCCGGAATGCTCCCCCCTTCTTCCCAGAAAAAATTAAAGTAAAGATGAACATGAAATTTTCCACAAAATTAATTAATTCTACCTTGTTTCGTTTTGCCTGTAGTGTCAGCATGGACACTGCGGTATTTAACATTCATGTTGTATTTGTACACTACAGGTATGCAGGAATACTCAGTTCCGTTGCTAGCAAATTTTCGTTTGTTACAGGAGACAGCAGAACACCAGCTTGGGCTGGAACGCCGACCAAATAAGCAGGAGAACTTATAGAAGTAAATATTTATCATTTTATCATGCTCATCGGAACTTTGGATATTATATATAGTACTGGGAAAGAATGTTCTCTAATCTCTTTGCATTTTCCTGGGTTATTGGCTGGAGCATAGCCTGAGCGTAGCAATTAGGAGGGGGCAGTAGCCTGTTGCAATAGTAACGAATGTGGCCTTGCGACACAGTAGATTTGGTTCAATTCTCCACCTGGCCGGATCTGGAAAGGTATTCTACGATTGTTGATGACTTTGTGGCTCTCAGATATTGATCACAATTTTCATCCATTAAAGGCCCCTAAAAAGCCTTAAATGCCAGAGCTTCTGGGGGCTTTGCCCTCTGGACCCCAGCGGGGCTTTGCCTCTGGACCCCACCAGGGACCTTTGAGCGGAACCCTGGACCCCGCGCACATTGGCTCGCTCTATCACGCTCGCATTGCTGCTTACGCGTCAGTCTAACCCAACAATCGCAATGGGCCCACCTGGAACCCCCCCCCGATGGAATCCTAGATCTGCCCCTGGTTCACTACCGAAATTCCGAGAAATTCTGTAGTATTCATACACGCAAATATAGCAAAGAAAGAAGGGCCTTTCGATTTTTTTTGAAATTTTTCATGGGGGCAAAAGGAACCATAATAACAATGCCTAACCCAGTGTGCAACACGTCAGAAAACGGGGACGGAAAACGCCAGCTCTCCGAATGCAGATCGCTAGAGTTACTACAAGGGTGCTTAAGCGGAAAACCGAAAGCGATTCGATGCAAGACCGATGGCAAAATTCTCTGAGAAAGGAAATGTTTTTCATGATGGTCACAAAAATTCATCCATGAATGACAAATTACATATACTGTATTGTCTGCATTTCTGTGGCATTTTCCGCTGAAGGACCGAGGGAGGGAAAGCTGGCCATTTTACTGTCAGCAGGCAGACCAGTGGTGGGCTGCAGAACATAAGCGTACGAGGCGGGGGCAGGGGGGCATATGCCCTCCCAATTCAGGCAAAAATATTGGATCCATTTGGGCAAATGGGAGAGCCAAGAAAATTAATTATGCCCTTCTTGCCGGCCAAAATTCGGGCAACTTGGTCCAAAATTCTAAATTCGGGCAAAACTAGCCCTGCCCTCAGAAATATTGACCCCCGTACGCCTATGCTGCAGAGGGTGCTAACTGGGAACACTAGACCACTTAACTTTTATCATAAGCCATCCCTTTTCCTCCCTCCCTCATTCTGTCCCATCTGTCCTTGCAACGCCAGCTTGAATCGATCCATTGGGCCAACTTCGCCCCAGTCTTGCCTTCTCTACCCTTCAATCTGTCAGGCTCCTTCCTCTTACCGTTCCGTCCTTTCCATCGCCCCTAGTCCTAATTACTCGTCCCATCACTCTTCCCCTCATTATTAAACCCGTGGTCCTGCTCCCCTTCTTGGCCTCTTCTCTTCAATAATTCCTGTAGGCCTACTATTTCCTTCCTTTCGTTTTCTTTTCTTTTCTAATTTGTTCCCTTTATTCTTGCTTCCTTTTTCTTTTGTTCTCCTTCTTGTTTCCTTTTTTATTTCATTTCTGTTTACTTCCCCTTGTTTTGGTTTTTGTTTTACACAAATTTATCTCCGATATTTTTTTTCTCTGGGAAGGGGGAGAAGTTACCCCTTCCCCACTCCTTTTACGCTACTAATGTGCCTGTCAAAATCTCACCAAGATTACATATATATACTTTATCTATCTAAGAATCACCCTCTCCATTTTTTGTGAATCCTTTCCATTAACACCCCAAACCACCACACTGTATTAAGAAATGTCCAGGGGCCTTTGGTCTGAGTGAAAAAGTGATCATACTTTAATTGCTGTGGTTTGTTTAGTGCACATTTGATGCTGTCTATAAATTGAAGGTGCTTTGTTTTAAAGCTCACAACTTCCGAGGCTTCCGTGGTGGCTTCTCCCCTAGCTCCGAGAATACCAGGGGGCCCTTATTAAAGGGGATATGACATCACCCCAAACATATTTAGGAATATGATTACATCCCTAAATACAATTGGTGAGTGCACTTTATTTGATATTAATGCAAACAATAGCTTCCCTGTGGTTGGTCAATGATGACTTGAGTCACTTGTTCTCCATAACTCACACGCAGTAGTATATTGGTATAGCCTTGAGCTATCATAACTCAGTGCAAGTGCAAGCTACTGTAACTTTATTTTGATGAAATTGATCAAGGCCGTCAATAAGGGACCCAGGGCCTGAAGCCCCCAAAAGTATCCACTAGAATATAAAAATGACCATTGCATTAATGCATTTAAGTTTATCTCACCCCCTAAAAATATATTTCGCTCCTAGAAGCAGCTCTCGTCCCTTCAGCACATTTCCTGGCCACAGCAAGCTTGCACTAGGCATGGCAGGTGGTTTTGCTTAAATTGGAGGAGGGGTTATACAAGTAACTTAGTAGAGAGAATTTGTACTGTCTAAGGCAGTGGTTCATAACGGGGGCCTTATCGCCCCAGGGACATTTGCACAACTCAGGGGGGCAATGAGCGCTAGGGGCAGGGGGCAATGAGCGCTAGGGGCAAGGGGCGCTTTGCAAATAATGAGAAACTAAATATAAACTGGGCCTTACAAGATTCCAAAAGGGTTTCTCTAGCTGAGCTGTCAAACTGATTTGCATAAACAGGAAATAAATGACGTCAACAAGTCAAAGATGCAGGGGTCTTACATTCTGTTCTCGGGTGCTCTGCGAAGCATGGGAATTATCTTTTGGAAGATGCCACGAAATCGCCTCTAACAGTGTTTAATATCAACATTTTCCTCGCAGGACCCTCATATTCCCATCAGGTGTAGTGAAAGTGGTGAGCAAAGGAGTTATGGCTAAAAATTGTCACGCCACTTTCTTGTAAGTCTGTCACCACTTTTGCTATAACTATCAGGGCTGTCTAGTATCACCTAGCTGCACATTTACTCTCTCCCTCCCATTCCCAGTTCCTTGAAGCTGTTTGTTAGGATTTTCGTTCAAAATTAGTAAAAATAGGATAGTTGTAAAGTGCTTGGTGTCATACTCTATCGTATCATTTGGATTACAGATAACAAGCATCATATCAATTAGGCGCATAGCTATGGCGGGGGGGGCAAATGTTTGTTAGGCCCCCTAGATGTTTGCGTCCTAATAAAATGTGTAAGGATTAAGGACAGCTATCAATGCCGTAACCCCCAATTGATACCGAGGCCCCCTAAAAAATTTCATCCTATCTACGCCCCTGATGTCAGTGTGGCAGTGCCTCATTTTAACGGAAGGCTTCCAGTGGGCCCTGCATTGTGTCTGTCAGCCTTAGATACCCTTTTACAAGTGTGAAAAATTTTATAATAGTCCAAGAATGTTTTTGTAGACCCCACAAACTTTTTTAATTTGGTGTAAAACTTTCCCCAAATAGAAGGCAGTAAAGTAGCCAAAAGGGAGGGGCTTCAGGAGGTTTGTTTACAACATACTCCCCTCTTTCACCAAACCAAACATTCGAATTTACAAACATTTCCTACCATGTATGATCATGCAGTTCCAAAAATATCCCAAAGATAGCACCATTTGCAGTTACGAAGCAACCCTAAACTTAACAAAAATTTCTGGAATATTAAAGGGGAGGGGACCTCCTGGACGGCACCTTTATGTAAGGTAACAAAGGAAGGATGTCCCACTAGATGTATTCAATCGAAGGGACGCTTAAAAAGGTACAATTTACGCAGACTTAGGGATTTAACTGAGGTAGCATTACGACGTCATCTGTGGTGCCCCCCCCATCACCAAATTCTGGCGGCACCACTGATTGAAAAACAAAATGATCTAAGGGTGATTCCATAATCTCTTCCTGTTTCTGCATGGAAAATAATTCACCCAGACGTAGCTCCAATTAAATGCAGAGTCAACCATGCTTTCCCTTACCATTTGGACTGAGGGATAGGTTTATTGAAGCCAAGCATTGCACAGTTTGATGAGATGGCAATTGACAAACTCCTCCCCGAGTTCATGAATCGGCCGCCTAGTTAAAAGCATTGGCAAATGATATGCCTACACATTATGTCGGGGCCCCAGCCACACATTCTTTTTCAAAAGGGAAGGTGTTATCCCCAGTAATATAAATTGGACACTAACGTTGGCAGCTAATTTCCACCCTCCCCCCCCCCCCCGCCCTTTCAACCCACCCTATAGTACACCTTCACAACAAGATCGTGTGGAAAGTGAACCTCTTTTCGGCATACTTAAACTCTTATGCTGGTACGGCTTAAATATTGAGGAAGAAATGTTTCGTAAGAAAAGGTTACTAAACATAACCGATTCAAAAGCTTTAACACCATGTGCTTTGTATGTAATAATAAAACTACCTTTCGTGAAGAAAACAAAGCTCCCAGAAAAGTTTTCAGTTACATTATTTCCAGGTTTCCGTGAGGAACCTGTAAATTCCTTGTACATTTCACGTCAGGATTCTACTGTATTACACTGTACGCTAAGTCTTACTGTGCTGTGTGATCTGCAAAAACACACAGTGCAGTAACAAGTGCTGGATCATTCTCTCCGATTGCACACCGGGTGACATAGGCAGGATTACGAGGGGGGGGACAATGGGGGCACTTCCCCCCCCCCACTTTTTTCCAGAGCTTAAAAAATAAAATAATAAAAAAATAAGTGCAAGTAATGGAGACCAGAGAAGTTATAAGAGAATTTCAATAGCCTACTATGATTAAATTTTGCGATGTTTAATGAAGGGAAATATTGATATCAAAAACCATAAAATTGCTAGGAAATTTTTTGTCGGTGCGCTTCGCGTGCACCTTCAGAGAAAACTAACTAATACACTTGAAAATTTGGTCTGGCACCGTAAAATTTTTTATCCTACAAGCCACACTATTTTGACTTGAAGCTCTCAAATAAGGGTCACTGAAAGTACTAACGTACATCATAAAATGCACCATGGTCCTTGCAAACAAAGTCCCAAACCCTACCCATGTATAGGGAACCGCAATTCTCGAAAAAAAAAAAAGAAAAACGAAAGAAAAATCGGCGTGCTTCGCATGAGCCTTCTTTAAACCAATGTCTCATCAGTACTGCTGTACTGCTGTGAGTAGTAAAACTTTGGCGGAATTGACTCGTTATTACTTCCTTTAGGATAATTTGACTAAATTACCGTTTCCAAAACCCTCGCTACACCTCTCGCTGTTCACTTTCCTCACCAACTACCACCATCCTCAGCAAATTGACTGACGGTTACTATCTTAAATTTGCGATCATCATATATGATCTATTTCATTAGCACTGCAAATTACACCTGGTGGAAGCAGGATTTTATGAAGAAATGGTCTGGAATGGCTGCAAAAGCCGTCAGAGGTAAAAAAGATTTCTTTGGCAGGACCCTCAGTCCCCGGCCTCCGGCTTTGCCTTTGGCGATCACAGTTGAAGGCTTCGCCGGCCACAACTTCACAAGATGCATCCTCAAACAGAAATTATTTCCCTGGCACTACAACTGCCGATGCCCTTGACAATGTCCATGAACTACCCGCAAAATATTTCATTGACTACTTTAAGTATCACATAGTCTATAACCTTCAAAATAAACACTGCCTTATTTTTCACACTAATAAAATAGTTGAGGGACACTTGTCCCAGACCATCCAAAAATGAAACATGAAAGAAAGCCTCCATGGAGCAGGATATAGGTTCCCATATCCTGTTCTATGGAAAGAACAGGCACCTGGGGAAAGAAGAAAATTTTTGATGCAATAAAAATACTGCATTAAAACTAAAGAAGAACAATAGGTTACAATTAAATGTCTCAAACGCTGTCTCAATGCTGTTTTCATCTGCGCGTTTCGCGCACCCATTTTAAATATTGCTTTGGGGTTTTGGGGCTACTTCCTGTAGAACATCCTTCTTGTCATAGCTTAGTACAAACTCTTCTATTACCATTGAAACCACCCATGGCCGTACGCAGCCTAGGGGAAGTTTCCCCTCCCCCAGAAATTTCCAAAGCAAAATTTTTATCACCATCGATCTGTGTAAATTCACTGACTCTTTAAAGATTGTTTAGATTGTTTCAGGCATGGAAAGTGTCATTTCTGGTACCGTTATAAGGGAAAGGCGCTTAGGGAAGGGGCAAGAGCCCTCTCCTTGAGGATATTTTTCTTTCTTAGCATTTCTCTTACTCATATCACTAAAAAGCATGAAAAATGTGATTTTTTTTTTCAGCGTGCACTGTGCGCACCCATTCTGAATACTAGATCTCCCATTCTTAAAATTATTGTTCCAAAGCCCTGGGAAACCCTCAAAATAATCCATTTTCCCCTACTTCCTCAAGCCCTTAGCATTATGGATCCCATCTGACTGTTAGTCACATGGAATAGGAATATAATTGAAAAAAGTCAAATTGTGATTTTTGTAGTATGTTAATAGCCCATCTGATGTCATTTGAAGTTGAAATTAAAATGCATCAATCTATTTTGCTCCTACTTACCTCCCCTATTACTACTATTGGACAGTCTATATACCACGGAACGATCACTGGCAATGAATTTCCTACCCTCGCTAGATGGTGCTATACTAATATCTCCGCAGCTATCCCAAGACTCGCCCTTGTTTCATTGCCAGAGGAATGGTCACATCACGTTTCTCAAAGCTCGCCTACAATTTCGTAAATACCCCAGAGCTTCCGGGGGGCTTTGCCCCCTGGACCCCCACTAGGGCTCTGCCCCTGGACCCCGCCAGGGGCCCCGAGGCAAGCCCCTGGACCCCATGCCATTAAAGGGGAGTGCATTGCACTCCCTCAGCTGCTTCGGCGCCGATTGACAGTCCACCTGGCTCTGCCCCCCCCCCACTTTCAAATGTCAAATCCCGCCCCTGCCAGGTGAGGTATGTAAGTAGGATGAGCCCAGATAGGTACGTAATATGAATATAAAGCGGTTCTCATAGGTATCCAATTTATGTTTTCCCCTATGACATCATAACAAACTTGCTACAAGTCATCATTTTTCTCAAATGGTGGCACCTTGTCATTGCAGTAAATAGGACTATATACTGTATATCTCTAGAATGAAACAAGATAATGAAGCTGTTTGCTACTAGTTTTAAAATTTGTTGCTTTATCATATGTATCAACTTAGAAAGCAGAAATTTAGCAACTTTACATTTTGTGAGTGAGACCACTGTACTGTACATTCACTATTTGTGTGCCGGGGAATTACACAAGGCACTGAGTGTTCAGCTGTTTGATCTCATGTCAGTTTATCAGTGCAAGGGAATGGAACTTATTTTGGTAATTATTTGCTGATGATTAATAACTGTCGTTCAACCAGTCCTTTAACAATGCACTGTATGTACACTATGCTGCTATGCACTGCATGCATACTGTACTCTACAAGGCTGCATTGCAGGCTGAGTTAGATGAGGTTTAAGGTCCCAGTTTCCAACCAGTTGGTTCAAGTCGAGATGACCACGGCCTTTTTTTCCAGTTGTGGCTCACTGGCTTGTTTTCCCTACTCAATTGCTTATGCTGAGCACCAAGCACAAATGCAGTAGGTTCCATTTTTAAAGTTTTTGGTATGACGCTGCCAGGATTTTGAACCCTAGACCTTCTGGCTGCAAGTCGGATGCTCTAACCACTTGGCCACTGCAGACTGAGTGTGGTGTACCTTCATAGCATGTGTACAGGTGCAGTCTAGTACAGTATACAGTGCACTGGGATACTGCAGGGACTTCAGTCTGATATAGCCAGGTCAGGGCCCAGGATGGATCAAAATGAGTAAGTGGGCATTCTTGATATGTAGCCTAAAAACTAGTTACTGTAAACATACTCAGGGGCGTAGATTTCTTTTCATCTTTGGCGGGGGATGGAATTAACTATCGCAAATGTAGAACATGTGCACGCGAAGCATGCACAGCGAGCGCGAAGCGCGAGCCCATGACCAGTGGGGTGCAGGGGCCTGCCTTAGGGGCCCCTGGTGGGGTCCAGGGGCAAAGCCCCTGTGGGGGTCCAGGAGTCGAAGTCCACGGAAGCTCCTGGGTTTTAATGTTTCATAAGTGCCAGGAAGACTGTTTTAAGGGGTTAATTTCAGTGGTAATGTTCTTTGGTAGGTTTCATACATTTAGGAAATGCTATTTTGAGCACAAAACTCATTGATAAGCTGCACTGGATTGGAGTGCCAGGAAGACTGTTTTAAGGGGTTAATTTTAGTGGTAATGTTCTTTGGTAGGCTATTGGTATAGCTTATTCATACATTTATGAAATGCTATTTTGAGCACAAAACTCGTTGATAAGCTGCACTGGATTGAAATTTTACCAGAGCAACGATGTCCTGTTAAGCTTAAAAAGGCAGGGATATAGGGTCATCCCAGACAACTGGATTTTGAATGCGGAGATCATTACAAGACCTGCAAGTTGGCTTGAGATCAGTGGCGTCGCCAGGTTTTTTGTGACTGGGGGCACCATAGATGATGTCGTAATAATACCTCAGTTCGCCCAAGTCTGCGTAAATTACTCCTTTATTTATCATGCGTTCCTGCAGGTGCAAGTGCAGCAGTTTTGATCTTTCATTTGTCACTACATAAGGTGTCATCCTGGGGAAGGGGTTCCCCTCCCCTTTAAGAACTTTTTTTTTATTAATTTAAGGTCTTTTAGATGCAAAATGGTGCTATCTTTGGGATGTTTTTGGAATTGATCATATATGGACGGAAAATGTCCATAATTTACTCTCTAAATGTAAAAGAGTGAAAATCTACCAAAAAGATTGACTACAGTGACCACTCTCTGTTTAGAGTAGAATCCCACTCTGGTCGGAGTGACATTTCCACTCCTTTAGAGTTAATTACCACTCTGGACAGAGTGGAATGCCAGTCGATTTTTCACGCGAAAAAACAGTGGTCACTGTAGGCAATCGTCGAAGACTGAATTTCACTCTTTTCCATTAAGAGAGTAGAGAATGCTAATTTTTGGTAAGATAAAAGAGGAGAATATGTTGTCTATTAAGAGACAGATAATGTTGTCAGTAAATCTCCTGGAGCCCCCTCCCTTCTGTCTATTTTACTGCCTTCTATTTCGGGAAAGTTTTTACACAAAAATATGTGCGTGGAGTCCACAGAAACATTCTTGAGTTATTATGAAAATACGTCCTTTCCTCCATTGTGCATTATGAAAAGGCATCTAAGGCTAGCAGATAGGACCTCTTGGAAGCTCTGCATTAATCATATTAATGGGGTGGGGGGGGGGGGGGAGGGGCAATGACATGATGCGTATACTACCTGACATCCAAATGATAATACAGAGTACGACGCAGAACACTTTACAACTATCATAGTTTTACTACTTTTGAACTAACATCCATAGCTGCCAGCAATGGAAAATGAGAGGGAGGGAGAGTATGAATGCAGGGAGGTGATATTAGACCTCCCTGATAGGTGTAGCAAAAGGGATGAAGGACTAATCAGAGCGTTACAGAGTGCTGTTTTTGTCATAAGTGTATTAATAACAATCACCATCTATACCGATCATGGCTCAGCACGAACTGGCGAAGTTCTGTTAAAAATTTTTGAAGAATGTATAACGGCAGATACGTACTTTCAACTTTCTACATCATGCTACATATTAGATTGAAAGATCCAATATTGATGCAAGGTCCCCAAAGATGTTTGGAGATGTATCTGTGTTCTTCGGAAAGTGTTGTGATCAGAACAGTTTCGTGTATTATTACCTTAATAATGGTCATGACATGAAGTTAAATAGTGACGAGTAATATTTCCATTACAAAACCTGCATTCAGACTCTACATCGAGGCACTTTTCAATTGCCCAACAAACCTACATGCCACTGCCACAAGCCAGTCTTTTACCTATTCATTCGTAAACTTTCAACTTTTTGCTGCTGTGCTTCTCCGAAAGTTGTTATCGGAAGAGATTGATAATATGAGTGACACTAACGTAAGGTTGGAAGTGCGCGGAGCGTCCGAAATTTTGATAGATGGCCCTTTTTTTTGCTAAAGTTCTGATAGTTTGAGAAACATTTGTGATAGAAAATGAAGCGAGATCAAAAAAAATTTCTTAACGAAAATGAATAAAATATACGTTTCATCATACATGTATCTGTAGACTGAAACATTGGGGGGGGGGGGGATGATTACATGGGTCATCCCCCCAGGATTTACGCCCATGACCATACTTACAGGGCCAGTCCAAAAAGGAAGCCTTAAAAAATTAAAGTATTTCTAAGGTACAATATATGCAGGTCTCAGATTTTAATTGGAGTGCCTTTATTCGTAGTTTATACTGTAAATATACAAAGAATAGGCAAAGAGTCGAAACTTGGCATTTAAGTGCTCTACACTTTACCCTCGGAAGGAGAAATATTTGTATTTTATAAAAGAGGATTTTCTTCAAGAACAAGAATAATTTATATCATTGCCATGAAGCTTTTCTAGCTGTGAGACAGTATTGCACTAAATGATGAATTGATGACTTAACAACAGAAATATTCTGGAAACCAAACCTGCAGGCTTTCTACCGGCCCTATTATTCCTATATTTCCCTATATTTTTTTCTTCTCCCTATAAATTCCTATTTTTTGCCAAATTTGCCCTATAAACCCTATATTTTGGTTTCCTACTTTCGCTTTTCCGGTTATTTCCACGCAAGTTTGAGTCGGAGAGTACTGTGATCCCTGTTATTGGCACATAAGATATACTGTGTGTGTACAGTCTTTTGATGAGGACAAGTTCCTTCTTAATATGGATCTGTGTCATTGGAGCATCGTGAGCATTAGACACATGCCAAGTTGCTGCTGCTCATGTTTCCAAGCATGTCATATGTTACAGATGGGAAGTTAACTTGAGGTGTAAGAGAAAGGTAGCAGTTTTAAAAGTTTGTTAGCTTACAGTATAATTTTTTAGTAAATTTACATTACCTGAAGATTGTTTTACTAGCTTCAGCTCTAAGGATATTGTACTTAGTATTGCTGTGTTACCTGTATTGCTTTATGTACAGTTAACATTTGTTTCTCCATTATACTGTTGTCCTTTGTTAACATTGAGGATGGTGTTTTACTGTTTTCTGGAAAAGGGAAAGATGTAGCTATTATACTGTACTAGGGCTCTATAATACATGTATTTCATTTTATCCCCTCCTGGAGCTGCTCAATGCAGCACCTGACTTGTGGCAAGTCTTAACTCAAGGGGAAAAAAGCCTTGAAGATGCCAGTAAAGGCAATCACCTCTCTGTGATGTCCACTGAAGTACTTGATGGGGAAATGGT